>JARJCM010000008.1:0-600000 GCA_029233265.1 Mycena alexandri | reverse complement strand
TTCCCAGAATCACTCACCATGCCTGGCTGGGTAGGTCGACGGCCGTATCCCTCAGGCTGGCCATGGGTTCAGCCAAGCATCTTAGTCTCAACTGCGGAAGACGAACGGTACTGGGCGAACTACTGGCTGGACACAGAGCTTGGAGAAGACGACGACAGCTCAGACGATTATCTTCCCCCCGAGGGGTTCAGTAGCGATTCAGACGCGTCCAGCTACGATTCAGCGCACTCGATGGTCGACTCGGTGTCGGATGATGCTATTAGCGACTCTGAGGTCGCGTACATCACTGCTGGAGTAAAACACGGGAGACGTTCCCCTTCGGGGTCAATAAATACATTGTAGCTCTCAAGGTCGAAGAAGGTTCAATTAGAATCTTGCAAAGGTTTTGGTTTTAACGATCGGCGGCCCTTTCTGCTCCATTACGATTTCTTTCAAGGTACTTTTGGCTGTTTCCACCTCTTGTTTCTTAACCGAAGTTCCCGCTCGCCGGTGTGTTGTGAACTCGCGAGATCTCCCAGGGGGGCTCGATAATCAGAAGGTCACTTTCCTGATGATCGACCCGGAATCTGGCTTTGCGCCTCCCGAGTGAGTCCTTGACCTCTCACTACGGTACCCAAACCAATTTATTATTATTATAGATGGCAGTCATGTGTTGGATCCGTAAGAACCTGTGTCGCGAATTTCACAATCTGACTCCCAATAAACTTGAAGGTGACCGTAATGAGAAAGGATGGTAAAGCCCTCACGCGCGAATCTATTGAGACCATCTGGATGTACCACGACCATCTTCTGGATCTTTTTTGGCGATGGCACCCCGCCGCGTCCTACGATGACGAAGGAAGGATTCACGCAATACTGCGCACGCTACAAGAAAGAAAGATGCTTCAATAACATGCCAATTCCTCTGTGAATGATATATTTGTTCCATTGCCTGTACACTCTACATGTTAATTCCTCGACTCGAAGCGCCGTATGAACCAACTTTCTGTGGAAAAACTTGCCCTCCATCAATCATCATCCTCGTCGTACAAAGACCTCCAATTGGGTTTGCCCGCGTAATGATATTTGCTTGATTTCGTGTCAGCCATGATTGTGACCATGCGAGGCCCCACACCGCAGAAGACGACTCCGAGCACTTCATCTGACCCCGAAGTGACATTGACCCTCGTTTCAGCGCGTGTGACTCCCTCTAGAGGGTTGCCCTGCATCGCGATCCCCCCTACAACGGCTTTGACATAACATTCGACCTGTTTCAAGGCCTCGTCCAAAATTGCCCCGACGACCACAAGGTTGCCACGCCCGTTCTCAAAACGGAAGTAGGGCTCACCTCGGAGCTTCTTTAATGGGAGTCGGCGGAGACGTTTACCCTCCTTCTTGCAGTGCTCTCTGAAACTGCAAGTTGGGTCTTCAAAAATCTTCTTGATGAACTCGGCTTTGGTGTGATACTTGGCGCGAAGGAACCCAAAGAGGGAAAGGTATTTGAGTTCCCCGACAACGGCACGTTTGCGACGCAGTTTCGTCAGCCCACAGAGGAAGAAGTCGCTATATCCAAAGCGGCCCTCTCCTGGCGCATCACGAAGATGTCCTTCATCTGAGCGAGCCTCTTTAGTCTTCTGCGAATTTGTCAGGAGACCGAGTTGGCTGATGTAGTGAGCTTTCCATTTCAACTCCGGATTTTCCATGTACTCGTCGAAGGTCGCCTGAAGGGCTTCTTCCCCCATCTGATAAAGGTCCCTGTGGTGTTTCCGCGCGAGTCGCTCGGACATAATATCCATTAATATTGTCGGATTCCGCTCCAAAAGCGCCCTCATCTGAGTCTCTCGACCGGACTCCTCCAGCTCGGTCTTGGGGAGGATGGGGCAGCTTCTGAAGATCTGGCAACATGTATTCAATCAACACATAGACTGCGGGTTAAATGGGGTTTACCTGAGTTTCAAGGGTTGGACAACGCACCGCCAAAGCCCATAATCGATCCGGACGGTGACTTCCTTCGTCGGTGACCACGAGAATGCCGAGACAAAGCAATACCGTCCAGAGAATTTCCTCCTTCGACCGCAGGCCATTGAGTTTACGTGGCCAGATTTCGCGGACAGGGGACAGATAAACTGGCTGCTTGCGACGGAGGTTGGAATCCGCCAATAAGGGTACACAGGCTCGCGCAATCGACAGGACCAGAGGTGACTCCGGTAACACCTTATGCCCGCCCTCAATTTTCAGAAATGAGCTGGCATGTCGTAAAACAAGATCGAAGGTATAAATGTTCTTTGTAGCGGATGGTGGAGTGAATCTGCCGAGGAACCGGGGCACCGGGGCGTCGTTGAGATCCAGATATTTTGTCGGAGGGCGATTTCGAGACAGAACAGAAAAAAGACTACTGACTTCTTCAGAGGTCATTCCGTAGGTCCCCTGAAGACTCGGAAGTGATGAGATGTTTTTTAGTTTCTCCCATGGGGGAAGGGCAAAGGTGAACAGTGTGCTATTGACAAGCATCTTCGACTGTTTCATGTCCCTGGATCCCGCCAGCGACATCAGTGCGGTAATGAGACCAGCGATTCTCGCTGTAACTGCGGTAATGTATTCGGCAGTGCTCGAAACTGCCAATAATCGAAGGATGGGTGAGTCCAGGTGGTCTACACCAATAAACAGTGTGCACTGCTTTTCCGGACTCAATCTATATTGATTCAATAGAGTATTTTGCTGGGGAAAAAAAAAAATCATTGGGTGATGATATGAGGAATTGGACACAAAACTGACGATTCTTTCTATCATGTGGGTCACAGATGACCTTTCCCACTGAGCAAAGGTCCCGAACCCAAGCTCCGTATGGTGCTTCTTGGCAAACTGTTGAAGCACCTTGCAACAATACGAGTCTATGCTGCGGCCGATATCACCATCCGCATTAGATCCCCATTGCACGTCGTGAAGATTGAACAACAAGCAGAGGTGCTTTTGCGCTGAACAAAACACTTCGCCCTTCGACTTTGCTTTCCGGATCTCAGGGCCGATTGCGACATGCATGAATAATTTCTCCCATATTTCAGTGTCCAGAGTCGAATCGTAATAAGCCTGGAGCATGGTCATGATAAAGGTTTTCCCAGTACTTTTCGGGAGGGTGACTACGCAAGCCCATTGCGTCTCGAGTGCCAAGTCCAAAGGTGGAATGGAGAGGGACTTGTCTATGGATACTATTCCCTCTTGTCCTAACAGAGAGGAAAAAGCAATGGAGGGAGGAGCGAGATTTAGGGGGGCGGTAGGGTCTTTCGGTGGTATGATCCATAATCCTTCCGGAGTGGGATCAAGCGGTCGAAGTCTCTTGCTATCGTGGCCGATGAGCTGGGCAGAATCTTGGGAGACCTCTAAAGCCCGCTTTGTGGGTGATTCCGCCACGTTTCCCTTGACTGAAAGCCCATCAGCGGCCGGTCAAGAGGTCAAGAGGTCAACGAAACTCACGTTCGAATGTAGATTCAAACAGTACGCGGATAACCTGGTTGTCGTGCGAGAGATTGAGATCAATGTATTCCGAAAGCAAGGCTGCGGCTTCCATGAGTCGAACTCCAGCTGCAGCATCTTGCTCGAGTGGGTTCGGTAGATGTTCGGCAGTGGGATTGGGGATGTGAACCAACCACGCCGACTTGATGATCATGAGCCCGGGACAGACGAGGCATTTATTCTCGGAGTAACTTTTCCGATGTTCCACAGAAACCCGCCGCATGAATTCGGCGACAGACATCCTTGAGATGAGGGAGGTATCCAACGTAAAGAGTACGGATGGTTGGGTGGTTTTCCAATGGTGCTTGTCGTAGTAAGCACATCGAATACCAAGAGGCTCAGCGGGTGGCATGGCGGGAAGATAAAGAGATTACGCGCGCGCGTCACAAGGTCTCGTGACTTCGTGGGCGCGAATGTCACTGTCACAGGCTTCAAGTCGCTCTCAACCGTCACCTTTGCACACACGCCATGGCGTCGAAGAGTCCACATCCCCTCTCCCCCCACGCCGAGCTCGACCTCTTGGACGGTGGGCTCCTTCTGAGCAAAGATAAAACTACTGAAGATTCAGTGGCGCTCGAAGATTCCGACACGCCGTTTTTGATTGAAGAAGTGTTCGACGGCGGTGAGTATCTTGAAACCTGCCAACGTATTGCTAAATAACATCTATCTAGTCGTATTCCTCTCGAGCCCCAAAGCAAAGCGCGCATGGCTATGGAGTGACGGGGAAACCGATCAAGAGTCTCACAGCAGCGACAGCGAGCCTGGGCCCCACAAGCGCGCCAGAATCCGTTCGCTTTCACCCATCTCCTTCGACGATGACTCTGCCGACACTTCCTTGGACTCCGATGTGTGTGTTTTTTCCCCCACAAAGCTTTCGCACATCCTAATACTGTATTTTAGAATCATATGGCGCTGCCGTGGGCCAGCTATGATTTTCTGGAACTCCGCCAGCATCCTGAGACCGTGTACATTGACCACACGCGGTGCATTCTCCAACTCCCGACCACATTTCGATACATCCTCCTGCGTCCTCCGCGGTTCGGGAAAACGGTGTTCCTATCGACTCTAAATCAATACTACGACATCCGTGGAGCTGAAAACTTTGCTGAGCACTTTAAAGGTCTTGCGGTCGCCGAACGCCCTGGTCCCATTCGACTGAACAATCAACATCTTTGCCTCTGCTTTACTCTGTCCGAAATTTACTCTCTCTCCGATATCACCGAAGTCAAGGACCGTTTGACGTCGCATGTGCTATTTGGACTGTACCGGTTTATCGCGAAGTATGCCGAAGAGCTTCAACTCTGTAATCCGGAAATATTCCTGCAGCCTGCAGACCCCGACAGCCCGCCAAACACAGTTGATTTGTTCGCCAAGGTCTTCGTGCGTGCTCCCTCTAAGCTGTGTTTTCCGATCCCTAACACTCGTTCGTTCCAAAAGGATTTAGTTAGGTCCCTCGGTTATACCCTTTTCGTCGGGGTGGACGATTATGACGCGCCCATCCAACAACGTTGTTTCATGCATCTCGAATATCCCGCCATTCCTGGGTATTTTGCATCCCCTCGAGACATCGAATGTCTCCTCGATACAGGTTTCTGGGCCCCGTTACGTGCTGGCTTGGATGTCATCTCCAAGCTATTTGTGACGGGAACCCTCTCGATGTTAACCTCGTCGTCTTCCGTGAACCTACGCGCGCTAGACCTCGAGGTCAACCCCACCCTTCAGTCTTCTTGCGGGTTTACAGAACCGGAGGCACTAGCCTTTGCTGGCGCATTCCTAGACGCCCCGTTCGACCTTGTCGACCTGCGCCATGCTTGTGGACAGTACATATTTTCGTCTCCGACCGCTCCCACCGAACCCGTCTTTCACCCGCAGCAGCTCATCCTGCGCATTGCTGAGGTCTCGCGTAAACCCCTCATGCCCTTCACTCCGAAGTCATTCCCACTTCTACCGGGTATCTTCGAACTTTTCCCGGAGGACTCGAGCGACCTGGGGATTATCACAACCAACGGTCTAATCGATCTGCTTGCTTCCGGCACAATAGACCTTGACACGTACTCTCCCCGCGATCTCGATGGAATGACCGTTACTTGGAATGTCCTTCATGACCTCGGGGGCCTTACGTACGACCAGGAAGGCGCGCTTAGAGTGGCAAATAGCACTGTGCTGGCTCTGGTAAGCCCGCTGCGTCTGTAGTATCCTCGTTCAGAAGATAATGACCCCCTCCTGTAGATTCACGCCCATGTCGACACTGCCTTTGCTGACCGTCATGACCTCCAGGAACGATTCTTCTCCGCCATTTACGCCCATGATACCGAGGCGGATTCTACCCCTTTGGTGGAACTCTTCTCCACCATCCTGTGCGCTCAGATGCAGCGCGCCTTAGCCAACCGCGGGCAGTCTGTCGAGCCGACGATACACGGGATATTCGAGCTGGTGATGCGCAATACGCGCTGCTTGGTCCGAAAGGCAGATCCTGCAATCCTGATGCCTCCGCGTTCTATGCCCGTGGCCGAGATCAAGAACACCGTCGGCGATGAGGTGCAACGGTGGGCGCTGAAGACCATATCGCTACGTGGCATGTGGCGCGGTACTCACCCGAATGCTGATGTCGAGCCCTCAATTGATGCGCTCTGCGAACTGCACATTGAGTTGATGCATGAGGGTGAAGAATCCTTGGTGACGAAGTACTGTGTGCTTGACACGGGTGAGAGGGTGCTTGTAGGGAGTCTCCTGGAGGCTGAGCCGGGGCTTCCAGTCCTCCTGGCGGTGGGGGGTGCGCGCGTTATATTGCGGAGACATTCTGATTAGTTAACCTCAGGAACCCACTGTACTTTTACGACATCTTATTAGATCTCATTTCTGTATTCTTATGTTGGCGGAATCATATTCATGTAATCTATACATTGCGCGAACCAAAAGAGATTCGCCCCTCGACCATGATTATATAAAATAGGCTCATTCTTGATGGCTGTGGCTGGCTATCAATAGCCACTGCACCCGTGCATGATTCGGATGATCGCGCGGGCTCCGACTGATCCCTGACGCCGCGCCGTCAGCGCGAGTTCAATTCCTGGGCTGGGCTGTTTCTTTGACTGTGCCGCAAAATGGGGTTCAGTTTTGGACGAAATTTGAGGGTGCACAATTACCATCAAAAACCTTTTGCAAAGGTAGGCAAACTCGAGGGCGTCGAAATACAACCACTGGCGGCGCGTCAAATATCGGAGAGCTTCGTTGTGATCCTCAGAAAGCAAAGACTTGAAAATCACGGAGCACAGAGCTCGTTTGGACTGCTCAGGACGAGGACTATGTGCTGTGGTACATAATTCAAGTTGTTGAAGAAGACCTCGATTAGAGTTGAGGTCGATCGGCGCCGAAGTTTGCGTTTGCGTTTCTTCAGCGGTGCCGACGTGTGCGGTGCGCAGGACGTGCCAGTGCCATCCCACCACGCCCACGAGCCAAGTACGAGCGTGCGTACTGCATAATAAAGTACGGAAGAAAGGCCGCAATCGCCCTCGACGGCCAAGTAACTTTCAATGAGCGGCATACCGAGTACCGCGCCGAGGAAAATATGCGTATGGAATGGAAACACTGGCAGCTCAGGCTCAGAGCTATGAGCCGTAAGCAAGGCGCAGGCGTGCATGCCACTCGCTAGGATAGGATAGGATCTAATTACCGCTCACTAGGATCGCAGGCAAGCGCAGATAGTATGGGCGAGAAGTCGAGTCCATGGCACCAAAATATCTCTATTGCGCGGCTAATACCTAGACTCTGGGCCGGACGGGGCAGCTAGCTTGCTTGTCAATGTACAGACAGCTGGGGTATGAGATACACCGGAGCCGGATCATATATGGGGTACCAGCGGGCGGTGGGTGCGGTAGACTGGTTCGATGCCAACCGGGATGCGAGGATTGTACGGCGCCGAACATTCGCGTAGGAGAGATCCGTGCCGTCGTGGCCCAAAAATATAGGTGCGCGGCGTCATAAATTCGATTGGCTTATTATTTGCTGCTCTTCCCCGCCGCTTTGGATGAAGAGCTGATATACGTATGCGGTGAGCGGCCAACTCTTAAAACGCGGGGCTGAGAGGAAGGCGACGTACGCTTCGGGCGCGACGTTCTTCATGATGGTGAGCTTCCCGCTCGAGGCGGCAGAGACCATCTGCCGTTCGATGGATTTGTTGATTTTTGCGGTGAGGTTCTGGGTTGGGTTCAGTACCTGAGGTAAAGGGATAGGCGGTGAATGCGGAACGCACCTTGTGCAGCGCAGCCTGCTTCACCAGGATGGTTTTCTTTTCGAAACAAAAGTCAGAAAAAACAAAAGAGAATAAAAAAGTTGACTGGGGACGAACCTTTGGCGCAATAAAGCGCTTGCCTTTCTTGGGCGCCGCCGCAGCCTTAGCCGCATGCCGCGAAGACGAGGCCTTGGCCTGCATGCCCTTGATGTTTCCCTGAGCCATGGTGGTCGAAAGCAAAGCGAGAGACAGAGTGACGCCGGTCACTGTGACAAAACACCTCTCATCGCGGGCAGCCATTACTGCTGCAAAATGATTCTGCTCCGCGTGCAGCGCTCTCTGGCGCTAGGCAAGGTGCGCGTGCATTCCTCGTGCTCTCTATATATTTCCAACATCTTGCGCGACGGAACAGCGGGCCTACCACGACCTAATAACCCTCCCCGGCGCCGGCGGGAAGCCCGTCCCCGTCGTCTCGCACGGCCCGCCCGGGTACAGCGCCGTCTCGGGGCATACCGTCACGGTCTTTGGGTGCACGGGCTTCCTTGGGCGGTACCCTCGTTTCCAAGATTGGTATGTCTTTCCTCCAGAGCCGATGCCCCGAAATCGGAAGACTAATTAACGAGAATAACGCGAATTGCAGCCAAGATGGGCACACAGGTTATCGTGCCGTACCGCGACGAGGACGAGGCGCGGCATTTGAAGCCAATGGGCGATCTCGGGCAGATTGTGCCCATGGTACGCCTCTGCGAGTGTGTTGGTGTCGATGCTGATGGTGGTGCTGCAGGAATGGGACATCCGAAGCGACGCGCAGACGGCGGAATGCGTCAGGCACTCTGATATCGTGTACAACCTCGTCGGACGGGACTACGAGACCAAGTGAGTTGACTCCTGCGAGGGGTTCCTACTTCCGAGTCCTACCCGAAGCGCGAATACTGAATACTAACCACCTCCCCGCAGAAACTTCGACTACACCTCCGTCCAAGTCTCCGGCGCCGAGAAAATTGCCGCCGTCTCCGCTTCCTGTGGCGTCCCGCGCCTCGTGCACGTCTCGCACCTCAACGCCTCCGCCTCCTCCCCCTCGGCGTTCTACCGCGCCAAAGCGCAGGGCGAGGCGCGCGTGCGGGAGGTGTTCCCCGAGGCCACCATCGTAAGGCCGGGAACGATGTTCGGGTTCGAGGACAAGCTGCTGAATGACATCGCTGGTGCGCCGTCAAAACGACTATGCGCGCCGTTCCGAGCTGACTGAGGTCGCGCAGTCTCGCCATGGTGGTGGAAATTAAACCAGGGCAAGACGCAAATTCGGCCCGTCCACGTACGTGCGCGCAAATTCGCCGAATAAATAGCGCTAACGCGTCCGCAGGTCCTCGACGTCGCGCAGGCGCTCGCGGACCTCATGCCGAGCCCGCACCCCGGCCGCACCCTCTCCCTCCCGGGCCCCTCCACGCTCACGCACGCCTACCTCCTCGACCTCGTCTCCGCGGTCACCCTGCGCTCCTTCCACTCCTACGCCCCCGAAACGCCGCGCGCCCTCGCGCTCCTCTTCGCGTCCCTCGCACAGCGCGTGTGGTGGCCCATGATCTCCCCCGACGAGGTGCTGCGGCGGTACATCAGCGACAGCACCGTGGAGGGCAGCTGGGGGGAGCTGGGGATTCGGCCGGCGGAGGTGGAGGGACTGGCGTTGAAGTATTTGAGAAGGTATAGGACGACGGATACGTTCACGGATGCGGTGGCGTTCCCCGCGCGGCCCGAGCTGGTGAGTTTCCTTCGCTCATTTGCAAAAAATGTTGGAGATGTTGATTAAACACTTATAGACGGTGGACTGACGTGATAACTCTTGGTGCAGTACATACATAGATAATCTGTGTTTTTGGACATGAATGAAAGAAAGGAACGCTTTCCCGCGCGATAACTGTAAGGCTCCGTACACCCGAAACATTGCGATGGAAGACAAGTCAAAGTTAGGTCCCAAGCTGTCCCAAGCTTCACGGCCATTGGTGCGTAACTGGCCCCCGAGATCATTCGCGCACTGCGCAGCAGAACCAAAGTAGAACTGAGATAATCTCGCTCGTCCCTGCCAAGAACGTGTCGCGGGAGCACTTAGTCAGTGGTTTGCTGAGAAGATTCTTGCGTTGGGTGCGCAGAAAGGCATCCGCTAAACGGATTACCGGGAGGGCTGCATGGCGATGGACCGCGGAACGCGATAATCTCCACTTTCTCGGCGATTTGGGCTCAGGGCTGTCAAGACATGCCGTCGTTAGACACAGAGAGAGAGACAACACGCGGGACATGGTCTTTTCTTTTCTTCTTTGGGCTGGGCCAGGGCGCTTAGGAACACGACGGGCCTGGGCGAGCAGAGGAGGGGGTTGCATTGTGTTTTGTGGTAGCAACAGCCGTATGGAAACAAACAAGGAGTAGACAAGGAATGCATGGCGTGGGTACATGGTTCTCAGAAACCCGGAGGCACCAAGCCTTTTGGCTGTTGATTTGGGTTGGGCGGTGGGTACATGGAGGGGGCGAGCATCTGTGTGGGGTGGGTGTGTGTTAGTGCTGCGGACAAGGGAACGGAGGGAGAATGACGGAAAACCAAGAGGAAAACAAGAGATTGACGCGAGAAAAAAAGACGAAACGGACCTGCTGCTGACCCTGCTGCTGCTCCAAGAACTCTCTCTCCTGGGCTACGATCTTGGCCTCGTCCTCGAGGACCAGCGCCAAGGGCAGCGCGACCAACAGGGCCGAGGTGGTTATTATCCAGACAAAGTTGCCCGCGAACTTGCTGCCGCGCTTTAAGAACGCAGCGGATTTTCTGGCGCGCTCGGAGATGGCGTGGCGGGTGGTGGGGGGGACGATGTCGACGAGGGCGGCGAGGCGGTCGAAGAGGGACTCGTCTGCCTCGAGCTCGGAGGAGACGGAGGAGAGGGACGCGGAGGAGGAGGTGCGGGAGGAGGCTTGCGAGCCGTAGGGCGAGTTGGACTCTACGATTTCAACTTTCACCATTGATGCAAGTAGCAAGGCAAGTGACGCAAAAAATTGTGACAGGTGGCGGTGCCGCTGGACCTCGGCCCAACTGAAGCTGCTTTTTGCGTCTCCCTCGCGTTTCGTTTCTATAAATTACAATCCCCGCCTTCTCTGTGCCTTTCCTTTTTTTTTTCCATGAAAATAATATTACAACGCGAGTTGCTGCGGCTGCAATATTTCCCACCATATCTCCCTTGGCGGGAGCGTAGATTTGTCCAAGTCCTTCCAAGTCAGCGCGGTATTTTTTTGCTGCAAGTGGCAAGCGAAGCTCGGTACCGTCGGGCAATCGCAATCACTTGTGGCGGTGCAGGGACTTTATTTACCGTTCATTGATCATCTTGACTTCATTTGAGCCCCGCAATGCAGCACGACCAGCCCTCTTCCTCCGTCGCACAACCAGGTCAATCCACCCCCCGCCCCGTCTAGACTATCCCTCATCCATCCTAGGTCTCGCCCTCCCCACCCCCTCCATGCAGAACCAGATGCACGAGCTCGCAAAGACCCTCCCCCCGCCCAGGAAACAGAACACCGCGTTAGCTATTCTACTGCGACTCCGCTCTACTTTAACTCAACTCCGTGCCAGCTGCGACGCCTGCAGGTCCAGAAAGGTCAAGTGCAACAGACTCCCCGGTCAAGACAAGGCAAGTAAGCCGTCCAAGTGAGTCCAGAGACGCGTCTGACCACACAGGCATCCGATAGTGTCAGGTATTCTTCCCTCCACCACCCGCTCGACCCTCAATCCTGACCCCCGCGTCCAAAGCACTGTCTCTCCAAGAACTACCCCTGCACGTCCGTCTTCTCGCCCTCCGTGCCGAATGTCATCCCCATGACCTGTCCCCAGCCATTATGTACAGCAGGCCACCAGCGAGAAGAAGCGCAGCACCACCATCTCCCGAAGGCCGAGGAATCTCTCGTCCGCTAGGTACGTTCGTTGCTTCTCTCTCCGCCCGGACGATCCTCACCCTCTTTACCTCACAGGTAAACACGTCCCGTCCGTTCTCCGAACCCAAACTCACCCAGCAGCAGCTCCACCTCCCCCGGGCCCCCCAAGATGCAAGCCCCCTTCCCTGCTCTTCCACCCCGGCTCCCACTGACAACGAGATTTGTTCAACTATAGCGCCTCCCCCACGACGGAGAACGGCACCAGCCTCTCCCCGGCGCCCCAGCTGCCGCTCGCCACAAACTCCAACTCCCACATCATCGTCCCGCTCTTAGTCAAGTACGGGTTTTACCCCCCAATCACGCTCAAAACCCCCACCCGAGAAGTCCTCTCTTATGTCTTTGCACCGCCAGATGATGCGAGGTCTGTTCCTGCTGCGTTCCAGAAGCCGAAACACTCCTCACACACTCCTGCCCAGCCCGCAAGCACCGTACGCTCCGTGGGGCGACTTTGCCTCCCAGCTCGAAAGCGACGCGTTCAAAGCAGAGTACGTATCTATCCATCCGCCCGCGGCCCCGTCCCTCATGATCCTTTACTATCTTACGCTCACGCAGATTCGCCCTCGACCTCGTCGAAGTCTTCTTCCAAATCGTCCACACGCGCATCCCCCTCCTCAACCCCGAGCAATTCCGCGCCCAGCTCCACCTCCTGCCCTCCTCCCCCTCACCACAAGACACCCCCGCAAATTCAAACGTCCTCCACCCCGCGCTCGTCGCCACCGTCCTCGCGTGGGGGACCAAGTTCTCCGAGCACCCATTGTTGGTGGCTGATCGACGGCGGCCCGGCGGACAGAGCTTACTGGCGAAGACGCTGATTGATCGCGCGCGCGATCTGGCGGAGGCGCTCAAGGTGCATCGCGTGCCGTCGCCTGACCATGTCGTTATTGGGCTGTTGTTGGAGCCGTTGCAGAGCCGTGAGTCGTTTTAGTTCGTTTTGGGCTGTGAGGGTCCGCCGAATTGGGTTTCTTTACTTTTACAACTGATTGACTAACGCGTCGTTTGGAACAGAAAATCCGGACGATCCGAATCGTGAGTTGGCCGCGACGCGGTGTGCCTGTAACTAATACGACTGCAGGATTCCATTGCTTTTGGGTTAGCGCGGCGACGCGGCACCTGCTGGATCTGCAGGTCTGCCTCCTTCCTTACTTCCTTCCTTCCTTTCTTTCTACCTCTATCTTGGGTGGATTGCGTATTTGCGCTGGATGCCCCTGTCGCTATGCATTCTAGCTCAGGGCAGGGCGCACACACCAGCTATCAGCGCGCTAGCCTCATTCGATACTCTACTGACGCTTCCTTCAGGTCAACCACAAAGCGGTGCTTACGACCATCTCCGAGTGCGTTTGGTTTTCCTCTTCCTCGTTCTTTCTTTTTTTACCTTCTTTCCGCTATTTCGTTCGTTCGTTCGTTCGTTCTCGACCGTCTCCCGTGCGCCGGGTTGGTTTGCGTGCCTGGTTCCTCGCCCTCGAGCCAAGCAAAGCAAAGAAGAATGGGCTCGATTACCGTTCCCGTGGAATGAAATTTTCATTACCCACACTGATTAGCTTTCCTTCCCCTTCGTTGATTTCATCTCATCTCATCTCTCGGTGCCCGCGCTAGCCCGCATCCGATGCCCTTATTCATTCCTTCCTTGCGCCTCCGCTTCCCCGCCCCAACACAATACACAATACTCATTCGTCCTTTGATTTTCTTTTTTTTTGCAGCCCCGACGCCCGCGGCACTATGATCTTCGCCTTCTGGATGGCCTGCATCTCCGACGCCTACGGCTCCGTCTACTATCGCCACAAACCCGTCCTCGACGACGACGACTACGACATCGATTTTTATACCGTCGATCCTATCAATCCGGAGGTCGTCCAGGGCGCGGGGGCGGGTGCGGAAGGGGGCCAACAGCATAATCCGCCGGGGCCCATGCCTGATCCGCGGGAGCAGCTCGAGGTGCGTGGGCGGTGCCTCTTGTGGCGTCGTTTTGGGGTCATTCTGACGCGCTTCTTGTCTGATTATAGTTCTTGGTAAGCAGGCGCGATTAGACGAGAGATGGAGGGTTGGAGACTGATGCATGTGTTTTAGGGCTACTACCGCGCCGCACATGCGCTAGCGCGCGTCGCGCGCCAGATGTCGAGGAATCTGTGGCGGCCGGTGACGGACTCGGACGGCGTGTCGTTTGATGTGCTGTATATGCTCACGACGGCGCTCAGCGCGTGGCGCGACGAGTACCTCACCGTCGTCGGCGTCCCCAGTAACTTTGAGGGCGAGTGGGATTTCGTGTCGGTGAGCGGCCCCCAGATAATATTTTTCAGAAATCAAGGTCAAGGCTAATTAATCCCGCAGGCGGTCTCCTCGTGCGCGAGCGACGCAACGTACCACGTCATGTGGGTCGTGTTGTTTAACGCCCTGGACGACTTTGGGATCAAGGAGATCAACGAAGTGACGCGGATGAACCAGCCGCTCAGTATGGTGCAGAATTACCAGCAAATAGATCTGGTCAAGCGCAAGGTCGCGGACGAGGCGCTGCATGGTGCCCTCCGGATAGCGGGCCTGGTATGTCCGGTTGGCGGCCTGCCAAGAGATCGTCCCTGAACTTGTCAACTTTTCTTTTTCTTTTTCCCGCAGGCTGGCGTGCTGACCTCGAATGGGTACCTGGTTCGTGTTTCCTTCCTTTTTCCCCCTTTCCCCCCCTTTTCTTGGGCCTGATCAACGTAACCTACGTCGTTCTCACAGAGATTAGACCCCGCCGTGATGCTCGTCAGCTGCATCCAATCCGGCAACCTGCTCGCCAGGCTCGGACGGCCGGAGGTGTCGAACTGCATCGCGGGGCTGGAGCAGTACAGCTACTCGTACGAGGAGGCGGGGGAGCAGGCCGCGGAGATGCGGCGCATGTACAACCAGGTGCGCGCGGGCGACCTCGAGCTGCAGCATATGGCGAGCGTCGCGCCGCGGTTGCCGTATGAGCCTGCGGAGCATGCGATGCTGGTCGATGAGCAGCCGCAGCAGCAGCCACAACAACCGCAAATGGGCAACGGCGCCATGCATGCGCAACATTCCCACCACAGCCATAGCGTATGTCGTCCTCCTGATTTTTTTTTTCCGTTAGAGCATAATATTGACCATCGTACGCAGCCCGAGGCATTTGGGACGCCCGACTATGCCATGTATACGAGATGATGAGCGCGCTAGCTGGCCGAGCTCGCTCTTCGTTTTGGTGAAACCTTGCGTTGCGGATTTGCTTTGTTGTTTTTGTTGCTGTTTTGATGCCGCATCCGCGTTTGACGAGCGGCGCTGACTCTTGCGCAAATTGCTTGTATACCATGTTGTAGACTCTCCGCTTGTTGTATCGCTGGCAGTAGTACACCTACCACGGACCTAAATAGAAAACGGAAGGAAGAGGCGAGGACGGGTATGTAGCACTAAATAATGCTATTTGTCGTGGGGTCGTTGGACTTGCGCAGACATTGTTGTACATTTCTTCGAGCGTTGAGTTTTTGAGGTGTGTCGGAGGTCGGAAGTCGGGCGAGCGCAATCGGAAAGAAACACAGGGAGCGATTTTGATTCGATTGACCCGACGACCAGAGAAAAAATATATGTAACTGGGTGCGTCAATGGGTGCAGGCAGGCAGGCAGGCAGGCGTCGTCGTCGCCGTCGGTCAGTACAGACTGTAACACAGACCTAGCTAGAGAAAGAGGCCAGAGAAAGCTATGTAATAACAACAGGTCCTTGTGTATGTACAGAAAGCGAGTGGATGGTGTGTGGATGCAGGTATGAGTACGTGCGTGCGTGCGTGCGGGAGATGAAATGGAAATGGAATGGGGAAGGGAATGTAAAACGATGGGAAGTGCCGGAAGTGAGTGGTGAAACTAACTAGACTAAGCAGCATGAGATGAGCGGACAGATGAGGGATGAGATGATATGAGAGAGAGAGAGAGGGAGACCGTGAGAGTGCATGAGGGGAACGTGGGCGAGTGCATGAGTGGGAGGTATGAGATGAGATGATGAGATGAGGAAAGATGAGGAGATGAGGGAGATGCATGTAAAGAGCGTCAACGGCAGATAAATAGGGTGGCCCAGTGCCAGTGGGTGAGTGCCTTTTGGTCCGTGGCGACACGCACACGGAGCGGCGATATCATAATAAATACGTGCGGTCGGGTCGTGGCGGGCATATCCCTAGCGGATATTCAAGGTGGGTGGGTGGAGGGATGAGAGGCCCGCGTAGGTCGTCGCTAGTCGTTAAAATCGCGTCCAGTCGAGATCGAATTCGACCCTGCGTCAAGTCGAATTGCCAATAAGTAGGTGGCGCCATCAGCGTCACCGCGGCTCCTGCTGCTCGTACGCCGACATTTGCTGCTGCTGCTGGGCCTGTACGGCACGGTCGTACGCCGCAGGAATCCCGCTCGCAGCCTCGAACAACGCGCACTTGATCGCAGTGAGCACGTCGCGCTCGCCCGGCTGCAGCATCCCGCGCGCCTGTGCGTTGGCGTCGAAAAAGTGCAGCACCGTGCTGAGCGCGGCCTCGGCCTCTGCGAGCGACGGCGCGACGTGCGATTGTTGTTGTTGCTGCTGCTGTTGTAGTGGCGGCGCATGCGGTGGCGGGTCGTACACGACGTGCTGCTGCTGCTGCTGATCGTACACGGAGGCGCCGTTGTACGGCGAGTGCTCCGCGAGCTGGCGCGAGGGCGGGACGGACGGGTGTGGCTGCTGTAGTGGGGGCGGAGGCAGTGGTGCAGGCAGGCCTTCTGGGCGCTGGTGCTGCGGGAGGAGCCACGACGGTCGGACCATGTCGCCCGACCCCGTCTGCGCGATGCGTCGCACGCGCGCCTCCTCCGGCTCAGGCGAGAGGGAAAGCTCGCGCGGCTCGGGCAGCGCGTGGTCGTCGTCGTGGCGACCCGTGAACACGGCGTTCAGCGGGGAAAGTAGTGGCGGCACGTCCCCGTGGTGCGGGAGAGCGAGGCCCATCGCGCGAGCGGCGCGTATGTTTTTGCCCTCGCCCGTCCAGACGCCGGCGCGGACGCCATGGCGGTGCTTAAAGTTCTCAATCCATCCCGAGCTCGCTTTAAAGCGGTCCTCTTGGATGCCAAGCTCGCGCGCAATTTCCTTGGCCTTGTTGCGGATATTCGAGTCGCTGAGGAGGGTGTTGGCCTCGCGGCAGTCGAAAAGCCATTTAACCATCTCCTCTTCAATTTCGGGGAATTTTGAAGGCCTGCGACGCGTCGGAATGGGCGCGGGGACGCGTACAAGATAAAAATAAAAAACTGACCGGTGTTTTGCGATGCGCAGATTCTCGTTGGCGGGGACGTTGAGCCATTTCACCTTGTTCTTGAGGATCTTGCTGATGGTGCTGCGCTCGACGCCGTAGATGCGCGCAATGTCCTCCTGGCGCTTGTCGGGGTTCGCCTTGTGGTAGAGACAGATGTCCTTGCGGTCTACATTGAAGAGGCGCTGTTTTTTCTGTTTTGCGCGCGACGCGAGGGCGTCGGGCGTGTGGGGGAGCGCAAACGACGAGTTTGGGCCAGATGCCGAGGATGAGACGGAGGTAAGGGCGGAGGCGGTGCTGAGGGCGGGGGACGCGGAGCGGGGGTTCGTGGTGTTTGAGATGGAGTTTGAGCGGGAGTGGGAGCTTGAGTAGAAGCCGTAGGTGGAATAGGGGGACGTGGATGCGGAGGAGGGGGTGAGGGGGTGGTAGGAGGGGGACGGCTGGACGACGGGGGGCATGGCGAGCGCGAGGGGGTACTCGGGCTGGCTTGGGGGCGTCTGTGGACGTGATATCGACACTGGGGAAGTAATGTACATGGCCTGATGGCGCTGGAGGTGCACTAGGTTAAAGTGGATGGCCAGCGAGACTGAACAAGGTTACCTGGAGACTTGGGTCGTATGGCTGGACTCGACGTGCTCCGGGCGCGTGCTCGAGGGCAGCGCGCTGGCGACGGGTGAGGACGCGACTGGGGCCGCTGCTGGCGTCGACCTGGGGGACGTCGAGGGCGAGATAGTCGGGGAGCGTCGACGGGGTGGCGGGGGCGGTGTGGTCGTGGTAGACGGGCCAGCTTGCGGAGAACGGGTGGTCGTACTCCTGGGGGTCCATGGTGGGAGGGTTGGCTGGCTGGCAGCGACCACGTTGTGTCGTTTTATGACCGCTCTCAAATCTGTGGCATGGCTATGGCCGTAAACGGCAACAACAAGATCGAACCTTATACAAATTTATTATTCTTGTTCTCTTCTTCTTATCATTACCTCAATCCCTTGTACGTCCTGTAAACCACACACATATCCCGCAATCTCCGACCTCATGTGCCTCACTGGTCCCTGGCGCTCCAGCTTTCTCTTTCAACTTGAACCATCACTCAGCATCACTTCCCACCATCTGCTACGCCCTAATTGCACTATAAAAGTACTCTATCTCCTCCCCGCGACAGACACTCCGACAACCATCCACATCAACCCATCTTTGGCGCCTGTTCAACGCGGTTTAGCTTTCCGCGTTTATTCCTTTCGAATATATCAGCCACGAGGCGCGCCATTGCGGACTCCAATAATCTATAATCCATCCATCCACTTCAAACCACTTCATGCTCTATCTTATCTGCGTCCGACGGCCTCCATGTCCTGTCCTGTCTTCTCACGTCTGCTCCCGGCGAATGAATTGCTGCCCTATAGTTGGTTAACGACTCGCTCCCAACTACTTACCATCCGGGCGCGAGGCAGCGCTTCCGCGTATTGTCTTTACTTTCCTTCGCCGCATCCACGCCCTCTTCAATTCTTCGTTCTTGGGCCGTAATATCGGATGCAACAACCTTTCCCCCCATGCGTGCAGCCCCCCCGTCCTCGGTAAGTAGTAGGCACTGCTCTGGATTCCAAGCACCGTCCATGCTCTAGCTTTCGCTTTCTCCTCGACGCGTATGTTCTTTACATAACCCGATTCGTTCGATGCATTCTTACCACCCCCTGGGCAGGGCACCCTCGATCGGTGGCACGGCGCTAGGTCGGTCAGGGTCGCACGTACAAGGACCTCTGTGCTGCTGCTGCGCACCCCGATCGTGGGTCGGTGGCGCGCAGATTGTCTAAGCAAGCAGCATGCTTTGGGGAGGGGGATCTGCCGTCGCCAAAGGGCGAGCGAGACCAGAGCGGCAGCTGCGAGCCCGGGCAAGGGAGCCTTTCTTTGCGTACCGTGTCCGCGTCCATGTACCCTCAACCAGCATTCCAGAACTAATGCTACTCTGCGATCGTTCCAGAGTGGTCCCTTTTCTTCGTCTATCCTACGACACGTTCCCATTGGCTCAAGCTTTCCTTGTCCTCTTGTTGTTGGTTATTATCCGTCGAACGACCGGGACAAAAAGACTTGTACGATGAATCCCCCGGAACCACCTTGACTACGTTGTGCAAGAGAAACCCGATGATACGGATTCCGAATTGGGAACAAGGGCGACCGAGGGGACAAGGCCAAGGACGAGGACAAGAAAAGCTAAGCGCTAATATAAGCTGAAGTTGTTGTTGTACATAGCAACGCAGATATCAATGGGACCTGACCTTGTTTTTGTTGCCACTCCACCCTCGAAGCTTTATTGACCTTACCTCGAATCGACTTTTCGTCTTTCTCTCGCCTATACTTCAGCAGTTCCAAGGTCCGTCTGCCCACCCAACTTCAGGCCTGGCTCGACGCTGAGTTCGACCTCCATAGGTACGGCAAATTCCGTGCCAGTAGGGATGCATATAGTCTGTAGCCTGTAGCCTAACGACCGCGAAATGAAGGTACGCTAGCCCTGGACCTGGACTTTGGAACGTCGACAGCTCATGACGAGGTAGCGAGGATAGGGCGCCGTTGTCTAATACTGAAACCTTCTGAATCCCAGGCCGATCGCGAATTCTTTTGAGGGTGGTGCGCCCGACACCGCCGCAGCAGACGACGAGGAAGCGGGACACAGGACGCCAACTGGAGGCAGCGCGACGAAAGCACACGGAGGTTGGTGTATTTATACAGTCAAAGTCGAGATTCCTTACCTTAAGCTGGCGCAGATCGCTCCATTTCGGTATATCCGTCGTCCGGTGTCTGCACTTTTGCGGAAAGAAAGTTTGATCCACGTACGGTGTGTTCTGTTTGTATCTAGAATTCGCCTGTCCGCCGACTCATGCATGATCGCAGGCTCGTCGCTCTTGCGATCGAAATCGGCGCAGGCGGAGGATCCGATTGAAGATTGAAGATTGAAGATTTAGATCCACACCGACCGCAGCGTTTAAATCTAAACACCCCCTTAATTCATCTCTATCTACGCACACCAAATACGCGTACGCACGTCTCCGCCGGACCTGGCCTGAGCTTGATCCGCCGACGACTGCTACTTTTTTACATGTTACGTGTATTAATTTTAGAGTCTCACAGACTCAAGTTTTAGCTTCTTACGGGATTCAAGGCAAGGCAGATGCGGGTTCTGGTCCTTCCTTTTCGCGATGAAGTTGGCTGGCTGATTTGGGTTTTAGAGCCAGTGCCCGCGTCCGCCGAGTCGCAGCGAATAATCTAGCACAGCGCGGCACGTCGCGTCTGGACGAGCCCCCGCACTCCTATATACCCCACCCCGCATGAATAGTGCCACTCGACTCATTCCGTGACACTCGCCGCGCACGAGAGACTTCATCTCGCACCAAGGAGGTCCGCCACCCTAACCCTAGCGCGGGGTTACCTAAATGGGACTGTGGCGTGGGCTCGCTGATGGCGTATCCTGCAACGAGTTGAGAGTCGATTTGAGAAGCGGAAGAGGCCCTGGGGGCATGCGATGTGATAGGGATCTCAGAGCAAGGACGCCGACATGGAGTACCGGTAGATGCAGATTCTCGGTACGCGGTGTTTAGATTTTGCGGATTGGTAGTATGGAAATCAGAACTTACAGGTGACTTAACGGGAGCGGACTCGGAGATGTCGGGGATGTTTTGCTGTGATGCGAGATATCTGAGGAGTCAGACTCGCTTGGATATGTTTGGCGGATCCGTTTTTGAATCCGTTCGACGTTGTGGTTGGATGAATACAGTTGTCGGCGTCCAGATTTGCCACGACATCCCACGTCTGATCGGGTGTAGGTATTCTTGGCGGAGGGGATTAGATTGGCGAAGACTACGGGCGCTGGAATATTCTGGAGTGCCGAGACGATGTGTAGATGATCACCTCACGAGGCGGAACGAAGGCGTATTTCCCCTGACAGGTAAGTGCCGCCGGAACCCCGAATATAAATATCTAGAAGCCCATGGTGGTGTGTTTGAATACTCTCGCTTTGTCTGCGCCAAGGGTAACGCAGCCTGAAGGCTCTTTGACCTCACAAGGATTATTTGCTGGGAGGATTTATCACGTGGGCGCGTCGAGAGGCGTGAGAACATGACGCCAGTCCTTTCCGCCTAGTTGAGCAAGGAGCATGGTGCGTCGACGCAGATCCCAACGCTCATTTATCAACTACAAGAATACCCATCCGACGGACTAGGTCCATGTCGCCCCCACCCCCACCGATACCCACCATCATCGTCGAGCCCTCCGACACACTCCCCGTCCCCCCGCCCCTCACCCAGTCCAGCAGCAACCGCTCCAAAACCGCGTCCGAGAATGCTGGAGGGCAGCATGCGCACAGGAGGATGTTCATTGGACCCATGCCAGAGAAGGTCGTACCCATGGCCGACCCGCGTCAGAAGGACAAGAAACGGCGCCACTTCCGCGTTGGTTCGACGGACGGGGACGACGACGACGACATCTCTAAGATCATAAGGGAGCATGCCTTTGCGTTCTTCATCCAGGAGGGCGGGAACGAGGAAGACTGGGGGGAGAGGGAGCAGAGCGTTAGGTGAGCTTTTGCTCCACACCTTTTGTTTGTGATCGGTGAATTGAAGGAAACGCGTCGGCGTGTAGGGAGGAGATGCTGCGGCGCTGGCGGGAGACGGAATGGGGCGCTATCTGGGGCCGACGAAAACAGAGCAAGGAGCCGAAGCAGGCGAAGAAGTGGATCGGCGGGAGCTTTGAGGTCGGGGACCTCCTCGGGGTGAACATCCTGCACGAGCCTGCGGAAAGCATCCGCGACCGCATGTCCACCCGCTCCGCCCGCAACTCCAACCGGTCTGCGCGCTCGCCCCGTCGCCCCTTCGTGGCCTCTTCCTCCTCGCACTTGCTGTCTGTTCACTCCGTGGTCGAGAGCCCCGAGGACGAGTACACAGGGATGACCTCGTTCTTCACTCCCCAGGCGAACTCGGACTCGGTACTGCTCCGCCCGTTGACGACCGGGGACGAGAGCGGGCGCCGGACGCAGTCGGACTTTGCCGCACGGCCGATACTGGAGACTTCGACGCCCGCGGTGAAGAGCGATACGCACGTCCCGGGCGTCGCTAGGCAGAGGGTGCACTATGCAGAGCCGCCTCAGAGAGAGAATGGGAGCGGGGCGGACAGCCCTGCGCCGCCCTCGGAGGTGCTTGAGCGCTCGGCCTCGGATCTCCCTGGTACAAGTGCAGAGGCGATGAGCACGCCAAGGGAAGTTCCATGGGGCGAGGTAGTGATGCGCGGTGGGTCATCCCACTGAACTAGACGCGTTCGGCACTGACCATGTATTAAATAGATCGAATGCTCGTTCGCATCGGATACACGAAGAGCGAAGCCATAGGCCCCGTTTTCGACGAAGAGCAAAGCCGGAAGACGCGTGGGGTACGGTACGACGAGTGGGCGGAATATATCGTTCTCTGGCGGAAGGATTTTATCCACTTTTATGAACCACATGTAAACCCTTTACTACTCTTTCTTCTTGCCTACACTAACGCCCGCTAGAACGTCCCCGGCACCAAATGGCTTACAGGCTCGAAATACCGGCTGGCGTTTGTGGTACCTCTAAAGTCCCCGAAGACGCGCCTTGCCCTATACTCTTTTGTGGACTTGACATTTTGCCTTACCTGCCCGCCGGCGTCTTACCACTCCCGCGACTCCAAGGCCCGCGCTATATTCCGGCGCACAAAGGAGGGCACTAATATATTCATCTGTAAAGTTAAGAGCCGGTCCCGAGCTGCGGATTGGATGTGGTCGGTGCGTGCGCGTTTTACATCTCCGTGTATCAATGGTTTTAACTGCAAACCTGCTTAGATCTGGTAATTCAAGCCCAAGACGTGTTTTCCCCTCTCTCAATTTCTGTTTTTCAGGCGCAGACTCGGCGGATTATTACCGCCCACGCTCGAAATCTTGAATCCTAGTCTCGGGACGCGAGTCCGAATCGAAATGCCCGGAATCGAGGCGCCAGAGATGTTCACGCGCGAGAATATCATTTCTCTGTGCATGCAGTCCCTCCGCCGAGTCAAAGACTGGAAGGAGTTGATCGAATTGCAGCTTTCGGGTGGCAAAGAGCTGGAACTTGCGTGGCGGCTGGGCACCCAGTTGGATTGGGTGTGGCTCGACACGGATGTTCAGGGTCAGCAGCGGGATTGTGCGGTGCTCTGCGGCCTCGCCATGCAACAGGTAAGAGTCTTTCGTCCACCCACCATTGACCTGCATGCTGAATGAATTATCTCCAGGGTTTCCCGTCCCCGCATTTAGAAGTGCGCCTCGGGCAGCACTCGCCGCAGCACTTTGTCCTCCGAAACGGCACCCGCGTACCCGAGCCCCCCGCCATCGAAGGCTACCTCGAGCGCATCCGTCCAAACAGCCAAGCCAAGCACCTCATCTACCTGGTTACGCACGACGGCAACCTCTTCTCCCTCGCCTCCGAAGACGCGAATCCGCCCGCGCCAATGGGCATCGGGCAGAGCGCGGACACACCCGAGGCGCTGCGGCTCTCGGAGGTGCAGCGCGGGACGACGCAGGTTCTCAAGGCGACGGGGGTGAGCGATATGCGCGCGATTCTTGCTGTAAGGAGGGCGTTCCAGCTGGTGGTGCCCGCGTCGCATGATACGCATGATCCAGGGGAGGATCAGAGTTTTGTGTCGCGGAATTCGCATATCGAGCGGACTGATAGCGACGACGAAGACGGAGGTGGGGAGGAGGGGCTGCGCACGGCGCCGGACAAATCGCATTTGAGGATGAAGCGCTCGTTTGAGCTGTTGCTCAAGAATGGGCATATCATTCGGTTTGAGGTGCGTTTGTTTTCCCTTCACCGCAGTCATCTTGAAGCTTATGTACGTATTCTGAATTAGGCGCATTCACGCAAGGTCGCGGTGGAGTGGATCGAGCGGCTGCAGGCGCTCATTGGGTACTGGAAGCAGCGGCACCGGATCGACGCGAATGAGGAAATGGATCTCGCCCAGGCGTATCGACCGCGGCTTACTCCGAGGCGGCATGTCATGCGGAACGACAGCCAGATTGCGCCTGAGGCGCCCGTAGATACGTCGGCGCCGCTACCCGCGCTCGGCAACCTGTACAGCTGGTGCGTGCTCCAGGGATGCAAGCCGGTTATCCGCGGGGGCAAGGTTTTCATACGCCAGGGTTTATATGGACAATACAAGTATGACTTTATTTTATTTGCCCGAATTTAGTATGCATTCTAACGGCCGTCGCCTTAGATTTGTGCAACTCATCTTGCTGCCCGGCCATTTAGCGCAGTTCCGAATTAGGCCCCAATCCTCACTGCACCTCGCGATGCACAAGAGCATCAATCTCGCCGACGCATATGTGTGCTCGGGCTACTTCGCCGCACTCACCCTTCCCGATGGACAGTACACCTCGGACAATGCGCTTCCACGGCGGTATCAAGATGGGCTGGAGACCGACGACGCAGACGAGGACACGCTGTTCATGCTGTGGTATCACCCGCATCGCGCCGCAGTCAACGTCGCGCTCGAGTTGCCCGAGGGCGAGGACAATGCCAAGCCACGCGGGGACGCCCCCCGCCTGCCGTCGCTGTCGTCGAAGCGCAAGCTCGCGGTTGTGCGGTGTCGGAATAAGCTGGAGCGCGATGCGTGGTGCTGGGCGCTCAACTCGGAGATTGAGAAGATTGTGCGGATTCAGCAGGATAGGGAGGACAAGTTGAGGAATACCGGGGGTTCTTTGCGTTCGTAGGGTTTAGGGAGGATATTGGGACTTTATAACGCTTTCGATGACTACTATCGTATTCCTGTCCTTAATTTTTTTCTTTCGCTGGAAAGCTCAGATAGGAGTTATTTGCTTTGGTTAGGTTGAAGCTGCAGAAAGGAATTCATTAGGATGAGTTCTGTGTGAATTCGATTGAGAATTATATGCGAATGTGTCTAATGCGTGCGCCCCGCTTCCGAGTCCGAGTCCAACAAATCGCAACTTATGAAGAGGGCCGGAGAAACGACCTGCCCGCCCGCGGCAATAGCTTTCAGCTGCTCTGGCACGCCCCCGTTCATGGAACGCAAGGGTATGGGACGACCGCGCGCACGTCCTCCGCCCTCCTTCACTATCACTATGTGCAGCTCCATGCGCCCCTCACTCCGTGCAGCGCGCAGTACATGTTCTGCTGCCCCTGCAGGTCCAGGTAAAGTGCCACCAGCGCCTGGTACAAGCTCCTGAAAATCTTTGGCATTCACATTGCGGAGCAGAAACTGGGTCAGATTGCGGAACCTGTGCTCGCGTGTTTGCAGCTGCTGGACAGTAGCGACCCAGCCCTTAGTGATGAGTACTCGGACTCCAGGGACGACAAGAATCGTCGAGAAGGTGTCTGGATCTTGGCTGAGGTCGGAGATGATGAGATATGCCAGATGTAGCTCGCTCGGAGACGCTGCAATTGCGCCAGGGTGGTGTTTCTCGCAGTTGTTGAATCCGGGTCCACGCCGATGATCAAACATGGACATACGCGCCAGAAACCAAGTGTTCATCAAGCTCAGATAATCCCTTCAACGCGAGAATGGCATTTGAGATGGTTTCGGCCAGAATCCGAGAGTTTGGTGTCGAGTTGACGGCGAAGGGCAGGGATTTCTTGGGTATTGAGGTTTGCGTAAAGGGCAGGGATGAAAAAGCGGAGCTGGGCCTCAGGTAAGTCTGGAATGAGACTGTGAAGCTTGGCGAGATCTTCAATTGAACCATTTGCAGCGGATATCGCCAGGGTCTGCATGGAAGACATGATCATGAACCAAAACTAGTCAGGGCGAGCCTCGAGAACCTTCAACGGATCCGCGAGCTTGGAGGTGTTGCTGAGGCGTAATGAAGCGTGCATGGTGGTTCTATGGAAAGAGACGGAAAGAGGTTTATGCGACGCCGTTTTGAAGTTCGGCGTGATTGCCGTCGGCAAGTTTGGTTGTGTTTGAGCCTGAGACCAACGCCTTCGCTCAGAACGTTATTCCATGCCTCGCCGACCCAGAAAAACAGCCGGCAAAGCGCGTCCTGTGAACCGCAGCGACTCAAAAATTAAGAAGTGGGACAAGGCATCTGACATTCCGTTGGATGAAGAGGACGAATGTCAGTCAGCTCTGTTTGCGTTTCGCTTGAGCCAATTTCTTTTTCTAGTTCATGCCTCGCGGGATAAAATTCTTCTCGAGGGAAACGAGCTCGGCGGAGACGACGATGGCGACGAAGACGAGGTCTTTGGACTGGATTTGGACGACAGTGATGATTTAGAGGACGAGGACGTTGAAGAAAACGAAACCGAAGATATTCCGGCTACAAAGGCCAAATCCTCCAAGGGCAAGTCGAAAAAAGCCAAGGCCAAATCAAAAGCGTCTTCCGACGAAGATTCTGACGAGGACGAAGCCTGGGGCCGTGGCAGGTCGGCGTACTATTCCTCGAACGCCGCCCAACTGGACTCTGACGACGAAGAAGGCAACGAGCTCGAGGAACAAGAGGCCAAACGATTGCAGGCTAAATCCCGCGACGCTATGGCGGACAACGACTTTGGGTTGGACGACGTGGTAGAGCCAATGTCAATGTATTTGTTTTTGCGTGTTTGTGCCTTCGAGGTCTGAGATTCAACAGGGATGCGCCCGAAGACTCGATGCCGGCGGCGGAACCGCTGCCCCAAGATACCAAGTCTCTCATTCGGCAGCTTGAAAAGACCAGTCCGGAAACACTCGCGTTGGCGCGAGATTGGGAGGACACCGCAGAGAGTCTCACAAAGACACGGCGGAAAATAGCGGCGTAAGTGAAAGTGTTGGTGTCGTTTATGTTCTCATTCCTAAATTTCCTTAGGCTAGAATCAACGGACCCCGACTCCCTCAGTCTGGGGATGATTCATCTTCACTATCGCAAGTTTGTTTTCTCGTTCTATCGGACTTGCAATTTAACTGCAAATTCTAGAGGCGCTTTTAACATACACAACCGCGCTTGCCTTTTATCTGCATCTGCGCTCCAGCGAAAAATACACGCGTCGACCAGATTTGCTACGAACCCATCCCGTTTTAGCGCGGCTGCTGACACTGAAGCAGTCCCTCATCACACTTGAGGATCTCGATTTCGCCGCGTCAGATTCCGAAGCCGGTTCAAACGACGATTCGGACGACGAGCTGATGGATGCGGAGCAATTGTGGAAGCTCGACCGGATGCAGGGTCTCGACGAAGATGAACTGGCAGAGCTACTCGACGATGCAACACCCTTACCAGAAATCGCGGAGGCACGGCCTAAAAAGAAACGAAAAACTTCGTCGTCGACCACCCTTCCCGTCTTCGATCTTGTCGAGCCAGAGTTCACGGCGTCGACGGTTTCGCAGCGGCGCTCTGATTCAAGTGCGGATGCGTACGGCGAAGCAACCTCGCTTCAACACGCCGATGCTGTCGACAAGAGCGCGCGCAGAAAGACTCTCCGATTCCACACATCCAAGATCGAGAGCGCAAGCGCGAGGCGACAGGGTGCCCGCAACAACGCCGTGGGAGGCGACGATGATATTCCGTATCGCGACAACCGGAAAGACAACGGGAAACTGTCAGATAAAGTGGTCAAGGGTAGAGGGCAAGGAGGTCAGGATCTGGACGAGTCAGAGCCACAGCCCAAACTACCCGCCGCGGAAGACGCGGATGGGTATTATGAGCTCGTTAAACGCAAGTCGAAAGAAAAGAAAGAGCATAAAAAGGCCGATTATGAGGCTGCGCAAGAGGCTGCCCGGTACGCCCCTCTCGCTTTTTGTGTGTTCCTGTAGCTTATTCCAAGTAGCCCCGACTACGACATCCCTGGCGCCGACGGACCGCGCTCCCTCACACGCACAATTCTCGTGAACAAGGGCCTCACGCCTCATCGACCCAAGAGTGTGCGCAATCCCCGTGTCAAAAAACGGGAGAAGTTCAGAAAGGCGAACATGAAAATATCGTCACAAAAGGCGGTATATAAAGGTGGATTGGCGGAGACCGGAAGATACGACGGTGAGAAGTCGGGTATATCTAAGGTCGTCAAGAGTGTTCGTTTGGGGTAGACTAGATACTCCAGCATGCTTGTATGCTGGTGCTGTTGTTTGCCTCAAAAGACCTTGACGTGGTGCAGTCAGTCGATACGACTGGTAGGTAGGAGCTGAGATTTTTGCATCGGGCCAGCCAAACATGATTTCAAACCTCCGAGCGTTGGAAGAGTGATTAGTCAAATCCATCACCGTCTTCATCCTGCTCCTGCGCCTGACGAGCCCGCGCTCTAATCTCTTTTTTTGCCACAGTCCACTTCGCGACGAATTCTGCCCGCCGCCACTGGTCCGGCCATCCGCATGCGCGATATAAATTTAACAATGTCTCTTTTTCTTCCCGTTCCTGCAATTGTCTTAGTATACTTCGGACCATAGAACGACAACGCTCGCCTCAGTTATCATCCAGATAGGATACGACGAATGATGTTGGGGCTCCTCCTTTGGGTCGCTGCGGTCTGGGTCGACAATGGGGAGTCGTAGGAGTGAGCGATACGCAGATATAACTTCCGAGAAGTAGTGTGCTGCGGGTACCAAGGGAGTTCGTCGATATTCCGTCCACTCTGCTTGGTTCTTCTCTTCCTCCGTGGGCCCCACCTCACCGTGCCGCCGCCACTCCACGGCGTCATGGGTGGGACCTCCCCCGGTGGAGTAAGCGCGGACAGTCCCGAGGACTGTGTCGAGCATAACGTGCGTGCCCTCTCTGTCAGAGATCACGATCGGTAAAAGCCAGGGATCGTAGTCCGAGCTCCCGTCCATCCACATGTATGGCCACCCACGGCGGCCCTCTTTAAGATCATCATCGCGGGTGTAGTCTGCGAAATGCGAACGAGATACGATCTGCCGACGATCGTCGCCGTTTTCGTGCCAATTCCAGTACGGCAACCGGTGCATGAGCGCTACGCACGCGGGCGCGTACCCGAGCTGCACGGCAAGCTCCTCGTTCACGGGTGGATCAGTGTGTGGTGGATATCGAAGGCACCCTTCTGGCCAGTGCCCCATTGCGATGAAGAGTTCATACAGGTGTGTGATGAGGGAGACGACTTCGTCAGGATTGTAGGCAGCAGCTGCGGCTTGTTCCGCCTTGACTAGTTCCGCGATTTGACGAGACAAGTCCTCCTGTTGCTCCAACGGCGTAGGCGAAGGGGAGCGTCTCCAGTTTTTTACTCCAGCAGCGATGTACGCGACCTCAGAGTCGCTGATTGCATCATCCGACACCGAGTCGACCATCAAGTGCGCTGAATCGTCGCTGGACGCGTCTGAATCGCTATTGGACCCCTCGGGGGGAAGATAATCGTCTGAGCTGTCGTCGTCTTCTCCAAGCTCTGTGTCCAGCCAGTAGTTCGCCCGGTACCGTTCGTCTTCCGCAGTTGAAATTAAGATGCTTGGCTGAATCCATGGCCAGCCTGAGGGATACGGCCGTCGACCTACCCAGCCAGGCATGGTGAGTGATTCTGGGAATTTGGGGCATTTACGTCGTTGCTGAGATGTCGGACAATTCTAATCAGCAACCCGGTTGCTAGCATCAACCCGGGTTGCTACTTTTCTGAACCCCTACCGCTCAAGACTGCTCAAGACCTTGATGCCGGGCCAATGCCGAGCGGCCCGAGTCGGCTTTTAGGCCGGCTTGGCCAGCAGCGTCAAAGGAAGAGTCGGAAACTTGAAAGGTCGTTTCATGTCTTCGTGCTGTGGATCCGACCTTAAACCTACCCACATGCCTAGCAAGCCGATGAAGTCCTGGTTGAATTGATGGCATAACCCAAACTTTCACAACTACCAAAAGGTTGCAGAAAGGACCTGGCAGCTGAATGTAAATTGTGCTCTTGTGAGCTGATTTGCAATCCTCTTCAAATAGCCTCTCAAATATAAATTTTTTTACCAGTGCGACAGGCTTCAAATCTGTAGCGGCTTGATCCAATTGGGGTCGGCAGAACCGCCAACCCATCGGCCCGGTATGAAAAGCACACGCGGGGTTGCTGGATAGAAAATCACTATACAGCAACCTCAGAAAGTTAGGCCCAAAAAAATCAACCCTGCGTGTACTTTTTCATCGCGGGCTGATGGCCGTTGTCTAATTGGGCGGGGTTGCCGAGCTCGGTAGGATCAAGCCATCACGGATTTGAAGTCCGGCTGGTTGAAAGTGTCTAAGTAGTAAGCGGCAAGTATTTTGGGCCTCGGCGGAACTTTACATGGGTTGGCAATAGTCCTGTATTAATTAATAAGTCTACACCGCTGGCTGCCCAGTGGCAGGTTTTTTCAGGCCTTTCGGACGAAAAAGTTCTGACAGTGATAATGCCATCAATTCAACCCTTGAAGTCAACCAGTCAAGCTAGTCAAGTGCATCACCATCGAATTTGGATGCAGCTCAAACTGATATCAACCCCAAGACGACCTAGAAAGACCGGCAAGTTTTATGAACGGTCCTTCTTCGGTTTAGCTAAACCGGGCCAAAGCCGACTCGGGCCGCTCGGCCTCGGCTCGGCATCAAAGCCTCGAGCGGCCCGCTCCCCGCTATCTAACGAAGTGTCTTCTGGGGTTGCTGAATAGCAGAACAACACAGGGGTTGCTAAATAGCAGCAACCCGGGTTGAGAGCAGCAACCGGGTTGCTGATTAGAAGTATCCCCCAAAGTTAGCTCGAGTATGAAAAGTTTTGTAAAATAAATCTTACGGCCGAAAACCGAATCTGATTTACGATGCACTGACTATCAGTCACCGGGTACTGGGCCACCTTGGCAATTTTGGCCGCTGGGCGGCTCATAGAGTGCAATGGATTCCCGGCTTTTGACCCTTGAATTAGGACCAACATACGAAGAGTAGGATGAGATATTTTAGGACGATTTTCGGTGGTGTTTGACCGCTCAACGAATTTCTTTTCGGCGGTACCCCAAATTGGCAATAAACTAGGTAGTGGGCCACTGGCCTAATTCAGTTGTTGGGACTCGTACCACGCAACCCAAAGTGCTCAAAATCACTCAAGGGGATCCAAGCTATGACTTGAAACACTCAGGTTGTTAATTGAAAGTGTACATGAGTTATAATTACTAGCACTTCCAGCGAGGGATGCTCGGGAAATTGATGTATGGATGAAATCACGGGCGCTACAATGCAGAGAGACTGATCCTGGGCAAAAATAAGTGCTGGAAGGGTAGATAGGAAGTAATAACACATACTTAAGTGCAGTGGATGGCGCCTTCATACCCATAACCGTTCAAAAAAATCCATTTATTCGCGGCACCAAAATTGGGGGGTCGGGGAATCTCAGCCATAGTGAACGTGTAGCTGAAGGGAAGTGGACCAAAGAGAGGTCTGAGCATGTTCAGGTGCATATAATCCCTCCAAGACCGAATTCTAAGGTCCTAGCAGTGTTGAATGGATCACCATAGAGTACTCTCTCTCGGGCCAACCAAGTTCAGCTCTCGCCATTCTTGAACGGTCTGAGAGGGGATTGCAGATGACTTCTGGGTCAAGTGCCCTTTAATAGCATCCCCCTGTGTAGAGGCAACAAAACAGGCCCTCAAACTTGTGATTCGGTGGAGAATTGGCTGAGAAATCGCCAGAAGAAGAGTTCGAGAGCCGTTCGGAGATAAGAAATGATCAATTCCCACCTGTCCATCGGAAACAAGCGGGGCACAGCTTCTGATCAACGCATCACTCCGCGTCGAAATTTGATGTACAACATCCTCATACATCGTACTTCATCCCAAAAGCGCCGAACCACCCCCTTTGGCGAAGATAATGCTTAAATCATGCAAGCGGCCCACTACCCCGACTGGCCCAGTACCCAGTCGCATATAGGAAATCTAATCACAAATCTAATCTATCATATTACATAAAGAGCTCCCAAAAATCTCGAGTATCACGCGAGGGGACGGGCCCGGGGGGAGGTGGGGTTCTGGCGAAGGCCGAAAAAAAACTTTATACTATAAGTTGTGGGAGGGTGAAAAAAAAGGCTGGGAGAAGCATTTCTGGGCTCCTAGTGAGCTCATAACACCAGAATTTGCTTCCCACACCCTTAGGATGTACTGAGATAACAATTCCACTCCAAAGGGGGCCGAAATGGCTCCAAAGTTTATCAGGTTTTAGTTATGTTCTATACTATCCAATCACGAAGTGAGGTCAATAAAATTCCGCGGGTTCACTTAAAAGCTTTGTACCGCTTTAGATAGTACAGTCACGGCCAAAATATAGTCCCCATCCAAATCGGGTAATTCCCATCATTCTCATTTCTCTGTCAGCTCCTGGAGCAAATAGTACTACTTTTAGGGCACGGTTTTGTTCTAGGGCTCTAGCAAAGGCATCCAGTAAAATTTCAGAGCATTTGAATCAGAGAAACAGCTTCAAATAGTGCTTGATGTGGGACATCAAAACATACCGAAACCAGTGCAGATTCCAAACAAAAAACTCATGGGATACCAATTTGGCCTTTCTTAAACATCTGACCATATTTGGCTCAAAATTAGTGCTAAAATAGCGTAGCCTAGGGTCAGAGAACCTGGTTTGATGGGAATTACCCGATTTGGATGGGGACTATATTTTGGCCGTGACTGTAGCATGTACTTCAAACATTAAAACAGGAGGTATTGGGAGGTAGGAACCATGTTTGGGAGGCGAGTGGCCCGGTGCTAGGGGTGGGAAGGGCCTTCCCTATATAGTAAGGGGGGGAGGTAATGGAGGGTTGAAATAAACTTTTCGACCCAGCATCCAATTTTCCACAAAGTTTGGGAGTTGGAAACTCCGGCGGTCCGCCAGTCCGCCACTCCGGCGGCAGGGCCGGCAACCAAATCGGAGTTTGATCGTATTGATTGACAGCTGCGCCAAACAAAACAAACGCGTCCCCACGGCCCTCTCTTCCCCCTCCCCTTTCGTCCCTTTGTATCCCTCCCAAATTACCCTCATGTTTGATTGTGGGAATTTACCTCAAACCACCGAGGAGTTCTGAAGGGTTATCAACAAGTCATCAAGCCGTGCCACCGGCCCTACCAGGAACTTTGAGTTGTATGTTTGTTCACTAATCGTATGCGCCGCCCAAATATACGACATTTCCACTGGTCGAATGCAGCCACAGTCCGCCCGCGCTGCCCATATTTTTACCCGCTTCCTCTCACTGCCCCTTTTTAATACTTGTTAACTTTTACATAATGTTTCCTCCACTTACAGTAAGGCATGAAGCAGGAATGAAGATATTGGTCCTCGTAGCCTATAATGCTTCATTACAAGCAGTCAAGACTGACCGGCAAGCAGTTTTAGCCGCCTTCAGGGGCTGATGTGCCGGCGGTGCCGTTGGTCTCAGTGATCCGATCACTCCCAAAATCCTGCACAGCCCACTCCGCCGGAGTGCCGGAGTGCCGGAGTTTCCAACTCCCAAATGCACTCCAATTTTCGGAAGCCGATGTCACTTGGTATCCCGGTGAGCGCTAAAATGCATTGGAAAAGTTAATATATAATAAGGGGTTTCACACAAGGTTATTTGAGGCCGATTTGACCCCAACTTGATCCCCAATTCAACTTGACTTGAAGTTGGACGTGAAATAATTCAGAACTCAAAGTTGGATGTAAATCGGGCTCCGGACCACGATCTGACATTGAACTTCGCACAAAGTTTGGGAGTTGGAAACTCCGGCGGTCCGCCAGTCCGCCACTCCGGCGGCAGGGCCGGCAACCAAATCGGAATTTGATCGTATTGATTGACAGCTGCGCCAAACAAAACAAACACGTCCCCAACGGCCCTCTCTTCTCCCTCTCCTTTCGTCCCTTTGTATCCCTCCCAAATTACCCTCATGTTTGATTGTGGGAATTTACCTCAAACCACCAAGGAGTTCTGAAGGGTTATCAACAAGTCATCAAGCCACGCCGCCGGCCCTACCGGGAACTTCAAGTTGTATGTTTGTTCACTAATCGCATGCGCCGCCCAAATATATGACATTTCCAGTCGAATGCAGCCACAGTCCGCCCGCGCTGCCCACCCGTTTCCTCTCACTGCCCCTTTTTAATACTTGTTAACTTTTACATAATGTTTCCTCCACTTACAGTAAGGCATGAAGCAGTAATGAAGATATTGGTCCTCGTAGCCTATAATGCTTCATTACAAGCAGTCAAGACTGACCGGCAAGCAGTTTTAGCCGCCTTCAGGGGCTGATGTGCCGGCGGTGCCGTTGGTCTCAGTGATCCACTCCCAAATCCTGCACAGCCCACTCCGCCGTAGTGCCGGAGTGCCGGAGTTTCCAACTCCCAAATGCACTCGAACTTCGACCCCAACTTCATGCCCCAACTTTAATTTTTCGATTTGGTCGTGCCATTAGGCCTCCCTATTTACACATTCCAACTTGGGCCCGATTTGACCCCAACTTGATCCCCAATTTGGCCCCAACTCCATCCCAACTTGAGATTGGATGTCAGATTGTGGTCCGGAGCCCGATTTCACATCCAACCTCAAGTTCGACATCCAGTTGGGATGCAGTTGGAATGTGGGAAACCCCCTAAATGGGTCTTAAAAGGAGTCCCAAAACTTGAGATTTCAAGAGCGCAGATATCATTGTACATACTTGACATTTTCGATTACTTACTACTTAGATGGTGAGAGGGGGATTTCAAACTTCAAAGATTATGTAATAACCCGCCCCCAAACTCGAATTTTGTTGGGTGGCCTACAAGGGTATTTTCAGGGGTCCTCCCACAAACTCCATAGTTTCTTGCATACTGAACCAAGTTGTAGGGAGGCAACGGTCACGGGTAACGGGCCCCCCGTTGCGTTGCCTATTATCTGGCGGGTCACAATAACGGTGGGGCCGTTGCCTCAAAATTATCGTGACATTGAGGAAAAAATCTTGGAAAAATCTGCTGGCCCTGAAAACAAAGTAAAATGGACCGGAACTCATCCACAATCTCTCCTCAAACAGAGGATATGCGCACAGGATCCCTGAAATGCGGATAGCTTACTTCAAAAAAAAAAATCTGGTTGCCTCCTCAAGCAACGGTCACGGTCACGGTCCCCGCCGTTGCCTAAAAAATAGGCAACGGCCCTGTCACGGTCCTCAGGCCGTTGCCTCCCTACAACTTGGTACAGTAGTTTAAAATATGTGATTAATTTGTATGCCGGTGCGCATGCCCGACCTACCTTAGGGGGGGCTTGCGTGGATTTAGAATACTACTGTAGCATTTCGACCAAGTGTTCATAGGATGTCACGCGTCACCTCAAGTGTTCACTGTTTCGTGTGTTCATTTCTCGGCAATCACGCAAAATCTCCATATACGGACGTCCTGCAGATGCCGGACCGCAATTTTTCGTGTTTTTCAGCCCAAAAATGTGAGTGTCACCGTCACCGAGGGCGAAAGTGTTCAGTTCAGAGGGCCGCGTCACGCGTCACTCGAAATGATACAGTAGTGATTGACTCTGCGTTGAATCCTGATCTTCCCACAGCGACGCGATCATTTGATGTGTCGCCGTGGGAAACCAGTACAAAGCACACTGCCATCTGGTTTTTGGGTGCCCACCCGAGGAAAGAGGGGGGGCAAGCCCCCCCAATTAAATATACATGTACAGTCTACCGTGACAATATGTCAATGTTCACAAATAATTCACTGACCCGGTGCTGAGACCTTGTTTCAATGCCTCTCCTTCTACCAGTTTTGGAGATACTCTAGGTTGCACTACGAGCATTTTGCGCAGACACTCTGTTCACGTAGTACGGGATGTTCGGAGCGAGGATGGAGGCGCTGCTTGTCATAGCAACCCCACTAGAATCTGACCCCTGCGGACGGGTGCATTGAAGTTCCACACGCAGATATATAGCCATGTTGACGAGTCCAACGATCGTCGGCGAAAGGTCTCCCACAATGAACAGCAACAGGGACCCAACTTCAGTTGCTACTGCAAAGAAAAGCCCCCAGATTCTGCCGGTGCAGGGGTACGGGTTAGACGGAAGATTAGGGGACAGCTGACGGGAGAGAACGCACGTCCATACGGCCGCACTTTCCAGAAGAATAATAAGCACAGGCTGAGGGTTATGTAAGCGGACCAAAGACTGAAAAAAAAGTGCGCGCACCACGAATGTTCCATCCCCTAGTAGGTGCTCTGCTGTTCGTTTTGTCTTCCAAATTTTCCATATTATGAGCCCTAAGCGGACGAGTCAAAACTTACGCCCCGGCCGAAATATTCCCCTCCCGCGCACCTGTGCAGTAAACATTGGTTCTGAGGCGCAATCGCAAAGTCAGATGGTTGAACTCCTCAACAAGCCAGCATGACTTGCACCAGCAGAAGAATCCAGTTTGCCTTCAGCCAGCTCGCGCCGCGGGCGAACACGGCCACCGGTTGAGCATATACATATATGATTTCACACTGGATGACTATGGAGATTCAGTATGTCTGTCATTCTCATTGAACGAGGCTTGATTTACCCAAAAAACCAACCCACGTCAAGACGGGAACGATGATCACAGGGAGACTTAGATTCCAGATGAGCCACAACCGATGAATCTTTCGACTCGTCAGATGTGCATTCAAGTTGCACGAAAGATGGATTGAAGGCTCACGATCGCTGCATCGCCGATTAAAATGGATATTAAAGTCAATAGGTTCCTCGCGATATCTGTCCCATACGAGTGGTCCAAATAGAACCGAACGGCGTCAACCCCCAGGAACGCATTGAAAAAGCGAACGACGGTCAAAATCCAATGCTATTTGGCGTCGTTGTAAGATTGGAGTACTGTGTGGGGGGAGATGCACTTACTGCGCCAGACGTTATGGAGATGGTGACTGTGAAGAGGACGACGGGATTCCACACCAACAGTTTTGGGACGTCGTGCCTTGAAAAACGGAGATACAAGGTGGTGGAGGTGGAAACGAGAAGGAGTGCATAGAGGAAGCTTTCCAGTACCACTATGGCCATGTTTACCGCCAGCACGGACTTCAGGGACATTTTGGATGGGTACAAGGTAAGAGGTGTTCGCACCGAAACCTTCCACTAACATTTCAATGGTTGTACTGTATAGGGTTGTACTAGACTGACGCCACATTTTACGGTATCGCGTTACTTTTAGCGCAGGCTAACAAAAATTTTACCGCTAAGAGCCCTCGGCATTACAACAGCGGCGGCCGTCCAGTAAAATATTGTGTCAAATTTTTCAATCAACGATGTCTGGATGGAGTTGTTAATGAAAATCTCCCTTTCTCAAAAACGATTTTAAAATCGGTTATGGAACTCTAGAGTCGGCGGGAATCACATTTGTAATACTGGCACGTCGAACGTATATGCAGAAGTGAAGCGCACACAGAGATATAAACCAACGGCGCAAAGAACCAGCAAAGTAACCAAAAACATCGAAAGGCCAAGAGATCCCGTCCCTGCAGCGCGGATGGCGCTGTCGGGTGTCGGTCGTTGTCGGTTCTGAATGCAGTAAAGGTGATGGATTGGCGTTGGTGCGAAGTTTAGATTGTCGGTATTCGCATCCTCATCGACCGGGCACAAACTGTCAAGGTAAATTAAGAGCAATCCGTACCCGTCCGTAACTGGTATAAAGGAATGAAGAGAAAAAATCGTGAGTGCAAGCCATCGTCGTCCAATCCGGGCACCAACCACCGCAATACGTCGGCATCTACTCCTCCTCGACCGGCTCCTCCCCGCCGTCGTACTCGCCCTCCTCGTCGACGCTGCCGAGCGGTTAGTAAATCGATGGTGTTGAGGAAGGCAGGAAGACTCACGTGGCGTCCTGGTACTGCTGGTACTCCGCAACCAAATCCTGCATATTCGACTCGGCCTCGGTGAACTGTCCCCACATGAGCACCTTTCTTTCTGATTATCAAAGGACTCCGCGCTTACCTCCATCTCGTCCATGCCCTCTCCAGTATACCAATGCAAAAACGCCTTGCGCTTGAACATGGCCGTGAACTGATCATTGACACGCTTGAACAGCTCCTGAATCGCCGTTGAGTTCGCAATGAAGGTCACCGCCATCTTGCGGCCCCGAGGGGCAATGTCACAGTGCGCGGAGAGCACGTTGTTGGGGATCCACTCGACGAAGTAGGCCGTGTTGTTGCGCTGGATCTTCTGCATCTCCTCCTCGACGTCTTTCATCGAGATTTTGCCGCGGAAGATCGCTGCGACCTGCGCGGCAGTTGGTGTTTAAAGTTTAAATAAAATATAATAAAAGGCGCACAGTAAGGAAACGTCCGTGCCGCGGGTCGGCTGCGGTCATCATGTTCTTGGAGTCAAACATCTGCTGTGTGAGCTCGTGGACCGAGACCGGGCGGTACTGTGCGCTTCCGCTGGGGGTGAGGGGGGCGATACCAGGCATGAAGAAGTGCAGACGGGGGGAACGGCACTGAACACCGAATCATCAAAAAAACCGTAAAAAAACGTTGAAGGGAAGAGACGGACCAAGATTCACAGCGAGCTTGCGCAGATCCGAGTTGAGCTGTCCGGGGAAGCGGAGACAGGTGGTGATGCCCGACATGACGCTGGACACAAGCCCGTTGAGGTCGTTGTGTGTCGGCGTCTGGATCTTCAGCGTGCGGAGGCAGATGTCGTACAGCGCCTCGTTGTCGATGCAGAACGTCTCGTCAGAGTTCTCGACAAGCTGGTGCACGGACAGCGTCGCGTTGTAGGGCTACCAAGCGCGCAATAATACGGTTCGTCATCGACTCTCAGGAAGGGGAGCGGAGCGGGATAATGCACCTCAACAACAGTGTCGGACACCTTGGGCGACGGCACGACAGAGAAGGTGCACATCATGCGGTCGGGGTATTCCTCGCGGATTTTTGAGATGAGGAGAGTGCCCATTCCCGACCCCGTTCCTCCACCAAGAGAGTGGGTGATTTGGAAACCTGTGGTGTGCAAAAGAAGTAAAAAAATTGAAGGACGAGGGGCACAATGGGATCAACAAACCTTGCAGCGAATCGGCGCCCTCGGCCTCGCGACGTACGACATCCAGAACCGAGTCAACGAGCTCAGCCCCTTCAGTGTAATCTGTTGGGAGAGTGAGGTCCACATCAGACAAAAAAGCTGCAGCGTTCACGCACGTCCTTTAGCCCAGTTGTTTCCCGCTCCACTTTGTCCGAAAACGAAATTGTCGGGGCGGAAAAGAGCGCCAAAAGGCCCCGAACGAATGACGTCCATGGTTCCCGGTTCGAGATCTACAAGGACAGCGCGCGGCACATACTTGGCGGAGCCAACCTCGTTGTAGTACACCGAGATGCGCTCTAACTGGAGGTCGCTTGTGTGCTGATCACTGGCAGCGGATACGTTAGATGGATTGCAGCGCGGGATAAGACATCCTCGTACGCAGTGGCCGTGTAGAGTCCGGTCTTGTCGAGACCATGCTCTTCCGACAGAACCTCCCAAAATCGGGTTCCTGATCCACGAAAAAAATCAATGACCGCCAGCGCACGGGTGCTGGACGCGTACCGATTTGGTTACCGCACTGCAAGTCGAGGTCAGCGGTGCATAAATACAGCGAAATTGGAGCATACCTGGCCCGTCTGTATGTGCACGATTTCCCTTTTTTTTTTGCGTGAGCACGACGGATAAAGAGATGGATTCAGCCTCTAGCTTACCTCATGTTGAAGTTGACGGAGAGAAGAAAGTGGAGGGTATCGGATGGGGTGGAGGAAGGCTAACTTCAAAATGGTGAGTTGAAGTGCGAACACAGGAACAAGTGTTGATTTTTTTAATCAGCCCACATGATCTGACGATTGACTCAATTGAATACATCAAAAAGTTCTTTCGGTCTCCCGTTCGACGACGGCGGGGCCGCTGCGCGAATCGGACGTTCGCAATAAAATCATTTGTGAGTCGAACTGACTCTGTCTGTCCAAATGGCGATTTTCGCTCATCTCTGGGGAGATGAGGACCGATATATCACTCCAACTTACCCAAAGACCAAAAATACGAACTATCCATCCTCACAAATAGCTAATCTAGACTCAAGGAGAAGTGGCACCGGTGTTGAGCGGTTTAACCCTTGGTTCACGTTGAGATTTTTGCGCCGATTTCGATGCATAATACGTGCGGTAAGAGCGTCGGTGATGTGTGCACGACGGCGTATTCGACTGCGAGCGTGGAGGACGTCGTGGAGGAAAGGTAGAATATAATTGATGTTCCATAATTCATTTACCAAAGGCCCAGAATCCAAACATCGCGTGCGCGTCTTAACATCCCAACTCGGCAAGTGGCGCCAACTCGATATCTCGACTTTTGCGACCCCATGTCCACCGGCCCTGACTCGGAGGCAAATCCCGTTTTCGTATTTCATTCTCTCCGTCTAATCCTTCTCAGCGCGAACTCAAGAAGCTTACTGTTCCCCAGCTCAAGGCTCTATGTAAAGAGAAACGGGTAATACAGAAGATTCAAAAGTGGCGAGGACACTAAAGTGGCCCGCTTTCTATGTAGGTTACTGGATATTCGAAACTTGGCAAGGATGCTATCATCCAAAAGCTGCTTCAAGTTGGGATCAGCGCCCCGTCCTCTGCTCCGAGCGTGACTGCCCCTACATCAACATCGGCACCAGCGGTCGCGCCTACAGCAACACCAGTTCCAGCTAGCGATAAAACTCCCATTCAGAACTCGCGAACTCAGAGCTCCCCAACTCCTTCTTCTCAGCCTCCCACGGTCAACCCAGCACCAGAGGGCAGTCAGTCATCATACACTCCTGCCCGCGTCGACGCAGAGCCGGCTCCAAAACCTCGGCCCAAGAAACTAAAGAATCCCCCCGCGTCACAAGATGCGCTTCCTCCTGGGCCATCTACGTCCGATACGCACGTATTCAAGGTCCCAGCCGTCCCTCAACGACCTACTCTTCCAGACTCGTCCTCGACTACCGCTGGTCGCTCCAGTGCATCCACTTCTGCGCCGAGTAGCAGCGCTCCGGCGCCAAAAAAAACGAAGAAGGCTGCCGCTGCTAATAAATCCATTGCTTTAACTTCCACTGACGTTCCTCCTGATACCGTGACGTCTGATTCCATCCGTCCACCTGCTGCGAAGAAAAGAAAGACTGGTCCTGCCACCGACTCCATTGCATCGCCATCCACTTCATCTTCCGATACTACCAATCCCATCCCTCCAACTACAACTGCGCCTAGGGAGAAAAAGACCGTTCCTGCCAACTCGATTGCATCCACTTCAGATATCGCCCCTTCCGATGATAATACAGCCGCTCTGTCGACCACGACTACGACTGCCGTGAAGAAGAAAAAGGCAGTTTCTGCTGCCGCCTCTGCTGATAATACTGATACCATCCCTGCATCGACTACGACCGTTTCGAAGAAGAAAAAGACGGCTCCTGCCTCGCCCACGACGGCGACAAAGAAGAAAAAGACGGTTCCGGCTGATCAAGCCACTCCTTCTATAACCGCGCCGATCCCACGACCCCCCGTATCCACTGTTAAACCTGTACCGGCTCCTCGCGTTCCGTCGACAGCATCTACCCAAAGTACACCACCAGTCGGGGTGACTAATCCCCTACCCAAGAGACCTTCTACGGCGCTCCCTCCTACCGATCCACCGCCTCCCAAAAAGCAGAAGATCGCTCCGCCCCATCCACCATCGAAACCTCCCACAGCGTCCAAATTTCTCCTCCCCAAAGCAGTATCGAAACCTCCCGTAGCGTCGAAAATTCTGCTTCCTGAGGCAGTAGCGACACCAGCGCCGGCTCTCATCCGTTCCTCTGTCGTTCCGCAGGACGTCGTTAAGCTCCCTCAGGCGCAGCCGAAGCGATTCGTGCCTCTTGTTGTGGCCAAGAAGCCGCCTCTGGTTGTCGCACCACCTTCAGTCGCTACAGCCCCGATCATCGCTGAGACGTCCGTCGCCGAGTCGTTATATCACCTAGATTTCCCCGTCTCGCCCCCACCGCCGGCCCTGACCGCCACCAGGCTTCCGCCCTCACTATCCCAACGCAAACGCGTGCCGCGCTTCTCCTTGCTCTTGAGTTCCGTCGCGAATGAAGATCTACGAAACTGCGTCCTTGCCTCGCGCATGTTCCGCTACGCAGGCAAGTCGTCTCCTTCACTTCCCAAATAACATTTTTATTATAAGGAGCTGACTTTGATTGCAGTCTACCTCTCGGCATTCCACCGCCTGAACCGAAACTTCGCGGGAAAGAGGCTGACGGCGATGCTCAAAAAGTACCCTCAAGCGCAGGCGATGACGAATATGTGGCCTTATCTGAAGCAGCGGACCCAGGAAGTGTCCGCTCGGAAGCGCGAATATAGCTCGTCTTTCTTGGGTCGTCTCTTTCCCCTCGATTCGAGTGGTCCCATCTCGGAACAATTGTGGACCTCGCCAGACGACGAAAGGCAGATCGTCATTGCTTTGAGGTTCGTCTTATACTTGCATGCAGAAGTAAATGCATAAACTGACGCGTCGCGGTAGATTCCTCCTCACGCGCCTATTCTTCCAAGTGTCTGTCGGCGGCGGGAAGGAGGGGAAGGGGTGGAGTGAGGGGCAGATCGTCGACGCCCAACAGCTGGTAAAGGACGAAGTTTGGATGATCACCGTCCGGCATTCTGCCACCTCGACCGAATCCTTCTACGTCCTTGAGTCTACGTGCGAGCCACTCACGGCTGTGGCGGATTCTGCGACAACAAAAACAACTGCGGTGCCCGTTCGCGCCGACTGGTCGGCCTACATCGCGCATCGTGCCTCGACACCATCACCATCCGCCCCCGGTTCTCCTGCTTCACGGCTCATGGACCACCTGAGCTGGACGAATCACGAAGAGTAAGTAAACTCGGAACTCTCGCTTCGTCCCTTTATTTATGGAAATGATTTAGGTATCAACTTGGGATCAGTCGGCTGTGGCTCAAGCGCATCGAAGCCGAAGGCGAGACCGGGACCATGAAGCGAATCACGGCCGAGCGGTATATCTTCGCCTGCGTCGTCGGGAACAGGTTCGTCCCTCCCAATTGTTTCGCGCATGTTCTGAATCGTCACAGCTTATCAGGACGCTACATGTCCGCCACCCAGATGGCCCAGGACTTCGCCGGCCTCCCCGACGTCGCGCCCGCGCGCGTCAAGGCCAGTCCTAAAGTGAACTTGTTCCTCCCTGCGTGCGTTCTCCTTTCTTCCATCATTATCCGATTCGACTGTCCCTCGTTATAAATGCAGACATCACCACGTCGAGAGCGTGCACTTCACAGCCTCGAATCGTCGTCCCCTCCACAGCGCGTTGGCGATCGTACAAACTCCCGGAAGGATCTATTTCATTTTACGTGATAACGGGATGCAGGTTGGGTGTGAGGAAGAGGGTGTGGCAGACGTTTGGATGAGTATTTTGTGTTGTGAAAATTCTGGTGTCGCGTCGCGTCTACGTAGCTAAATCGACGATTGTTTGGAGTCACAATTGTTTGAGTTCTAATGCCGAGGGAAGGCGATTTCAGCAACGGAAATCAGTGCTCATGGGCGGGTCTATCTCCGATTCACCGCCCTCTGGACGCATTAAATCTCGAGCGCCGTATCTCATGGAGGCCTATTATTGAGGTCTTGCCATTGACTGTCAATGATGCGGTCGAGGCATACCACATCGGCGTTGGGAGTCCCACGCGTTCGTAATGGCGGCGGCTTAAGCCTCTGAACCCTGAACCGACTAGGATCCGGATTTACACGACCATTAACGGTTATTAATTTCAGCCAATGCCCTCATGGGGGGCATCTCTGACGCGGCTGCGGAATGGGCGCTGAGCCGTAAGTCTCCAATCGTCAATCGGAATCGGAGGGCAAACTTAGTAAGGCAAGTGAAGTTGAACCGTGGGAAGAGTTGAGCTGAAACTCAAAGAAAACAAGAGCGTACGGAGTCGTCTTGAACAAGGACCAGGTTTTATTCGGCTTATTATTTGGCGTGGTCGGACGCAATAATCATGTCTTCAGATATTCAAGTGTTCCGTAAATACACTACTTTTCCAACCCAGCATAAATAGCTCCCTCGACTTCCAACCAGAGCGCCTCATAAGTCGGATCGAAGCCGAGGGAGGGAAGAAGCTGAGTTCCAAAGACGGCCGCGATTCCGATGTCTGGATCCATAAAATAACTGGTGCAAGCCCATCCCGCCCCTAAAATCATTGGTTATCGTCGGCAACAACCCGTCATGCGACTCACAGGAGGCGGTGCCCTTTTTGCGCCGACCAGGAAAGTCAACGGTGGTCACCATGAGTCCGGTGCCGAATTGTACAGAGCCTTCGGGCAAGCCGAACATCTTGGCTAGCGAGGCGGCCCCCTTCGGATTAAAATTTAAGGGTCGGCTCGAACATAGCCTCGACAGAGGCGGCCTTGAGGATGGGATTCTCTGCTTTGCCTCCTGGGAGAGTATTTTAGGCAAGGACGATCGAAACCTCATGCGCGTGGTATACCTTTAATTTGAAGCAAATGGCGCAGAAGGGCGAGGTAGTCCTTCTGCGACGAGAACAGACCCACTCCCCCAAAATTAACGTTCGCTGCCAGAAAGATGAATCACAGGATTTGATAACGGAGTGAGGCTATTTACTCTTTTCCGGGATGATTTTAACCTGGTCATTGAACTTTTCGAGATTCTCGCCGACGCGGAAAGACAACGGCAAAAGGCGCTCTTTGAGGTCAGGTGTCAAATGGAAGGAGGCTGATGTGATCCCCAAGGGCGAGAAGATGTGCTCCTTGCTAGCAGATAACTGGATCAAGATTTTCCCCTTCGTCTAGTTTGACCCAGGGCGACTCACAAATACTGATCCAATGATTTGCCGGAGACACGCTCAATGACGAAGCCGAGGAAGTCAGTAGAAAGCCCGTACGCAACTGGAGAATGAGTTCAGTTAAATTCGGGAGGAAATCGAGGAACACTTACAGTCAGTTCCTGGTTCGAATTTGAGCAGTTGACCAGGAAAAGAGCCCTGTGAACCAAAAAAAGTCAGGGCACCCGCATTGGGCCACTAGTACGCAAGGCAGACCTGGTTCAACCGGAAAAACGTAGACGAGTCTTCGTCTTCGCCATAGGCGTGAGCAGTCGAATTCGGGAAAGTACCCAGGGTCTGGCCGTCTAGATTATATTCCATTCCGCTTGTGTGGTTCAGCAAATGGCCCAGCGTTAGCGGAGTAGTTGCTGGGGTTGTAGTAGTTGGTTTTCGGTCTTCGCCGACCACAGTGACAACAACTGGATTGGCCACCTCTGGAAGGATATCGCTCACGGGCGTGCTCAACTGGAGCTTCCCTTGTTCAATGAGTTGCAACGCAGCAATCTATCCGGCGAGAAAATGGGTGAGTGTGTGATAATGCGCGCATCCTACATACCGTAGTGATCAGTTTGGTTTGACTGCAGATCCAGAAAACTGCATTTTCATCGAGAAGATCGCTGGAGGGATCTCCGAGAACCCTTCTCCCTGCTTGATGCACGAACAGTTCTCCATTCTGGTCTGTGACGCCGCAAAACAAGGCTGGCACAGTTTTGCTTTCGACCGCACGAGACTATACCACGGTTGAGCCACACCTCAGCACACAAGGAAGTCCGACAGACCATGATACCACGAATCGCATCTTGCTGTTTTTCGCTGAGAGACACCATTGGATAAGCAGTTTGGGGAGAGCTCGAGAGTGATAGGAGGTTAAGCGAAGACCGCACGAACACCGGATAACGGATCATTTGGGGATTAGTAGGCCCGCATTGGCCCACGGCATCCACTATCTGTTCATTCCTTGGAGTTCAAAAACATTCTGAGACACCAACGGGGATGCAACACGGTCATTCCTATGCATGTAACTTTTTTTTGTCATATTTTCAGTCCTATTTTGCAGACATTTCCGTACCTCAACCGTGGAATCTTCATCCTTTGTCTTTGCTGCTGACTGTGTTCGCCGGCGTCACTGTAATCACGAAACAAAAACAGCCGCCAGGTCATAGGGAAATGTTTCTTGAGAGACCGCTGGAAACTGGAGTATAGTGCCAAAAGTCGCATACTAAGTATTTGGTGAAAGGCAACCACAAAATGTCCAAGCTTGAACCGTGGGAATTACCTCCACGCCGGCTAATCGGCTGGCCCACTATCAGGCAACCGCGTTCACGCTCGCGCAAGCACATTAATGTTTCGCCAAAAATGCTTTTATCATTTACAAGCGGATTCAACAAAGAGTGGGAGATGGGTTCGCAGTGAGCAACAGTGTTTGAGGGTGGGTTTTGTGCGACTTGAAACCTTGTGGGGGTAGTTGTATTGCGGATTCATAGTCAGGTTCGTCCATAAATGGAGGCCCTCCACATGCTCAAGTTCCATTTCAAAAAATCCTGCTTAAACTTCATGTCAGAGTGGCAGTCTGCCTCGGTTGGCGACGACGAGGAAGACTAATTTTGCCATCTGACTGCCACAACCGATGAAACTCAATGACTGGAGGTAATGGCAGCACTCACAGAGAGAGTTTTGAACTGGGGACGCCTTGGCCAACATGCCCGAGCCGGAGGACTGAGATGTATCTCTATATGCATCCATTATTTGGCCGTTGACCTGAAAGACTTATATTACTTAAGATATCCTGACTTCATCGTCTCAGGTCGACTTCGAGTGACTCACCTGGGTAGCAGTCAAGTCAAGTTGAGTCGAATCGTGTTTGAAGCCGACTCGCCAAGTCGTGACTCGACTTTTGGAGCGGCAACATGAGCTTCATCCGCTCAAAGGTACATATGCCAACTCGAATTCGCAAGTTGAATAAACACACAAAGTTGACCAGTTTGATCTGGGTAAAAAGTTGGAGGAGCATTGTTTTCGGCCGCGCGAGGGGTGAGCGACAGTGAAAGATGAACTTAGTCCTGCTGTTTTTGGGAAGTTGGGAACAGAGACTATACCAGTGTTGAGGACCGAAATCGAAATGTGGGCCAATGATAAAGGCGGGAAGTTATCGCAGGAGGAGGAGGAGGATCGCAGGTGAGACCAGCTTGTCCATTGCGGACCTGTGGTTCTCCTGGAAGAGACTAATAGCAAACTTGCATTTTGAGTTGGTGGTTGGGAACAAGAATTGATCCGAACAAGACCGAAAAACTTTCGCGTTAGCACGTGTTCGCGGACAGTCTCCGACAGTCCGACTGTCACTCCGGGCTCTCGTTTACCATGACCATCCTCGACACGTCCGACCAGGACCCCAGCCTCATGAAGCTCTGGTCGCTCATTACAGAGCTGAGTGAGCAGCTGAACCAAAATCGCGAAGTTTCTGCTGGCATTTACACCCAGGCGGGTGGGATCAAAGTAATTTTTATTCCCTCTGTTTATATTCCCTGCCGGACTTGACGCTTTCGTGTGTCAGACGCAGGCCGTTCATTCACAGACGGGTTTTGTTCTACGAAGGTGAGGGCTGCTTCCTTGCAAAAACACACGGATTCAGCTGAAGATCTTTGCAAGATTTAATTTGGACAAGCCCAAAGGTTCGTTTACACATCTTGGAGTCGGCCTCCGTCTTCATTGCGGTAAATCATGGTAGCGTAACCTAGAACTTTACGATGCGGAGCTCGAGCGCATGAACTCGGCAATGACTCTGGAAAACATCGGGCTACAACATGATAACAAGCAACTAAATACTCTGATTCGAGAGTACGAGCAGACGCTTGAAACGCTCATGAGTGCGTTATCATTTCATTTGACTATGTATCGCTCTCATCCGTCCGCCCTTCTAGATACGTTTAGGAATCGCGCCGTGCGTCAACTCAACTACAAAGAGTCAGACTTGTTTTGGATTAACGTCTTCCACAGAAAGATGTGCAAGAACGCGAACTTGCCTTGTCGCGAGAATACGAGTCGCAGCTGCTCGCCCGCCAGGAAGATAGCGACTCACACGACCTAGGGTCCAGTACGACTGTTTACGAGTCGCTGGGACGCATATCGCACGTCTTACGACAGCTTCTTCGCGCTCAAGGTGGTGAGCCTCCAGAGCCTGAGCCCGAACCCTCTCCGGAAGGCCAGTCTTCGGAGGCACCGAAACCTCTGCATGTGGACGCTCGCGAGCCGTGGACGACCCTAGCGGCGCGCGAACCCTGGACGGCGCCCTCTGTAACCGGCGCGGACCATGCCCTCGAACGCGAGATTGAATTGGCGCGGCTGGAGAAGGAGAACGAGGAGCTGCGGCGGATGTTGGGAGTAGCCCCTCCCCAAAATTACTCCACGCGCAATCCCGCGCAGCAGGGGGGCGAGGAGATGGGCAATGTGAATAACGAGCAGGGGAATCACTCGGTTATGCAGGCCGGGCGGGTACAGCAGTCCCAGCCTCGGCCGTTTGATCCACCCATGTCGTTGGGAGGGTTTAACACACCGAGGCGACCCCCTATTGGTATGCAGACGCCGCCAGCTGCTTCTTTAGCTCTAAAGAGACGACCCCCAGGACCTCCATGATGTTCTATTACAGGAGATCCTGAAAATAATGGCAAACACCGTTTTTTTTTTTTCGCAGATTTCCCAAAAAGGAAATTGCCCTCCTCGCCTTTCGTTCTGCGTCCTCTTGAACCTCTGCTCGGTCTTTTAGTTCCAGAGCACACAGGTGCGACCAGTCTAAGCTACCCATGCGCATTTCGGCCTCCTTCCGCGTACGTGGCGTGTTGGTGGTGCGCGAGACTCGAAGCACTGAAGCAGTACTAGCAGTACTAGTGAGGAGGATGCGCAGTACCGTGGCCGGCGGTTCTCGCCTACGCGACGTGTATACTGCCGGAGTTGCCCCAGTGGTGCCGGCGTTCGTGGATGCGAGCGACGGCGGCACTGAAGAGCACGCATGCTGCTGCAAATAGGACGGCAATCGCTACTATTAGGAAGCACATCGAACGTGGACCGCTGACGGGAACATGGTTACAAGGTGTGTTACCCCGGGCTTTTTTTCGTCCCCTGTTCACTCGCTGTACCGCCAGTCGTGCGTGCTGGCACGGACCAGTCAGCCTCCCCGACACACGACGTCTTCGTGCACTCTTACTTGGGAACCACAGATCCGCGCCTCGTCGCGCCCTCCTGCATGCTTCCCTCCTGCACATCAACAAGGCTGAGAACCATACCCTTTCGCTCTACGTTTCCCAGCGCTCGCGCACACACTCGTCGGCGCCATGTATATTCATCCTATGATCTTCCCTCGGCGCCCAGCCGGGTGAGCTTGTGACGTGTGTATATCGTCTTCAAGCACGCCGCGCAGGTCGTCTAGATCATATATGTCATCTTCGAGCTCCGCAATGCGGTAGGCGAGGAGGGCGTGCCACGTCAGTGGACGAGTTGGCTGCGCGGCGGCAGGGCACATACTTTGTTCTCCAGCCTGAGTTCGCGATCGGCGGTCACTGCTGCCCCGAGTCCTCAATCACTACAACTACATATACATGTTGCATTGAGACCGTTTGTCCGGCGGGAAGTGTTTTAGATTGAGACATAAAGTAGTAGAAATGTATGAATTTGACTCGAGTCGACCGTGCGCGCGCATTTCAAGCTCCTGGGATGGCAATTTACAGCTTGGAGTGGGGCCCTGTGGGGTCTTGTGGTCATCATATGGTCTCTCTTACGAGAAAAGGTCCTCCGAGATTGCTCTGCAGTGAGCGAGGGCGGACGAGAGAGAAATTGAGGGCATTTCCTTTTTGGGAAATCTGCGAAAAAAAAAACGGTGTTTGCCATTATTTTCAGGATCTCCTGTAACTCTTTCTCTGGTTTTCTTTGGAAGGTTCACGCCGTACATTATTCACCTTGTAACTCAACGCACATGTCTTTTGTACACGCTACTTAACTTCAGTATGTTCCTACAATCCTACTAAGACCCACCCACTTAAAGGGTGCCCAGTCCCTTTGCCAACGCGGCGGCGGCATCTGAGACGAGTTTAGCGCCAATTTTCAGAACACTGTTGTATTAACAGTCAGTTATGCCAGAAGACAAATGGTAGAAATAACGGACCCTGGAAAATGGAGAAGAGGAAAAGCCGTCAAACGCAGGTCATAATTTGTATTTGAACCACTTACCGTCCATCGCCATGATAGGATGTGGGGCGCCTTTGTAAACCTCCACCTCCGCCTCAACACCTACAGAATTCAACTTCTTACCGAACTCTATCCCCTCGTCGCGCAAGATATCTGCTTCGCAGACTGCAATCCAGGTTTTAGGTACCTTGGCCAGCAGCTCGTTAGGCGCGAAGCACGGCGACGCGTCCCATTTCGTGTAATCCTCCTTGTTCGGCAGGTAATTGTCGCGGAACCAAAGCATGCGCTCCGGACTGAGCCAGGGGGTCAACGCGTTCTCCGCCCAGAGGTTTTCTACGCTCGCGGTGTTGTCCGTCACGGGGACAATTAAGAGTTGGAATACCAGAGGGATCGGGGCCGAGGCTTCTGCGGCCTTGAGCGCTAGGATTGCCGCAAGATTTCCACCACTGCAGGTAGGCTGAGAGGGGGACGATAAAACGAAATCGGGACACAAACCTCGATGATCCACCGACGGCAATTCGGGTGGTGTCGATATTGAGCTTGGATTTGCCATTCTTGACGACCCAGTCTAGTGACTCGACTGCGTCTTCCACCGCTGTAGGATAGCGGTGCTCCGGCGCGAGGCGATAGTCGACAGAGAGTACAACACATTTGGCACCTGGAATTGAATAGTCAGAAGACGCAAATATTGTCCTTGAAACTACTGACGAGTGCACATGTTCGTGGCGAAGCTATTCTCAGCGTTGATATTGCCAAAAGTCCATCCGCCTGAAATTAGTGAGCAAGAAGGCCAGAGTGGCCAACATTGCAGCATACCACCATGGAAGAATATAAAGCAAGGCCATCCATTCGGTGGACCGGTGCCCTCCGGGGTGAAGGCGCGAAACTTGGTGTGGGTCAGATCTATATCCTCAGTGTTCCCGACTGGAAGAGGGGCGGATCCACCAGGAACGGCTGGCGCGTTGCGTAGTGTGGGCGACCAGGGAAGGGTATGGGGCGGAACGATTTGAGCTAGACTTTTGTTGTGGAATTCGACATATTCTGGGTCCAACCGCTCGATCATCGAGGGATGGAGAGGCTGGTGCACTTTCTGTTCTGCCATGGTGGACGTAAGAAAAAGAGAGAGAGAATCGGTTAACGGCGCAAGCTATGCTAGGTAGCCAAGTATGCCGGGAAGGAAGCAGGAGAATTCCTTGAGGATTCCATCGAATTTAAAGCGGTCGCGGTCCGGGATGATCGTCGAAAGAAAGATAACGGTCACAACGGTCCGGCCGAGGTAGAGATGATCAGAAGCCGGTGCACAACACGCACAAATATTGGTCCATAGCAAAACCCTAATCTCACAATTTCACTGCGGCTTTATGTCTCGTTCTGAATCCCGATCTCCTCCTCAAAAACGCGCCCGCCAGTCCTCCTCCGAGCACACAAACGGAATGTCGCTTCCCCCGCTCTCCCTCTCCATTTTGGGCGTCGAACCGCTCGATGAATTCATCAAAGAAATTGCAGACTTTGTGCACTACACCATCGTGAACCGCCCACCAGATCTCCAAGGAAAGGTCGAGGTTGAGGCCAAGGTAGGGCAGCTGGTGGACACCAGCTCAAATCGGCGGTTAGAACTTCCCGTCCTTGTAGAGACCAGTGAGTCCGCAGTTGGTGCAACGGCCTTGGCTGTTGCTGATCACGCGTCGTTTGAGCAGTTATTACGCCGCAGAGCATTCCCCTGCGGTTTGAATCCAATATGAGCGTTGTACGTTTCTGCTACGTCCCGCCAAGTCTCGAGTCAACATCTCATAGGAACAACATAAACACTTCAATACGCGCCTAAACGAGCTCCAAAATTCATCCTCGCAACCAGGCTTTCCTTCTACACCGCTCGGATACGTCCATCTGAAACTGGTGGACTCGTTTTATCCATCGGATAACTCGCACGAAAAAATACGGGTCACGCGAGACGATAAAACGGGTAAAGTCCTCGAGTGCATGCGCAAGATACGCCTCGGCGATCTCAATATCTTCAGCCCGAAGCGCGCTGCCGACTGGCGCGTCAGCGTGAACCTCGAAGTCCCTGGTTTGTGGACGATCAATGTTACACGTAGTAGCCCCGCTCATCGGCTTCAATAGTATCCCATCCCATCGGTTCGCCGACACATACCCGCAAAAAAGACCGGCTGAGCTACTCGCACGAAGAGTTTAGTATCGACCTCACGCAAGTGACGGCGTCGACGCCCAACGGTCCTGTGCGTCACAGCCTTCGTTGTCCTTAGAGATGTCCAAATAACGTTCTTTACGCAGTCGACTGTGATGCACGAGCTGGAGATAGAAATTTCGCGGCCCACCCTCCTCCTCGCAACAGCCGCCAAGCGCGGCGATCCGAACGCGCCAGAGCTGGAGCGCAGCGCGTTCGACGAGTTAATGCGAGCGTTTGTGAATAACGCGCGGATATTGGTGCGGAATGCGAATGAGGGCTGGTAACCATAGGAGTGTTTTGGTTGCCTGCCTGTCTCGTGTCCTCTATCTATTCGCCCTGAAAAGAAGTAGTGAGGAAATGTATTTCTCCTTTGTACTGTACTCATTCATGTATCGATCCAGCGGCCATTTCAAGCATTACTCGATTGTATATAATGATAATATTCGTGTAATGCGCACCTCGAAAGTGTTGAATGGATTGCAAGCCAGCGATACGTCCCACAACGTGCGATGTAATTTACATTCTAGACAAAACCATAAAAATACAGGTAAGGTATGTAGATAGATACCTTGAGAGAGGATTGTGGGTCCCGTAATTAAATAGTTGATCAAATTATCAGTCCTCCGCGTCTTCGACTAGACGTCGTCGAGTTGCCCACCAATTCGCGGTCACCTGACATCCGCCTTCAGATTCACCGTCGAATCTCCGGGCCCGCAAAGTCGGTCGCGTTCTTCACCGAATAGCTCTGCAGACGCGCCCACTCTATCAGCAAAAGCGAAAAATAACAATCGTTCTGCCGGTCGGTCATGATGCGTTCCGTGAACAGCTTCCCCCTTTCTTGGATAAGACGCGCCTCGTCCTCGTGCTCCATCGCCCAGTGAATTTTCTCGATGAGATCGGAGAGGTCGGGGAGGACGGGAATGAAGTGCTCGTAGGGTCGGAGCCAGTCGTTGAAGTACTCATCGAAGACGGTGGACTGCAGACGCGATTAATAAAGGACCACCTTGCCGTACAAAGCGATGGGCAACACATACCTTGAATACGAGCGACCCCGACTTGAGGAGGCCGAGGAAGCGGCCGGAGAACGTGTTCCCATCGACGTCCAAGAGGTATTTATACTTGTAGACCTCCTCCTTTGCCGACTGCGGTCCAGTAATATCTATGTATGTGCTGCGAATGAGTCAAGTACAAGCAGGGTTGGACTCGGTACTAACCGTATTCTTCGATGATGTGGTCGCGGTCACAGTCCTCAGTGCAGTGTGTCTCCGCAAAGCGCGTCATCTTGGCGTCGATGAGGTCCGTGTGGTTGCGCGCGAGGGCGACGAGCCTGAAACGCGGGAACTTGTGGTAGTTTTGTCCGATGATGTGCCCGCCATTTGACATCCCCCGCCAGTCTGAAAACAAATTAACGAATAGAAAACAGAGGTTGAGATGAACGTTACAGATTTGCGGCTTCTTGTCCTTCCATTCGACGTTGTTGGGATAGTCGAAGGAGCCCGACCTACGAGATGCTTAGCAGGGAACAACAAAAATAAGCCTATGACGCATACCACCACGATTGATCATAATCGTACTGCAGCAATTAGCGATAAACGGGGAGGTCGAGAACCACACAACATACCGGTCCAGGGAATAGAATGTCTACAGAATAGTCAGATTCAAGAGAAGGGGCAACGAATATGAGACGGACCAGAGAAGCAGGGTGAAATCTTGGTCATGCTCAGGAGAGGCCAGAGGTCCGTTGTAAAGTCGGAGCTGGAGCTGGAGCGTAGGACTGCAGTAGATATAAGCCAAGCACAAGATAACCTGGTGGTATATCTCACAAGCAATATCTGCACTTGCATCTGTCGCAAAGCCTAGCGGGCTGCTAAACGGACTACATCCACTTTGGTCTTGGAAAAATTGGGATGTGGGCCGCGGTGCGAAGTGAAAGGGGTTGGGGTCCTTTAGAATCATCGCGTTTTTGCGCGCGCCAGGATCACGGTAATTGAACACGACTCGAGGCTCGTCTCGGCCATTTAACAGGAAATCCATATCAGGGAGGAGAAAAGCAATCTACAAATTGAATTGGATTAAATTTGAGAAAGGAACAAGACCGCTCATGCGCACATTTCCTATGAGCATCTTCCAGTCGTCGTAGAATGAAGTGCCATGGTAGTCGGGTACGCGGACCGCGTTGTCCTTGATGGTAATCGTAGTCATCCCCTTGCGAACGAATTTATTGGTGCAAAGAAACAGAGGTATCGCAAGCGCATACTTTAGGATCCTTGAGCATCTAGTCCATAAGTCAATGTGGGCCTGAGTAGACCTGATAAAGAAGGCAAGAAACAAACCATATCTCGACCACGGTTTATCATATCATTAAAATGCGACGGATTTTCTGTGGCCAGCTGGTAAAACGGCTCCAGATCTCGCTGTATCTGGTTGTAGTCGTCTATCAAGCATTTTTTCTCCTGCGCAAAGGTGAACCATTTATCGAAGTGGGGTGGTGCTGGGCGGTTGGTCTTGAGTGAATAACGCGCTTCAGCCTGCGCAAGCGTCTGAGACTGCCGTTCGAAGAGAGCATCTAAAAGGATGCGAGCAGCTGTAGTTGGGTCTTTGGCTAGCTCAGTGTCTGTCTCCGGCGGGGTCCCAGCTGGCGGATGATTTGTGTCGGTCTGTGAGGGAACCTTTTGTGGCGCGGTAGGAGTTGGAGCGCCCATGAAGAAGGCTAGGACGGCCAATATCCCGAAGAGGAATGCGACTACAAGCAGAGGAAGAAGAAGACGGCGGCATATAGTGCGCGGTCGGAAGGAATCCCGAGTCGAAAGGGGAGCAGGAACGTCGTCGTTTTCGTCGTTTTCGTCATCTTTAGCAGAAAAGGACGGTAGTAAAGGGTCTGTTGTGCCGTTCGACTGAGGGACACGGGCGTAGGACGGGCCAGCGCCCACCAGCCTCTTGAGCTGGTACATGCGGAAGCAAAGTTGTGGAAGGGTTATGTACGCGATGGAGCATCATCTTTTGACTAATGCAGTTTGTCCCGCCGCCGTGCCCGTTCAAATCTGGAAAACCCCACATCCCTACAGTGCTCTACAAAGGCCGTAGAGCAATAGAGCAGAAGCTATGTACCCTCCGAGTCTATCAGAGAAGCCCGTAGACTCCCGTCGATCTGTAGATCATCCGCTAGGCTTGTAGGTGTCCTCCCATTTTATGATTGAAATCCGTGTGCTGAGTGCTCATTCGGTCTTGGCCTCCTTAAGTGAACCTTTTAATATCGAACTGAACTAGTCTCTCCTAAACAGACGCTAGAAAACAATGAACTCGTACCTCGTAATGTTGTAGAACTGAACCTGATTTTTTCCGGTCCTGAGAAAACCCGTTGTCGCATGTGTATTAGGGGAGATAGAGTATACTACATAATGTATTCGTCGTCGTCCAGGTCTAGTGCCTCAAGAAACCCATATGTAGTGCTTTGCATCGAGTTCCGCGATGAGAGTATTAATGTGCTTAGCGGCGTCCTTGCTAATGCGGCCATTCTAGATGCCGCCTCAGTGCCACAGGTTGCCGCCCGTTCACTGGGCGTTCGGCATGTTCTGGTCGCGATACGTTACTGATAATACATAGACGAGGGAGGACTGTTGGCGCGTCAAGGGAGGACGTCGGAGGTGACGCGCCAACACTCCGAGCAGAACACATGTACATCTGCGTACATCGGCCTGCGGCGATTCAATTAATTTTGCAACCAAATCCAAGATGCCTGCCTCTATGACAGCCTGGGCGCCGTCCAAGTCGCAGGAAATTCGCGCGAGCGCGCAACATGCGGCTTTGAAGACATCTACACTACCATCACTGAACGCCGAGTGAAAGGAGTGAATTTTGAAAATTACACGAGGACTCACCCCAAAAGAGCGACGAGCCGTGGACACGGCTGTATAGCCACTACTGCTCCCTGCGTCGACGGATGGAATGCAAGTTCGGCGAAGATCCAGGAGGCCCATCGTCGTACCGCAACAGTTGCTGATTCAAGTAGCTCCGGGATGAAATTCAGCACCCCGGCTTCCACGATAGATTTGGCACCATCCAAGTCGTAGGAAATTTGGGCGAGTGCGTAACATACGCCTTCGACAACGTCCTCGCTGCCGTAACTGGAAGCCGATTGAGAAGGACAGAGTCTGAAAATTACACCAAAACTCACCGCAAAAGAGCGACGAGGCGCGCACACGGCTGTACAGTGATTACTGCTCTCCGCGTCAACGAATGGCTTGCAAGTTGGCCGAGGGTCCAAGCGGTCCATCTTTGTATAGCATCATTTGTTGATTCCAACAGGCTCTCATACGATAGAAGAAAGCTCGCGGCAACTTCAGCCTCGGCCACTGCAACCCGAGCCCTCAGGCCAATTTCATACAGAATAATTGTTTTCGTCGTCTCCGCAACATATTTCCACCTGATATCATGCGAGTAAGTTCAGAATGGCCAACCAAATGCTCAAGAAATATTTGCACGCATCCCACGTACCCCAAATAGCTTTCATAGAGTTCCATCGTCTCTGCTGACAGCGGTATGCCCCGTTGTCGTTTTATCAAGTTCATTACCGCGCGGTGGTACATAACCTTCATTAGAGGTTTTGCCACCGCATGTATCGACATTGTTACCCCAAGAGAGGTGCGAGACCATTCGCTGTGGAGGCTTTGGGGTGTACGCTGGCGAGTTAGTGGGGGCATGAGGGAGAAAGAAGCAAAGCTGCGATACAACCAAGGATCGGCATGGAGGCTGTGCCACTGGCACAGCATTCGAGTTACGAGACCTGCAGATGGATGTTAAATTGTCAACGCGCCTGTATTTGCTGCATGATCGACTAGAGCCGTTGGAGAACGACAAACCAAGGGCTATTACGGTGGTTCTGCGCCATTATCTCGAGCTAGTGGCCAATGCGAAGCACCGAAAGGCCTTGACAAGATTACTGCTGAGTCAACATCCGAGTCCTCTCGCAGTGGAACGTCTGCGATATCGCCTGCAACTTTCCTACCCTCTGGTCTTATCTCGCCGACCTCCCATCACTCTCATTAACGTCTCTGGAACACCACGAAGCATTGGTTCGGCCAAGCTGTCGCGATACTGGGAGTTTTGCTGCAGTTTCTCGCGATCGTGTCTCGCGGCTGGAGAATCTCAGCACCCTTCTATTTGTCCTATCAACTTGGCCATCGCACCTCGACATCACCTCACTTTCGTTCATGTATTCCTCTCTCACCCTATCGGATATCTTCCTTCTCGTCAATATGTCCCAGTCAACGCTCCGACACCTCAAAGCCTATTTCCAGAACCGCCACAATTCCATTACCCCTACGCACTGGTTGCTCATGCAAGGGACGCCGATAGATCTACCGGAACTGTGCGTCTTGGAGTTGGGGTTCAATGACCCGCGTTCGCTGGTTCCATTTCTTCACCGCGTCCGCCTTCCTTGCCTCGGTTCGCTCTCCGTCCACGATTTTGCTGCCTGCCCGGAGAAAAACACGCCTTGCGCGGATATGGTGCCCTCCCCAAACAATCGCGCGTAGTCCCCTTATTCATCCCCTTGCCGCCCGACGCCCGGCCCTTGGACACCTTCTGTGTGGCTCTCCTCGAGGCCGTCCCTTTCCCCGATCTGTTGTCGACCCTCCGTCTCACTGGCCTCGACTGCTACAACGCCCCCGCCGTAGAACTCGCACTCGACTACCTTGGTCCGGACCTGCATTCGCTGTTCCTTTCCAGTTGCACCCCTGAGATACTCGATAGGCTCGTGTCGTCCATGACCCACGGCGAATTCCGCTGGAACCTCCTTCAGCACCTCACAATCACGGGCATGGAGGCCGAGGATTTGATGAATTGCTTGTGGATCCGGCACGCAGTTCTGCACGGGCGGCTTAAAGTGCATGGCGTGAAGGATCTTTTAGAGGAAGACATGGAGTGACGCGGCTCGACTCGACAGTACAATTATCCCACTACACACAAACTCTGTACAACTAGCACATTGTAGCCTGTGACTGTATTTAACCCAATGTAATCAATATCTTGCAAGGATGATAACGATGCGCGAATGGCTGCCTTTAGACTTCCGCACCGCGTCGGGAACGTACGCGGTGCACCTGATAGAAGTCGGGAACACAGAAGCAGACGGAGAGGTGGAGGACTGAGCTCCTATTACTGTCCAGTCCGTGCAATAATAAATCTACTACGTGAAGTAGAGAAGGAGGGTATTACTAGCTTGTTGCGTCCGTGTTAAATACATGTGGGTCCGTAAGGAAGGGCCCCTGTAGTGGGGAAAGGCATGGCGATGCGAAGAATAAAAAAGGACGAGAGCCTCCTCTAGCCCGACTCAACGCGATAGATCATCTACTCAAAAGTGCGTGGGGGTTGTGCGCATCCCTTCCGAGCTATATGGATCAAAGTGGCTGCTCATTCCCGTTCCCGACGCATTATCGCTGTCGAACCGTCCCATCACAGGGGGGTCATAATATGCCCCGTCATTCCCGTGCTCTGGGACGTCCCTGTACCCACCCATCGTCACCGGTGCGAAGCCTGCCGTCGAGCCCGCCTGGCTGCGCAGCGCACCTGCCGCACCGAGGCCGGCACCCGCGCCGCCTATTGTGGCGGTGTATTCGTACGGCCGGTTTGGTGAGGGGACGCGGGGGCTTGCGCGCTTACGCCGTGCGATCCAGACGGCTGCGCCAGCACCGATCAGGCCGAGGACGACGAGCCCGCCGATGGCACCGCCGACGATGGCACCAGTGTGGGACGTTGAAGAGGAAGCGCTCGCGCTCGCGCTTGAGCTGTCGGTGCCGGAGCCGGAGCCGGAACCCGATGCAGAAGCCAGCGTGACGCTCTCGGGCAATGGTGCTGGAGGAGAAGAGGGCTGCGTTCCAACACTTCCGCTCCCAACGATCACTGCCGTTCCGTTGCTCGGTATCCCATTAACTACGACGTACACCCATGCGGGGCCGGGTTGGAAGAGGTTCGCGTTGGGATGCGCCTGCGACACGTGCAGCGTGATACTTGCGTCCTTGTTGACCGTGTATGTGTTATTCAGCTGCATATACCTCTGGCCCATGTTCATCGCGTGGGTTGTCCATCCAGGCCGGAGAAGCGCGACGGTCGTATTTGCTGCGGCGTCGCTGCTATTGCCAGAGTACGACGACGCGGGAATCGTCACGTCGAAGGCGGTCCCGCCGTACCTGTGTCAGGGAATAACAAAGTGAGGAAAGTTCATTTGCAGATGAGGAAGAACACTGACGAGATGGTCGAAGGGATGCCTGAGGGAACGGGGCGCGTCGTCGCAGCAAAGTACGGCGGGTAGAAGATCTCTGCCTTGTACTGCGTCGGGAAAGTCACCGCCGACGAAATGTTCACATCCACGTTCGGGTTGGAGCCCGCGATGAGAACAGACGCATCAGGGAGCAGGAGCGCTGAGGAGTGGTACAGCCGCGCGATGGGCGAAGACTGAAGCCCTGCGTTCGACCACCGACTGCCGGCAGGTGCGTCAGGGTCGTAAATTGCCGGTGTACCAACCGGCCCAGAAGCAAGCGACATGGCGAACGGCATATCCGCAAAATTGGGGGTTTGCCCCGTGGCCTGGGCGTAACCTGCTGTGCCGTTATTCCCGCCGTTGACCATAAGCAGCTTGCCCGTGGGGAGGATGATGAACTGCCCCATAGTTCGGGATTCAAGCATGGGATCGTCCTGAACATATGCGGCGGCAGCACCACCAGCAGGCTCGGGCGTTATGCGCTGACAGTCTTTCGACGCGGGGTAGTCCCAGGTGTTGATCGCGGGGAAGGAATAATCACCCCAAGCCGCGTCGGGCATGTTCGAACCACCGCAGAAAATAATCGTCTGCGAATAATTGTTGGCCACGGTGAGCGGAAGCATGGCGACTCCACCACTGGCGGGATATACGCGGATAACTTGCCCCGGCATGTCAGGAAGGTCCTGCTCAGTGTTTGTTTTGGGGTTCCAGATCACTAGATGCCGTCTTAAAAAATCCAACATCTAAAAAAAGGGCGATGGCATACTGGTGGAGAAGTTGGCTTGCAAGAAAAGATTGCCCGAAGCTAGGAGGAAGGTGTGTGGGTAGGCGTTGAGGCCGCTTGTCTTGACCATGAAGTTCATGATTTGAGGAGCCTGGCCATTGGACGGATAGAACTCGTATGTCGGTTCAGCTGCGCCGCCCGAGTATGCAGGGTCGGTATTAGGTTGGTTGCGGTTAATATAGCCGCCATTGACGAAGCCACCGATGATCGCGATGGTCCCATCGGCCAGTGATTCCGCAGCCGAGTACCAGCGCCGTTTCTGCATACTGAGGACCGCTGCATTGTCAAACCATTGGCAGTTGGGAGAAGAAAAGTCGTCCGAGTCGGTACATGGGTTGAGAATGCGGATAGACTGGCCGCCGTCGAAATCTTGGTATGTCGCGTCCCAGGCTCCTGAACCACCTGAATTCTTCTCCGAACCAATATTACCCCCGGGGCCTATGGCGCCGTTGCCTCCAAAGGTAACAAAACTGCCGTTCGGTAAATGAAATCCAGAGGCACAGAAGGAATTTGTGGCGACGTCCATGACCGTGGCCTCATGTGTGTTGATGTCCCAGACGGCTCCCCAGGCTGGGTGTCCTTTGATCTGAGCAGAGTTCCCCTCTGCCTTGTCGAGAATGTACACTTTCTCTGCGTTACCTACAAACATCTGCACCGCAGTCAACGCAGGAGCTCCACAACGAGGTGCACGGAACGGACCATCATAGCGCTGACTTGGGTGTTGCCCCCATCTGCGAAAGTTCCTGCGAGCGACGCACGGACAGGATGTAGAAAGATTGGCAGCCAAAGGGCGACCAGAGAGACTGGCAAGAACATGGTTGAGAGCAAAACCGAAAATGCAAATTTAGAATCGACCACGGCGATCACGGCTGAATTGGGCTGACGTCATCAACCCTTGTTTTGGACTCGAGAGGTCGATTTTATTGACCAGGAGGGTCATTCAGAATTGCCAGTTAGGTGCATTGAGTTGAACGGAAAGATGGCGAGAAAGTGGTCGTGGTCGCTGAGCGCTAATCCGGCAATCAATATTGATCTCAACGCGGTCATGCCAAAGCATGCCAAGATTCACGGTCATGCTTTAACCACCACCACGAAAATAAGTAGACGCTGGATGCCCCCTGACCTCCTCCTTCCCTCATCTTCCGCGTCGTTCGCGAGTAGCCATCGCTTTGTGTGTTCTATCTTGAGTTTGAAGCCTCCGACGTCCACATCCAAACGTCGTCCGCAACCCCCTTCTCCGGCTCGGATCTTATACCACTGTATATAACACCCAGCCTCTCAACCGCCCCGAATTATAATGGCCGCCACTCCGATCCTCTCGCGCATCAAGACCTCGGTCGTGGTTGGTCTCCGGCGCGAGGACCCGACGCGAATTTGGGAGCGTCGCAGTCCCCTCACTCCAGATGCCGTCAAGCGCTTGGTGTCCGAGCGTAATGTAGCAGTCCATGTCGAGCATTGCGACCGAAGAGTGTTTCGGGACCACGAATATGTTCAGGTTCGTGATTTCTTCTCCCTATATGTTAAGCCAGGCGTAATTTCGAGTAGCTCACCTACCTGCATTTTACTGATGGTCAAGATCCTTCCTAGGCTGGAGCAATCATCAAGGCGAATCTCAACGATGCTCATATCATCGTCGGAATCAAGGAAACACCCTTGCAGGAATTAATAACAACGCCCAGCCAAGACAGACTTGCGCGAACAGTATGTGCTACAGTACTGCGCTGACATTGGCTTACCATGTTAGCACTTGATGTTTTCTCATACAGCAAAGGGGCAGACGTACAACACCGCTCTGCTATCACGCTTTGTAGCCAAGGACCCTGTGGTCGGCAATCCGACTCTGCCCCGGCTGATCGATTACGAGCACTTAACGGACGACGATGGAAAGCGCACTGTGGGCTTTGGCTGGTTTGCAGGAGGTATGTTCCGAGTCATTTTTTGTCGTCGTTAATAGTGTCTTCCAGTCGCGGGAGTGCTCGAATCATTGTCCGCCATGGCCCATGCCCATTTGGAAATCGGCGTCGCCTCTCCGTTCATCGTAGGTCTGACAGAGGTAGCGTGGGTCCCGGCTCATTCATCGAGTGTAGTATACGCCACGGCCACACACGCTTCCATCGCTGGGCAAGCTCCGGGCCTCGCTGAGAGACATTGGGCAGAGAATAGCAAACGAGGCCACGCCAAGCAAGCTGGGTCCGTTCATCGTCGGACTGACTGGCACGGGCAATGTTACGAACGGCTGCCTGTCGATGCTGGCGGAGCTACCCATCGAGCACATCTCTGTGAAGGACCTCGGCGCCCTCGTCAACGCGCAAGGCATGCTTTCATTTCTTGCCGTCGCGCTCGTTCTGATTTTTTGGTCCATTTAGCGCCTGATCTTCGAAAGGTAATGATTTCCAGCCGATGTTTCTTCTGAATTAACCGGTGTCAGATATATCTCGTCCACGCAAAACCGCACGACTATCTGCGTCGACTCGACGGTCAGAAATACGATCGCGCACACTATTACGCGCACCCTCAAGCGTATCGATCTACGTTTTCCACTGATGTGAGTAGTATTATGTTTTTTTTTGCGCACAGTCGCTCACCCCCGCCAGATTGCACCGTACCTTACTCTTTTCTTGAACGGCGTTGGATGGGCCCCTTCTTTCCCTCGTTTGATGACGAGTGTCGACTTGATCGAAACGTTGTCCCGTGCAAAAGCCATCGGAGGCGCTCGATTCACGAACATCGGGGATATAAGCTGTGATCCCGGGGTACGAGACGGCCTATCGGAAGTTCCTTGTCCTAACGACATGTCCAGGGCGGCTTGGAATTCCTACCTCGCTCGAGCACGACCTCAGCCCCATTCTACAAGACACGGCCCAGCGCCCTCCCGAACCACCTCCCGTCTATCCAGATGATGGCGGTCGACATCCTCCCCGCCTCCATCCCGCTCGACGCCTCGGAGCATTTTTCCACCGCCCTCGCACCGTATTTGGACAACCTCATCGAGCACTATCAGACGTCCGGCGCGCTTGATCTTGCGCTAGACAAGGCGACGATTGCGGTGGGCGGGCGGCTGGCGGAGAAGCACCGCTGGCTCCTGGACTCGGTCGATAAATTCCGCGCCGAGGGGCCGACTCCCGTCGCCGCTGGACCCGCCCCTGTGGAGGTTACCGTTCCGGACGAAGTACCCGTCGTTATCTCCTCCATGGGGGTGCGCAAGAAGAAGGTGCTGCTCCTGGGCAGTGGGATGGTCGCTGGGCCCGCCGTGGAAGAGATCGCTCGGAGACAGGATGTGCAGTTGCTTATCGGTCTGTGGTCTAAATGCAAACCGTGCTGATGTTTGCTTACTCATGCCTTCAGCGAGCAACTCGTACGTTGAAGCACAGAAACTTGCCCAGAATTACACCAATGTGGAGTTTCAAGTGATCGATATGAAAGAACACGCCAGCTTTGCCAGCCTCATTTCCGAGGCCGACCTCGTCATCAGGTGAGAGGTCCTCTCCTCCTGGTCAACAATAATTGACGCCTTTCAGCTTGCTACCCGCTTCCTTCCACACTGTTGTCGCTCGGTACTGCATCAAGCACAAAAAGCATATGGTCACTGCGTCCTATATTTCCCCTGCCATGCAAGCCTTGCACAAAAAGTATTTTATTCGCTATATCGAAACGACTGGGCTAACATTTGTTTGTTATCCAGGGCTGCGGAGGCGGACGTGCTCCTCCTCAATGAAATCGGACTCGATCCCGGCATCGACCACTGCTCTGCGATCTCTCTGATATCGAAGCTCCGCGCCGAGGGAAAGCATATAGTAGCATTTACCTCTTTCTGCGGCGGGCTTCCTGCACCTGACGTGGCTGTTGTCCCTCTACGCTACAAGTTCAGTTGGAGTCCCCGAGGCGTCCTCACCGCCGCCCTGAACGCAGCGAAATATAAGCTCGGCAATAAGGTAAGACTGGTGCTGTTCTACGATTTCGCTAATGAGGGCTTCAGATTGTCTCGATCCCCGAAAACCGCCTTTTGCACAACTATTTCCCTTCGGTTCCTATCGGCAAAGAATTCGTGTTGGAGGGGTTACCGAACCGTGATTCTCTGCCTTATCTCAGCACTTATGACCTAGGTCAACGAGCGGACATTCGCACCTTGTTACGCGGGACGCTGAGGTGAGATTCGGCTTGTTGAAGCAGGTTTTTCGGACCTCAAACCCTCGAGTGCAGATACCCTGGATTCTCAAAACTCATGGAGTCTTTCCGGCTGCTCGGGTTCCTCGAACATGAAAAAACCATTCGTCTTGAAACGTGGACCTCTTTTGTGCGCCAAAGCCTCGAGCTTCAAGTCCCCGTAACCGACGACTTCTGGCCGCTCCTCAAGCAAGCCATCAACCCCGAAGACATCGAAAATCTGCACGACGCGCTCGAGTGGCTGTCCCTCCTCCCGTCAAGCACGGCGGCAACACCGGCGCCGATGCCGCCCCTGCCCGCGGACAGCATGGCCCCGCTGGACATCTTCACGTATCTGCTGAGCTTCAAGCTGCGCTACCTCCCGCACGAACGCGACATGGTCATCCTCGCACACGAAGTGATTGCGCACAAGCCTGGCATGCCGGACGAAGTGCACCACTCGGCGCTCATCACGTACGGGACGCCCAAGGCGACGGCGATGGCGCGCACGGTTGGGCTGCCTGTGGCGATTGCGGCGCTGAACGTTTTGGACGGCAAGGTCGCGATCCGCGGAGTGGCTGGCCCGACGGATTCCAGCATATACAATCCGGTGCTCAGGGGGCTCGAGGAGGCCGGGCTTGGGATGAAGGAGACGGTGGTCACCGGGAAGTCGGTTGAGGCAAGTTTGTTGACTGGAGGGCAGGAAGTTGAGGAGAAGGAGGAGAAGGACGTCGAGTGGACATTGGTGCCATGATGGAAAGCGCGATAATGTACTTGAACCTCGAAGGATTGTAATTTATTTATTTGTCACATTCTACCTCGGTTGTACTTCAATGCATCTAAGTAAATCAGACAACTTGAAAACGTGGAAAAAGTCCAAGGATGGGCGGACTGGTCCCGCATTAAGCTACACGGCATCACGAATCTCGGCCGGAGGGTGCTGGACAGCTAGATTTTCGACGACCCTCCTGTGGGTGGTTAAGCAGAGTCCAGACTGTCCGAACTGCTGATTGGGAGAGGTTGCAAGGCGGTGTTGTCGGCGTGCTGAGCCCTAAAATCTTCCCAGTCTGCTGCGTTTGGCACAAGTCCTTTGACAATGGTTTGCCGGGCTTTGTATAGGAGGAAACGTAGAGGTCGTGGGACAGCACTCTGAGCCGCCTGAAGTAGTTCGATAATTAGCTCAACGATGAGTCTTGGCGATTATACAAACCTCATAGAGGAAGGGGAACTTCCAATCGTGGTCTGCCATCAGCTGGGACAGTTTCCGCTGCTCTTCTAGGAGCGCCGCAGTCTTGAAGCACTTTTCGCAAAGTGGCGTCGACGGAACAGGATGAGGGAGACTGCAAAGAGGAGGGATGCCTCGATGACTTGGGACGTCTCCGATGCGCCATTGGGGCAATTCCGTCGACGAAACGCTGGCTAACGAGGGTGTACGGGACGTAAGAAAAGCTTGAGCTTGAATGATCGACGAGACTTGGATTTAAATAAGGCGGGCCCGTGTCGAGGTCGAGTCAGTTGGCTCGCTTCGTCGAAGGTCTCGTTGCGCATCATGGTGGTACAAACGGCGACGAGGGCCTTGTAGGCGGGAAATGGAAGGCAGAAAAGAGCCGTAGAAGCGGAGAATGAAATTGACCTGCCGAAATGATTGCCAACACGATCACGTTTTCGTTTTGCACGCGTTGGTTTGTTCCCCCAGGTCCTCCACAGTATGACGACTATAGGCTCGGTAACACGTCAAATAGCGGCTCTGGAAATCTCAGAACCAAAGCCCTCATCCTCCATCGCGCGGCCCGTCCACACCAAGAGCATAAGCCAGCCGAATGTCGCCAAACTCCTCACCAAATTCGCGGCGCCGAACCTCCACCAGAGCCAGTCAAACTTGTCTAGCCTCCCGCCCCCGCCCGTCTCTCGTTCAGCCACCCAATCCTCTATCGACATTGGACGATACGATGGCGGGCTGGAACTGGATAACGAGAAGCGAGGGGATTTGGTCTCGGGAGAAGCCGCTGTTGAACTTGCGCTGGACTCCAGCTTGTCCAGGTATGCACATCCACCTTTGTGGTCGCATTCTGCCCATCATTATCCAGGACGCATCCTACTCAGGAGTGGTCGCTGCACTCGTTCGACATGGGTCGGCCTCTCGGAAAAGGTAGTGGCATGCACCATCCTTGTATTCACGACTTAACCTTTGCGTTCAAGGTAAATTTGGACGCGTATACATGGTCCGTACAAAAACCGCTCCGAAATACATCCTCGCCCTCAAGACGTTGTACAAATCCGAGCTCGTCGCCAACAAAGTCGAGAAGCAGACCCGCCGGGAGATAGAGATTCAGCAGAATCTGCGCCACCCCCACGTCCTGCGCCTCTACGGCTTCTTTCACGACGAGAAGCGCATCTTCCTCATGCTCGAGTTTGCGGGCAAAGGCGAGCTATATCGGCAGCTCAGCAAGGTTGGGAGTTTTTCGGAGAAACGGAGCGCAAGGTACATTGACCAGATGGCTGATGCGCTCATGTATCTCCATGGGAAGCACGTTATTCACCGCGACATTAAGCCCGAGAATCTGCTGCTCGGAATTAATGGCGAGCTGAAAATCGCTGACTTTGGCTGGTGGGTGTCGTGCATCTTCCCGATTTATCTCCTCTGACGGTTGATACAGGTCCGTTCATGCCCCTGGCCTGAGACGGATGACGTTGTGCGGGACCTTGGACTACTTACCACCTGAGATGGTCGAGGGCAAAGAGCACAATGAGAAGGTCAGTCCGTACCGCCGCAACTTGAGATCCGAGATGTAACTGGCCACAGGTAGACCACTGGGCGCTCGGCGTTCTGACATATGAATTTATGATTGGCGCGCCTCCCTTCGAGGACCGGGGGAGCGTCAATAGTACGTCCTTCTCGCTCGTCTTTCGCCAGACGACTGATGCGTAGTACGAAGACACTTACCGCCGAATTGCCCGTGTGGACCTCAAGTTCCCTGCCACGATATCAGCCGAGGCCAAGGATCTCATTTCCAAGGTTGGTGTGGTGTTGTTTCTGGAGAAGAATATGCTTTTTTACTGCCTGTATTGTCGCAGCTCCTCCAGTACGACCCGAAACAGCGCCTGGCGCTGTCGGAGGTGCTGCGCCACCCTTGGATCGAAAAATATCGGTCGAAGACCACCAGCAGCATTTGATCTCACTTGTACCACCAGTACGATATCGCACCACTCTGTATACTCCCCCGGACTGCATGCATACTTAATTTCTTTGATCTTGGTTCATGGGCTTGAGTTATAGTCGATGCAGAATTTCCACTACGTCTTCGAACCGGTTTCCTGGACACTTCGTTCGTTACTTTGGAGTGACAAAAGATCTATCAGCGGAGATTCTATTGCTTCAAACCGAGGCCACCCATGGCCAGCTCAAGTTTGGGAGGGCGGAAGGAAGTCGCCAACCTGGGGGTTATACCGCTGACGGTGCTGTCTTATTGTTCGGGCCATCGTTACGGGGCGTTTTGTGACTTTTTTCTTCTTTCGCCCGGGGTCAGGCTGGGATAGTACGTTCGCTTCTATATACTAGCGACGTTCACACACACAAAAGGAAGTTAAGAAGCAGTGAGGAGACAAAATGATGTTATCTATCGGTCTTGCGGTCAGGTCACTCCTCGTCTGTCACTTTCACCACCACCTTGCCCACGACGCGCTTTGACATAAGTTTCTCGTAGGCCTTCATCACGTTTTCGCGGTCGAATGAATGCACCGAATCGATAGTTGGTTTAACAGCGCCTGCAAATAGTCGTACGAGGAGGAAGAGAGCAGGAGACTTACCCTTCGTTACTAGGTCGGCAACAGTTTCAATGTCCTTCTTTTCGAGACTAACGGTAAAGATCCTGAAGATGCTTACTAGCCACGGGCAACACAAAGAAGGAACAGACGAACCCCCATTGCCGGGGCACACCGCCCAGCCAAGCAGGTCCCAGTTTGCCTTCAAAGAACTGTCTCAGCATACCCAAGCGTGCCCTGCTTCCTTTGGGGAAAGTTCCGCATGTCACATAGCTGCCGCCAGGAAGGAGGTATGAGGGTGAATTTAGGTAAAGCGCGGGATCGGTGAGCCCTGCGGCATCAAGGATGGCGTGGAACTTGAGCGACGGTCTCGAAAGAATTTGCTTGACGAGGGGAGCCTCCGTATAGTCTATAAACTGATAAAATTAGACTACCTGTAATGCATTGAAATAGAGATAAAATACCTCATCGACACCTATACTCTGAAGAAATGCCTTGTTCTTGCCGCTCGCAGTTGCGACGACCTTGCAACCCATGTATTTAGCGATCTGGACGGCGGACGAGCCGACACTTGAGCTTCCGCCGTTGATGAACACCGTCTGACCGGTCTTGATTTTAAGTTTTACGACGAGGGCCTGGTATGCAGTGGCGACCACGATCGCGAGACCTGACGCTTCGATAGCAGAAACGTTGGTCGGTTGGGGCGCCAGACTCGACGACGGGACAACTACGTATTGAGCGAGCGTCCCAACCTTTGGATCGGGACTTGCGCCAAAAACTCTGTCGCCGACACCGAACTCTGAGCCGTTGGAGTCGACAATTACCCACTGAGTTGCGGTCAGAGGACATTCTCTATAAATCGATGACCTACACAGGATTGAGCGCAGTAGCCTGAACTTTGACCAGAACATGGCTATGTAACTAGCGAGGAACGAGCGCAAATGTTACAGCGTCTGTCTTGGAGAGACTAGGCTAGGACCTTGTATATTATTCGTGTTTACAAACCGCTTTATAAACCGGTGTTTATAAACCCGTTTTTAAATGGAACGGCTCAAAAGCCCGGTTTTCAATTCACTGCAGGGGCCTTCCCGGCAACTTCCCGAAGGATTTTGGGCAGATTTTGACCTCTAAAATTGTATCATGGAGGATCACTCAGCCCTTCCCGGTGGATTCGATGCAGCATAACAATCATCAGACTGTTTCTACCCATTTTTCATGATCCAGACCACGACCAGGTGGAACCGTGGGAAATTTCACCTACAGTTTACAAACACGTTTATAAACACCTTGTTTACATACCGGTGTTAAAAACGTGTTTTTAAGTCGCCGGGAATTATATACAAGGCCCTAAACATGGCCTTTGGGCAATGTTTTTGGAAGTGGAAGGTTCTGGAATTCGATAGCGTCAGAAGGGAGGACCTTCTTGATAGCGACATAGGCGTTATAAGTGGTCATATAGGAAACTCGGACAGTGGTCTTGGGGAGAAAACATATAGAAAAGGCCTCTCGTTTTAAAGGAAACTAGCAAAGCTCGCATGATCCGGACAATCCAGTTTATTGCGAGGGCGGTATGGAGAGAGCGCAAAGGGGACAGCAGCCAACGTATTCAGGAGGACAGGAAACCGTCAAAGCAGACCGGCTCAGACCGGGGGAAACGGAAAGTCGGATAGACTTTGATTCAAAATACCCGTCTTTCCGAGTTTGAGTTCAGTGACTTGGATCTAGACCGGCTGGCCGGCCTCAGAGAGGGCAAGTTCGCAGGCTAATGACGGTCGCGTTCGCAAACCAGCACTGTACTGAGCGCAGGCCCAGGAGTTGTATCCAGGTTGAATCCAAGGTAAGTTTTACCATCAGCCAAACATGATCCCGGCGGACCGAAGCTTGATGGCTACTCTTGCCTCTTTTAGCGTTGTTCAAAATGAGTTTTCGTCTCGCGCTGCTCGACGCGTCATTTTCAACGTCGAAGTCTTGAAGGCGGCGAGATTGTCTACAGGCGACGTTATCGCTATTTCTGCACACAACTCGAAAGTCGGTCGACATTTGTTTTGCGACCAAAAAGGCTCAGAAATACCTTCAGAATTTTGCAGTCGGCATTGCATGGCCTTCACCGGACTTTCCACCCCAATGTAGGCATACTCATCCACGAATTATAGTATCCTAAAGTCTTCACAGCTGTCTCAGTCTCAACATCCCTCTATCTCACTGCTAGACTTCAAGATGGACAAAATATCCAAGTTTTCCCGCTTCCGAGGACAGCGGCCTCGAATAACCCTCTCGGATTGCCTATCTTCACTCAAATCGAAGAGGCAGCTGAGATAAGGCTAAAAGAGGTCCCTAGGAACGGCATCGCTGCTAAAGCATTACCGGGAGGAAAACGTGGAGATTGGCTCAAGTTATTGATTCGGGAATCACTGGGTTCATCGCTTTCCATCTTGCTGAGGTCTCTGCTCATTGCAATACAGTGGATCTCAAGTACCTTACTTCTGCCCAGACCATTGAGGTTATTTATGAGCAAGAAATCCGCCGTTTCGTGGTCGCACCGGCACAGTCAGAGACTTTGGAAACCAAGCTGGACGCCCTTTCGCTCGTCACGGCGGGTCAAGTATGGACTGTTGGCTGGGATACCTCTGTGATCCTCATTGGGAATTCAGATGAAGCCGATGCTCACATTTCCTTGGTACGTTCCGCCCTCGTCTACGCGTTTATGAATTCGTTAATGTCCGTTTTCAGCCAGAGGTCGAGGTTCTGGCACAAGACCACGAAAACGCTGCCTATGATTCTGTCGGAGGACTGAATAAGCAGATTGCGGAAATCCGAGACCTTCTTGAGATCCCTTTAACACGCCCAGAATTGTTTCGGTATTTTGGTGAGTTTTGCGCTGTAATTTCAACAAGAACACGTGCTTATCTTGGAAACGACGCAAGGGCTCAAGCCTCCTCGTGGAATCCTGCTACACGGACCGCCAGGGACCGGGAAAACGCACCTGGCGCGTGCCATAGCTGCATCTACGAGGTCTGCAGTCCTAGTGATTAACGGACCAGAGCTCTCCTCTGCCTATCACGGCGAGACGGAAGCGAAGCTACGAGACGTATTCAAGGAGGCACGCGATAAAAGTCCGTGCATCGTCGTTCTAGATGAAGTTGATGCATTGGTACCCCGTCGAGAGGATGGTGCGGGTGGGGAGGTCGAAAAACGTGTAGTAGCCACGCTGTTGACCATCCTCGACGGGATGGAAGACGGCCGCGACGAGCACACGAGAGTCGTAGTGATTGGTACGACGAATCGACCCAATGCCATCGATCCTGCCCTCCGGAGACCAGGCCGATTCGACCGGGAAATCGAAATTGGTAAGTTATCTCAACTTCACTCTCCGTCCCCACTCTAACTATGTTCAGGTATTCCTGACGCCGATGCCCGTTTTTCCATTCTCCAGGTTCTGCTCTCCAAAACTCCACACGCAATATCGCAGGCCGATCTGCTCTCCATTGCCTCGCGTGCTCACGGTTACGTCGGCGCGGATTTGAGCGCTGTTGTTCGGGAAGCGGGGACGATAGCAATCAAACGATGGCTAGCCACCCATCCGTCTGAACCTTCGCAAGACGGCTTAACATTAACACTCCCGGATCTCGAAGCATCATTGCCGTCTATCCGTCCGTCCGCTATGCGCTCTGTCTTTGTGGAAACTCCTCCTATCCGGTATTCGGAAATTGGGGGTCAAGCGTCGGTCATTCAGAAGCTGCGAGAGGCGGTGGAGTGGCCGTTGCTTCATCCGGAGGCTTTCTCGCGGCTCGGCGTGAAGCCACCGAAGGGTGTGTTGCTCTATGGACCGCCGGGTTGTAGTAAGACGGTGCTTGCGCGAGCTTGTGCCTTCGAATCTGGGATCAATTTCATCGCTGTTAAGGGCCCCGAGGTATGGACGTGCATCATACGATGGGCGGGTTCTCAATTGCCGCCTAGGTGCTGAACAAGTTCGTTGGTGAATCTGAACGCACTGTCCGGGAAATCTTCAGAAAGGCTCGGGCCGCCGCGCCGTCAATCGTATTTTTTGTGAGTCACCTTTATTTACCGCACGGACATGGAGTTGACTTCGTCAAAGGACGAGATCGATGCCCTGGCGAGCTCCCGCACATCGTCGGACACTGAATCAGGTTCTTCGCATGAGGGTGTTCTGACGAGTCTTTTAAATGAGATGGACGGTGTTCAAGAACTTCTTGGAGTGACTGTTCTCGCCGCTACAAATCGGCCAGACGCAATTGTATTACATTCTTCTTCGATGTCTGACACCCTTCTGAATTTGCTCCAGGACTCTGCCCTGATGCGCCCAGGTCGTCTAGATCGTATTCTATACGTCGGCCCACCAGATCAATCAGGAAGAGAGGAAATTTTGAAGATACGAATGAAAAACATGAACGTAGCTTTGGACGTTGATGTCGTCGAGATCGCTTGCATGGTATTCCTCAATTTTCTTGTTAGGATCGGGGCCTGAGTTGTCTTCAGACGGACGGTTGTTCGGGAGCCGAAATTACTGCCCTATGTCAAGAAGCGGCATTACTAACCATGCAGAAAGACATGAATGCGCTCCATGTCGGTATTCCAACTTGCAGGTTCAACTTAAGACTCATCTTCGTCTCCTAGGTTCCGCATGAAGCATTTGTCGCCGCCAGTAGGGCATTGAAAAGACAAATCACCCCTGCCGTGTTGCAAAAATTCGACAAATGGAAAGGATCCAATGTATAAAATGTTGATAAGTATAGTACAAGTATTGAGGAGATGACATTTAGGTTGAGATTTGTATAGTGATTAGAGGACAATCTGAAAACCGCCAGAAAGATTTCCGCCAAATGTACCCTGGACTCGTTGCCTGCGACGCACGTCGCCTTTCTGTACTACACACTAGCGGCCGTAGTACTACCATTGGCTGTTATTCCCGCGCCGTCAAAAATATCATGAATGAAATCGTGAAGCTTTCCAGGATGGGCCTGGCGGAAAGCCAGGTGTTCCGGTTATGTTGTGCAGAAATAAGTCCCCCAATTGTCGAACAGAGCCTGCAAGGCATAGGGCGTAGCCCAACCTGTCAACTGCCCTGTCAGGTGCAAGAATGGCACTCGTAATTGTTGGATTATATTATAGTGTGGTTTGTCTGTCTCTGCGAGTTTGGAAGTATGCAGAATTCTTCCCTTGAATGGCAACTTGTTCGATTTGTTCATTCTGTGTGCGAACCCGTCGGCCCAGTGTAGATTCGCTGCTTGGTGGATCGTTTCTTTTTCTTGGTCATGGACAGTAGACAGGAAGAACCCAATCAACGCATTATATTTATACCCGAGCTTTGTTCCCAGCTCCCGTCCCCTCCGACTTTATGTCCACCTCCAAGGGTAAAGGCAAGGAGCCTGCTACTGCTTTACCGCTCCCGGGCCCGTCTTCAGGGAGTGCGAACCCCGCTGCATCTCTCTCTGCATTATGGGCCTATTTGTTGCCAGCTCTGAACCATATCGTCAAGAGCCCAACCAATACTCCGGATAAAGCTCCTGCTATCGATATAGCGTTCTATGCGGGCATTCATACCGCTTGCTACAACTAGTAACGTGGCCGACGCTTTTCTTGAGAACCTGACCGTTGACTGGCGCGTTAGTTTCACTTCTCAGAGCGAAACGAAGTCCAGTGCTCAGGGTCGGATTGCAGAGCCTAGTGGAACCGACCTCTACGAACAGCTCGACAAATACTACATCGATGCTGCCCGCGAAGTGATACTCGGCGCCCCTCGGGATGATTCTACTCTGATCCACTACATTGTTCCCTGTTTCAATCGCTTTTCTGCTGGAGCAATGTCCGTCAATCGGCTTCTAAATTACATCAATCGACACTATGTGCGCCGCGCTGTAGACGAAGATAAAGGCTGGCTTCGTCTGAACGGCGGCCCGGCTGTCACTGCAGACGATTCCAGGGAAAAGATTTCGGAGAGATTGAAGGAAAAGAGGTCGGACGAGCTGAAACAGTGGGGCTACAAATCTGACGGTTCTGGAGCGACCATGGCCTCCGCGGAAGCATGCGCAGAGGCAGCGAGCCCTCCAGACCGGATCATCTCAGTCTCCTCCCTTGCGCACCGTCGATTCCGCACTGAAGTCTTCGAACCTCTCCTTGCGGTGCCCGTGGTCAAGGGGACAAAGGCCAAGAACAAGAAGATCCCCAAAGCTACCAAGACCACGGGCGTACCGTTACCCAAAGGCCGCCTTGCCCGCGCCGTAAAGGAACTGCTTGAATCCAACGGAGGAGACGAGGAAGAGAGGTCGCGGCTGGTCAGGGACCTAGCTGCGGCGCTTCGGTTGGTTGGCGTTCGTCCGGACCATCCCCTTCGGAAACGTCTGGATAAATTCCTTGCCTCCCCCGCGTATGTTGCTGTCGCGTAGCATTGCTTTCGGCTGCTCGCACTGGTTCACACTGTTAAAATTATTGATTAATGCGAGGCATACCTCGTTGCTTCTAAATTAGCGCTCTCACCCACGCGCGCAAACGAAAGAGTTCAATTCAAAATGCCGAGAGAAAAAAGCTATCATGCTTTCGAGCTATGTACGTGGATTTGTGATTCTCTCGCACATCGATGAATGAAAACCGCAAAATTTAAGCTATCGATACAAGCATTGCAGGCCGTTTAGTGAAAGATAAGTGTGCAAGTTAAGCTTCGCCATTCACGTTCAAACCAACTCCAACCCTCAAGTCTGTGCGGTAGCATTTTTCGTTCCATAGCTCTGCAGACGCGCCCATTCCAGCAAAACAAGCGACAAGTAGCAGTCGTTTTGCGAATCAGTCATGACGCGCTCTCCAAACAACCTCCCTGTCTCCTGGATTCGGCGAGCCTCATCATCGTGCTTGATCGCCCATTCAACCATCTGGGCCAAATCCGACAAGTCAGGCTTGACGGGAATATAGTGCTCATAAGGTCGGAGCCAGTCATTGAAATACTCCTCGAACACAGTCGACTGCAAAGTACTCAGTTCTCTGTGTTGAAATAGGTATATTACGGACCTTAAAGACCAATGAGCCTGACTTCAACAAGCTGAGGAATCTGCCGGAGAACGTGTTCCCGTCCACGTCGAGGGCGTATTTGTACTGCAACACGTCATTCTTCGAGTCCACTTTGCCTGTAATATTGTATTCTGCGACGATTCTCTCGCGGTCGCATCCTTCCTTGCAATGTCCCGCAACAAAGGTGGTCATTTTCACGTCCATCAGCTCCGCATGTTTGCGCGCGAGGTCAATGAGCCGAAAGCGCGGGAAGAGGCGATAATTTTCTCCAATGATGCGACCGCCATTGGACGCGCCACGCCAGTCTGCCGTGGAATAATAAACAAAAGGATAACCAAACCACAAAGATCTCACAAAGCAGAGGCTTCTTGTCAGCCCATGCGATATCGTTTTTTCGAAGTTTGGAGGACCATCGGGAGAGATAATAGTGATACTGAAATTAACTCAGCCTTGAATGAGAAAAGGAGCGAAAGCAATGGTTACTTGGCCGGGGAATAGGATGTCTACGTGACAGTCAGACGAAGAATCAGGAGCGAAGATGAGACAGACCGGAGAAGCAGGGCGAGATCTTGGTCATACTTAGAATAGGCCAAAGGTTTGTCGTAAAGTCGGAGCTTGAGCTGGAGCGCAAAACTGCGATGATGTAAATATTAAACCTAGGAAATAGAATTTGGATTTACAAGCCACATTTGCGCTCTCATCTGACATAAAACCCATTCCCTTGCTTAATAGATCGCACCCGCTCTGATTTTTGAAGAAATCGGCCGTTGGATATGGTGGGGAAAGGTGAAAGGGTTTTTCGTCCGTAAGATTTGTCGCATGTTCACGCGCACTAAGCTCGCGGTAGTTGAAGATGACTCGAGGCTCGTCCCGGCCGTTTAAGAGGAACTGCAGGTCCGGCAGAAACGGAGCGAACTGGGGTGAAAATTAATCTCTAAAGGAATTAATCACGTCGATGGACGTACATTTCTCAATGCTCTAGGCAAATCGGAGGAATAGGTAGTTCCACGGTAGGGAGGGAGAAGAATTTTCCCGTTTATGATGCGGATTGCGGTAAGACCAATCGCTTCCTGCTGTTTGCCCTTCAATCCGAAGGCCTCCTGCAAGATCTAGGAAAAGCATGTTAGAACGTTTATTAGTTGAAGGAAGCCCCTCTTATCAAGTACCTGAGCTTGCCCTTTGTCTATCATGGCCTGGAAGTAGCCTGGCTGATCAGCGGCCAGTTGGTAGAACGGCTCGAAATCCCGTTGAATTTGGTCATAATCGTCTATGAGGCATTGCTTTTTCCGAGCAAATTCAAACCACCCATCGAAGTTGGGTGGTGGTGGGCGACCTGCTTTGAGAGAATAACGGGCCACAGCTTGGGCCAGAGTTGTTGATTGTCTCTTGAGCACGCCGTCCAAACTCGATTGAGCCAAAACGACTGCAGGATCTGTCGGGACTGGTATAAAATCATCTACCAGATGAAGTGTGGGTATAGAATTATCCACTGTCATGTGGGTACTAGAAAATAGCGCTCTGAGCAGAAGAACGCAACCGGCGACGGCGATCATGGCAAGCAACTGATAGCGCCAGGAGCGGAGGGCACTGGAGCCTCGAGGCCAAATTCGAGGCATAATGGACTCCCTAATTGAAGGTCTTCAACCTCTTCGAAACATTGGGCGAGTCTTCAGTCGTATAGGTGAGTGCAACAGATTTTGTCGAGATGCCGAGTTGGTGAGTGATCGACGGAATGGCGGCCCGGAAATAGAGAAAACGCGTCGCGTCACAATTCAGTCGCGCTTTGGCGACCGGTATAAAAGACAAAAGACCAGTGACAGCCATTTCATTCACAACCACCATGGAAGCTGTTCTTCAGAAAATTATCGACTGGGACTCTTATCAGTTTCCGGCCGCTCCGCGACCCAAAAAGTTTTTGGGTCGTTTTTTGGCAAAAACGACTCGAAGCTTTTGACAACAAGTATTCAGGTCAGGTCAGCCCGTCGCCTCAGTATGGCGGTCACTTTGTACATTTATTATTCGGGGTTTTTTTTCACGTTTTCTGGCCTTTTTTCATGTTTTTCATGTTTTCATACTTTTTTTTTCTTGGAGGCCTACTTTTATTTTTCTGCACAGTTGCACTGAGGTTTCTTCCCAGATTGCAACCAACTTTTGAGCCGAATGAGGATTCAAGCATGTTTTTTTTTTTTTGACACAGTGGCTATGCCTGCCGACCTGCCGGCCTTGATGGCCTCGACCAGTGAGATATATCAAGGGCACTTCAGCTCTCATGGTTAGGCTCAAGTGACCTGCAGAAGGAGGTCATCAAGTGTTGAATAGCACCTGCCATAACACAGGCAGCAGTAGCATGCCTGCTGTGGTTGAGAAGCAGGTAACCACTTACCAAGTTGGACTCTCAACATCTGCTGCCGATGAAAGCCGTCAAGGCCGGCCGGTCGGCTTGCACAGCCACTTTGCCAAAATAAAGCTGCACTCTCGCTTTCAACTGAAAAAATGCAAAGTTGAATCCAATCTTACAAGAACCTCAGTGCAACTGTGCAGAAAAAAAAAAGTAGGCTTGCAAGGGAAAAAAAAGTCACTTGAAAGAAAAAAAAAAGTATGAAAGCACGAAAAACATGGAAAAAAGGCCCGAAAATGTGAAAAAAAACCTCAAATAATAAATGTACAAAGTGACCGCCATAGCTCAGGCCTATGGCGGTCAGAGTGCACTTTTATTATTTAGGTGTTTTTTTTTGCTATTTTTGTAGTTTTTTCCGTATTTTGGCGAGTTACATTTTTTTTTTGGGGGGGGGGGGTGCTTCACAAGTGGTTGAAGAAAATTGGAAACCTGGGGGCAAACCAGGAAACACTGAGGCCGAGAATCACACCAGAGGTCAACAAGATCTCGGTATGGATTTGCGAGCGAGCGGGCGAGCGAGCGGTACAAGGTAGACGACAAAGAAGAACTGACTACGTAAGCTATGACGGTACGTATGTAAGCCACCGGGATTACACCCTCCCCGTCTCTGAATCATTGAGTATTGTACCAAGCAGAAAGAAAAGGGCGAGAAGTACCACAAGGTTCGATGTACCAAAACGAGATCGGCGCGGGACACATCAGTACGAACAGGGCAAGGCCAGGTGCGCAATGAGGACGCCGAGCGGAACGCGCAAATGGAAAGTCGAGGGGTTGCCAGAAGAGAAGAAGCGAGATTAAAGAGTCAATAATGTAGCAAGAAAGGGGGAGGAAGCTAGAAATTACGAGTCGAGAGGTCACTGTCGTCGGTGCCGATGCTGCTGTCATTTTCATCCTCGATCGCCGGGAACACCGCAGCGACCGCATATAGCTCGTCATACTGGGACGCAAAACCCGCAGGACTGATAGCCGCGACGACCGAAGACGTGCTGCGGGCGGAAATACCGAGTGCAGCGTCGCCGGGGCAGTTCGCGCTGTTGTGTTTTGTCCAGCCAGCAGACTGAGGGGTTTTCTTGCAATGGAAACATCCACCAGCAGCTCTGAGGGCGTCCTTCTCGGCTGTCGTGAGCGAGTACGAGTAGCGGGGTGCAGCTGAGGCGGGTGGGGCTTGCAACGTGGTGGGCGAGGACGACGAGAGTGGAGGCGCGGGCGCGGATGTGGGAATAGAAACAGGCAACTGGTCACTCAACTCGCGTACGACGCGCTCTGCGACAAGACTCTCCCACGCCGTACTCATGGCGGCGACGAGCCCGTCAACCTTCAAGTTGGCATACGCGAAGCCGGGCTGTCCAATGACACGAAGACGGAGGATGGGGTGGGCGTGGAAAAGGAGGTGGTTCTTCAGGATGGATTTGTTGATAATGTATGTCGTCCCTGCAGAGGACAACGAGTTTCGCGCGAGTTCCAGCGCCTTTGCAAATTTCTTGAAGGGCATAGTGCCTTGGCGGATCGCGTAGAAGTCGCCAAGGGCGATGAGTTTCCAGTTAGCGGGAACGAATCGCTCACGAAGTTTGTCGCCGAACTCCTTGAATGTCCCGAGTTTCTTCAGCTCATCTCTATTCTCGTTCCACCATATCGCAGCAGACGGCTCCTCCAAACGCAAACCAGCAAGGGTGATGAGGAGCTTCGCGAGGACGGAACGGTCGGGGTTCATGCCCTGCCAGGCCTCATATGTGTCCTCGCAACGGCCAATCCAGCCGTTCACAGACGCAGGCGTGAGCTCCTCCGAGAGCTTTGGGAACTCGAGTTTGGACATCGGGCGAGTGCGAGGAGGACACGAGAGGTGTGGTGGCAGGTCGTGGGGGTCGTCGGGCAGCGGAGTAAGCGGCGAGGAAGGCGACGTGCTCGGTGACGTGGCAGCGATCACGGGATCGGACGACGTCGTGCGTGAGCGGCGGGTGGGCGCAGCCAGTGGAGGGAGTAGGGAGGATGAGCCAGATGCGATAGAGTCGCGCGTAGCGTGTCGGCGAGACTGGTTTTGTGCCAGCGTGATGGCGGAGATGTCGAGATGGTGAGATGGTAGCGGAAAAAAAAGTGGAAACCTGGGGGCAAACCAGGAAACACTGAGGCCGAGAATCACACCAGAGGTCAACAAGATCTCGGTATGGATTGCGAGCGAGCGGTACAAGGTAGACGACAAAGAAGAACTGACTACGTAAGCTATGACGGTACGTATGTAAGCCACCGGGATTACAAAAATGAGGTCTCTCGTTCTAAAGGGTTGAACAATTTTAATCTACCTGAATCAAAGGTAAGACTTTCACCGTTATGGCGGTCAGAGTGCCCCTTTAATAAAACCGGGGTAAACTGTCTGTTTTCACCCTAATTTTGACATATGAAAAGATGATTTTCCGCTGATAAAACAAACTTCTTCCCTGTTGAATCTCAATTGCTTTTTTCTTCTTCTTGCACACCCAAAAAACCAGTTTTTGGTTCACTGAACAAAGAGTTTTTTGGTCCACAGCAAAATTTTGAGCTTGAAGTATATATCAAAATGTTTAGACCCACAAAAAAAAAAAACTAGAGAAAAAAAGTCCAAAATCAAAATATAGTTTTTTTTTTTTCACCAACCCACAAAAGTTTTCCTGCGCAACCACAAACTTTCGGAGGTAGGTGGGGGTCCTAACCCTAGTTTGATGGCTTGATCCAGTGATATTGTGACGAGAAGGCCCAGATTAAAGGGGACTTGTCACAGTATCAGCAGATCAATGCATCAAACTAGGGTTTAGCACCCCTACCCATGTCCGAAGTTTGTGGTTGACTCAGAAAACTTTTTACTTTGGACCTTTTTTTTTTTTTTTTTGTCTTTACTAGATTTTTTTTTTCTTGAGTCTTAACTTTTTTTATCTCAACCTCAAAATTTCAGTGTGAACTGGAAGTCTTTGATCAAACTAGGGTTAGGAATTTTATTTTTTCTTGGTGTCCAGAGAAAAAAAAATCTTCACTCAGCCAAGGAAAAAAACTCCCAATTGTGGCCACTAAAAAAAAAAAAAAAAAAAGTTGTAAGGAGAAAAAACTTTTCTTCCACCCAGGTCAAAAATAATATGTGATACAAAGTTGATGGTGAAATTCTTACCATTGATTCAGGTAGATTGAACTTTTTCAACCCTTTAGAACGAGAGACCTTATTTTCTTCAACCACTTGTGCAGCACCCCCAAAAAAATATGTAACTCGCCGAAACACGGAAAAAACCACAAAAACGGCAAAAAAAAACACCCAAATAATAAAAGTGCACTCTGACCGCCATACAGTTAAAATAGTCCTAGTTTCTGAAAAAATGCATCAGGGAGCCTTGAACGCGTACTCGCCGGAGACCTCAAGTCCTTGGACTTCAGTACACGGCTTCACCACATTTTCAAGTCCTGGCGACAGCTTTTGGATGCGTCTGGCAGCGCCGTCTGCCGCAAAGAATGGCATTCTCGGTTTGTTAGCACCGTTCCTGGCCAAGAACTATAGAGGTCTCGACACAATCACCGCGTACGATTATAAAGGCGAGATTTTCCTCAACAGGGAGCCTGAAGAAGGAGAGAGGACAGCGGACCTGTCGCCGCTCAGTTATGATGTGAGTCACTCAACCTTCCTTCATAGGCAATTAAATCCTGCATTGCGAGTAAGGCTCGATCCCTGGGGCCGTTCCCTCTTTCCAACGATTGGCGATGGTCCTTCCATCGATCTTATCTTCTCCGTATTGTAAATTTTCGTCTGCTTCGAGGATGGTCTTTTCGTCTATGCGAGAATCCAAGGACCGCCAGACGACCGAAAGCTATTCAGCTAATCGAGTGTCAGTTGTTCCCCAGACCGAGTGAAAGAACTCACGAAATCCAAGAAGCGCGGTTTCTTGAAGTCGCTATCAGAATTGCTCGCCTTTTTTCTCCAGTTCTCCGTCTGGATGCTTCTAGCAAAACACTTGCCACGCTGAAAAATCCTAACTGAACGGTGTTTTGTGGGCATGAGGCATAACCTGAATTTGAAATCCGAGGCGTCCCTGTCACGGACCATTCTCAAGGACATCGACTTCGCGTGCAAAGCCGGCATTCCTGCGTTTCCTGGACCACGTATTGAAGTCTCCTCACGCTTGAGATCCCGAATTCATTCGTTGGACTCTGGCAGAGGTTCTACGAGGACTGTCAGCCATGCTCGCGGTTCACAAGATATGCATCGCCGAGCCGGTGTACCGGGAGTTCGCAGCGGAAACCGTGAAGAGGTTGGTTCGTGAAATCCTTGGTCCGAAGCCGGTCGGGGCGGTTTCCTTGGACAATCTCATGATAAAGGCCGTTAGCTGTGGGTGCTTCGATTGTCGGGAACATCTCGTCCCCCTTTTCGAGAGTGCACAATTTATCGTGTCCATCGACGAGAAGCAAAATATTCGTACCCACCTCGAGAAGCAAAAGCCAAGGCGGAGAGCTGGGCTTGACCTGGACGACTATCAAACTACGCCCGCACACTCTCCAGGTCAAGCTTTCGATCTTAGATTCGTTCAATTTTGACCTCGGCCTTAGATCAAGAAACCTGAAGGGCTGGTAGCATCCGGGGAGTGGCTTGAGAATCAGAAAGCCGCGACGACACTGCTGGGGTTGCTCGGAGACGTTGCACACCAAACCAGCATCCTTGGAGCCGATTTTACATGGGTAAGCGGCACGATCGCTGCGACATCGAGCCCTCCGCGTCTCCCGCTGGCAATGAAGCCCATCGACCGAAACATCGGCACCAAGCGTCCCTCGGATGCGGCGAAGGGAGCAGTCTCCAAGAAACCCCGGCTTTCTTGATATATTATTATCGTCATTATCTTACATTGAGCCTGAGATCTTGTGTTGCACGAGAAAGTAATGGATCCCTGTTACATAGCGCTACATGCTGTGGGCGAACCATCATCTCCGCTTTGCCATTTGGACGGTGAGGTTGTCGATGTACATTTGCAGAGTCTCGTTGCTCGACGCAAGCTTGTCCACCTCTTTCTGGACGCTTTGAACGCGGGATAATATGGCTGTCGAAACGATAGTTAGGCTGGTAGACTTATTGGGAGTGTAGAACCAACTGCGAAGATCTTGTTGAGAGGCGGCGATTTCTCTAGTACAAAGGAATCAAATCTCTGGAAATAACGACGCGAGGAGCTACAAACTTGAGAAGCTGTTCTTTCCGAAGAGCGTCCTTGATGATGTCGCCTGCTGGGGGTGGCGAAGCCACTGCACCCCACGCAGAGGGCTCGTCGATGCCAGACATTCTGAGGCGGACCACGGGACAAGTCGGAGTTTGATTTTCGATCAGCACCGCCACAGACACTGACGCGTCGCGTTAAACTAAACCACAACATGGCCGACATTCTCCTGGCGTTCAAGGCGGGCAGGGCGTTTCGCCGCGAAAACTCGAACACAGTCGAGCCCAGCCCCGTCAAGGGAGCAATCATCCTTACTACGGGCGAAGATGGTCTCTTTCATTTCACTTGGAAGAACAGGACCACCGGCGTCGTCGACGAGGTTGGTCGGGTCGTGCCCAAATGATACCATATTCATCCTCTGCAGGACTTGATCTTATTTCCGTCTGACGCATCGTTCGTCAAAGTACCTCAATCCTCGGGACGTATGTATGTCCTCAAGTTCTCGTCGTCCAACCAGAGGCATTTTGTAGGTTTTTTTATATAAAAAATCAGATATTATTCATCCACTGACTTTCGGTCTAGTTTTGGCTGCAGGTTGGATACCATATTCGATCCGCAATCTCAAAACTTATGATAAACCGCTAGGATGCATCGACAGCAAGGGATGACGAATTTGTGGCCAACATCAATAGGCTTTTGGAAGACTCTGAATCCAATCTTATATGGGATACCAATGCGGCCAGCTCTCAGCCTCAGGCATCGACATCCGCGCAAGCTGCGCCTGCGGCTGGGTCTTTGTCGTGCGTGTTAAACCGCGCTTAACCTCACCCGAGTTAACGATGCCAAAAGGGCGACCGCGCCTTTGATTCCTCCCGAGCAACTTGCCCAGCTCCAGGCGTTACTGGGCCGGAGCTCGGGTGCCTCTGCGGCTCCAGGTTATTATTATTGCAACGCCAAGTTAATTGCACTGAATATGAAATATTATTTCCAGAGTTCTCCTTGACAGACATCCTGACTCCCGCGAACCTCACCCCGCTTTTCACCTCTCATCCTGAGTTAATACCAACTCTGTTCCCTCACCTACCTCCCGACCTTCCTACTCCCCCGTCCGCGGAAGCCCTCCAACGCATCATAAAGTAAGCGCGCGCAGAGTCTTTAATTCAACGCTAATATCTCCCCAGCTCCCCCCAGTTCCGCTCAGCTGTTTCAAGCTTCGATCAGGCTCTGCGGACGGGTTTGCTCGGTGGTTTAGTGAGAAACCTGGGGTTGCCAGAAGAAGCAGGTACCGGCATTGAGCCTTTTTTGAGGGCGGTCCAGGAGCAGGCGAATAAAGACAGTCCTTCGGGCACCAGTGACGATCGCATGGACACGGATTGATACTGAAGTAGCAGAATTTTCTGGCATCGATACAAATTCCTGATATGTTCATTCCATTTGCATTCCGCGACCTTTTTTATTCTTGCTCAAGCGGTCCGCGCCAGGACCAAGTTAAGGAAAGTGACGGTAAGAAGATTCAGCATCCCGTGCGTAGTACCAACGCAGTACCACAATTGGTCGAAATTCTGTTTGTCGAGAATGGACGCGTTACGTACTGGTCCGATTTGCTCCTATCATTGGCGTTGAACTTGAACTTCGACGAAATGGCCTCTCGCGTATGGGAGATGTCGGTTGAACAGCGAGAGTCTCTGATCACGGCGGCGTTCGAGGGCAAGCGTATTTGGAAGCCACTGGAGCCAATATCTTACCGCTTTGACCGGCAGCGAAGAAGAACACTTATAGTCCATATTCCAAGTTCGCCGTGGGTGCCGCCCTGCTGGCCGCAGATGGCACGATCTTCAAGGGCGCAAATATCGAGAATGCATCTTACGGTAGGCATTCTGTTGCGAGGTCAAAGAAATCTATTGACTGAGGGCTTTTGAGGCGGGACGATATGCGCCGAACGAACCGCGATAGTAAAGGCCGTCGTGGGTCTGTTTATCTACTGTCTAACTACCGCTTAAATCCAGCAGAGCGATGGCACAAAATCCTTCATCGCGCTTGCCGTTGTAACGTGCGTGTTTTTTTTATCGGTGCTCGTCCACAAATAGTATCTCATTTCTTTCTTCAGCGACGTTCCTTCGGCGATTTCCCCGTGCGGGATGTGCCGACAAGTTATTCGAGAGTTCTGTGCGCTGGATATGCCGATCCTGCTCGTGCCCGGCGATTATCCAAAACCTCCCGGCGACGAATCCGAGGGTAAACCTGGGGTCACGGCAGGCGGGGTGAAGGAAACAAGCATCGGGGAGCTGCTCCCTGATAGTTTCGGCCCGGAGCAACTTGAACTGCCTCGAACCGGCGGACGGTGCGTGTTCTTCATGCAGATGCGCGGCTATGTTTCACAGTTTAACGCCCAGGAAGTGACAGAAGACGACAGGACTTTGTTGTACTCTTTGTTTTTTACTGGTCTGTCTGCCTGCAATCTGTGCTATTGTGTACATCCGACTACTTACTCCCGGACATCGTCGTGTGTTGTGTGTCCAGGGCGCTTGTTTCTCTTTCTTGTTCTGTTAACACCTCGGCTACCAGCAGTACATCGTTTATTTCCGCCGACTGCTCGAACAGCATGGAAAACATACCCCAGCGAGCTTAGTCGACAACGCGTATCAGTATATTGCTTCTCCTTAGGCTGATCCGTGCATTTTTGGAACATCGAAGTTGAACAGTCCGAGGCCTTTGTTCCTTGACAAGGCTTGGATAACAGCCTTCATTCGCGTCTACTTAAGGTCGACCATGGTCGTGTTCCATCTTCATCCCAGTCATGTCCCTTCCCGGTCCAAACAACGAGAGCGTCCCAGCAAACGCGCGTACTCTTCTCCGTCCCATGAGGCCTGCGAGTTCAGAGGTAAGTTTTGATCCTGCTATGTATTTGGCCTCTCGCTGAGCACACATACATACTTTTAATTAGCTGGAGGATCTGAACCCACCTGAGTATACACGGTTCAACGAGGCCCCACCGCCGTACCGGCAATCGAGCGTCCGTTTCTCTCGTATGTTTTAGTACCTACGTCTTACCCTGAACATGCAGTGGGGGCAAGCAGTGCGCTACGGAGCAGGTCCATACCATTTCCTGAGATGAGTTGAACACCGCTGATCTCCTTGATAATCGACCACGATGTGCCCGTCGAGGAAATGCAGCAATTTGACGAATTGAAGACACAGCAAGAACTACAGTTGCTCCTGGTTTGTACAGAGGACTTTGGTTCTGAATTTTGGCTGAAAAGACCCAGGGTGTGCTGTTTACCATCGCGTTGACTCCAATGTTCAGAGAAGCGTTGCCCATGTTGGGCAAGCCGACGACTTCACTGCACGTTATGCGCGTATATGGGTGGTTCGGGTTGGCCTTGTTCCTCAGTATTCTCATGGCCTTCTTGAGCTTACTTTGCAGGTATTGGCTGATCCAGAATAATGTAGGTTTTGATCCCCGACTCATTTATAAACTGCTGAGATCTTTTCTTCAAAAAGCCCAGTCTCCTCCCATTACAAGCACGACGATCCCCGGGACCTCTCATGCAGAGGTTCCAAGCCGCAAGGAAGTCAGTAACGAAGTCTCTCATGAATCGCCTGATTGCATTTGGTTCCGTTATGCTATACCCGACAATCATCTGCTTGATTATGGGTCTCGTCGACTTCTTATGGCAAATATATCCTGCCCTTGTGGTCACTGCAATTGGAATCTTCGGAGGCGGTCCTGTTCTGTCGTCGTCTTTGAGGCGCTTCAAAGGGACAACACCTTCGATGCTTCGTGAATCCTGGAGGCGTGTGCGCGGTTGGTAGCCTCTGGAGAGGGGTGGGGACATGGCACTGGGGTAGTTTGGAGAGGGGGTCTTCCGGGCATTGATAGCTCGACTCGATGTATTTACAACACGGCTGATTCCATTTCTACGCTAAACTAAGCCCGAATGGGATGAAATATGGAATACGATTAGTACACAAGATGAGAAAAGGTATACCCTAATCTATAACTTCCTCGGCGTCACTGTCTTCCTGCGCCCTCTTCTGTCTCCTTTCGTATGCCTTGATTTTGCGAATCAGGTCTGGGTTAGGTTGACACTCGGCCAGCGTAAATTTCTTGCTGCATCCAGAAGTAGGACATTTCAGGGCTCCGCGAGCAGATTTGAAGTACTCCCTGAGAGCGTCGCCGGAGAAGGAGTGCTTGCACACCGACCTAAAAGCCAATTATAAGACGATAGATATTTGAAATAAAGAACTTACGATGTCAGAGGATCCTTCAAAATTGTCATCAACAGCGGACACTTGTATTCCTGGGTAACTCCGCCCATTACAACGTCGTCGTCGTCGTCACTCTCATCGCCCTCCTCTGTGAACGTAAGTTAAGAAACGTGTAGCGACGAGCGGCCAACTGTACATACCCCGAGGGATGAAGTCCGTCATGGGAGGCATTGCACTCCCGGAATGTTCCGCGTCCTGGAAAAGTTCAGGACGTCTAGTCGACGGCGAAAGCAAGGAACCCACATATACGCCCTCCTTGAAGTTCACATACTGTTCGTTGTTTAAATATTTCTGGCGGGTGGTCATCTTGTCATATTCTGCGTTCATGTCGTCGACGAGCGATAAATATGTCTCTTTCGCGTTGGTCTAGACAAGCGGTCAGATGCTGCAGCGGAACAGAAAACAGCGACGCACGATATCCTCACCCGTCGCGACGTTTTGGATGATGTCGCTCAGAACCTTGCTGTGGCCTTTCATCAATGCCTGGATGTCTAAGAGATCCTTCATGACGCGGTCCAACTCCGCTACACCCTACACAAGTTTAACGGAATGCAATATCAACAGGCGGGTAAAGCAAACCTCCTGCGCTTCTTCGCCGGCCACTTCAGCCATGGAAGTGGCAGCGTTTGTGATAAAGGGGGAGTGCTGGTGCATCACCTCCTCCACGTTCAGCCAGTCCGTGGCGAGACCATTGATCTTGGCACAATCTGCTTTGGTGAGGGGCTGGTCGGCAAAGTTCTGAACATCGATGCGGTCGTCGTCGTCGTCGTCTTCCTCAGGTTCTTCTTTGGAAGCCGTGGCCTTGGCCTTCCCTTTCTCTTTCTTTACCGCGACCTTCTCCTTTTTGACTCGCGTACGCTGAAGCGCGTCGTCCTCGCCCTCGTCGACGTCGTCACGCACCGGGGCGGCTTGTGTCGCCTGATCCTCTTCGATATCAGACGAGGCCTGGCGGGCAGATTTCCTACGACGCGAAGTTGCTACGGGCATGGTCGTGGTTGTGGTAAAGACGCGTTTTGTGTTCACTTGATTGTCCTGGTTTTCCGACGCGATCTAGACCAAACACAAACTTTCATGTTCGCAGCTCTGCGGGCCAGCTGCAGCCGACCCCTGCAGCGCTCTGTCGCCAGGGCCATCGCTCCGCAGCTCCCCAATGTCGTCTCCCAACTCCGCGCGTTCCATGCCTCCCCGGTCTCACTAGCGACGTTAAATCAGGCTTGTCGGAGGAAAAGGCACAATCGGAGGATCGCAAAGTCGAAATCCCCGCTCCTTAATAATTGCCCACAGCTCAAGGGAGTGTGCTCGCAAGTCTTTACGGCGAAACCGAAGAAACCCAACTCGGGGAAGCGGAAAGTCGCCCGGGTTAAGCTGTCATCGGGCAAGACATGCATGGCCTATATCTCAGGCGAAGGGCACAATTTGCAGGAGCACAGTGTGGTGCTAGTGAGAGGAGGGAAAGCGCAGGATCTTCCCGGTGTACAGTACGTATTTTCAAAGCTCTCAAACATTGGCGTTAATTTTTGTTGCTCCAGATACAAGGTTGTACGAGGAGCGCTTGATCTTGGTGGAGTGGTCAATCGTGTGTTGGGGCGAAGTAAATACGGGTTCGAACCTTTATCTCTCTTATGGTTTTCTTGACTCAAAATGCATCGTATAGTGTCAAGAAACCCAAGAAATGAGTCCGTTTATAACTTGGATCATCTTCATGCAAAGAAAAGTAATAGATACAGATGGGTGTGTAGTTGGATACAGTTTAAATGGCGCAGATAATAGTCCTGTTGAAGAACCCAGTTGATGGGCAGTTACCGACGAGCGGCCGCCTCTGCCGCCTCGCAAGCTTCTTCGAAGCACGCCAGCAAAACGTCGGTCTCTTCCATACCGACGCTGACCCGGACCAAAGTTGTCTCGACCCCGTACGACGCTGCCCAGTCAAGCTCAGCGTAGTGAGCGAGTATAGTATATGGGCAAGCGAGCGTAAAGTTGGTCCCCAGGCTCGGGCCCTTGTAGCATGAAAGCGCGTCGAAGAAGGCGACAGCCGCGGCGATGGAGGTGAATGTCACAGAGAAAAGCCCCCCGAAGCCACCTTCCTCGATGCCCTGCGCCGCGTCGCGCTTGATTCGATAGCGGTCGTAGTTTTCCCTCGTCACGTATTTGGGGTAGAGGACATCTTTGACGACGGGCGACGACGCGCCTCCTGCAGCCGATTTAGAGCGCAGGAAGTCACAGACAGCCTCAGTTTTGGCGTCAATGATTTTAACTCGTCGTCTGAAATCACGAGAGTTGCGTTCCAAGTATAAGGCGTCTTCGTCAAAGTACGTGTCCTCGTAGTTAGCGTCTATGTGCGCTTTCAGCTCTGCATAATGACGGCCTTGAGGATTCAAGCAGAGGCTAGATACAGATTGAATGAGTAGGTTTCTCCAACAGTGCGAAGCACATACCTGCCACCCATGACGTTCGCGTCACCGCTGAATATTTTGGTCAGGCTGTTGACGACCACGTCGGCGAACGGAAAGACTTCAACATTCAGAAAGTTGCCCAGAGTCTCGTCAATAACGACCAAAAAGTCGTACTTGTCGGCAAGAGCCCGTAAACGGGCAAGGTCGACAGATTGCAGGAGTGGATTTGACGGAAATTCAGTAAACGCCGCGACGATGGGAGGAGTGGTTGAATCGCGCTGGAATTCTTCTTCCAAGACTTTTTCCAGACCGTCCATACTACCATCTCCCACGAAATGGCAACCAGGGCCCCATTTTTCGAGGACCTTCAGCGTGTCTGTATACGTGAAGCTGTGGTAGATTAGTCTCCGGACAAAAGAGGATAAGGTCGACCTACCCAAGACAAACGCTCTTCCTTGAGGGGCGAACGGCTAATCCCAGCTGGTGTGCATTCCATATCGCCGCCATTCCAGTTTGAAACAGGAACACGTCGTTTTCGGACGTGCTTTGCACGCCTCTGGAGCTGGGCCCAATGGGATAATTTTGATCCCCTGCGGACAAGCCGCCGGGGGAGTCGCTCGTCATATCGCGCACCAGAACGCCCGATATCCTCCGCCGCAGCGCGCGCTTCGCCGCCGACGCCGAGCTGATGGGAAGATTTCGGCCGTAGCGCTCCTCGAGGTACACAGAGTGATCGAGGCTGAGGTCTTCCACGCGGGTCCGCGGCAGAGTGACCTCTGTGGGCGAGGGAGGTTTGCGCGCAGAATAGTGCTTATTCAGCGCCTTGCGCGGGGTGTTTTGCAGACCGTTCGGAACGAAGGTTTGGTCTGCTGGGAGGAGGTCCAGGCAATGTTCGGCTAGCCGACTGGAGATACCGAGACCCGTGTGCTGCCAGAACTGTTTCGCGATGGGAGCGGCTTCTTCGGGAAATAGCACGATGTGCAGGCTCGCGGGGGCGGAAGAGAGCAATGTAATATCCTCGTTAACACAAGGGCCTTGGTTTTGCTTATCCTCGGGTATTATCGAGAAGTGGATAAGCCTGGCTGGGATCGGTGCCCCAGAGGAGAGAGAACGCGCTTGCAGAAACGAGCGACACTGGTCTGCGATTTTCTGGGAGGGGAAGAGCATGCAATTTTCGTTCTTCGTGCCAAACTTTTGTCCGCACAGGCGCTCGAGCTGGAATGAGGATACCACTTAGCCAGGTGCGCGCGTTTTGAGTATCTGAGACTTTGCCCTACCTTCCTGATACTGAGATGGATGAAAAATCGCGGGTATCCAGAAACCTGCACGTCGACAACGCGCTTTTCAGACTCTTCATAACCAACGTTGTCGCGCCACGTCGGGAGAGACACGGATATTGCATGTGGTGTAAACGGGGGGACGCCTAGACCTAGTGGAACCGCCATGGGAGCGGAGCAAGAGGTGGGTCTGAGCTGGGTTATGGAGTCATGAGTGGTTCCAAAAACGAGAAAGTTCGCCATCCATCATGATCCGATTATTTTCAGCATCGGCCGATGCAGTTCAGCTGCGGCGTGCACCATCTCAAAAGTTGAATTTTGCCCTTGGCACGTCCAGATGTGGATGCGGGAGTGAGCACCGACTGAGCACTTTGTATAGAAGGAGCACAGGACAAGGGAATTCTTTAATGGAAATAAATTTGCACGACATGTGCGGCGACCATTTCCCTGCCAATGGCACGGTGTCGTGATCCATACTTCCTTGTAACTCATTACGAGAAGGCTGAACGGAGTGCTATGGGTTATTGAGAAGTCGACTGTACTTCTCCAAGGAAGTGCAGGAGCGGTGAGAATTGATGTGTTGTTTCTACAATATTGCGGGGCCACAATTATAATGGAAGGTGACCACGGACAGATGAATTTCTTGGACAGATTTAGGATTTGACATGCATGTCGTCCCGCCCTGGATTTTATGTAGACTCTACGACAGAGACAGAGAGAAACAACTACTATCGATGAGATTTCCTACGCGTCGACCATCCAACTCGTTATGTACATCCAGAATTACTTACAGAACCAGAGAAATGAAAGTGAAACCAGTAAGGGCTCCGACCGTGACCAAATTAACATGATTGAACCCTGCAGAATTCGGACCCCCACCTCCCGCAGAGACAGGCGCTCGGCATCTACCAATATTAGCGGAATCACGGTCTGAAACCAAAGAAAAACACCAGTCCGTGTCAGCTCGTGATGACCAAATTGCAGAACTGATCGACGCACAGCAGGTATCGCCATCGGCTTAGCAGATGAGAATAGTGAGAATATAGTCGAAGTGAGAATATATAACATACGGCAACAGCCATCGCCATCGGAACATGGGAAGTCTCCCTCATTGACGCACTGCTCGCCCGATCCGCTGCAGACTTCTCCATTCAGGCAGCAGCCGTTGAGGCCACAGTAGTAACTGAATTCGAATTTAGAAATTTATGAGCAGAATGTAATTGTTCCATGAGAGAATATCTGAACGTACTCTGAAGGGCAACAGCCATCCGACACTGGAAAGAAAATAAAGTGTCAATTTCGGATGACGAGGGAGGATTCGACATGATACTAACGACTGCAGCAGCTATTTCCAGCTGGGCAACAGAAGGTGCTGGTGCATGGACTGAACCCAGGGTCGCAGGAGACCTGGCGCAAGCCGAGTAAGCCCCTGATCATAGTCTGGGGCTTATTCCCGGTGGTGAAAGGCTTGAGGGGAGCTAGACGGCTCGAGCGCAGGGTATCGGTAGCCTCTACGGCGCCATTGATACCTCGAAGGAGGGTTGCGACTAGAAGAACGCGAGAGAGGGAGATCATCCGGGAGCGGCAGAGTATGTCTGTCAGTCAGTGTCGTTGTCGTGTGGGTGCACTCCTTTTATGTATGTATTCTAGTTGTTGTTCTGGAAGGTATTTTTTTTAGGACGACAGATGGGGTGTTTTTCGACTTGGCAGTCACGACGATGAACTTAAATTCTCCGTTGTATCAGAAAAATGTCAGCTTACACCGAAAGCACTATACCTTTGTTCCGCTTTCAATTTGGTGAGCAGCGCTGGGCTGATGGGCGCTGTGTACAAGGTCTCCTCCAAAACATCGAAATCAGTGTCAGCCCGTCCAGTGACACCGGAACCGCAAGGAAAGCTACGAGAGATCCTCCCACGAAGATAGGCAGTGAACTTGAAGTAGGGCGATGCAGCCTATTTATGAGAAATGGCCACCACGAAGTCACTCAATGACTTGGGGAACTATCACGGGAAGCAAGCGAGAACCCGACCAGGACGGTGTTCAGCTCATATCTTGAACCGAAGGTCTTGCAGTTGAGTCCTTGAATCAGCAGACTCTTTGTTCACCGAGGATGCCTTGAACTCGAAAGGTTTGAGTAGTTCGGGTGATAAACGTCAATTCCGTGCCCTTCAGTGGTTGCTGTTTTCCTGCCTCAGTTGATCTTGAGTGCTTGAAGAAGGCATACGAAGTGCGGTCAGGCATACAGATTCGGGAAGGCAGCGAGACAGATGGATTAAAGGTAGCTCCGCTTCTTCTGCGACTGAAACAGTGTGCGACATGTTGGTGATGAGACGGCAAGTTGCAGTCTCTAGGGCCAGTGTGGTTTCCAAAAGAGATAGAGCGGAAGAACGAAGGAGCTGGATTCGCCATGGCATAGTTCAAAAAAGACCTGATATGTGGCACAAGACTAATAGAAAACCTAATATAAGCGTCCTGGGAACCAAAAATAAAGGCTGTGGAGACGCTGGAGCCCCTGAGATGGAATAGAATACTCGCCACGCTGGAATTAAGGACCCAAAAGCTCGGGACTTCTGCTACAATAATATGGCGGATTTTTGGCACCATGTGCACCCCGAACGTACGCAGCGTCCACGAGTACCCGTGACTTGAACTATCACATATCCGCCTAAACACTACGCACCGGTCGACACAACAAATAATGGGCCCTGGAAAAAATGGTGCACAGCGATTCCCGCAGTTAGGTCGAAAAAGGAACCGACCTGATGTTTTGCTCCGGAAACTTCTGCCCACTTAACGTATCCCGCGTCGGATCCACGTGAGGAATCCTGAGAGTCCGTTGAGAGCTGAGACCTCAGACGATATGCACAGATGAATTTGCTCAGAGAGTCCGACAGTAGGCTTAGAGAACAGCATTTTGTTTGGTCGTCACGTCAATCGCTTCCGAAACAAACTTCGCTCCGTATCGACCGGTCCGAGACCTTCTTGACACCTTGAAGCTCGCCAATTCGACGCCTTCCCTGAGCTTCCCGTGGCTGCTCCCAACTCCGGCCCTCAGCCTCCTTCCGATCCTCTTCACTTCTGAGCCCACTGGATTATGCCCGTTCGGTTCTGCAGCCAGTGAATCTCGTTGTGTCGGAATTCAATAACGCTTGGAAACTTGTGGAAGCCTTGAATTGGACACAAATCTCAGTGCGTAGGGGGCGCGGTGGGGTACAGCGTTGGTGGGTCCATGGTTGGATGTCAGGAACACGGGTGAGTCTTTTATTTAACCCATTTTTGCTTCGGTGTAAATGGGTTGTCGGGAGGGCGGAGACCCGATGCGCTGTCCCAAGAAGACATGCTCGCGGGTCTGACACGCTTCGCTTAGCTTCCAACGCGATACTGGAATGTCCGTGCCCCGGTGTGTCAGCCCGAGATGGACCGACGTGCGCCGCGCGTTTTTGTGTGCGGACGCGCCGCAGGCCCATTCCAGCGCGGCTTTCGCATTGGCCTATCGGTGGCCGTCATGGAGGGGTTATGCTCGTCGCTACCCTGCGGTACTTCCTTTTTCTCCCTTTCCCTGTTTGCGTCCTCGTATCGTTTATACGTCGTGCTAACTACACCCTCAGCGAACTTCCACCTCCAGTGTCCACGACACTCTAGCGCGGCACGTGAGTGCGAACAAGACCATGTTACACGTATATGCACATATGCTTCTTTTTGTCTGTTTTTCAAAGGGGGGAGGGAGATCGGAGGATGAGCGTTATACTTTTCGCCACTGTGTGGCCCCTTCTTTTTCTTCCTCCCTTTTCGTGCTCTCGCCTGGTCCTGTACGTGGCTAACTACGTCCTGCAGGAAACCTCCACATACCCAAACTACGACAAGTTACGCGGGGGCGAGCATTTGGCTTTTAAGCGTACGTGTCCGTCCTTCCCTTTCTCGCTATCTTGTTGTTCTTCGAACGAACGGGGAGAAGGAGAAGGAGATGGGAGGGTGGGTGCGCGCGGGGATTATTGCCACCCGCCACTCCATATTGCGCGCGCGCTGTAGTTGAGGCTGCCGGACGAGCTAACGCCAAGCCGGGTCTGCGTGCTTCCGCGCCGCAGGCAATACATCTCGTCGCGCATACGCCGCGTGTTCTTCGAGCGCGCCAGGCGTTACCGTACCCTATGGGCTTCAGTTTGGACCGGGGCCTTGGTTATTACACGTCCGCGTCGCACGCACTTCTCTCCTGCCGTGCGACAGGAACTCTGGTTCCACCTGGCGCCAGAGTCAATGACATTCCGTCGCCAGCTGGAGCCTGGCGCCGATCGCCACTGCCGGCGTCCGAACTCCGCTGCCGTCAAATCTTGCCGTAAGTGGGTTTCTCATTAACTTTCTGCGGGGGTTTTTACAAAATTGTCTAAAAAGGAAGAGTTTCTGTCTGCACCCGGGTTTCTCAATAGAATTATCCCAATTGGTATACTTTTCGGCTCGCATTTTTTCTGACTTTCCTTGTTATCCAAACATTAAAGCAACTCAAACCAACCGTGGGAAAGCAAAAGGAGTGTGTGATAAATACTGTCTCTCCAGTTGTATCTGCTTTGTAAGTGGTCCAGCTTCACATGGACTCACGAAAAAGAAAACATGTTCACCCTTTCCGCAGAGCATCCAAATCGGGTGCCTGCTCGTTTGAGCACTTTAAAAGGAAATTATTTAATTGTGTTCGGTCTTTTAGTGAACTGCGCGCAGAACTCGGAGATGCGGTTTTCATGTGCACCCAAAGAAAAAAAAAGACTTGTGTACCCTTGATTTGATATTCATTTTCAAAAAGTGAAGATCGGCACCATTCAGACACCAGGGATCGAACCTGGGACCTCTCCAAAACCCTGGGAGATGTACATGGATTCAAGGGAGATGTGTTACCGTTACACCATGTCTGACATGGTGTGTGATGTATTTACCAACGGTCTATGTAAGTTTTCCGCAATATTATTGCTTTGAGTGAGGAAAAAAGGAGAATTACATTCGGATTCAGACATCGAGGATCGAACTTGTGACCTCTACAGAATAGATGATCTGTGCCTTGTGCAGATAGGGCAGATATGTTACCATTACACCATGCCTGACATGCTGTGAAGTGGAATACAGTTCATAGGAGGTAGACCGGGAAGAGAGCAAGAAAAAAAAGTGAATCCAAACACGCCCACTCGTCAAATGCAGAAACAAAATGCAAGGAGCCAACTCGAAGCTTACCCCCTGTCCTACCAGAAAATTGTTTGCTTAGAAGTACATCCGGCCAGTACATTTTGGGTTCACGAGAAATGCACGTACAAACCATCAAACACGTTGAGTCACACTGAGTCACGTTCCCGGCCCGGAATTTTATGGAACGGAAAAGAGATATGAGTCAAAGTGAGTCAAGGTGAATCATGTTGAGTCATTACGAACAGTATATAAAGGGCCCTGATTCCATTTATGTTTAATCACCTTAACCTGTAACCACTACCACGTAGTTAGAAATTGATTTTCTTCGCCTACTCGTGCGACTTCTTGAGTTTCTGAGTCTTGTGCGCGATATCTACGTGCACATCCAACCGTATTTGCCTGACACCGTTCTGCCCGCCCCGCCTGCTGTTGAGGTGCTTGTCACTGAGCTTGCCGATCAGGCTCTTTAGGACGCGCCTATCTGTTCCGCTTTCCGCCGTACCGTATTTGCTCCCGTTTTTCCGTCAGCACCACACTGTACCTAAATCTTGTGAATTGGAATTATTGAGAGGTTTTCCCCAATCAGGTTATTCCTCCGAACAACGTTACTTCCGAGGAACCCTATAGAGAACTTTTTCTCTCTGTTGATCAAAGCAAAATAGGAAAGAACCAAAAGGTGAATCTTGGAAGTCTTGGATTCAGACACTGGGAGTCGAACCCGGAACCTGCTCGGAAATCTCCCCCCCTCTTTTGGTAGCTTTCGAGGAGATGTTGCCGTTACACCATGTCTGACATAGGAGTCAAAGTTCTTGAGGGAGTAGAGCATGTGAAGACTGAGGATCAGAAGAGCTGGAATCGTAACAAAAAGTTCAGGTACCGGAGCAGGATAAATCTATCCGCCGGAGCATTCAGAACTAGAACATCTCCAAACTGAGCAGCATGATGCCATGATCTACAAAGTTGTGTTACCGCGGTTTGCAACGAGATCTGTAGATGGAAAAAAGAGATCAGAACAGCAACAACTGGTCATGATATCGAGTGCCGGGGAGTAATTAAATTTATCGGCGACCCTGAAGCAACCCTGAAGCTGCCCGAATCGCCCTGAATTGTGGACGTCTATCCTTGGGGATAACGGAGACGGAATAAGCGATTGCGATCACCTGAAAATTAAAAAAGAGTGATCTTGCTCTCCATGAGCAGCGGGAAGCGGGGCAGCCTGCTCACCCAGGCCGGCGACGCCTTCAACCAATTCCGCTTTGGCCGCCGCCGCCCGTCCATCCGCCAGCCCGTCCCCCAGCCCGTCCTCGCCGTGCCCCATGTCATAGACATATCCGCCCCCCCGCCCGACGAGGAGATCGAGGAACGCCAACGCCTCAAGGATGCTGCTGCCCAGTCTATTGGCCTCGGGCCCCTGCTAGAGCCCACCGAGGAGGAAGAAGAGCACAAGGAGAACGAGCAAGAGCAAGAACAGCAAGAGCAAGAACAGGACGAAGCGCTAATCCCACTGCCGCCGTTCCCCGCGTCGCCCGCCCTGCTCGCCCCCTTCGCCACCCTCGCAGACACCCTCCCCAAATACTACCCCCCCTCCTCCCTCCGCATATTCGCCCTCGCAAAACAGTGGAAGGGCCGCCATCTCCTCCTCTCTCTCCCCATCCCCCCCGCTGCCCGCACCCGCGCCCGCACCGGCCCCGGCGTCGCCCACCTCCACCTCTTCAAGGGTCCCGCCCCCGATGAGCGCGAGCTCGAGCGCCTCGAGATCAACGCCGACAGCGTCGTCTTCGTCGCCGACGACGCCGCACAACCCCAGCCGGACGTCGGCCACACCGGCTGGCACGTCGTCAAGGTCGCCGGCGCCGACGTCGGGGCGCTCAAGCGCGACTGGAACCCCACCGACGACGCCGGGCGCACGGTTTGGTTACTACATCTTGCTTCGCCGGCGGACGCGCAGCGCTGGATCTCCGCTATCAAGAGCGCTATTTTGGAGCAGCGGTAAGTGCTATTCCTATTAGTGTATATTGCGAGTGCTAATTAACTTGTTTCTAGGACGCACCGCGCCGGCCTCGCGCCGACGCTCACGCCAAACAACAGCTCGGAGCCCCGAGGGGACATGGACGTGATGCTCTCCCTGCGTCTGCAAGCCAGTGGCAGCGGGAGCGCGCCGCACACCCCGCGCCTCGGAAGCGCGCCCCCCACAAATCCGAATCCCCAGACGCAAACACACAGCCAACCACCCACGCCGACCACGCCGACGCACCCGCACGCGCGTCCGGTGACAACCCACGGACACCCCAACACGGCGGGGTACGCCGCCTCCCTCGCCCCCTCCACCTCCGCCGCCTCCAACTACGCCAACTCGGAATCCCGCTCCGTGCGCTCCGTCGCCACCGCCCCCGCGCCGTCCAACTCGTCCTCGTTCCTCCCTGGCTCGGCGAGCTTCAGCAACCCCTTTGCGCGCTCCCCCTCCGGCTCCGCTTCGGAGAATAAGCATAAGCGTGAACACAAGTCGCGGTCGGCGTCTTCGAGCACCACTACGACGGTGCGGTCGAACCCGGGGACGATCTCTCAGTCTGCGGGGATGGGTGGGGGGGAGAGGGGCGGGAGGCCGACGACGGCGGTGGCGGCGCTCAAGGGGCTGTTTTCGGCGTATGGGGGTGCGGGCTCGGGTGCGAGCTCCGCCAGCGCTGGTCTACATACCACCACCGCAACCGCAACAGCAAACCGCCCGCGCTCCTCCTCCGCCGCGTCCTTCGTCTCCGTCGGCTCGCGCGCCTCGCGGACGTCGTTCGCGCCCGCGTCGTCCGTGCTCGGGATCGGGAGGGCATCACACTCGGCTGCGCATGGGCACCCCGGGCGCGCGACGTCGCTCTCTGGCCCTGCGCACCCCGCCTCCGCCTCCTCGGCCCACGGCCACGCACGCGCACAGGGCTTTCCGTACCGTGCGAACGTGCGCGCGTCGAGCGCGAGCGCGGACGAGCTCGTACCCTCTTCTTCCTCCTTCGCGACGTTGAGTGGGAGCAGTGCGAGTGCTGGAACAACGGGGAACCCGAACGGCGCAGAGTCCTTTGGCCGCATGGGCGCGCTGCTGGGGAACATCCACGCGAATGGTGTCGGTGGGGGTGTCGCGCCGAGGGCGCGGCCGAGTACGGGGCCGGGGGGCGGAAGTGGAAGGAATACGAGCACGAACACGTTGCCGGTAGGTGTCGGTGGGCTCGAACGCCGTATCGTTGGGCAGCGCGAGGACCTCGCCGCCGCCTCGTCGTCCCATCCCTCCCATCCAAGCACCACCGCAGCCGCAGACGCAGAAGACGAAGGCCAAGAGCTCATCGCGCCCAAACGGCGCACGCTCTCGTCGTTGGGGCTGCCTTTCGGGCTCGGTGGGAGCGGGACGGGGACGCCGCTGCAGCCGCCGCCGCGGAGGAAGCGCTGGACGGGGGGGTCGTTTTCGTCCGCTACGTCCAATGGCAATTCCACAGGTGCGTCGGCGTCCGCTGACTATAATAATAATAACGATAATAATGATGATGATACTGATGATGATAATGACCCTGCAGGCGCGACGGGGAGCAAGTGGGAGAAGGAGAAGAGGCGGGATCGGGCGATTTCGGAGGACGGGCATGCCGCGTCAAGCTCGTATTCGAACGGGAACGGGAATGGGAATGGGTACCCCACGCAAGCGCGCACGAATGGACGCCCGGGGAGCGCGGGCAGCCATCCGGGGAGCGTGCACAGGCCGGGGAGCTCGAACGGGACGATGTATGCGCACCCGCACGCGAACGGGAGCAGTGGGACGGCGGGGAGCTTTGGGGTGCGGTCGACTTCTGGTGCGGGGGGAGGGGGAGGGGGATCGTATGCGGGGAGTGTGAGGACGTTTGAGGAGCGGGAGCGGGAGGCGGGGTCGATGCGCGAGGGACGTGAGTCGATGTCGGTGCGGGATGGCAGGGAGGGGGTGGGGGGTGGAGGCGCGGGAATGGGAACAGGGAGAGCGCGGACGCCGAGCGTGCGGACGCGGGAGTCCGAGTCGATTCGCGAGGAGGGGGAGCGGGAACGAGAACGGGACGGAGAGGATGAGGGGCGGCTGAGCGTTAATGGGTACGGGTATGGGGGGGATGGGAGGAGTGAGCGGAGTGTCTCGACGGGGACGGGAACGGGGAGGTCGAGAGCGTCGAGTGGGGCGGGGCATACCAATCCGAATCCTAACGGAAACGCGAATGGAAACATCAACGGGAACGGGAGTACCAACGGAAAGACGCGCCGCTGGTCGACGCTCCCGCGCCGGCTCACGCCGCCCGCTTCGCCCCCGCCTGCCCCGCCCGCCGTGTCGCACTCACATTCTCACTCGGGCGCGACCATCCCGCATCCGTACGCCGCCGCTGGCGCCGCGCCCTCCTCATCCCCCGACCGCGACCGCGACCGAGACCGTGACCGCGAGCGCGACAGGCCAGTTAGCCGCTCCTCCTTCGGATCGACAAAGTGGACGTCGCGCGGCGGGAAGCGCATCTCCACGGGCGGGGTGAGTGGCGTGAGCGTCGGCAGCGTGGGCGGGGCGAGTTCGGGCAGCGCGGGGTCCGCGTCGATATTCGGGCCGCCGCCTGCGGGCGGGGGCGTCTCTGCGCTCTCTGGGCTCAGCGGGTCCCCACCTGCTCGGACACGCACGTCGATGCCGCCGCCTCCGCGGCCTGCGCCGACGGGTGCGTTGCCGCCTGCGCCGGGGGATGGCGGTGGTGGTGGGACGGGGAGCCCAAACGGACGCACGTCCTTTCGCGAGTCGCGTGCGCCGTCGTTGAGTGTGTCGTTCCTCGATGCACCGGGCCCGCCATCGATCGCGAGCACCAAGTCCTTGCCGCTGACGGGGACCAGCAGCAGCAAATCGACGACGCCCACGCCGCAGCCGCAGCCGGCCAGCGCGCCCAACAACAACAAGGCGTCGTTCCGCGAGTCGATGTCGATGACGCACCGTGCGTTGCGGCTGTCGCTCATGGCGCCCAAGCCCCCGCCCGCGGGCGTGCTGCCTCCGCGGCCGGACGAGGTTGCGCTCGCCCCGCCGCAGACGCATCGGCGGAGCAATAGCGCGACGGGGCCGGGGACGGGCTCGGCGCGCGGGAGTCTCTTGAGCAATTTGACACACGGAAGTGGAAGTTTGCTTTCCATCCCTGCGTCTCCCCCGCCGCGCGGGCCGCTCCCGCCCACGCCTGCGCCATCGGCACCTCCGCTCGCGTTGGCACGTCACACATCGCTCAAGCTCAAAAAGCGTCTGCGCATCCTCAGCGCGCCGCCTGCGCCGCATCCCGGCGCCGAGCAGGAGCCGCAGACCTCATCGCAGGAACGGTTGAAGCCCGAGCCCGCGCCGCGCCCGACGAGCCTCGATCTCCTGTCCCGCCCGCGCGGCGTGACCCTCTCGAGTTTCCTCTCCGCGTCGACGCCCACGACGCCGACCACCGCCGGCCCCGTCGCCCTCCCCGCGACCATCGCCGCCGCGCTCGCGCGGCTCGACGGCACGTACGAGAGCACGCCCCCGCAGACCCCGATCGGTGAGAAGATCATCCAGTTCCACACGCAGAACGACCCGAGCTTCCTCGAGCTCTCCGCCGCGTCCACGCCGGTCCTGCGCCCGCTGCCGTCGCTCCCCAGCGCCGCGGTCAATGGGGACGCGTCGGACCCCCCTGCGCCGGAGAACGAGTACGCTGAGATCGTGTCGCTGCTGCCGCCACCCCGCCGTGGCTCGCGGCAGATCTCCGTCAAGGAGCTGGAGCGACTCGAGCGCGTGCCTACGCCCCCGCTTGAGCCCGAACTCGTGCGGCTACCGCGCGATCAGGAGGCCGAAGGCGCGGGTCCAGGTCCCGGAAAGCTTTTCTCACTCTCCCGCCACGGCTCTGTCGTTTCGCTGGGAATGGGAATCCTTACTGTGTAATATTATCTTCGTCTTCATCTACATAGATTCGGGCTTTGGCTTTTGTATGTATTTCTGCTTTCTATCTTTTTGGAATTTCTTCTCCCTCTCTTTACTTATACCTCGGCTCACACTCACTCACTTGTACATATGCAACGCCACGCATAAAATGTAACTGCTACGAATCATACATCTTTTTTGGAACATATAATACAAAGTTGGGGAAAAAATACGCAATTATGCAAAGCTGTTTTCTACGTCTGCGCTGTCTTCGCCCTGCTCCAAGTTCGCGAACTAGATGATGCAATGTCAGTGGTGAAACGCCTTGAGGGAAAAAGAGCGGAACGCACGGTCAAGAAGGCTGCAGGCCGGTGCTCCTCCGCCCAGAACAAGAGGGGTGTGTCGAGAGTCATGGAGTAGCTAAGCGTCGGCGCCCACATCTGGGTGAGCCCGATGCCGTAGTTCCACACTCGGCCCTCTGGCACCAAGGTCATCCCAAGGATGCGGTCGGAGAGCAGCAGCTGTACGCGCTCGGACATGTTTGGGTTGAACCCGGGAGGGTTTTGCGAGTTGTCCGGGTTCTTCCGTCCCCATTCAAATCCGGCCACCGTCAGCGAGTGCGCCGACAAGGACACGGATCCTGGGGTGAAGGACGCCGTCAAGCAGATCGACGACGATCCCCACTCGGGATGGTCCGCCATCAGCTTCGCCTGTGTCGTCACGTCGGTCGGCGAGAGATGGTTGATCTCCAGAGCTTGGGTTTTGATCCAGCCCAGAGGCTCAAGGTCTTTAAGCAGGAAATCATCCTTGGGAAGCTGTGATGGAAGCTCGACGCTGTTATTGCTCCCGCGCTGCGGCACCCATGCGACAGCCTAATATCCAATAAGCAACCAAGAAGTTGACGGCGAGGAGGAAGAAGCTCACCTTGATCTCCTTCACCTGTTTGTTATCCGGTGGTGAGACTCCGTACAGGAACGCTGCGACCTGAGTCCGGAGATCCGACGCTGTGATAAATGCACGGAGAATGTTCTTGGGCAGAACGTAAGTGTACGAGGCGGCGTCGTCCTTGACATCGTCGTTCGACACGTAGATGTGCTGGAGTCGCAATGGGAGATGCGTTGCAGAGATCGCTCGCACACGCCAATCGGATTTGCTGCTGAACACAGTCTGCTCATAGTTCGTGGCTAAGTGGAAAAAAAAATAGTCAGCGAGATTGGATGAAAAATCCAACGTATTGCTCACTCGTCACCGTCTGAATCGTGTCACCGTGGACATTAGTTGTCGACCTGGCACAATGTCAGTTATCGAATGTTGGTAGAAGGAGAGAACGCACGTTTGAACCGCCGTGACCTGACTTTGAGCCTCGGAACTCTTCTCCAGTTCTGCCATCTGTTGTCGTTGGACAGATGGCGCAGCGATTTCCTGACCAAGGATAATGTCTCGAACTTCACTAACGGTCAGCGAAGCAATATTGACGCTGTTCCGCTTCCCAAAGTCCTAGAAATCGCTGTCAGTACGCGCGTTCAAAGTTGTATAGAGAATACATACCGCAAGGATGAGCTCCTTCATCGTAACCTCGACCTTGATCCACTCCTCATCGCTGAGCGACGGCCAGACAAAGTGCGGCTCGGTGATGGTGGACTTGTCTGGGTGCAGGATAATCTTGGCCTTCTCATTGTTGACATGCAGACCACGGAGCAGGAGGATAAGTCGCGAGAAAGCCGTATAACTCGAGATGGACTTGAGCCAGTCATCTGTTTCGCGTCATCAGGATCATGACGTCACGCAGCTGACAAGATCAAGGACGAACCGTACAAACTGAACAACACCATTTGCGGTTGGGTAGCGCGCTGGGGGATCGTTAGCGCTCCTTATATGAAAACCAAACAATAAACTCACCAAAATCAAATCACCAAACTTCTCCATCTTCATGCACGCCTGGAAGGGCAACTGCAACTCACTGCCCTTGATGACAATGTTGGGGAAATCTAGTAAATGGACCTCAAGAGGATCTAGAAATTGGATGAGAACAGGGAGAGAGTAACGAATCAGCTGTATACATACCCAACATGCCCTTGCGAGTGACGATGACCTGTTTGGGCTGCTCCTCCACTGGCAGAGACCGAACCAACGCAGCCACTTCCTCGGCAGTCTTCCACTTGGCGAGTTGACCAAGACGCTTTTGACCAGCCCAGACGCTCGTGTGGATAATCTTGAGGAAAAGTTGTCCGGAACGGGGGTTGAAAATGAAGATAGCGCCGTCTACGACATAATTTAGATGATGAGAGAGAAAGATACAGTCGGAGACTCACTGATAGGTTTGGTCGTCAAATTTCCTTCGAACGTCTTGTGGATGGTGACACGGTAAACATTCGTGTCGTCGACGAACCCTGTGCGGCGACATAAGCAATGAGCGCAGCGAGAACAGAACGCCACCAACAGATAATTTGATTGGAGAACAGTTCAGAGTAATTCTATGGAAGAAAGGTTAGCTTGAACGGCGACATGTAGCGAGCTGTAACTGACCTGGCTGTTCAAGTACGGCTCAGTCGGTTCAGACGAGTACAGCTGAAGACCTTTCCGGATTCGCTCTCGCAGAACGTGAGCGGCCGGATTGGCCTTCATGATCTTGGCCATGGCTTGCTGGATGAGGGGCTTCATACCAGGGAACCAATTGCCGTATGCCGACCACAGGTTGTACGCGAGATCCATGCCGATCATAACGCCGGTTGGTGAGGGGTAGATGCTCATGGAATCGGAGACCTGGTGGGCGTTTATAAGAGAAGCCGTAAGAGATAATTGATGGACGTACATAATCCAGGAATTTGGCCCGTGTGTACCGCTCGATGTCGTGAGTGTCGAAATCACCCCAACGAAGCTGGATGTCGATCCAGAACTTGTTGCTGGTGGTACCATCAAGCACGTCCTTGACCTGCGAAGTAATGAATAAAGCAAAGGCACAGCGCGGGCGTTGAACTTGCATCGGTGACAAGGGAAGGCCGAGAGATATTCCACTTGTATGCGGAGAAGAGGAGGATGTCGGCGCACGAGGAATTCATCTTATAACTCTTTCGAGGATGAATGGTTTCCTTCTGCACAGTCTCGATTTGAAGGGGTTCCAATTCCTGATCGAAGACTTGACACTGCGTTCGGAGGTTAGTTGGGACAGGTCATTTTTATACATCGAACGCACCAGATCCATGACCACACTCTCGTGAACTATAAAGGAGTGAGCGCAAAAGAATCAGAGCAATAATGAATACATACTCTTCTGCCACAGATGGGCACGGAAGATCTGGATCAAACTGATCTTCAAGGTCGGAATTTTACCGTGCCTAGGAAGTCGACGCTTAGTTGGGTTGGGACATTAACAATGTTGAGGCTCACATGAATATACCAGTAAGATCGAGCTGCACTTGGAAACCGACGTAGACGTTGGCACGATTGATAGTCGGGCTCCACCACAAGGTGAAACGACGATTGGGAATCTGGTTGAGACCTGACCGCTGAGCGTTGGTCAGTTTCTTGTATCTCATAGATTCTTCGAAGCCGGACGCCTTCTCCCAGAACAGACCTGACAAGTAACTGGTCAGCAAAGGAAATTGAGAATTGAGGGAAGTACGCACCCTCCCAGGTCGGGAAGTATGTCCCTTTGAACAGTGTATGTTCCAAGATACCTTCCACACCACCCAGAGCGGCAATCACGTCGACACGGTAGTTGTTCAATTGCCAGAGTTTTCCATCATGCCGCTGCGACGTCCACCAGAAGGGGTTGCTGTGGACCAGATTAGTTAGGACCAAAGGAAAGCGCGAACTACGCACTGTTTCAGGAGCTGATATTGTTTCCAGTCGGTCCGAACACGCCAGCCGCGATCATACGCCAATCTAGAAGAGACCTGAGAACAAGAGGTGGATGAAGCTACGACAACAAACGTACGTGTGTCGGTCCTTCTGGAACAGAGTGTTGATTCGCGGAATTCCGCGATCCCAACTGTCTTCAAGGTCTTCCAAGGTGAGTCGTCTGTTCTGGGCATTCGCCTCCTTCCGCTTCATGGAATACTCCGACCAGACGCGAGCCGAGTCCAAGAATTCGGCCTCCCAGGGCTGAAGGTAACGATAGAGATTGGGAATGAGCTGGTCCTCTTCGTGCGACATTCCAGCGCGGAAATGTGTGACTAGAAGAAAAAAATGAACATCTTTCAATATCATCGCTAAGAAGGGCTTACCAGCGACGTCCGTTTGCTTCGACCACCGAAGATCACTCTGCGGAATGAGGACGTGACCCATAGACAACATACCAAGACCACCCAATTCCTGAAAAACGATGAGAAAGAGACCGGTCTATAAAAATAAATACACACCTTTGGCGTGTAGAAGACGACAGGAGGGAAACGAGACGGCATCTTACTGTTCAGCCCGATCTTGACACGGGTTTGAATCTTGTTCTCGGCCTTCACCAACGAGTCGAGCAATTCGTTGGTGTGGATGACCGCTTCACGGTAATACGTCATCAAGCCAATCAGGGCGGTGTTCCACTTGTTCACGATCTTGGAGAATGTGGTGGAACCAGAGCTCATCAGCACTTGTCGAATTCTGTTGTTGAATGCTTGGACGCCTGTGGTGAACCGTTGTGAGCGGAAGGAAGCTGAATAACATACGGACGAGCTTACCATCATCCGAAACCCGCAGGAAGGCCTGTGCAGTGCGTTCCTTCGTTTGCTCGTTCGTTAAATTCCATACAGCATCCTTGAGGGAGAACTGCTCCCCGCTCATCGTCCGGATCTTGGGGAGGATACGAATTTCGAAGCCGCACATCGAGAAGAGTAACTGCGGGTTGTTCTGCGAGTAGACGCTGACGAAAGTGTCCTCCCACTCGATGGTGGTCAAGGACCGCGGAAGGCTCTGCTTCACGTTCCAGAACACCGCGCGACCGAGATTGACATCATGCTTGATGAGGCGCATACGACAATCGCGGGGCCAGCAACGCTTGTTATTATATCCAATAACGTTGTTGTTCGTCGGATCGGGATTGGCGGAAAGATAGCGTTGAATGAGGTCCCGCGATTCGTCCGCAGTGAACCTGAAAAGAATGTGGAGGCGATCGACATATCGCGAATACAACCGAATGGGATGGTGCGTCTCCGTTGCTGAGTCACGATATTGTAGGAAGTTATTCGGCATCGACGGCGGCCCAGCCATTTCACTAGCACGCTGCAGTCCCAGAATCAAGAGGTCCAATACCAGACCATAGTACTGGAAGACGAAAGCGGAGAACTGCAGGCCACGGATGAGACCGAAAGCATTAGTATGCGCCATATCTTGAAGATGTATCAGTGAATCAATTCACGAGTCCGAAACGGAACGTGACTGACCCTTGTAAGTGAGGACTAAAGTATGCGTGAGATGGCCGCTCACATGCATGCAAATACGAATAACTTACCGGTGTTGTTCTTGGCTGTAATGTAGTCCGCCAGGTTGTGGTCAAGAATGAGACGAAGAAGTCGATTGAGCAATGTCAAATCGATCTTCTCGTACACCTTGGACAAAACGGTCTCCATGAGAACATTGCATTCTCCCTCGCTGGTTTCCCAAATGTCCGTAAGATTGTTGATGCCCTGGCACCACTTGTAAACCAGGAGAGGGGGTGGCTCGGTGTCCTGCAGTAATTAGGTAAGCCAAATAAAGCGTAACATATCGGAACAACATGGACTTGCCGCCGGTTTGATCCAGGCTGGGAACAAGCCGCGTTTGTCAGCTCTGCCAGAAAAGGTTAGCCACCGAATTAACGACAGCGATGGACTCTCTTACTCGAAGAACAGGAATTGATCGAGATACTGCCAGTCCGTGAGCATGTAGAGCCGGAACAAACACTGAATTTACTCACCGCGTCGGTAATCTTCTCCACAGGCTCAATGTCGTAACAAGGGATCAGCTTGTCGTAGGTATCGAAGAACTCAATACCAGACTCCTTGAAGGCACGTTGGGTTAAGAGCAGACGCTTGATACGCGAGAGACCTGCGACATTTATTCAATTTAAACAGGAGAAGAAGAGGCAGTGAATCCCACATTCATGCGGATTGTCGTACGCTTGCTCAATGAGAGCAAGCTCCTCACGCTGGGACTGGTTCAGACGACCTTTGACCGAGTACGCCTCCTTCAGTTTCTCGAGCGCCAAGACGAGCAACTTGGTGTCGTGTTTGTACGAAAGTGGGCTGAGGATCCGGTAAGCGGCTTTGGGATTATGGACATCATGAAAGACTTACGGGAAGGGAATGGGAGCGAATTTACGACTTTCGAGCCAGTGGACGGTAGCAGTGTAGATGGCGACCGCCTCCTCAGCGCTGATGTATGGACCATCCTTGAGGTACCCGTGCTGCCGCTCCTGCTCCGCTTTAAGATAAAGACCTGAAAAGCTGTTAAAAATGGTGAATTAAAGACGACTACATCAGCACGCACGGGTTAGACGTCCCAGGTTTTTCTTGACGACGGCCTTGTCGACGGTCGCACCACGCCTGATACGTTCACGGTTGTAGTGCGCGACTCTGAGGGAACTCTAAGTCTCAAGATGAGGAGAAAGGTTAGGAAAAACTGACGAGCACCACCAGTCGGCCTTGCTCTTGATGTACCGCAGGATGATGTTCTCGATGGCAGTCGGCATACCAGGGACTTTCCAAGGAACTGGGTCCAAGTCAGTACAAATACTCATGTAAGTTGCGGTTGCTCCAACGTACTGTTGGCCTTCCAGCACCGCCATGCCTCAGACAAGTGTTGCAAGATCGTCTTCGTCTTATTTTGCTTGATCGATTCGGGCATCATGTCCATGATGTCGTGCATAACAGCGGCGCGGAGCTCGAGGTCGTACTGCGACTCCACACGCTGCTTCGTGACGGTCTTCGCGACCCCCTTGCTGTTCCGTCCTTCGAATTGACGAGCAAGCAAATTACCAAGCCTGATAAGTAGGACATGAGAATGGTGTGTTTAAAAAGATAATGAAGGACCCACCATCGCTCCAGAAGAGGGACGATGCCGCGCAAGAAAAATAGCCACACACGCCAGCCTGGAGCCCAGAATCCACATCCGGGGCCCTTACCAACAGGGCCTGTGTTGAAGCGGTAGTAGATCAAGTGCTTCAAGTCCTTGGTCATGCGGACTTGCCTCATGAGCTACAAAAGAATGAATAAAAAGATTTTGAGAGTGGAGACATGAAGACGAACCTTGTACTTGTACCGGTACATCCCAGTCAAAGCGCCGATGTGACTGAAGATATACTGAAGCGCATCCGCAAGCTGGAAGGCGTCGACGTTACCGAGACGGAATTGGACATGAGCATCGACGACAAGCTTAGTCAGCCGTAAGATTTCGCGACACAAATGGAACGCATTTCCGAAACGAGACTTTTTGCGCTCCTTGGTGGTGAGGGTTCTGAGAGAGGCATGGGATTAAGACACAAGAGAAAGAAAGGAGGTGATGGACGCACTTGACGGGCTTCAAGTTCATGTTGTAGTCCAAATGCAGGTAATTCAAGTTCTGAGAAGAACGTCAGTTTGAAGCTGACGATGCAAAGAAGAGAGAAAAATAACCTTGCGGTGAATCAGCAGGTTGAGCATATTGTAACCCTGCCTGCAAACTTGCAAGCCTGCCTCAACCCAATCCAGCTTGGTCGTCTGGAAGAACTTGGTTGCCTTGAGCTGACGGAACAGGTTCTTCTTCGTCATCGCCTTCTCAGGCCGCGTCCTGAGCTCATTCAACACGAAGCACTTCAGCAGCTTCTGGTACGACACCCGGACTTTGACAGGCTGGTTGGGCGGACAATGCTCAAGATACCAATTTTTGACAAGAGGAATATCCTGAGCCCGCCTCATGCGCCCAGAGCGACGGCTATACGGCTCAGGGGCCCACCAGAGCGCGATGCCATCCGCAGTCAGGTCGTTCTCCAGGTCCTTGTCTTCGAGGAAAGGTTCGACGGATTCGGGGAGCTGGAACGAATCGTCATCGGCACCGTTGGGACCGAAAACGGAGTCCTCGTGGGAAACGAGCGGCGCATTCTTTGCGGAGTGTCCGCGCAGGGAAACGGGGTTGATGAGGGGATCGAAGTAGAAGGCAGGGAGGTCAGGGTCATCGGTGCGAATGTACACACTCTTGGGCGTGTGGTAGGGAGAGATGCGGACGGAACGAGGAAGGGAATTGTACAGATGCGGGAACGCGACTTTGTACTCGGTCCGAATTTGCTGGCGGATAATGACCTTGTTGATGTCATTGAATTCGTTCCAGTCATCGTCGAATGTGTCCATGTCGCGATACAAAGGCTCAAATTTAGGGCCTCCAGGAATGGCCATATTGAGAGCCTTCGCCGAAAAGAACGCATTTTTGTCGAACAAGTAGCTAGCGTTCTTGTCCGGCTGGTCCGACAGCAGAGTCCTTCCCATACGGTAAAGATTGGCCATTACGGGAAGCGAGAGCGACCAGTACTTGTACGAAGAGCCATTGACCGACGGGGTGTCGAGGAGAGGTTTGGGGTCGTAAAACCAGTCGAGGATAGCCTGGTCTTCGCTCGTGTCCAACTCGAATTGGATGGCCTCGAGAGGGTCCACGTCGAGGACGTTATCACCGTAATCCAGGGGAGGTTCTTCGTCGTCAAATGGTGGAAAGCGCATGCGTTTAAAATGTCTACGGTCCCGTTTTTCGCGTCTCATAGCGAGCCACATCGTACTCCACTGCGCATGATACACAGGCTCGATGACGCGAGGGATTTCGTTCACGAAGGTGATGGCACCGGTGATGTGGTATAACACAGGTACTTCGCGAACCTGCTCCCATGGATAAGGGATGTTTTCGAGGAGTTTCATCACGGCGTGTGGGACGTATTTGAGAGCGCCGAGATGGACGCGCTTATCGTTTCGGAACTTGCGATTGCTCATGTCGCCATGGTCCTTGATAATTTTGCGGACGTGCTCTGGAGGCAAATCCTGAAGCGCGTCTGAGAAGGCAATATCACCTCTGAGCCAAAGACGACGTACCTGTTTGCCCATATCGACGTAGCCGCCCTTCCTCTTCTCTCCGTACCTCTTCCTCTGCATCTGGACCCATTTCATGGACTTCTGGGCGACAACTATGAAAAGGAAAAAAATGAGTCGGAGGGCGAATTGGGCGCCAAAAGAGCGCGTACCTTCGGGAGGAAGCTTGGAACCAGAAGCCTGATTGCCTGGGGGCATTCCCGGCGGGGGTGGGGGCATGAAGCCCGGGGGCGGCATGAAGCCTGAGGGAGGAGCCATGGTCGTCGCTGTGTGTGTCACAGTCAACGGTCCCGAAAATCAACAGTCAACAACATTCAACAACTCTCTTTTGGACGATCAGATTCTTCGAAATGTACAAATGCGATACAAAATACGTCTACACTAAACTACGCTTTGAACACCTTGACACGGTCGTCGAGCGAGCCGAAGGCTTTCTCACCCGGCCCAGCTGCAGGGTCTCCGAAAGGCATGATGGCGGTCGACGTCCATGTCTTCGGAAGAGAGAACGTCTTGTGGATGTCCGCGACGAGCTCATCTGAGTAAGCACCATTGTGCTGGAGATTCGCTCCAAGGCCCTCAAGGCATAACGCGGTCCAGACAGCATGCTGGAGCATTCCGGTCGCGTTGTTGCTCCAGACTGGGAACTGCTTTGCTAACCTGTTTTCGCCAAGTCAGCGGATATCCTCGAAAAGGTGCAACAAGGCGAACGTGGGGATTTTGGCCGAGATCGCGTCAACGACAGCCTGCAGGAGAGTTAGGTTATTGGCGCGATCTGAGAGTTAGCTGACCTGGTCCTCGAAAAACAGGACGCTTCCGTAACCTCCGCCAAACGCTTTGAGTTTACCCGCCTGGGCGACCTTCTGGTCCCCTGCCGGACGCAAGTAAACGCAAGTCCTGTGAAACAAATGCTCGCCAACGCACCTTCCGCCATCCCTTTTAGGGCCGATTCACTGACCATGTCCCACAGCTTGGTATTTTCCGCGCCAATGACGAGGACCGCGCGGCTCGACTGCGTGTTGAAGGGAGTCGGGCAATGCTTCACGCAATGCTTGATTATCTCCGCGATCTTCTCGTCCGAGACAGACGATTTTGCGGTGAGCGCATAGGTGGTGCGACGGGTAGCGACGGCAGCGAGGTAGGCGGCAGACATGGTTGTTGTGGATGAAGGGAAGATGTGTCTCAGATGGGTCTTTTTATACTTGGGTTACTTCAATCCATAATTGTCGATATAGTCCCACTGATCGATCGCGAGGCGCTGCGGCCGCTCAAAAGGAAGGATCGCGATATCGCGATATCGATGGTCGCTTACCGAGATAGACCCTGTTACCGAGAAAGGCCAGGAGAGCATCCTTGCAAGTCGATTTATGTTAGTCGCTCCTGTGCCCACTCCAGGTTTCTGTTTCCAATTCAAAGCTACCGACTCGGTTGTAAATCAGAGTTTCTCGAGCGATGTAAGTAGTACAAGCTGCAATGTCCTTCCGGATAGTTACGGAAAGCGGGTAGATTACGTAAATTAATAATCAGTCGTAAATAGGTAGGGGCAACAATCTGAGGCAGATATCGTTAGGCCGATGTACAATACGAGTAAATGGGTGCTTACCTGTCCGCGTTGAATAAGAAGTTGTTACTAACATCCTCGGCCTCGAGGACTTCAAAAAGTTAGTGAGACCAAGAAACGGCAAGAAAAATTTTGGCTTACACCGGTTCGAATATAGCACTACAGGGTCGTCAGGAAAACCACTCTCAATCCAGAAAAAAGTTCCACAAACCAAGATGACCGTTCAACTGCCCCAACAACTTCTCCATCTCGTCCCGCTCCCATTTCTCGAAAGGCTCCGTCCCAGTGGTACCCCGTTTGTCCTTGCGTTTCTCCGATGCCGCCGGATTGGCGCCGCCAGCATCCGGGGGAGACTCGCCGGCGTCCTTTCCTTCCGTGGTCTTCTCGTCGGACTCAGAGTGTGGTGTGGGTTTCGGACCAGGCTGGTTAACAGGATGCCCAGCTGGGGCACCACTGGGGGCATTCGAGTCGGGCGGGATAGCTCCGTCGTCCCCAGTCTCCGAAGGAACACGAGCGACCGCTTCGGGACTCGTGCTGTCCCGCGGCTGAAGAGAGTTCAGAACACATTATAAAGTGCTGATACCAAGCTTACCGGTTTGTTCATCCTTTCGTGATGAACACAGAATTCTTTATATTGTTTCCACGTCGTAACGAGATCGTCCGGAATTGCATGGAACACCTTGCGATATATTTCCGTCTGCGAAATCACAATGAGCCCTCAGAAAGTGACGAAAATTGTGTTACAGACATTGTGAGCTGCCGAAGCAACCCAAACATTTTTCCAGAATTCGTCGCTGATCGGGTCTTCAAAGCCGTTTGGATCCACTTTGGGTCGAGGAGTGGGCAACGTCCAGGTTTTGCTACCAAGCTTGGCAGCCATATGCCGACGAAGTATTGAACGCGCGCCAGGAGCAGCTCTTTCTTCCTCGGTAGCGTCGTCGTTTCCAGAGCGAGCGTGAGGGGGCTGGTCATCGGTCTTGGCTGAGCTGGATGCGTCAGCAGGAGCCCCGAACAAGACCCCGTCATTGGTCCTGGGTTGGGCAGGCTTTCCATCTTCCTGCGCGGGTGTGTCGCCGCTCGCATCCCCATTCGCGTCGCCATTAGGCTTGGCTCCTTCAGCGTCGTTGCCATCTTCCGAAGCGGGATTTTCAGAGCCGTTCTCAAGTTTGTCTTCGATAGGAGCGTCATCGGCCTGATCCGGCGATGGACGATGCTCAAGAACTGTTTTCTCCTCCAGCGTAGGCACGATCGCACTGGCGAATCCTTTCTCGAGATTTCCATCCCGATCATAAGTCTTGCGCTCCGTGTCCAGCGTGTCGTCCCCCGCACTCTTAGCCATGGAGTTGTGGACCAATCCGACTTTCCGCAGGAGCTTTGAGGTGGTATTGGCGCCTACCTCCTCCGAGGCGTGGATCCCTGAGAGACAACACTCAATTCATGTCGCAAATGGAAAATGGTGATGTAACGCTAACCTTGATCAATCCCACTTAGGACGGTGTTGGCGAACGCCCCTACAGCGGTTCTCGTCTTCGGCTCCTTCACGTACCCGTCATCTTCATCGGCATCTGGCACCCATTTCTCTTGTTCATTCTCGGGTTTGACGGGTTTCCGCGCCATGAGGTGGTCTTCCTCCATACTATCGACGTCGACGCCAAGGTGCTCCCTCATCAACCGAACCCGAAGGGTATGCGCGAACCGTCCAACTTGGAAGGGCTTTCCAGCCATGGTGCTAACAAACACATCAGAATTATTTCAGAGAAACAAGACGAACATACCCGTCAATCAGATCGGTATCTCTGATTACGGCAGCCAGTTCAGAGTCGCGGTCCCCTCGTTGGGATCGCTCATTGATATTGGCACTGCCAATTATCGCCAAACGATCGTCTACAATGCAAACTTTGGCATGAATGTAGACCTATGAAGTGTTAGAAAGAAACGGTTTCGCCATTTAAAAAAAACTTGCCTGTTCCGTGGAGAGAACGTCTCCTCTAAGCTTCCCCCAATTGCGCAACGAGAAGACGCAAATGTACTCGTCGGGCTAGAAGGTGGGGTTAACCGCCGAGCAATAGGATCAGAATAAATACACCATACATCAATGCCCTCCTTTCTGAGGCGCGAAAAGATGGAATTAGGCCCGCGCGCAATTGTCCGATTCTGGCATTCAAGGATAATCCGAATCTGTCACGTAGATTTAGTGGTGTTTTATAACAGCAGTGGCCCGACTCACGGCACTAGCGTCGCTGTGATCAACAGGGAAGGTGAAGCCTGGCATAACAGGAACCACGATACAGCACTTCCACGGCTTCTTATCGTGGTACGCGCGAATGATCCTCTGAACAATGGCATCTCCAATCTTATTCTCCACCTTGACCTCATTGACAACAGTCCTGCGAGCGCGTCAGACAAAAAAAATGAGGCGTTCAGCGCGACTGACGAGGTAATGAAGAATTGATTTTCAATGTACACAAAGTGCTCGGAAAGTTGGATGGCTTGTTATGAAGTCAGCAAAAATATACGTTGGCGATTGTGGTGAAAACCTTTCAAGTAAGCATTCTGGATTGAATGCTCCGTCTTTTTGGTGCCCATGGACCAAGGACCCGCTGAGCGACATATTTGCATCTCACATGTTCCGGTTAGTTGCATTTGCGTCAGTTCTCCAGGTTTAAATTCTGGTGGAGGCAGGAGGAATGGCATCACGACAGTGTGATTCTTGATTCGCAGGAGATAGTTCCAGCTTTATTCAGGATTTTAATATAATGGGAAACGAAAATGTACGGGACGAACCGTTGAACAAAATGACGACACAGGTCCCGTGCAGGCTGACCGACCACCTGCATAGCGACATCATGCCTGGAACCCTTATGAAATTTATTTCGGAGAATAGGATCGTCCACCGTACCAAGGCATTCGCGGGACCTTCGCCCTGTCATACATATCCTCCTCGGGCTTGTTGAGTGTGTGGAAGTCCGACAACCGGGGGTTACTATAATCCTTCCCTGAGAAATATGTGAGTACTCGAGGTTGAATACAAGGCTTTCACTAAATACCTGGCCAAATTTCAGACTGTTCACCGCCAGCGTCGACGTCATCAATGATTACGTGTTGGGGTGTGTCCCACCTTGAGTGCGAATGCGAAGCGATGAGCGTGGTGCAAAAGGCGAAATAGTACCACGTACCGCCCGAAACAAAGGTCGAGTCCACCCATGAACGCAATCGTCTGGTCAATAACACACATTTTCTCGTGCTGGAAAACGCGATCAATACCGGGTACTAAAGAATACACTGTGCTTACATGAGCCCAGTAGAAAGTGCCAGTCTGGAAATGCGACGGCGAACGCTGAACGAGGATGTTGGGGTGGAGAGCAGTCAGACGCTGTTTGGCGTAACTGTGAAGGGGTAAATTCACAATTTTGGGACGTTCAAACGGACAACGCACTTGCTATCAGTCGGCGTCGTTCGGCTCGAGACTTCCTGGTAAAGAATGACATAAATCTTCACGCCTTCCTTCGCCTTTCGTTCCAACAACCGGTCAAGACGATACCGGTCCTTGTTCGGCCGCCGCATCTGAAGTTCTGCAGCGATGTCAGCACCGAAAACAATCTAAATATAAATAGGGGGTCATTGTACCTGGCGAAAGCCACCAATCATGGATATAGATGGTTTCTCGAGCAAGAAGAAGTGCTCGGGAAAGATTCCAGAAATAATCCCGCTTCAAAGGAGCGTTAGATGCGACGTTCAAGTGGAATAAAAACAACAAACCCCATCGACTAGCCACTGCGCCGCGACGTTCAAGCGGATTGGCGAGAAACTATCAAATCTGTTGGGTTGGCAGTACGTAGACGATTTAACTTTCTCTAGAGCAGTGATCCACTGCTTCATTTGCCGCTATAGACACCGTTAGTGGCAGTCTAAGTACTCGAGAGGCGCGCAAACCTGATTCCGAGCAAAGAGCTTCAGCCGCATCTGCGAGTTGACGATATAAAACGTATGCTTCGAAACATCTTCAACCTTTTTTCCTTTCTTTTTCTTTTCGTCCGGGTGCCAATGTCTTTCCGCGTCGGCCTCTGCTGGACCCTCAGCGAGAGGGTTCACGTTGGTCGACGGATCGAGCATTGGAGCGGGTGCTTGAGATACAACGGAAGAAGCAGATGAGCCAGAGCTGATGGAGGACCGGCGGTCTCCTGTTGCAGTGCCATTTGCGTGTCTGCGGGTGGGGTGCAGCAGTTTTGAAATGGAATTACGTATGGAGCCGTGCAACGAGCCCATCGTTGACCTGGCGTCATTGTCCACGCGGAGATGACCGTTTGAAGGAGGGTTTCCTTCATCGTCTTCGGTGGCAGGTTGCAGGAGTTTCAATCCCTGACGATAATAACGCTTGGGCCGCTCGATGTCAAAGTCGGCGTCAAGAAGGAAAACATCCCAAATTGCAAGCTAAGATCGGAAGACATGTCAAACAGCATAAAAGCAGGCTTGAAGTGATAACTACCTCGCCTGGTTCTTGCACCGCCACAATGTAGCTGTCGCGAACGCAGCACCATCTGGACTCCTTCCTTTCCTTCCAGCTCGCAGATTTGCGACCGAAGCCCCCTCCTGTTTTGGTTGATTCGATTTGGAGATACCCACCCTTGAGTTGGACGCCTCCCGAATTGGCGAGGTTTATGAACAATGCGCTAACTTCAAGGAAACCAGCTAAACGATTAGCGGCGGGGTGAAACATCTAGAGAAACTATGAATAACAGCAGACAGGCGAAGATCATGAAATTAACTCACCACAGCCCGTATCAACGAAATGAGGTAGGTTTCTAAACTCTCCCGCTGCATTCGCGCAAAGTCTTTTTGTCCGAGCTCTTTGTCCTCCTTTTTGAGAAACTTGAAGTACGGAAGACCTGGAAACTGGTAAGCAGATATAAATCAAGACGATTTGGACTGGACACACTTGTCTTGGGAAACTCTGGGAGATCGTCAAGATTGCGGTTATACGCGTTGGACAACGCATAGTGGGTATGGAGGGAGAAAAAATCGCGGAGTTGTCTGTACACAACCCAGCGCACGCCGCCGTTGGCGTAGTCGCATTCAATGCGAAACACGGATTTTTGGCCGTCCAAAGGATTCAGACTGTCTGTCACCCGGATGCGGAGACGGTGAAAAAGAGCAGGTATCCGCCGATGATCCTTCTCATCACGCTCGAACCACATGCGCAACATGAGAGTCGAGAGACCACCGGCAATGAGCTCGTCCGTGATATTAACCTGCGCGCCGACGACGGATGGCCCTGGCGTGGATGGTTTGCCAGGTGCTTGACTCGCAATGTGGGGGATTAAAGAGCGTAGCCGACCCCATTTTGGTGCAGTCTTCATTGTGGGGGAATGTGGGGCTGACGATGACCGCTGGACTCCAACGCGTGGTGTATCCTTCTCTTCTTCCTCTGCATTATTATCCGGAGTCTCCTCCGGCTTCGCGTCCTCTGCGGTGAAAAACCCAGGTTTCTCTTCTTGCGGAGACTCTTGGAACCATTTCAAGGGATTCCAACTGTCGTCCAGGATACGGCTCTCCCTCTTCTTCCCCTTCTTGTCCCCCGGCAACTCTAATGGTGTCCTGAAACCGTCGTCTCTGGCAAAAGAAAACGGCAGAGTCCCATCTTCTTGGACATCGTCAGAGTGCCCTTTTTCGGGCTTGAAACTTCGGGAGCCAGTGACCGGTGAGCTGGGCAACGACATTCCATATGAAAGAGAGCGCGGAGGGCCAGTTCTGGTTGAAGGTGTGTTGATTGAAGGGTGTCCAAGATGAGGGACGCGCGCATCATGCGAATGAGATGTTTGCGGTCGCGGAGAAGGAGGGACGGAGGTTGAGGCCGTTGGCTTTGGTTGTTTATTGGTATTCTGTTCGGTGGCCGCGTCGATGACTTTGGCAAGCGGAGACGCCATGGTTAGGTCAATTGGACGACGGACGATGCTTTGCTTTTGAACCCTTTCGGTCCGTTCGCAACCGCAATACGTCACTCCCAAAAGGAGCTTTCGCGATCACATCAAAATGACGCGGTTTGTTTGCCGACAGCGTTTAATTTGACTCTGACTTTCCGGTCGCGCGAAAGAAATGTGTCGACAAAACTATAATACGAGTTACAGAAAAAGTTACAGAAAGGTCTTGTGCGTCTCACGCGATTTTTGCCGCTTTCGCAGCGGCTTGACCAGCCTTGCGACCAAACACCGCCCCACAGGTCAACCCACTGCCGCCAGGATAATTTCCATGGAATAGTCCGACCATCTCTCCAGTGCAGAACAACCCTGGAATCATCTTGGACGTCTTCTCGGAGATTACACCAGCCGTTTCAGGGTCGATTTCAAGTCCGCCAAAGGTGAAGGTAACCCCACAAGCGACTTTGACCTGCAAACCGTCAAATCTGAGAAATTATGACCGTTTAAAGCTCACAGCCATGAAGGGAGGCTGGTCAATTGTTAGCGCCCAATTTGATTTCGGCATAGCCAGGTCCGTTGTTGACATTCTGTCTTTGATGGCTGGGTTCCAGGTGCAGTGAACGTTCTCGGCCTGATAACTCTTCACCGCTTCGTTAAATTGTTTCACCGTCTCGACAAACCCCTCCTTCTCTTTCAGCCCTTTCGCCACCAATTTATCAGCTAAATCTTCGATGCGGTCAGCGAAAATCTTTTCCACAATGCCGTCCCCATATTCCTCGACTCTTAGAGACCCAATGACCTTTGAGTCCCATACTTGGAAAACGTAACCTCCGGGCTGCTTCAAAATGGCCCTGCCGAACTTGGCATATGTGTAGTTGCGAAAATCTAATAATGGTTTCGGTGGGTTATTGGGAAACGGCGGTGGATGTACCTTCGCCCTCATCCACGAACCGCTGCCCAGCTGAATTGATCATGATTCCCAAGGGATAGCCGGATTTGGTGAATTGATTCGTGAGGTCGCGTTGACCTTCTGCAGGCGCGTTGGCATCCCCTACACGAACATCAGTTCAAGGCCATTCTCGTATAATGGCGAGAAATCTACAGCAAGTGCTATGACAGCCGGCCCAGTCCCCAGTCCTGAAGATATATCATCTGCATAAAGGACTTGGTCGGTCATATCTACTCACTGGCGCGCCCCAACGGCGGCGGCTAACTTGAATCCGTCACCTGTACCTTTCTTCATGTTAAAAACAAAACACGTGGGGAATTGGAAAAAAACTCATTGGTTGTACGGGGTGCCTCTCAACTTGAGAAGATGAGCCGCGGTAATGATCAAGTTCTAGTGCGATACTCACGATTGCGCGTTCCCATCCAGCACCGAGATGTTTTTCGCGCAGCTGAGGGTTAGATTCGAATCCTCCGGCCGCGAGGACAACAGCACGAGTTGCAAGGTGCATCTTTTTACCCTCCTTTTCGACAACCAGTCCACTCACCGCCCCATTCTTCATTGTGATTTCCACAGCGCGACAGTTGAACCAGACTTGTACCTTGGCCTTCGCAAGAGCTCGTTGGTGGGCGGCAATAAGACCTTTGCCGCCATCTTCGGTGCAGAGGACCATCCCACCCCAGAATCGCTGCCTGCCATTGACATTGTACGCCTGTCGGTGGAACGAAAACATGAACGGCAAACCGACTTTGTCGGCCAGCCACCCGATGGTGTCCCGCGATGAGGCAACAAGTGCGTGAGCTAAAGCGGGATCAGGCTTTCCATTCCCGAGCCTCGTAAATACCGAGTTAAATTCGTCATAGCTGCCTTTTTCGAGAGACTGGTACCTCATTATGTCCCCAAGAAAATCATGGAGGGAGTAGGGGTCCATGTCGATTGAACCGGCTTGTTCCGCAGAAACATTGTTCACGATGGGGAGTAGATCGTGTAGCCCGCCATGGACAGTCCGGAAGGCACCTGGGGAGAGTGATGAGGGTATGCTCACAGTGTCTGTGTCAGAGACTCGTAGGCACCAGCAGTAAAATAGCCTTATCCAGACACGACTTAGAAATGCCAAGTGTCACTCAGAAAGGGGAAAAAAACTACCATTTCCCCCAACCCATTCAGGAGGGCAGACGTCCACGATCAAAACTGTTTAGAATCCCAAGTTAACCGCCATTGAATGGATCGAATTAGGTCAAGGCCACCTTTATCACAACCTGCCTCCGCGGCCGCAAAAGCGGCACATGAACCTGCGTTCCCGGATCCTACCTAGACGTGGAAGGAGCTATAATTGTTATGGGGTTCGCCGGAGAGGGACTAAACCGTACGACGATACAGCCGAACGAATCCATGCTGGGCGCAGGCCACGAAATGGTTCACTCGGAAAGGGAAATGGGGTCGAGCTCAACAGTGAGCTTTGGATGAGCTATGACCCGACATAGCCACCGAAACAAGAATCCTAATCGGGCATTTGGGGTGGAGGAGTCAATGCGGTAATTAGCAACCGTTTTCACTGAGTGGCGTGGTCGCCCGACCCATTTGCCAGGTTCGTGACTTCGTGTCAGTGCAACTTATGGATAAACAATTCATGAGGCATGCGGCAGGGATTCTTCAAGTCTCGGGATGTTTCGAGAGCCTAATATTTGCACCACGAGTTTCGTCCCAATCAGGGGGAACGGAGAATCAATTATGTTCGGATCTATACTGGGGAAGCAAGACAGAGATGTTACAGCATTGTACAGGGCGTATTTTCGGAGTAAAAGACAGAGAATTAAGGCATAGACATTCGGCACACAGTCCCGGCACCTGTGTTGCCGTCGAAAGTGAAGAAATTGGCGATTGGAGGGTCGCGAGCACCAAGAGTCTTCAATATATCTTGGGCAAGCATTCCTCCGACTATAGCACACACTGGAGAGAATTCGCTCCTCGCCGTTTCAGATAAGGATCTGCCAGATGTAAGGAACGAAGCCACGGACGAAGGAAAAAGCCACATACTGGATAAGGTCCGCCGGGGCCGTTTCGAGCACCTGCTTTTTCACGTCAGCGGCTGAAATCATGGCATTGGCTATTGACTGCAGTTCTGCGACATCAGCGGCGCCAGTCGGTAACCCACTATGGAGCTTTTGGTACTCCCAAAGCGCTACAAGGAACAGCTTAGGCGGCGGCGAAAGTAAAAGGAACGCCAAGCTACCCAAAATAGAGAATACGACCGCAGGATTCACTTCCTTGGTTTGTCTTTTAGTGAGGGCAGTCCATCGATGGCGTAAAGCCTCAGACAAAGGAGGGTAAGTGGCAGATAATTTGATGTTCTTCTGAGCCTCTTTTGGTACGGAGCGGTCGTTTCTGGAAGTACAGATAAAGGGCCTGTGTTCCAATGGAGGAAAAGGCTCACGGAGCGACGTATTCATGTTTCAGAAGATCGCAAAATATGTAGCCAAGAACACCATATGTGCCACCTGCATAAAATGGCTTGCCTTGACGTCGACAGGCATCGTTCAAACGGACCTAGTGGCACCAGATGTTACACGGGTTTGTAGAGGAGTAGGTCGACTCACGAGACCCTCTCGGTTCCAGTCCGTTATACAGACCAAATCGACCCCTCGGATTGTTGCGTCGAAATCGGGGCCTTCTAGACCGGCAAACGTGGTAATTGTCTCAACGGTCACGAGAGGATTGAGGCTTTCTATCCGGTCTTTTGCAGCGTCAACGCGCTAATTTGCCGAGGAAAAACCATTGAATATCCGAGAACGTCGACTGAGATGAATCGTGTGTGTTGTGGATCTTACCTTTTTGCCGACGTCTTCATCTCTGAAGAAGAACCCGGATCCAAGATCTTCCTCCATTACTTCGTCTCCATCCATAATGACAAGTTTACCGATTCCGGACAATACAATGTTTTTGATGACCTCTGTCGCGGTTCCCTTTAATTGAACGACCAAGATGGTAGCGTTTCGCATCCTATCGCGTCAATCAGAGTCAGTACAGACGCTGGAAGTGCATAACGAGCCTTTGTTGTGCTTCGAAGCCCCATACTCGTATTTGACGATCGAGACGCCCCACCTCTTCTTCTGTTAGCGTCGCGTTCACCATGGTCGAAAGGCAAGATCTTGAGGTCAGGTGACCCCGATCGAATTGCTTATTTAATCCGGGACGTCTCGCACAGCTTTTAAAAAACTAGCTTTTCCACCCGTGCCTTCGTCACGGAGCTCGCCGTGCGCTGTGGATTCCGAGCTCGCATTTTCCGGGCCCTCGCTAACGCTCGGGCGACCCATGGGAGAAGACATGTGACATATCATGTGATATATCAGGTGATTCTCGGCTAGTTGTGTTTTAATGTATAGGATGCGTCGGCGAGATTAGAGACATTTAGCTATAAAGCGGGGTCTACTTTTAGTATGCCCACGCAGCGGCCCCGGCGAGCGTCAGTAGTTTATTGGCACTACCAAAAGAAGTAGTCTACCATTATGAGCGAGTTGTATACATAGTTGACAGCGCGGGTGTGGGCCGTATGGGCCGTTAAAAATGATACATCGATAGGGATAAAAACACACGGAAAGAATACAATATTTGAGGGTATGCAGTAGAATCGAGAGCAAATGCAAGACGCAAGCAATGTTCTTGCAACAATTTCGTCGGGTTTATCCCATCATAGCCATTCCCTGACGAATAATCAGTCGATGCCTTCTGAAGAACAAGAAGAACGCACATCTCCGGAAGAAGTGCCATCGCGATCGTCGTCCAACCTGGAAAGTACGTTAGTCCGAAGGCAGGGATATATCCGGCGTTTACGAACAAATAATTCCGCTCAATTTCCGAGAGGATACTAAGGAAGTCCCCTGAGAGCAAGATTAGTAGAGCGCAAGTTTTAATGCGTTAATGACGCACAGAGATACGCATGAGCACGAGCAGCGGATGCCGGTGCAGTCTCCGCCTTGCGCACTGCATCCAACAGAGTGGATGCAACGAATCGCACCTTGTGGACTAAACTAGGTCCGTTGGTCGCGATTGATTGAATGGGTATGCTGAAGGACGGTGAGTATTTAAGACGAATTGAATTCCGGCGCGCTTGCCTGTGCAGAATATTCAAAAGATCACTCGCAACCGCTTCGCGATCTTCCGCGACTTTTTGTTCGTCGATGCTGCCTTGGATTGACATCACTAGCTCGTCGCGATATTGCTCAATTACGAAGCGGACGAGTTGCTACAAAAGAGTCAGTTTTATCGACGAAGACATAACGAGAACGTACCTGAGTGACATAAATATTGCCTTGAACCACAAGGAAAGGGTTCAATGCATTTTCTCGTGAGGCATTCGGATTGTCGAAAAAATCTTTGACTTCAGCAAAGGTCGCTTGCCTGAAGCCAGCACCGCCGTACTCCGGAGGAACGTTGGACTGTGTGAATGAGCGTTTGAGGCGGAGGGGTTCCGGACAGTGGGCCAGCGCAGCGAGTATACGGCTATGGAGCGACTGAACCTCCTCCAGTCTGGCCGTAGCAAATTGGCCTTGTGGAGGCGACCGCTTATCGACCCGAATGCGAACAAGAATTTCTCCGAGAAGAGCGAAAATCCTGGAGGTGTAGTTGAGACCCGATACAATAGCTAAATGTGATTTAGATATCGGTAAACCAGTTGGCGGACAATACATACCGGTTTTACCCTGCGGCTGGGGAAGATACGCGCTGGGAGTGATGCTATACGAAGTTTGAGCCTACGGAGAAAGAGGAAAGGCAACCAACGCACTATTCGTCATCTAGCTCTTTCGGGAAGTGAAGCGTACAATCTTCATCACGCAAACAGATGGGTCTGCCCAGTAAAATTGACATGGATTTGTCGGCTGCAGAGTATTGTATCAAGGCTTGGGCGCTCAAGGTCGAAAAGTGACAAGACCAACCTCCAAAAAGGAGCCAAAAGACTCTCCGTCGGATCTCGCATTCAATGGGGTCTATACCCTCATAGGCTGCTTCCTCGTGTAGGCGAAGAGTCACGGCGATGTGCGCCGCTTCACCAAAGGCAGCATGTTGGGTGGCGTCATGGCCCTCACAAAAATGGTATACACAGTCGCTGGGCACGAATCAGAATTTTAAAAGAGAAAAGAAAGAAAGTGAAAAACTCACAAATAACGAATCACAACGTGCATAGATGTTGGAGGATCGTAAGATGCGATGGTTATATGTCGGCTAGCCTCATGACAAGTCTAACGAAGTTGAGGAAAGTCGTGAACATGGGGAAAAAAGATTCATACTTGGGCCAATTTCCGTACTACTGGACGCTCCATCGGCAGGTACGACCGAGGAACCTGTACAAGGGTTGAAGCAACCGTCGACATGACCAGGGCGAAGAATAGAGGGTCCCGTTCTTCGCGTCGTGCGTGCAGATCCGCCATAAATGATGGCCGATGGATACAGGGGGTGAGGGGATACACAAAGTCGAAGAAAAGCGCAATTATCAAGGAAATAGTGTCCCTGGGTGCTATTTCATCTAACCTCCGAGGACGATAATAGAAGGACAACGGCGGAACGACATTTGGAGGGTGTGCAGGAAGGACCTGGTGCTGCTTATACGACCAGTTGTAAAGGGGATATGTGCTGAAGGACTCGGTCGGAGAAGAATGATAATCCTCGGGTTTGGCGCCAGGTAGTCCTATGCCGTTGCCATTGGTGATAAGGTCGGAGGGGCGCGCGGCATTGAAGGTCGGGGAAGGCATGAAGTTTGGAGCCGTATATTGAGGGTGGAATGTGTCCGCTGCAATCTGGTATCTTGACGGTGGAACGGCCACCGTCGTCAACGACGGCTTTAGGTTGGGCTCTAGAAAAGAGGGCGGAGGACTTTTGGAGCGCTTGGAAGATATTGTGGGGGAAAGTACACTTTGCGTAGGGCTTGCAATCGTGGAAACCGGGGAGACGGATGTGTCCGGTTCGGTCTGGCTGTCCCTGTCCGGTGAAGTGATCGCGGCGGCGGCGGCGGCGGCCTCTTGAAGGCGGCGTAAGTAGCTTTGGGAAGTTAAGAAATAAACTCAACGCGAGGCGAACCACATACAGATTCGGAGGCCCCCGTTTTTTGGGTTGATAGTCGTATGTGCACGGAATTCCGAGAGTAACACAGTGCTTGCAGGATTGCTTCGGGTCATCTGGGTTCTCCCGAGCGCATCGCACCTTGCGTGCCCTACACGCATCACAACCTAAGGAACGATTCGCTCAAAAAAACACGTAAAATAGCGAATAAAGGCGTACTCTGAGATTGACGCCTGTTTGAAATGATCGTCAGTTAGTCTCTTAAACTCAGAAAGAGGGTTCAAGAACAGGTTTGACATCCAGACGCGAGGGAGAAGGTGCGGAGAGTGTGGGGGATCAAACCTGGGGTATAGCGAAGTGGAATGTGGGGGATGGCCGTAGCGCGGAGAAACGTCGGAAGGTGTCCCGATGCGGCATATGTAAAAATGCGTGTAAAAAGCGGGACTCACTTGCGCTTAGAGTTCTTGACGTGCGGTTCTTGCGTATATTCGTCGTCGGACAACGACGTAGCCGAGCTGCTGAGCTCTTTCTTGGTAGGCCGAGCGACAGGCATGCTTAGGAGGGGAAAAGTGATCACACGAATCCACAAGATCAACCCATTTTATTTGGTCTACTAGTACGCTTGTTTTAGTCAACATCGAGTCGGTTGCTTCGCATCGAATGCAACTCGATCAGGCGTATGCTGTTGAAAAACCGCTGAGCTGCAAACCAGTCAATTCCCAACATGAGGGCGGGTCATATGTTCCCCCCGGTCAATCTCCGGGCCTACAAACCAGGAGGTTGGCATGAAATACTGATGTTCGTTGAGATGCTTCTTCCTCCATCTACTGCCTCCGACACCCCGAGATCTACTTGTCGCTCGGAGTCTATTTCACTGCTAAATTCCCGTTACATTATAATTAATATCGTATTTTTGTAGATTCCTCCTGCATCCGTAGTTGCGCAATCATCGTCCGTGCGTGTGTATCCTTGACCCAGGATTTCGCTTGATGACGCTCGAGGCGCCGGATGATGAGCCGTCGCAAAAATACCTGCTCCCGATCGTGCCAGCGCGCATTGTTCTTCAACAACATATCCCAGAACCTGAAGGCCATCGTCGGGTCGTTTCCTCGTAAGGACTCGTACACAAGGAACCGACCAAGGTGGGGCGAACGCACAACCGTCGCTTGACCGACAGCTTGGATGACACCAAAGACACTTCGCAGCTTGGCCGTCAGGGTCAGGTCACTGCTGGTTTCAGACCCGATACTCCCTCGAACTAGAGCCACGATCGATTTGTAGCTGAGCTGCGAAGTTTTCAAGCTCCGCACCCCGAGAACCATGTCGTCCACCAAGTCCATATCGCCATGATTGAGAGCGTGGTGCATGACTGTGCCGTAGGTGATGTGGTCCGGTTGCAAACCTTTGTCGATCATCTGCTGAACGATTTGGGCTGCCGCGCGTGGGTCGTGCTCCGCCATGACGGTCAGAGTGACATTGACATCGAATATGTCGGGCATTTCTTTTCGCCCGAGTAATATCTTGAGCGTGTTGAAGCCTTTAACGAATTCCCCCATGATAAAAAACGCTCTGGCCTGGGACGTTATTACTCGATGATCAGAGTCCACCAAGGACGAGTGTACTCTTGAGAATTCGGACAAGATGTGGTCCAAAAATCCCTTGAAATCATCCACCTGCTGACGAACGTATTCTTCTTCATCAAAGAGTCCGCCTTTCTCCCCTAGAATTTTTTCGTCCCTCTGGACGAGGTGATGGAACAGACTGACCATGCGTAATAGCAAAGCAGCGTCCCCGACGAACCCCTCGCGGTCCTTCCCAGCAGCATATCTGCTCCAAAGTTTCCTGGCGACTGTAGCATGACCCTGCGCCGCTAAACCCCCGACGATATACGCTCGGTGTTGGATGGGAATTGGAAGAGTTGCACCCAAGATATCCTGTCCAAGCTGCTTCGCGAGGTAGGAATGTGTCTTCAAAAGGTGCCGCATAAGCCAAGCCAACGCGGCGCCTCGCGGGGGAGAATACTCGTGAGTCATCTCTTCGGACCGTGTAAACGAATACAATTCAGAGGCTTCAGCGGTTGCATCAGCCTGTGCAGCGGCATCGTAAAACTGGCGTATGATCGTGTTTGGGGCCGGGGAAATGGGGTGCATCTGGCATATCAACAGCCGACATGCGTGAAGGTCGGCGACAGAGGCGTGGTCGAGGCAGCCGTACGCGGTGTCAATGGCCAAGGAGATGGCATGGGGCCCCGGGAAGGGAGACGTCTTCAGAAGGGGTGAGAGGAATCTTTCGGCCAGAGGTCGCCATTGCCAATGTGTGCTGGCTCTGACGAGAGAGGACCGTACGATCGACTCGAAGCTATCAAATCCGGGAATGGCCTGGACAGCTTCGGACGGGACATTTCCCGAATTGACCAGGATCTGGAATATTTTCAGAGCCTTGGGCTCTTGGGAGAGCTTGAGAAGTTTGTCGATGAACGTAAACGAGGCGTGGATTATGTCCGGGGGGGTGTATTTCAAGACGGCATCGCCGCGTGGTCGAGAAAGTGATTCTAAATGCTCGCGGAGCAATGGATATATGACCTCCAAGAGTAAAATATCCACCGAGTCGCGTGGTGCGTCGGCGAAAGTGTGAACAAGAACTGCAACTTGAGGCTGGGGAATTTCCTGCAACGTTCCGGGAGAGGATCGGAGACATTGTAGCATGAGTGAAATCGTCCGCGGAGGTAGCAGAGGGAGGGTGGAGGACGACATAATCTGTAGCATCGCCGAAGGACGCTGTGCTTTGGGACCGAACTCGAGGATGTCTTCGACGAGTTGACTACTCGTCGAAGCAAGCCTCAAATCCGCCGTTTGCTGCAGGAGTTTGAGGTACGAGGCTAGAGGCAAAGAAGCCAACGACGACCGGTCAAGGATGCGGAGGTGTTTGTAGGCTTGCAGCTCCGAGATTTTCTCGCCCATTATTTTATCCGTCTTTTCCTGGTCATGCGAGGAATCTTTCGCAAGTGCCGATAGCCTCTGAATGAGACCCAAAGAGCTGGTGCGACCATGCTGGTTAGCCGGAGGGTGGGTAGAAGTGTATCGACGAAAAGATCCAAATTCAAGTTTGAACAAAATTCGACGGCAAAGTAACATAAGTTAGCTACAGAACAGTTAGAGGGTTCGCGGGTGGACGACTGTGTCTTACCACATGCCGCACTGGTGTCCGAGATATACCAACGCCAGCGTGGACGCGTTGAATGGTATATAACGCCAACCGTGAGCTGCGACGTGCAAGGAGTGCCAAAGGACACGGGACGCTGATGAACAACTCGGCTGGATCTTTTCTTGAGTAGTAAAACGAGTTCAGTCGCGTCCGTGCTCGACGATCGCGTCCTCCCTGCAAAAAAGTTCAGTTTGGCTTAGCCTTGAGGAACAAACATGATGACGTGATTGCGATGACGCCTGTCTTGGTTTTCAACCACGACTTGGTTCTCATTCGGGACCTCGCACAATTTTAAAGGTGCAATTTTTTCTATAGAATTTACCATGATACTCGCAGTCCTCCCTGAAGGGAAGGATCATCGCGTTCGCGAACCTTAAACCAACCTCCCACTTCGGCCCGTAGTCCTTTCAACAACGGAGCTCGAAATCCTGGTAAGGCAAGTACATGACCTCGAACCGTTCACTGGCCGGAACCGACTTTGGTATGCAGCGACATAACTGTACTCAAGGAAGTTTCGGCCACCGAGCCGACATCCCGTCCTATTTTGCAACTGGCCAAACTCGGAATACCAAGTGCCCAAGGCCATTTCGATGTTTATATGCCGCAACAGTCGATTTGCGATACAGTCGGGACTTCGTCGGATGTGGGCCGACTCCCAAGAGATTTACGAAATTGATACACCCCCGGGTTCGATGTTCGACCAGATCTCGGCAAATAGATTGGGTCAACGGGGTCTTTGCTGGTCTCCTGTCCCGGTCTTTATTCAGTTGGGCCTTCCTCGCAGTGGATGTGTTACGAACTATCAGAGTCGACGAGTGGAGGAACTTCGTCGGTGCTAGCTAGCACCACCGAAAATAAAAATATTACACTCCACAAATGGATGCGTATCATACATGTGAACCTATTTTCTTCCCTTCATAGCCGTCTTCTTCTTTTTATTCTTCTGTGTCGCGTGAAGACAGAGTCCGAGAAAGTTCAAGCTAAGTTTTCCCGCAAGTTCACCGCCTCTGATGGACGGGTCGGCGGCCCGGATATCGCCGCACTGACAAATCAACTTGCGACACAACGAGTTGCATCTTCTTTCGAATCAAGCGTTAATGGGTGCTGGGCAATCCACTCAATTCGGTTGGCCTAGTATCTTCGTAAATATACCCGACCTCACCCCTTCTCTGCTCAGCGACTCCACCATCGCGCGCCTTACACGTTTTACGGGTTACTCCAGATTCCCCAGCTTCGAAGACAACTATCGAGGTATTTCATCTCGTGTGCTCATGTACTGAATTTCATTACCGTTATTTGTAGCCGCTGTTTGATTTTGTCGTTGGCTTCGAGGGCGACTCTTTGGCATCTCAGAATAATATCGATGCGTTGGTTTTAGAACGGATTGTTGAAGGCCATGAAGGCCGAACATTAAACTTGTTGGTGTGGAATACAAAAAGCCAGGAAACGCGAGGTACGCTCGCCCGTCTTGAACGCTCCGCTGGGTATTGAAATTGCTGGTCAGTGGTACCAATCGTGCCCTCCCGCGCATGGTCGCTTCCGCCCACTCAGTCGGCGAAAGAAGACGCGGCGGCGCAGCCCTCACTTTTGGGATTGAGCATGCGCATGTGCGAGGTGCTTTAAATTGCTACTTCTCGGTCATTCGGTTGTCCTTAATGACTCGGTGCAGCCCGTGTTCGCGATGGACAACGTCTGGCACGTACTAGATGTGCAAGTGCTTTCTAATTCTCCGTGTTCGTACCCATTTGACGTTGCTTCAATAGGTTGGAGGGGTCACCAGCTGAAAGCGCGGGGTTGGTGCCATACGGCGGTAAGAACAAATCCAAAGGCCAGAAGGAGGATGTTCACAGTCCACAGATTATATAACTGGGTGGTCTGGCGGTGTTTTGAGCGCAGAAAATGATTTCTATGAACTAATAGAGGCTGTAAGTACCCGTCCGAATCCGAACCATGAACTGACGCGATTTCATATAGCATGTAGACAAACCGCTTCGTGTCTACGTTTACTCGCATGTGAGCACCCTCGCAATCCATTCCGTACCGAGCTTGACCTTGACATTTTCCAGGATTTCGAGTAGGTCTATGGCTTCATTTTTGAGCACCTGCCTCACATATTTCCAGTGCACTGAGAGAAGTTGTGCTCGTCCCCAATCGTCATTGGGGCGGAGATGGTCTTCTTGGCTGTGTTTTCGGGTACGCATGCATTATTGAATATTTAAATCCTCCTCGCTAACCTGGATGCAGTTATGGACTATTACATCGAATTCCACCACAACCAACTGACCGAATGGCCGGAACCTCCACGCCCCCTGAGCTCCAGGATAACACGGATGAATACGAAGAACATGAGCTGTTTGTACCAGCCGATGTCTCGTCGGATACACCGCCACAGTACATTCCTCCCTCGCAGCTCGCGGACTGGCGCAAGCAGCAGGCGGAGGAGTGGCATTCCGGAGCCGCCCATGAGCAACCGTACCGATCGACCCCGGTGGCGCCCATACTAGAGGAGGAATCTGTAACACCACCGAATGAGTCTGAGCACTTTGGACATGACCACAGCCACGATCACGACCATGGACTTGGGCATGAACACGACCACGGGCACGGGCACGACCACGGGCACGACCGCGACCACGATCACCTCAGTACCAACACTCGTCCAGGTCCTCCTCGGCGAGCATCTTCACTGACTTCCAGCTCATCGCTTCGATCGTCCCGCGGTACGATCGTCAAGTCATGAGTTTCTACGTCTGCATGCTCAACCCTCAGACACAGCTCCGACACCCGTGTTCTCACCTCCCACCCGAGTCCCTTCTTCCTCTTTGAACAACATATCAAGTCAACCGAGGACTGTTTCTAATGGCAACGCTGGGGCCGATGGAGAAACTAGTGCAGCTGACACCTCCTCAGATCATGGGAGCCTCACCAGTGTTGATTAAATGCTTGCATACCCATAATCTGCTTCCGTTCTGGATCAATGGAAAAGGCTTGCCTCTTTAAACCTTACCGCCGGTTCCAATGATCACGCGGCCCGCCCCGGTGGCTTTACCGACTGGTGACAACTTCAAAGTTCATTTTATCAGGTTTGAGTGCTCGCTGAGGCCCGCTCGTACTGTACTCGACGGCCCGGTCAACGTTCTGTGACCTCTACCCCGCGTTTCGCAGTCTTATAAAAGCCTTGCGCTTTGAGATTTTTTCTGTATCAATTGAAGCCTTCATTCACATTAGGTTGAGGTAGGATAAATACTCGGAACCCATATCTTCGCTTTCCCTCATGAAGCTCCCTGACTCAACCTTGGCTTTTTCGGCTCTTCTCCCTGATACTTTCTCGATTTAACGTCACCTCCATAATTTACCATATTCATAGCTCACTCTTCCTGGCCCAATCGCCTCTTGAGATCAATGTAGGAGCAGACGTCAACATCTATTTGGGACTGATCCAGAGGCAATAGATTCCCTTCATTCGCCATCGAATTTATGGCTTCATTTCTGGCGTTGGCCCAGTTATCTATCGTCCCTTCCATAGGCTCCGAATCTTCAGGTTTTCACTCTTTGACCCCTTTCTCTTTGACGGCGACGCTAACGCAAACCTAACAGGCAGACTATTCTTCCGGGACATCGATAATCAAAGTAGCTCTCAACAGGAAGTTTGCAATGAAGACTACATAACCGTGGGCAGAGACCGAAACGGACCGCACCGGATTCTTTGACCCGTAGGTCTTTTGTCTCCGCGGTGTCTTTATCTGTATTCTCACCAACAGCATAATGAGGTACGAGTTTTTCTGTGGTAGCGTCTGAATCTGTTTAGAAGAGACCAATCCTCATCCTGAAAAGTTAGATACGCGTGGGCTATCATGACTGAAGCTCTCCATCGGCCACCTCGGACACTACGTTTATGGAGGCCCTGGGTCTCCAGGGGTGTGTTCCTGCCTCGGGCCGTGGAACGCGCTGATATGCTCGTTTTTGACGCTTTACTCCAAAAACTTTCCGGGCCTCTGGCCGGAGCAGGTGTAACAATTGACTTCACGGTATGTCTTGTTGCGGATCTTCGAACCTCCTTGGCCAAATAAGGTGTACATCGTGTGGAAACTGTCTCGAGGACACCCACGAACGGAACTTAGTACGCGCTTCCCTTTGTTAATCATCTGATGCCTGGCTCTGAGACGGTACCAGGGCGAACTCGAAGCAGGTACCGGAAGCGTTACCGCCGGCTCAACCGGTGAGCGTTCCAACTGTCATCTATCGGTTCGTCGTCCATTTCGTATGTAGTGCTTTGTACTGAGCTGTGACATCCCGCAGGCCCATCATTGTCAGAACCCCGGCAGAAGTAGGGTTCCGAATCAATATTTCGTCTCGATGGCCTTCATTTTCTTTGTCAGTTGTTGCAGTTCTTCAAAAACAAACCATACCTATTGCAACTGACTATGTTCGTTGTATCATACTCATTTCGATGCGTTTTAGAATTGGAATTGTTTGATCAACAAAGTTGGGACTCGAAAAAAAAAAAAACTAAGTCAATGTCGAGTGTTGGGTGCGAAGAGGAACAAAATTGCAGGATTGCTCATACGAGGGTTTGAACTGGAGGAATTCAGGGTATAAAATCAGCGAAGGGATCCGTTCTGTTCGCTCAGCCCTGTTATGCAAAGTCGACTTAGGTCGACTTATTTTGGCGCGGCCCCGGCGGCACGCAAATCTCAAACCCATCTGTGACACCTCTGGTCAGATATTTAACCGTCGCATGAGTAAATATCAACGAAGACTCAAAAACAACCAACACAGAGGCAGGAAAAAATAGCGACAAATATGTGTCCTTTTTTCCCTCTCTTTTCACTTGACATTTAGGGGCTACACGCGACCACGTGCCAACACTCCGGAGAACGTCAAATCGCCATGGCTGCGTACAATTTCTCGATGACGCGGTTTCTCGGCTTCATATCCTCCCGTGCCACGATCAGAAGAGAGGACAGGCCACGCTGGAGAGTAAGGAGTTCGCGTTCACGGTCCTCACGAAACTAATGGCAATGTAGAAATACAGGCAGAGACTGAGTGTAGGACCTTGGAGTTGTGGATCGTGGACCTCGCGGAATTTGCGTCGGTGAAGCGGTTTGCGGACAAATTTGAACAGGACGGGGGGCGGCTTGGTATTGTGGTAGGGTCATTTTGCCCAGGTACGAAGCGACGAAGGATGGATGGGAGACTTGTGTAGTAGAAGTTGGAAGAGAGGGCTTTGTGTAGTATGTATTGACCTCCGGATTTGTTAACTGTTGATCGTGGTCTCAGATCCGAACAAACTCCTGATTTTTAACCCTTTTCGCAAGCCCAAGCCCTCCTCTACGCTCGCCATTACCCAGACGGCATTTCCTGCCAGTTACCCTCGGTAGGTGCCTTCGACAACCCTTCAGCTTCACCACGTAATTCGGCCTGTGCTCGTATTTCAGGAGCAGCGATGAGCTCGCACGACGAAGCCCTACGCCGCAACCCCCGTCTCTATGTGTGCATGAGGAACGAAGCCCCCTTCACCCTCATCGATCATCAACGTTTCCCCCCTACATCTCCCCTCCGTACGCGAGGAGCAATTATCCTCTATCACTATGAAGCGTTACGATTCGCTATTACGGACAGGTTGAACCCAGCGAGCTCCCGTCTACTGGACGGTCTGATTGTCGCTCAGGGCGAGTGGTCCCCCCAGGAGTACTTCAGCGTTCCGGAACCCGACAAGGGAGTCCTACGCAGACAGCTAGCCGAGTATCTGTCGGTACCAAGCCACTTGCCGGACCTTGTTGTTTATCTCGGCGCACCACGAAAGCGCTTGCCATCCGGATCGCCATCGGTGGTCGAAGGGTTGAGCGAGGCCGCCGAACCTGAAATCACCGCGGCTCTGGCCGCGGACGCCCAGGATGATATCTGGGACGCCGATTGGGACGTCAAAGGCGCTGCCGACTGGCCGTTTCCGTTTGGACTCCACATCAGGGTGTCGGGAGAGGGCCGGCGCCTTATTTTCCTTTCCGGCGGGTTTATCGCTTGGCGCGACCGATGGGTCAATACCCCTTTAGCCTATCCAGAGGAGGAGGAGAAGCTCAACACGTTCTCTTCTGTGGTTCTTTACCACGAGCTCGGTCACTCGTTGAGGACCGAGGTTAGTGTCTCATCGGAATGAAAAATGAATGCTACTTACATGCTTCGCTCATAGGCTCAAGGCCCTCTAAACCTCAAAATAACGCCGGAAAAAATCGTGGACCACCCATCCAAGGTCAATTCGGATAAGGAAGCTGGAGAAGCTGGTCGGGCTGCAGAGTTGGTCGCTTTCGGCAGCGTAGTTGACTGTTACTTGGGCAAGCTCTTCTTCATTAGTACTCCCGCCAAGTCGCTGACGATCGTGATCACTTCAGACGCACAAGATACCGTCTCTATCTTTACCCATGATCCTTCCAACCCCGACGAGCCTAATCTTATCCTCAATTTGAACGAGCGCAGGTGGCTTTTCACAGTGGAATTGGTTCCACTCCAATTGGGTGCGCTCGCTAGGTTTGCAGCACCATGGATCCCCGCCTCTGCTCGCACGAAAGGCTGTCAAGATCAAGCGTGGCCTCTGTCGACTCTGATATTTCAGGACGGCCCCCCACCTTTGCCTACGCCAATGGGTCCAAATCAAGCCGATTTAACAAGGGCGAGGGAATGGAGGGAACGACAGCGGTGCGTTGAAACGACACCTCTGGCGAACCCCGTTTTGGATGCAGAGCTCCCCGAGGCCCCCGCCGTCATCAAAGCCGATGCCAACGCCGAGCCCAAACGCGACGAGACCGTTCCCGCGCGGTCCAATTCCGATGACGTTCCCGAGCCCATGGAGCACCACCCCACCCACGTAGTCGCGGACCCAGCGGACGTCATGAACTCAGCGTCCGAACACCACGGGCCAGCAAGCGGGCAAAACCTCCTCCACAGCCGTCATACACCTTTGCGTCCTTCAGCCATTGAACGAGAACAACGCCCCCGTGTGCAGACGGATGGGCAAATGACAGAGGATAACGACAAGACGGGTGACTTTGCCGTAGCGGGACCTGCGAAAGACGGCCTCGGGATAAACCCTCCACGACCATTCGGTAACGCACCGGACGTCGAGAAGACGACGGACAACGATGCCGCCAGCGGGATGATTTAAGAGCACAAGTAGATGTAGAGTGAGTGTCGTTACGACGCCTGTTGACGCGCGAGCGAGCATACGGAAGAAGTAGAATGGTCTTGCGAATCGATCGTGTATTGTGTGTTAGTAGAGTTTTTGTAATTTGTTTCAAGCTGCATTTCACTGAGTTTCTGAAGAAAGCGCGCTTCGAGCGCCGACCGAATAAGCGCCGAATGCGTGCACATGTCCCTTCCGCTGTCTCCCTGAGTGTCGTTGTGACTTGAATACCTCCTGCACTTTGAAATTTAAGCCAGTGCATGGAATTGAAATATAAACATTCCCCAGAGCCGCTGCTCCCATCGACGTCTTTTTCATTCGATGGTCCTCTGCTTCGTCCTGCCAGTGCTTCGTCGGAATGCCGTCGGCCCGTCGACGCTTTGAGTTGTTCTACGTATTTCGTTGTCGCAGCTCGGAAGAGAGGGGTGTTGCGTGACTCTGTTAGTTTCGGGAGTTATCGACCTCCGGATCCCGGTCCGTCAGTGACGCGTCCTGATTTGGTCCTGATTCTGTTCTCGAACTTTCTCTTTCTCATTGCTTTCTCGTCTTCAACTCTCCAAGATTTGCCTACCATTAGACCTTTAGACGGCCACCCTAATAAATATGGCCCAGGTTCAGCTCTATGTCTATGACCTCTCAAACGGACTGGCGAAACAATTGTCCGCTCAGCTCACTGGCCGCCAAATAGATGGCATTTGGCATACTTCAATCGTCGTGTTTGGGAAGGAGGTATTCTACGGCCAAGGAATCAACATCTGCTCCCCCGGCAGGTCGCATCATGGCCAGCCATTGCAAGTTGTGGATCTCGGCGAAACAGCAATTGACCAGGAGACTTGGCAGGAGTATCTGGACGAAATGCGAGACCACTATACCGCAGACAAGGTCAGTTCCCAACACACTAGGACATGAAATGGAACTCATTGCAGGAATCAGTACCATTTATTAGGTGCGCATAGCCCGTCTCTTTTGAATTCCGCCAATCCGATATACCGAGATAGATTTCAATTGCAATTCATTCACAAATGATTGTGCGGGGTTCCTCACCGGCGGCTCTATTCCTACATTCGTAAAAGGTGCGTTTAAGCAGTGCCAAAATAGTTGCCGCTAACACCAATAATCAGACTTGCCCACGGACTTTCTGTCTACCCCCTTTGGCGCAGCCATGCGACCTACCATAGACGCTATGTACCGCCGTCCAACTCCCGGGGCGTCCGCTGTTGCCCCACCACCGCCGAACCAGCCCATCGCCGCTTCACTGCTCCAGGCAGTCGCGGCTCAGGCTCAGGCATCATCCTCAAATGCACCGCCTCGACCCGCCGCCCCACCCCTCGCGGCTACGGAGAGTCTCGCAGGCTCCCTGCATCCCTCCACAAATTCTGCCTCGTTCCGCGCCTTGCTACGCAGTCACCGCGCCGTCGTTGCCTTCTTCACAGATTTCCAAGGATGCCCGCCGTGCCGTATGATTACACCTCTGTTTGAGCAGTTAGCAGCGGAGAAGGGTGCACGGGCGGCCACTGGGGGACGTGGCGCCGCGTTTACCAAGATCGATATACGCGTAGGTACTGGCGGGACCCTCGCGACTGAGTGGGGCGTTCGCGCGACGCCAACGTTCATGTTCTTCCTCAATGGGACAAAGGTATGTTAACCCGGATAGATATAAGAAGCACTCTCATTCTGGCCAGATCGCAGAGGTCAAGGGCGCCAACGCTGGAGAACTGCGAACGCAGATAGATTTGTTGTTGTTCCAAGCTTATCCGCGTATGTCTTTTCATGTAAATGAATATTCCCTTGTTGAATATTGCGTAGCGCACCCCCACACATCACTTTCTCTCACCGCCGTCAAGGCCATCTCCCTTGCGCCTATCCTCTTTACGCAGGTCCCTGCTCTCGACGCTGTCTTTGCCAAATTTGTCTCATTCATAGACGCCACGCCATCGCCTTCAACCACCGTCCCGGCGAAGGAGCTCCTTCGCACACAGGTTATTCCTTATCTCAAAGGACGCTTTGCACCCGTGGATCCGGCCCCTGGATCGAAAGCATCGCCACTACCGTCTGCAACTCCAATGTTACTAACGTCTTGGGCCTCTGCGACGACCGCACTTTTAGGCGCGCTGTCAACGGAGTCGCTCTTCCCTCTCGTGGACATGTGGCGGCTTGCGCTATTAGATCCTGCCGCAGCCACCTGGCTCGCGGCAGCTCCGGGTGCCGGCCCCATCGGTGTTCTCGCTCGCATTGCGCGCGATGCGCTCGCGCAGTCCACGCAAGATAAGGGTACACGCAACTATGTGCTGACCACGTTGCGCCTCCTCGCGAACGCCTTCAAGAGCGCACCGCTGGCCCGAGTGTTACTCTCAGGCGGCGATGGAGCGGCACTGGGCACCCTCGTGCCCGCGCTGCTGCACTCGGACGCCACGGTGCGTACAGCGGCAGCGAGCCTCGCGTTCAATGCCGCCGCGTCGGTCCAACGCGCTCGCGTGGCGACCGGTTCCGGCCTCGGTGGGGTGAATGTTAGTAACGCCAGTGCTGATGACGCGGATGCGGCGATGGCGGCGGATGAGGACTGGCAGGTCGAGTTGACGAGCGCATTGGTGGAGGCGCTGGAGCGGGAGGGCGGAGAGGACGTTGTCCATCGGCTCGTCGCTGCACTTGCGTGCCTTCTGCGGTTTATGCCCGAGGATGGGCAGGTTCGTGCATTGGTAGAGGTGCTTGCCGCGCGTGCGGTGGTGCTGGGCAAACTCAAGACGGAGTCAGTGCAGAAGAAGGATGTAAGGAAGTTGGTTGAGGAGGTAGCGTCTCTGTGTCCTTCGTGAGGGGTCTGTTCGTTATACACTCATGTAGCTTAGATTTTTTAATAACCAACCCTAAGACATTTGCCATTGGCCTCAGCAGAGTGTGGTTGGCCGCTCCTTCAACATGTGTCTGAAGCCTTTAAATGCTTGACAGCGGCGACGTGTATGGGACTTGGTTCAAAAATTCTCGAGAAAATACGCCAACGGCGGGCCGGCGGCGCGCTCTTGCTGGGCTTACATGATACCTTATCACTGGCATTCTTGCTTGCTGCCTCCTGCACGCTTTCTTTCGCGTTTCGCCTTCCATTAACTCTTACCAGCCATGAACAACGGCAGTTATTTCCCGCCAATTGCGACGCCCAGCGCGGCTGGTAGAACAGGAAGTGCACGCAGCTCCCCAGCGCCTGGGAGCCCACAAGTACTGCCCGCAGGGACGTACGCAACCATTTCCGCTTCAGGGCAGAGCAGTTTCGTCGTGAACGCGCAGGGGCAAGTGAGCAATTCAAGACCGGCGGCAAGTGGTGGATATGCCTACCCACAGGCGTCTTCCTCGGCACAATACGCCTCTGGCTCTACCTCGGCATTTCCTGCATCCAACTACCCTTCCGCTACAACGTCGAATTACGCTACTTCGAGCTATGCGTCCTCGTCGTATCCTACTGCGGCTTCGACGTTTCCTACAGTCGCTTCCACCTCAGCCCCTACCACGCACTCGGCGGGTTTAATAAACCTCGGAGGGAGCGGCAGCTCGATCGTGCCTGCGGGGCGTACGGCGGCTTCTGGCTCTGGTTCCTACGCTGCTACCTCTGGCGCGTATACTGGTGGCGCTTCCGGCTCTGGGTCATACCTTCTCGGTGGAGGTGGAGGTGGAGGTGGAGGCGACGAGGATGGGGACGGGGACGACGAGAACGAGCTACTCCCCGCGATGGCGGACGATGACTACTCTGCGCAGCTCTCGTGGCAGAGTCAGACGAAGGATAATTTGAAGTGCGTGTTTTACCCCGTTATTTTCATACATGTACCTAATAAACGCGTAGAGTCCTCATGGACAACTTCACACCTCTTCAATACGAGCGCTTCGAGGCATACCGGCGGCATGCCCTCCCGAAGCAGGCAGTGCGCAAGGTTATCCAGCAGAATGTGGGTATGCAGGTGTCCCCTCCCGTCGCCCAAATCGTGGCTGGGTTTGCGAAGGTGTTTGTGGGCGAGATGGTCGAGAAGGGTGCGCCGTGCTATCTATTATTTGCTCGATGTTTTGGCTGATACCTCTCACAGCCCGTGCAGTCCAAGAACGCCGCGGAGAGGTGGGCCCGCTGTCGCCCGACCACTTGCGCGAGGCATATCGGATGTATCAGGAGGAGACGGGAAGGGTGGGCGCGGCAAGGCCGCTGAGGGCGAAAAAGTTGTTTGTGCGGTAGTGTCAGCCTTTTCTGTAGCTGTAATTGTAACAAAATTTGAACAATGACACAACAATATTAATCTTTATCGTACATGCAAGCGGCTTTCAATAATTATTTGCCTTCCACATGCGCCATCTTCGCAGCCAACAACTTCTCACAAAGCCCATAATCCAGGCCCAACCCTTCCTGGGTGCTATCCTCAAATATCTTCACTAATTCTTCCGCACTCAATCCCTTCCGCTTCGCAAACGCACCAAAATCGTCCGCATCATTCCCCTCCAGCATGCGCATAAAGTTCATCTTCTGCAACTCCATGCCCAGTTCTTCCGCACGGTCGTTGTGTCTTTGTGCGTACCGCATCCCCGCCATTGCCAGCACCCACGCTTCCTCGACCAACCCCTCCTCCTCCGCCAACTTAATCAAGTCTTTCACGCGCGCTATTGTCACATCCGGTTGGACCCCTCCACCGCTTATACGCCCCAGAGACGCCCCGATGGTTGTCCGCCGCCGGTCGCTCTCAGTCGCCTGTGGCTCCGGGAGATCGCACACCGTGCAGTGGCACTCGAATTTATACCTCTCCAGCAAGCACTCCCGTCGCTCGGCCGTCGACGCGGCGACGTTCGCGTACGCCATCGTGATTTCCTCCCCCTCTGCAATAGCACGCATCGCGCTCAGCTTACATTCGAACGTGTCCGCCACGGGCGAGTAATGCGCATTCGGGGCACAGGAGTGATTCGCGCGGCAGAGTTGGCCGCAGAGCGCACTGAATGCCCTCGAAGTATCGTGCGGAAAGTAGACGGCGAGGCAGTTGGTGTAGATGATTCCGCGGATGCGGCTCAGCTCGGGGGTTTCTGGGTGGGCGCTGCGAAGGGTAGAGATGGCGGCCTGCGCGTCTGGGGAGAGTCCTGCGAGTGCGGACTCGTAGAAAGCGTGGTGTTGGTCCTTGTGAACGGAGAGCCGGTCGTGTAAGACCAAGGTGGGGCGTTCACAAATGATGGGCTCGCCGCGGATGATGGGACGCGTCGCGAACATCCCCATTCCCTTGTCGCCAACCTCACGTATGATGAAAGCAGGTTCCAACGGCGGGGGTCGAACGGGTTTCTCCCAAAGCCGTAAGTCGGATATCACGTCGACACTTGGCAGCACATCGATAATGACCATGGTCGCATTTTCGGCGGACGGGAGGAAGAGAAAGTGCGCTGGAAAGGAGAGGCGGTGGTCCGCGCTCACGATCCGAGGGTTGTCGGAATAAAGCCGGCAAACGTCGGAGAACTGGAACTCGGAGTTTGGACGAGCAGCGACCATTTCTCCCATTGTGCTAGAGACTGGACGAGCTTGTTCTTGTTTCCGCGGGTGTCTTGCTCTATCAAGGGTCGTGAGTCAGGGAGCGGCCCAGTGCTGAACGAATCCTACCAGGAGAGCAGTGCGCACTGTCCGTGTCCTTATTGGTAGAAAATCCTCGCTTCACGATGCGGGGAAAAGCCTTTAAAAAATCGGATGTGCTTCCTTTAGTTTCCTCTCTTGGCTTCCCGAAAATTCGACTGACGCGCGTTGTGGCTACAGCGAAATTCAAATTTTTGCCAAAAACTCAAAATGCAAGTCCCTTTGGGGTCCGATTTACTATCTGTGTAACCCACTTGAATCTCCCGCGAATTGCCTGCGTGCTCTCCAGAGGAGGCGCTTCCAAAGGGTATACTTCGAACTACTTCGAGTAAAAGACTGATTCAACAACGCCAGTATTGCACGAAGCCACCTTGTGCCTGAAGAGGTCAATGAGGACTTCACCGCTTCAGTTTGAGGCCAGGCCGAAGAATTAGCACCGAGGACAGAACCAGCACCGAGCTAGTTAAGATGGTGGTTCAAAACAAGAAGTTGCGGGCCGGACGAGGGCCGGCCTCCCGGCAATCATAGAACCCGATTCGGTAACAGATAGGGACTACACTCTTTCGCTCGCTCCAGCAACAACTCTTTAACGTCTCATGTCGAGTACTGAAAGACATTAGCAATTAAGTATCAAGGTGGGCTGGACGCAATCGATCACAAATTTTATTGAAACTTTGTTGAAACTCCGCTTCGGCAACGCGTCACGTTATCGCGTGTCGTGTTGACGCACTCCCACGGCTCCCCACAGCTCTCAAATCTCACCATGCCAAAGAGCAAGCTCATCACACCGGAAAGGGCTGCGCGAGCGGCAAAAAACATGGTTGACGACGCCCGCAGGAATGGGACGCTCGCGTTAGCGTAGTCTTCTGCGATTTTGATTCGGGTGCTGAACTCTTGGCCGTACCTAGTGACCTCTCGCTTCGCAAAATCCGTCGAGCGTTGGAAACTCAGTTTTCTCTCCCAGCACTCGCTTTGGATGCCGAAGAGTTCAAGGAAGCTGTTAAATCTGCGGTCGAGTCGGGTAGCGTATGTGGTTCTCAAGTGGCTTCATGTTTGAACTGACAAATCTCGTACCAGGATGATGAAATGCCAGAACCTGAGATCGAAATTCCAATTAAAACGAAGAAACGCAAACCAGAGGCAGTGCTAGAGTCCCCGCCAAAACGGAAACAACGGAAAAGCGCGAGCTCGACACAATTCAAATCATCTGTATGAGCCACTGCTTATTCCTCTGCTCTACTCTTAGCTTAATCTAGGAAATGGTTCCAACGTCGGATATTGAAGAAGATCCTGAGGTCAAGGCTGAGGATACTTTCACAGCTCTGGAGAAGCCACCAGTCGCGGGGCCAGGTGGAGGCTCGGCAAAGGTACGTTTCTCTTCTCCTCTACCTGCGTATCCATTCTTTTCATTTACTTATTTTCTGAGAGGAGAATGACGGTATCTCACCCAAGAAAGCCCCCAAGACAAAGAAGGCTGCTTCCTCTGTATTGAGACCGAGTCCCCGGCCCTCGACATCGTCGACGCCGAAGGCTGATGTGGGTACGCTTAAACATCGGCTGTTCAACTCTTCAATCCTCTGTTCAGAGCGATTCTGAACTCTCCGTTCTCGACGATGAGCCGCCGAAGAGAACGAAAAAGTCCAAGACATCCAAACCCACAGACAAGGTCGGAGTTCTTCGCATGTTCCTTGGTGTGTCTGATTTATATCAGGGGGACAAGCCCAAAACCTCCAGAGGGAAAAAAACCAGTGAGTTGAGTAAGGACGAAGAAACCATCAAGCGGCTCAAGGCATGTGTTCCGTTCCGAACCTTTCGCACCGAGCTTCATTGCTCTTGTAGTCCTTGGTTTTGGCTTGTGGCGTTCGAAAAGTATGGGCGAAAGTGTTCAAGGTATTCACTCCTGTGCCAGGAGCGTGGTGAGCGCAACTGATCCTCCACCAGGACGCCGATACGCCTTCGCAGCAAATTCGGATGCTTAAAGAAATTTTGACGGGATTGGGAATGTCCGGGCGCATGAGTCTCGAGCAAGCGAAAGGAATCAAAGAGAAGCGAGAGCTAGCTCAAGAACTGGGTTAGAAATTTATTAACCGACTGTGTTGTACGCTAAGCAGCGTGACAGAGGATGTCCAAGCTTTCGCTGCCGCCGCCACACGATCGAAACCTAAACCCTCGCAGGAGAACGAAGAAGACGACGAGGAAGAGGAGGAGGAGGAGGAGCTTCCGGTAAAGCGCAAGGTAGGCAGCAGCTTTCCCCGTGTTCACAAGTCTCACACTCTATTAGCCCAATGCCCGCCGTAGTATCATGGCCTTCCTCCAGGATCAAAGCGACGATGATTGAACATCCAATTGCGCTGACCGGACCTTGTATTCAATACTCACAGTGTACGATATTTACTGCAATTCCAGGACATTTTACAAAGTGAACCCCTCCAAGTATGAAAAGGACAGCAGTGTTTCCACTGTTGGAGGTCGTGTCTCTGGTTGTCGGGCTGAGGTATATGGTGAACGCCGAGGAGGTCACCGTCTTTATATTCCAAGCTCATCACTGCGACGCCCTCGAATCCTTTGGTCACGAATCGGAATTGGTGGTGGTGAGAGGACATCTAACCTTTCCGTGTGTTGAAGTGTCCGAAATGTCTGTCCGAACTTAAACTAGTTCGATCTAGCGTTGAAGCCTGATGTTTTGAGGAAGGGCAAGGTGAGAAGGAAAACGCAACACTGAGTTTGTGTGCGCGCTTCTTAGCGTGCTTTTCACTCTCAATGTCCCCCGTCCGCACCCTTGGTCTCCAAGACGATACGCCTTTCCGTTCTTTCATCTTACCATCATGGACGCCAAGTGGCGTGTTTCTCTTCAATTGCTTTCCCTTCTGCGTGCCGCCGGCAATAGCTTGGGGGGAAACCCTAGCAGCAGACGGAGCGTATTTTGTATTCCTGTGAGGAATTGATTTCACAAGGGATTATGCCGTCGGGGACTTGCAAAACCGAATTTTACGACGTTAGCGGTGCGTACGCGTGCATACATTGGGGTGTCTATGTAAGAAATGGAGGCCCAGTTCCCAAATTTGACGTCAACCAATGATTTTCGAACTAGTCCTTTGTTTCCGGACTAGAACTCCTCACAATATTTAGGTATGCTCCTATGACACATTGAAACAACACTGCTGAGCCGGATTCTCTATTTTCCCTCCGAGGAACAGTGGTTTCGCCCAGAATCAGATGAAGCAATTTGTTTGGCGCATCGCATCTCCTTTTGGCAGCGGGCGTTGAGTAGCCTCATGGAGCATTGCTCTTACGTTCCGCTCTCACGATGTCGTCCTCCTGAATCAACCAAGAGTCCACACTTCCAGTTCCTGAGGTCAGTCGAGTCGTTGACAAGAATATCTCCGTTTGGGTCAGACTGAACAACGGCGGATCTGCGGAGAAAATGCTCTGGAGAAAATGCGTTTACCAGGCACACCAACGGGCCGCCGGGAACTCGTGCACACCCTACGCGCCCAATTACTGCCTCGATCCAGCGGGCCGTCATTCCTGGTCGACCTCCTGCTCTCAAATTAAACCGCCCTGTGGTCAGATCAGAAGGTACCCGGAGATATTTTCCCACTTGTTCCTCCCAAGTCGTCTTTCTATACCCACCGAGAATCGCTGACCAGTCAGCCGGTCGCAATTCCATCTCGGTGATATAAAAGCTTTCCTTGAACCTCAGAGATGCTTTGAGCACAATGCTTTTCTCACGTCTTGCTGTATTCCTTTCCCTCAGCGTGGTTACTCGTCTTGGCCATGCGCTGACATACCACGGCGCCGACTTTTCCTCGCTTGTGCTCCTCGAAAACTCGGGCATTCAGTACCATGATGCGGCCACCTCTTCCTCGGCGGCAAAGTTTGAGACAATCCTCGCGAAACATGGAGCTAACCTCGCGCGTATTCGAATCTGGACGAGCACCAACAACCAGGATTACAGCTTGACTTATGGTCTGGCTTTGGCGAAGCGAGCAGTTGCCGCCGGGATGTCGCTACTCATTGATCTGCACTTCAGCGATACTTGTAAAAACGATTTTTACTGCTTGTCGAAGAACTTAAGGACTGATTAAATCGCAGGGGCTGATCCTGGCCACCAGGCTATTCCTGCTGGATGGTACGCATAATTAACACACGCCAATGACCAACTTGTAATTCATTTTTAATGCTAGGCCGACCACTCTAGCGGGCCTGAACACCCAAATTTTCACGTCAGTCCCCATATTATTCACGACCAAGCCCGAAACTCAATCCTCGATCCCACAGGTACACAAACAACCTGGTCAAGGCATTCTCTGCACAGGGAACCCCCATCCAATTCATCGAGATTGGCAACGAAATTAACGACGGTATCCTCTGGCCAGTGGGGCAAATTTCCGTCAACGGCTACTCCCCGCTCTCCCAACTGCTGCACTCGGCGGTCAGCGGCGTGCGCCAGGCATCGTCCACGGTCCGGACCGTCATCCACCTCGCGAACGGATGGGACGCAGAGGGCGTCAGCTCGTTCTACCAGCAAATTTTTATTGCCGGAGAGTTCGCCATTGCAGATGTCGACGTGATGGTGCGTACCGGCCTCTCAAACAAAGACTACCGTTATAACATCTCGCGGGAAATGTGTAGGGCTTCAGCTTCTACCCCTTCTACGGCACCGGTGCCACGCTCTCGGCGCTGCAGTCCAGCTTGCAGGCAATGGTCACGAAATACGCCAAGGTCGGTCCCTTTCGTTCACCCAGAATGCTGCTTTTTTTGAGCTGGTATGGCCAGGATGTAATGGTCGTTGAAACTGACTGGCCCGAATCATGCTCTGGAGTCGCTCTCAGTCAACCCTCAATCGCCATCTCCGCCGCAGGACAACAATCATGGGTCCTCGATATCAGAAACGTCCTTTCCGCATTGTCTGGCGGCCACGGCATCGGTATTGCTTACTGGGAGCCTGGTTGGGTGAGTTGATTCAGTGATTAAGTTGTTTGTTATTTTGACCCTCATTGCATTCACCAGATTGGAAACGCTGGTAGGTCTTGGTAGCTGCATTGAGAGAATTAGTTCACTGACCGTGAAATCTAGGCTTGGGTTCGTCCTGCGCGGACAACCTCCTCGTCGACGGCACTGGGACGACCAGAGCTTCCATCGCTATGTTCTCTGCGGATATGTAGTTAGCACGCCCCTACATTGCTGTCAACGAAATGAAATCGAGGTAGAAACAGTGGAAAGAGTCAGACCAAATAAAAAAATATTTATTGGATTCATTATTGCCGAGCAGCGGCGAAATAATCTACACGATGGGGTCCGTTCATATGCATGCATGTGCCTCGTCCCCTCCTCTATGCCCGCCTACATCTGCTCCTGCATGATCTGGAAGAACGCCTGATATTCCTCCGGCGTCATCAAATCGTGCTCTGCCTCCGTCACTTGCGAGTAGGGCATCGGCGTGCCATTCACTGTAACTCGCGTAAGAAAAGAAACACCACACATTGAAGAAGAGGAAGGCAGTAGGCGGAACCCACCATAAACAATCGGGTCGTCCACGGGCGCCGCCTCCTCCATCGTGACGTCCCCCACCAGCTCGGGAGTTGTCCCAAAGCCATTGCCGTTCAGATGCCCCGTCGCAGAGCCGAACCCGTTTGTCACATTCTCCACCTTCGCGATCTTGTTGGCCGCGTCGGCGCCCTCGTGCGACCGTGAGCGCTTCCGGTACTCGTTGAGCGAGTCAAGGTACTCGACCGAGGGCTTGACGTCCTCCTCGTCGTCCCCGCCAAAGTCGCCAAAGTCGGAGCTCCCTGGCGCGCTGAGGCCCGTTGGCGTCGCCTGCGCGGAATTCTCCAGCGAGGCGTAGTATTGGTCGTAATCTGCCGAGCAATGAGTAAACAAAACAGAGAGAGGAGGGGTGGAAGAATACTCACACTGCGCCTCGTGGTTGATAACGGGCTTCACGTCCTTCTCCACCGCACTCAGCATCATACGCGGGCCCTTCTTCCCCGATCCAACGCCCACCACCCCCAACCCCCGCAGAATATCGTCGTTCGAGCTGGACGCAGGCAGCGGCGCCCCCGACGGGTCCTTGCTCACGCGCGCCTGCTCTTCGTTCCCCAGCGCCGTCATGTGCCCCGACACCGTACTGACGCGATGCCACTCCGGCAGCGTGTTCTGCTGGCGCTTTGCTTGCGCCTGCTCGTCGCGCTCCCGGCGGCGCGTCGCCTCGTCCTTGTCGGACGAGATAAGCACACCGATGCCATCGTCCTCGCGCTTCACCCCGTCGGCACCCGCGATCTTCAGCCCCGGCCCCGCCTCGCCGGTGTCTTTCTTCTCCGAGTCTGGCTGGTGGCTCTTCACCCACATCGCCACGTCGAAGCTAAGCGGAGGTCAAACATAAACAAGACACGGGGAAAAAAAGAAAGCGCGTACGCAGGCAGCATCATATCCTCGCTCTTCTGCAGCCCCGCGCGAATGAAGCGCATCTGGTGATTAAACCGCTGCATGCGGTCCTTGCTCCCCATCACGCACTCCGCGTCCTCGTTATCCACCACCTCCGCGTGGCAAATTTCGCAAATGAGCGCGTTCAGCGTCATGTCCATGAGCTTGTCCACGTCGAGCGGGGTGTACGAGGTTTTGCATTGGGGGCAGATGTAGCCCTTGTTGTCGAGCTCCTGCAGATTGTTAAAGGCTACCGGCAGTTTATGAAAAATAAATCAGCGTACGTTGCGTCCCTTGGTGTCGATCTGCTTGCGCATGCGAGCGATCCGCCATTTGACGACGTTGCAGAAGTGCTCGTAGTCGATGTAGTAGTATTGCTTTGCCGTCGCGCGCTGCGCCCCTTCACGGAGTTCGTTTTGCCTGTATCTGTATGCGGCGCGCTCTCAGTCAGCGCTCGCGCGAGCATGGTTAGCCGCGGAGGAGAACGCACATCTGGACCAACCGGTCATTGGACAGGGTCGCAATAACCTTGTTGAGCTCCTTGGGCTGGAGGCCCATGCGTCCCGCCAAGTCATCGTCTTTGAGACTACGGGTGGCACCAAAAAAGGTCAGGGAAAAGCCAGGACGCGGAAAAAACGTGCGCAGCGGGGGGGCAGGCGGCGAGTAGCACACCGCGAGCAACTACTTACACCGTATGGCGCGCAAGCTGGTCCATGATGATTGTATATTTCGGCTCGTAAAAGGCGCGCGAAACATGCTGGACGAGGAGACGGAGGGTCTCCCTATCTTCCTTGGTAGCCATCGGCGCAGCGAGACCTGGCCGGCCTCAAGGTTGTGTGGCCACAGCCTGAGCGCCCAGGATGAAGAGGTTGGCCCGAGACGTGGTGGTGGTGTTGAGTCAAAGCGCGGGAGCGAAGTCAAATTTGGACTCGGCTCTTTGACTTGGACGCTCACACATTCTTCGTGTCCTCCTTCACCTGCCCTTGTGAGAACAACTCATCTTGGGAACTGTGTCTTTTTCATCCGACAACTGTGTGTTTTTACTCAAGCGGCCATTTTGGACCATACTCATGCTACCCCCGGACACCGAACCCCTGTACCTCGAATCACCCTTGTTTGTGGAGCTCGCCCGCCTATCCCAATGGCCTCTTGCTCTTGGACGATCGCTCAAGGGTCTCAAGAAGACTATGTTCTCAAAATCTTCCGTCAAGCTTTCGCCTTCAAATAACACTGCTCACGTTCATCCTCTTCGTGCCATTTTTACTGTCTGCCCAACGCCGCGGTCAGCTCGAGCTCAGCACTTTATCGTTCGAAGTGGAAGCTGGAGCAAAATCCCCAAGCTATCTGTATCGCTTGCGGGAGTGGTCCTTCAAGCGCAACCATCTCCGTATTGGGTGGGCGACGTATCAAGAATACCGCTTACAAAAGTAACGGACTCCGGCATGGTTGGCGAGGCAGGTTGAGCGGGCAGATAAGTACCAAATGTTGCTCATTCTGCGCTGGCCGATGTCCTTCGTTAACGTGCCAGGCAGCCTGTAATCCGGCAGTCTTTGTAAAACAAACGTAGAATTCTGATCAGACTCAGACCGCCTAAAAAGCCGAGGGCGAGTGAACGGATTGCGTTTTGGAATTGAGAGAAAGAAAAGGTTGGACTCGCAAAGCTAAGGATACGTAGGATAAGGAGTTTGTTGTACTATCTGGGTGATAATTAGCCTGAGACGTTGAGGGTGCAATTGAAGGGAGCAATTGAGTGATCTCCGCTAACGAAATAACCAAAAAGATGCGCATGCAATTAGCCGGGGTGGACTTAATCTCGTCCCGTCCCATTATGCGACAATGGGTTTCTTCTCTTCCCGCAAGCCTGACCCCGCAGAGGACACCGCGTCGAGCAAGGAGAATAATGGACGGCCCGCTGCACCCCTCACAGAATCTGCCTTCAAATCCCTGCGTTCGCGATTCCAGGTCGTGAGTCTACCCGCAAGCATGTCCCTCTTGCCTCCGACCACCACCGTCTCCTAGTATGCAAAGAAACTCGACACAAAGGAGCGCGACTCGCCCCCGCCGCTGTTCGTGTCTAGCTCCTCGGTCGCGCAAACCCTCTCCCCCTCTCCGAGCACCCCCATCGCAAACCACCAGCTCCAGCTCAAGCTCAAGCTCAGCACCAGCTCACCCGCCCTCAAATCAATGCGCACCCAGTCCCGCGCGGACCGTTCCAAGTCTGCTAACACCTCCCCAACCAGCAGACATTCCATGCAAGCTTCCGAATCGGACCAGCGTCCCTCGACGTCGCGCTCACGCGCATTGGGCACAAAGACGTCCTCTTCCTCCCTCGCCGCCACACCGAACCCCACCCGCAAGACAGATGCTGTCACGTACGGTCTCGCCTGTACACTTTGTTGCTTGTGTTGATCCCGGGTCGACAGCACAACTCTTGCCCAGCGGTTGAATGAGCTTGCCGTCGCAAACTCACAGGGGCTGCTAAAGTAAGTTTGGCTGCACGCGCGTATACTCATCAGAGGGACCTTAACCGCGTGTTGCAGCGACGACGAATATCGGCTGTTGCGTCAAGACCTCTTTCAGCGCTTTGCGAGCACCACCACCGTGCCGACAGAAATCCCTGTCGTTCCCCTTGCGTCTCAGCACAAGTCCAAATCTGTTCGGCAGAATGGCGCTCCTATACCCACACTGACAGATAAACGACGTGAGTCCCGTCGCGCCTCGTGTTTTTCGGTCAACATTACAGGCATCTCCAGAATCCATAGACTCAAGGCGGATTTCAACATCCACATCCAACTTTATCGTTGACAAGCAGCGCACTCCGTCGATGCACTCGCGCTCATCAATGACCTCGGGTGTCGCGAGTTTCTTCCGCCGCGCGACCGGTCGCCAATCCTCACACGATTATAGCGACACGTCGAGTATCTTCTCTGCTACCTCCGGCGCCGCCGAATACAGACGTCTTTCCAAAAAAACTAGCGGCTCATCATTAGGCACACTAGCCACAGACCGCGGCGACACCATGTCCATCTCCTCGCGCCGGACGAACAACGTCAGCTCACCGCCGGAACCGAGCAATGGTGCTCCCTCCGTCCGATCCGTCCGGCGCCTGCCCACGCCCCCGTCGTCCTTCCCCACACGCTTGCCCGGCGTCGAGAGCCGCTACGCAGGCATGGCGCCGGAGGGAGACGCCAGCCCCACCACAGAGGCACCAGACACGGCACAGGCGCTGCGGCGCGAGATCGCCGCGGTCGAGGCGGAGGGGCGGCGGCTCATGGACGCGTTCAGCGGCCTCGAGCTCACAACGCTCACGCAGCGGCGGCGCACCGCGGTGACCGGCCCCCGCGATTCCGTCGCGACGCTCGTCCCCGACGGCCGGTCGGTGTACTCACGACGACGTAAAGGCTCGGACGCGGGGGATGGGGATGCGTCGTCGATGCGCTCTGCGACGTCTGCGGGCACAGCTGCGTCTTCCACGAGTCGGCGGAATGCGCGCGGGTCGTCGCTCAAGCCGGGCGGGCCGGTGATTCAGTCGGCGGGGTTCATCTCCTCGAGCTCGTCGCGCGTTGGGTCGCTGCGGCGGAAAAACTCGGGCTCGAGCGTCGGGTCTGCGACGTCGCATTCGCGGCTGGGGATTGGCGCGAACGGGTCGTCGTTGGGCGGGAGCGGGAGTGGGAGTGGTAGCGGGCATGGGGGGCTAATAGTCCCGCCTGTGCCGCCGCTGCCTTTGGGGATGTCGCTCGCGCACATGGGGAGCACGCCGAGTCTGTCGCGGAGCTCGGGGCATCTGCCGATGGGCGTCGTTCGCGAGGACGAGGCGGTACTGACGGTGGATTTGGACGACGAACGGGAGTTTGGGCAGGAGATGGAGGATCTCAGGCGGAAGAGGGAGGAGGTTGCGTCAAGATATGAGGCGCGGATCGAATATTTGCGCGCCAGGCTGAAAGGCGCAGAGTTGCACGAGAAGCTGTTATCTAAATAGCACGCTTTGTGAACCATTCTTTTGTCAGGGCCGTTCAGCAGTCGCAAGAAATGAAGATGATCGTGAATCAATTCGACTACATTTAAGGCACGGAAAGACGCGTTAACCGGGTCGGATAGGCCTCAACCAATGCGATGACATCCGGCTTCCGGTGTATCTCACATATTTCTCGGCCTTCAGGGCGAAATCGCAAAATTTGATTCGAGGATATCTTTGTACTTAGCGCGAACACGCTTGAGATTTCTTGGGCCGAGCTGAAATGCAGGAAGCCTTTTTGCTGGGGTGATCAACTTTTCAAATCTTTGTCGGAAAAATCGGAAGAGGCTTGTTCGGCCATCTTAGGGGTTATGAGACCGCAAGAGATTACTAGGCTTGTAAGACCTTGTCAGAGGAGGGTGATTTCAAAGAAGAAGAAGGAAGCCAAGACTACTTACTGCGAGGTTTCCTTTTTGGGTCGAAAGTGGTTGTTTTGAGTTGTTTGCTTTCGCCATCCTTACACTCTCACTGCACCTGCACTTTTGGCCTCGTTTGAGACTTCAAGATCAGAAGCAGCTGCCGCTTACCAAGAGCGGCGCGTGATAAGCCCGGTGAAAGAGGCTTGTGAGCACGGAGAATCCGCGTGAGGTTTAGGGACTCTGCGGCATTATTGCTTGCCCCTCTGACTTTGCGAAATCGGCTCAGCAACTCTTCAAAAATTGGCACTTGCCCGCAATGTCTCGGCGCGGAATGTCTCGCGGTTGAATAATGGGTTTGGGGCCTCCGGGATTGTGCGACCATCGTACCGCTGTTTACACTGAACTCTAACCACATTGTCGCCCTCGTCGCCTGCAAAGAAATGCAGACTCAAAACGCTCAAGTAGCAACGAAAAAAACCACCTTCGTGTTCTTGATCGACTGCAGCGCCACAAAATGGAAGTACGCGGAAGGAACTGCAAGTCTCACCGGAATGGCGCCGGCTCTATGTCTTTCGACCACATCCGCGACGGAAAAGCACAGGTCTCAAGCGGATGTACTTGCTCCAATGCGACCCTTCGCACTCTCTCTGGGTATAAAAGCAAGCCCATCTGACCTCAAAAAATCATTCGGCGCACCCAGTCGAACCAGTCTACCAGCCTCTTACGACCCTTACGACTTGTCCACTTACGATCCATTCTACGCTTCCACTAAACGATTCACCATGATGACCTACATCCCTCTCACCGTCGTGGCCGCACTTCCCCTCCTGTCATTCGTCGCTGCCCTCCCCGCCCCCGCCCCCGCCGCCATCGTCATCCCTGCTGACGCAAACCTCGGGGCCACAGTTACGGTGACGGTGACCATCGCGCCCCTGTGCAGCGGCAGCCCCGTGTCCGGCATGTTGTCGTCTGCCGCCGCGATTGTGAGCGGCGTGGCCGGCTCCGCCGTGAACAACGTCCCTGGCGCCGTCTCCTCTGCGCTCTCCTTCGTTTCCGCCGTCGACTCTGGTGCCTCGTCGGTTGTGTCTGGCGCGCTCGGAGCGCCATCTCAGGCGTTGTCATTTGCCTCTGCTGCCGCAGCGTCGGTCACCCCTGTGGTGAACGGTGCTGTTGGAAGTGCTGCATCTGCGGCTAGCGGTGCCGTGGCCTCTGCGACCTCCATCGTGAACGGCGCCGTCAACGGCGCAGTTTCCACTGCCAACAGCGTTGTCAATGGCGCAGCTTCGACTGCCAACGGAGTCGTCAACGGCGCAGTTTCGACCGTCAACGGTGCAGCTGGTGCCGTGACCGCGTCCGCCAACGACATTGTGTCTGCCGTGAACACCGACGCCAACAAAGCCGCGGCCGCCGTCACCTTGGTGGCCAACAGCGCCATCCCTGTCACCGGTGCTGCCCTTCAGGTGCGTATTTTCACTCCAGAGTCTCAACTCGTCGATTAACGCTCCGCAGGTGGCTGTCAACCAGCTCGCTCCCACAACTGCTTCGCTGGTTACCGACCTCAAAAACTTCGTACGCTGTTGATTTTTCCTTCCTAAACATTATGGAACTGATCTTTCTCTGTGCAGAGCTCCTCCACCGCCGCATACACTTCGGCTCAACTCGCTATGATCAACTCCTCACTCTATGCCCTCCAGACTGCGGTAGCTGCCTTACAAATCGCGGTACGTCCCCTTCGGTTAATGTTGTGATTCAAGTCGCTGACACTCGGAGTAGATCAACAAGGCGCCCCAGGGCACGTATGCCGCCCTCACGAGCAACCTTCAGACCCTGTATTACTACCTTGCGGTAATAGTCCTCCCCTTTTGACCGTCCTCCGGGTGTGCTGACATTTCTTTGAAGACCCTCGCCAACTCTGGCACCTTTGGAAGTGTCGGCGCCAGCGGCAACGTCGCAGGATCGCTCGCCATCTCGATATCGAAGCTGTAAACGTCTCGAATGAGCTTCCGACTGCTGACCTTCATGTTGTGTCGTGTTATCGGACTTAGAGATTGGATTTTCGCGCTACATGCGCTTGTATTACAACTTTTGTAGCAAATGAATCTTTTCGTGTTGGTTATTTGTGTTAGCCTGAGTCGGTTACTGTTAGTCATCCGCGTTTATCTGCAACCTGAGTGCAAATTCCCATGTTAGACTCTTCCCTCAGGCGACCGACCGCCGCCGCACCGTCTAAGTTTTAGGCAGCGAGCGGCAGTAAGTAAGTTCTGGCCTTATCATCCGGCATACATTTTTTGTTTCGGCTGGAGGCCCGGATCACGGAGAAACCCTCCAAAGTTCAATAATTCGTGGGCTTCCGAATAAGCGGGGGTTTCCGCTCGCAACCCGGGTTTCTCAGTAGAATTGTCCCAAAAGCGAGGCGAAGGCCATTTTTTAAGTCGGCGGGGTTTGGAGAACAGTCACGGTCGGTTGAAGCCGGAGGCAACCGTCAGTGTCAACGCGATGTCGACATAATCAATCATGATCATCAATCATGTGTCGGAGCCCCTCACTTCGCCTCCATGGCCGTTTCTATCCAACAGCTCGCGGCTCGCCCTCCACCTCCAGAATACCGTCGCGCAAATCTCCAGCTTGCATGAACAACATACTTAGCAGCCGCCCCTCCCCCCAATCTCGGAGGCTCACCTCAGTGGGCGCTTGACATGATTCACGGTAATAAATGGGAGTTCTACGTGATGAAGATAATGTATTATAACTCATCGGTCGATCTGCAAGAGCAGTAAGTCCTCCCTTCTCCTCCCCCAAACACCACACTCACCCAAAACACTTAGGGTTACATGGAGCCTTACGCGCAACCAAAATGCAACGCTCAATCACGACGTCCTACACCTCGCCCCGCTCTGTCATCCATTTGCAAGGCTTGCTGTCCCCGCCATCCCTGCCCCTCCTGCCCCTGGTGCCCCAGCAAACCCCCCTCCCGTCTTTGTCCGCCCTGCCCCCGGCCCCGTACCTGCTGCTCATGCATTGTTCCCCACCACTCTGGGTGACCTCCGCACACTCACTCGTGAGCACACGGTTTTTAAAGTGGTTTCCTCAAGCTCACTCGTTCTCTGATGCAGTTGCTAACCTCGGCCTCTTATTCGCAGCATACAGCATCCCACAACCCAATGGCCTTGTTGCTGTTCAGCGGGCGGAATTTGCACGTTACGTAGGGGTTATGAACATAACGCGGGACATAGCCACCGTTTTAACCCTCTAAAGATGGGGCAGCAAACTGGTAGGCAGATATTTTTCAGCGCGCAAACAACTCTCCGAACTCTCCTCTGCGTTGCCGCCGCCGCCCAACATCAGTCTATCTATTGAATGAACTCACCTCTGGAGGAATGAACAGAATACTTTGTCCTGGTCTCTTGCAACACGCGTCGGCTCCACCTTGCGCGTTTATAACCTAGTTGGCTTTATTCCCGTCCCCAAACGACTAGTACCTTGCACACGGTCATCAGTATATAATACAATAAATGATTGGTCGAGGGCATGCACTGCGACGGCGGCGCAGCCTTCAAGAGCAGGACACACGCGCGGGTCTCTGTTTTTTTAGTAGAAAAACAACAAATAAGTCGGCGGCGAACTTCACAGATGTCTTGAGTTTCTGTGGTTCAACGGTCTCTTGATTTCTGTGACAACCATTGTTCTCGCCATCTCAAGTTGGTGGGGGGTACTCAAGGAATTTCGGTAACTGAGTTCTCTTTTCTCTGACCAACATGAGCCACTCAACTGCTAATAGCCCGCCCGTCGTCCTCTGGAACTTCGGCCAGGAGTCTTACACCGTGGAGTCCGACGGCGTCCATTTACTAGCGCTGACTCGTTAGGACTCGTTGCGCGACGAAGACGAGGGGAGCGCGTCGTTAGAGTCTCCCAAGTCGAAGACCCCTCCGCCCAGCGCCGGGGACAATTCTCTTGTGCTCCTTGCTACGCCGGCGAAGAGAAACCCGGTGGAACAGAACGTCCCAGTACGAGCGAGGGCACAAGCAGAGATAATCGCCCACAAACGATGTTGTGGTGGAAAACCCTGCAGAACAACTTCAGGGGGGAACTTCCGGTCGCAGAATTCTTTGAAACCTACTTGGCCAAGCCATCCACCGAAAACGACGCGCTCATTCAGGGTTTTGTCGACGAATCAGCCACGGAATTGACAGAAGCCGCGGAAAGGGCCAGCCTAGCCAAGACGGAAAGGGAATTTGAAACTTCACTGGTAGGTCATCGTTCACAATCTCGCTTCTCTGAGCTCATTCCTCCATGCTAAGATGCTTTATTTGAACGCCGTTGTTTCTACGTTCCCGCCCACCACTATGCCCTGGTTTGCATGCACCAAGTCCACCCACTTCTCTCCAATAGCCGAGGGCGATCACGCCACTTCGCCAGACATCATTGGTGGACGGCCTGGGGAAGAGCGTCCCTCGATATATACATGGCCTGATTGTGGCGTGGTCTTCGAATTGAAAGTCGACACGGATATTTTCAAGGCAAAGGAAATCAACAAAAACTCCATAGAATCGAAGGACGCCCTCATGCAGATTGCGAAGAGCGCACGCAGCCTTCTGACCTCCGGGCGGTGTTGCTTCGTTTTTGTCGTTGCTGTGATCAAAACCATGGCTCGCATCCTTCGCTTCGATCGAGCCGGTTTCAGAACCAGCGCAGCCTTTAACTGGACCGAGCAATCGAATTCACACTTCATCCCCACCTTCCTTTGGCGCCTCTACAATCCCGACCCCAGGAGTGGCACTGAATCACCCGCCCCTGACGTCGAAAGTGGCACCGAATCACCCGCTCCCGACGTCGAAAGTGGCACCGACCTCCCCGCTCGCATGTATGGGGCGGACGAGACCATCTCTATCCCGACGGCGGCGGAGAAGGAGCAAATGTTCAAGCTCTGGAAGAAAACTTCCTCGTACGAGAAAACTGTCGCTGCCAAACTCCTCTCGTTCGAGGAGGCTACTCGCAACAGCCGCTGGTTGGAAGCCTCGATAAATAACACAACAGTGCGATGTTTCACCATCGGCCAGCCCCTCTTCGAATCCGAGGGTTTGTTTAGTCGGGCAACCCGCGTAGACCGGGTGGTTATCGAGGATGATCCCACCCCAACCGTATACGCGTTGAAAGACGCATGGCGGCAGGTCTGTCGCAGGCCCGAAACGGATTTTTACGACGTGATAGCGAAGTATTGCGAAGAGAAGAGCCTCCCGACCCAGGGAATGGCCAGATGTCTCGGTAGCCTCGAATTTTCTGACCCAGGCCATGAAACGAACTCGGCAGGCTCACCTGAGCAAGAGCGTCGCCATATTCGCTCCCTCCTTACGCCCGTGGGCATCCCACTCAAACAGTTCCCATCTTCAAGAGAGCTCATCCTCGCGCTGGAGGGCGTCTTGGAGCGTACGTCTCGTTTCATTTTCGTTTCGCCCTTTTATGCCCTATAGATCACAGAGTCGCCTACGAAGCTGGCGTGATTCATCGCGACGTCAGCGAAGGCAATGTGCTCTTCGATGAAGAAACCATGAAGGGTTTTCTGGTTGACTGGGACTACGCGGAGTTCAACCAGCAAGGATCATTAATTTTCAAGCCTGGTTTTCGGAAGGATCAGATGGCGACAGGTACACGAATATTGACAAAAGCCTCAAGGATTTGGCTGTTCGTCCGAATATCTGTGCCGTTGTTCACCCATTGACAGAAGCTCTTTTCAGGGGACATCTCCTTTCATGGCTATCCAGCGCCTTGAGGCGCAGAACACGCCCCATGAGGCCCACCACGACTTGGAATCGTTTTATTGGTTGCTCATTTGGGTCATACTGCGATACACTATCCACAATCACAAGGACGGGCTGTTCGCTTGCCACCACCTCTTCGATGTCAACGACCCAGCCGCTATAAAACGCAGCTGGTTGACCAAGAAAACGCCCATCGCAGATCAAACTTCCCCATTATATAAACTAACAGCGCGATTCCGACGGCTAGTCCAGGGACAAAACCCCGTTGTCATCGAGTTGGACGAGATTTTAACAGACTCCGCACCAACTGTTGCTCCAGCAGCCGAGCCCCTCACACATGTCGATATCAAGACGAAGGTCTTCGAAGCAGTCATTGACCAAGAGAACTGGGCAATTTTCGAGGACAGGTCTGCGTTGCATTTCACGCCACCTCGTATGAACATCCCAGAGAAGAGTGGCAGGCGCCAAACCCGAACCGAGGTTAGCAGCAGACTTCATCGAGACGCGGTGGCAAGGTCACAACGTATTTCGGACAGCAGCGTCGGGGGGCCCTCGACAAGGAGCCGGAGCAGTAGCAAACGACGACTCGAGCTAAAGGAGGCTGCCCCTTCGCTCCCAACCTCCCCCACTGGCTCGGGATCCGAAATGTCTGAGCGACCACCCAAAAAAGCGAGGACGGATCCCGCCGTCCGCAAAACAATCACTCGCAGTATGAAGCTCAAGGGGGGCGGTATGCCTGAGCCACAGGTCGCGGAGCCGAAGAAGAAAGCGGCGACCAAGAGGAGACGCACCCAGTCCAAGCCTTGACTACGTCGTTCTGATGTATTTTCAATGTCGCCAGCATCATGGACTTTACTTTGTTCGTGAATCGACGCTGGTCTCGCTCGTTTTGATACTACTCCGGAAAGAACTCGACTTAAGTCAGATATTCCAACTCAACGTCGCTAGACCCCCCGGAATGGCGCAACTCCACGGTGTTTCGCTTGTTCCTTCCCAGGTGCGACTGGAGATGAAGCCTCCTTCACTTGCCGCCAGGAAGGTATCCTGTAAAACGACCGCAACACCGTCCGTGGCCTCCTCGAGATTCGCGTACTGTTGGAGTTCGGGGCAGGCCATGAACCCTAACATATGGCGCGAGCTGGAAGGGTGGGTTATTTCTCGGGGGATCGATACGTTCGCGGATTTCGGGCGGTGGAAGAACTGATAATGTAATGTGTTGGCATGGATTGTAGTAGAGGTTGGGTATGTGGATTACCTGCACCTGAGCACCAACGGATGGGGCGGACATGGATCGCAGGGCTATCGTCCCGCGCGATGGATCTCCCGACATTATATTGCACATTTGATGTGGCTATGAGGAGGTGAAAATCAATATATAAAAGGGATGGTCTTATGCACGAACCTCGCCAGCTTCAAGTGTTGCGAGTGAAAACTCGTCGTTATCTTTCAACGAAGCGGATTCAATCCCAGACGCTCGGACGGCCGATAATAACAGCTGAGTGGGATTTTTCTTATCTAAGGAGATGACCAGGTTTCCTTCCGCCCTGGATACATTGAGAAAAGCTCGCAGAGAATTCACTCGAGCTTACTGTGTCACCGTCATAGGTGAGCTAAGAGCTTTCATGCCAAGAAATTGCACACTGGCGCGCACTTTCGTGCTCTTCAAAGCCACACCGACCGCGCCTGATCCGTATATTTTATCGCCTTGAAACAGAGTGACCGGTCTTCCAGTAATGAAGGGGGTTGACGCTGCAAAGAGCCCAAGCTAAGAGCGAGTGGTTTATTTCTTTGCGATGACGCGAAACTGCGAAACACAGGCTAACTTTTGTTGCGCTGGGAAAACCTGCCAGTGCATTGGAGAGCCCTTCTGGAGCGGCATCGGAAAAGTAGATTATGGATCCGACCTCATCTGGACTTGAACAATAAAATTTACACCGCTTCTCCTAGAATGAATACGACCCACCTTAGAGTTTGCAATCCGGTAGGCAGCTCATTGGCCGTTAGACTTTGGTCCCACACATTCGCCCAATCTACAGTGCCGGAGGGCATGTCTCCTTCAAATACATCGGTCTGTGCGCCTTTTTGGCGGAATGAGTGTCGGCGCCCGACCTGCGGAGACACTGTTCCCGGAATTTGAGAGCGAAATGGAATGCAACTGTGCGAGTCGAGTACGGCAAATGAGCAGGAAACGAGGGCGTGCGGATAGCCTGGTAACGGAGCGGAGAGACAACCGATGGTTTGAGGTGAGAACGCGGTCAGTTTTTGGACCAGTTGTGCAAGGTCGGAGGGAGGAACATTTGGTGAAAGTGCAAAGAACAAAACACGATTAGGGTAAAGCTTTGAAAGGCCAGAAAGATGGGATAGAATACTGGCCGGAGACCGCGCAAGTACGGTGCTGAAGTGCATTCGGGCCGTTCAACGGCGATATCGGCCGAAAGTCAATCGTGGCTGAATTCGAACACTCACTCTCGTTCCAGCATTTACTAACCTCCAGTTCGTCGACATGCCGGCTGCCGTCGATGACCATCCATCGTTGCTCTGGATAACGTGAATACACAACAATTGCTCTGTAGTCACTCACCCACGTCTGGTTCAGCATTCCGTCTGTTCTGCTGGTCTCGGGCTACTTCGTTCGCAGATGGTATCTTGCTAGGCGATTGCGACTGCATGGAATCGGAAAAGGCGGTACGCATATTTGACGCACTGGTAATCTACTCTACTAACCCGCGCGACGCAGCCCCTGGCTTCCAAACTAACGTCCGTAAAGTTCGCATTCCACCAGACCTCATGCGCCGCATACGAGCTGGAGAAGACGTGAGCCCTGACGAGATTGCGGCTGCATCCGCGCGTATGGAGAGAGAGGAGATAGAGCAAGGCTCACCTGAGCCTCGGCGCGAGGAGCGCCGGGAAATAATAGAGAGGGATGACAGGCCAAAAACAAATCCGGTCGCACAGGATCCGCCAGCAAACGCCGACCCAGTCAACGAGTGGCTACCGGAAGGGATCACTGCTCCGAAGAAGCGGTCAAAGGGAAAGAAGAAATAACCTGGCATTTATTACACTGTCGCGCTCAAGTTTCGGCTACTATTTATCACCGACCATTTTGACTACTTTCTACCCTGCAGTCGTGATCTTGGACCTCCCATCCGCCTGGTACAACTGGAGTCGCTGGAGATCGATCCCGTCGATGGTGCGCGTGTTTATAACGACGAATCCACTCCGAGGAACAGTCGCGCCAAACGCTGTGCCGCAAGTGGGGCAGAATCTGTGTATGATCCTTCCTTCTCCGAACGAATATGTGGTCAGGTCGTTCGCCGAGCCTTTTGTGAACCTGAACTTGTCCTCCCAGGTATATCTGGGTGCGACGTCAACCTTTCGCTACGGGATCGGTGCAACAAAACGAACACATTAAGATAGCCACGTTCCTCGCAGATGCTGCAGTTGCAGTTCACAACTGCCATCGCGTAGATATCCGGGTGCTCGAACTCGTAGCGAACCCTTTTGCAGTGGCAGCCCCCGGTGTGCAGTTTGACTTCTGCGTCCTTGGGCCACGGCACGGGCAAAGAAGGCGAGGACATGGCGGGGAAAATCCTTGCTGCTGGTTTAAGTGGAGGTTGCTTATGTTTACACGGCTTACAATCTTTCCGTGATTATTCCGTGTCAGATGAGGGACAAGTTCCCTCGCTAACCACATCGGGATATTGTTTCCCAATAATCGTGGCAAACGGATTTTTGTTCCAGGTATCAAGTACTTTCCCACACGCCACAGATGGAGCCAAAAAGTACAGGGTGCGTGCATTCGATCCCTTTGTTGAATGGTCGCAGGCTATCGGCGAATGAACGTCTAGAGTAGTAAGAAGCGGCCCAGCATCCCCTTTTCAAGAATGCTTGTCTATAAGTACTGACTGACCGGCACAGAACAAAATGACAGTCACCCGGCGATGATATGAGTTCCGAATGGATACCGTCCTACGCGTCGGCCAAAGTCTTGCTCTTGGATGCTATGTAGCATCCATTTGCTGCATGGCTTTTGGAATCCGTCAGCCAAGATTTTTGTTAAGCAGAGCGGTCGACGCAGAAATGAACCACCCATTACGGAGTCGGCAGTGCCTCGGCAAGTTGAGACGGACACGTCTAAAAAGTGAAGTGATTATGTGCCGGTGAGCTGGTATCCCTGACCCCTGACGGTGGTCTTTAGCGAGGAAGCATCCCGCGCGGCCAACTTGAATTTTCACCCGCAAATTTACGTGTAAAGCCCTATGGACTGTTGGAGTTCCACCCGGAAGTCCAGCGCGCCCATCACGTGGGCGCGTTTCCGGTGTCTTTAGACACACGTTGTCGGGCCGTTGCCTCAGTCTTTGCTCCGCACATTGACTGAGGTAAAGTGGAATCGTTAGACTCAAAGGACCTTTAACTTATCTTATTACCTAGATATCTGTGTCTAGGTACAACATATTTATATACAGTCTTTGCTCCGCACATTGACTGAGATATCTGTGTCTAGTTTCTACAGGTTATGGGCTTATTGTCCGTTCTTTGAATCGGACACAAAGAAACATTGCATTTAAATCTCACTGTGCACCATGGGAACTAATCCTACGCCGGCTCCGGTGGCTCCGCCATCTGTAATCGCCGCCGTCAAGGCTCCATCGCACTTCCAAGACTTCCCCGCTCTCGACAAAGGAAAGGGAAATTATGTCGAATGGGCGGAAACTTGCTCCGACGCCTTGACCCTTGCTGGACTGCTTAAATACGTCGACGGGAGGATTCCCACACCGGCAGATGCAGGACAACTCGCAATCTGGAAGGATAACGATGAGCTCGCCAAAGCTTGCTTGCGGATGCGACTCACCAGTACCGAGAAAGCCGCCATCCGGGAGGAGACAACCTCGAAGGGCATCTGGGATGCTCTCAAGACCCGTCATCGCAAAGACGGTGTTGTCGCCCAAATGCTCCTGCTCCAGCAGGCCCTCAATTTCCGCTACTCCCGCGCCACCGATTTGAATACGACGACTGAGCAAATCAAAGATGTTGTGAAACACATCTTCGACATCGGTTTACCAAACGAAAACTCACTCAATATCGTCATCATGCTCAACGCCTTGGGTACAGAGTTTACTGGCATTCGGGAGAACATGGACACCCTCCTCAGTTCCGCTGCCCTCACGGTCAAGGTCATCACCGACCGTGTCGAGCGCGAGCAGGCCCGGATCACCGCAGACAAGGCGAATGGCATCGAGACTGTCATGGTCGCCATGCAGAAGCCCATCGCAGCCGCGGCCATAGCATCGCAGGCAGTACCGTCCACCAGCAGGAACTGCGAGACTTGCAATGGCCGGCACCCGACAAAGAACTGCTTCGCTGCAGGTGGCGCCAGAGAGGGAGAAAGAGATGCAGTCCTTGCGGAGGCGAAAGCCCGACGGGACAAGAGAGCTGCCGAGAGCAAGGGATCAGCGGGGGCGGCCCAGAAGGGGAAGAAATTTGTGGATGAGAAAGGCAAGGCATACTATTTTGTCGACGCCACGGACAACAATACCGCCGAATTCGCCGCCGCAGCCACCGTTTCCGACATCACTCCCCAGTCCATCCTTAACAAAGTTGCTGATAACGAGCAGTTCTCCGACAGCGAGCTCTCCATGATGGTGTACCACGGGGTGGACTTGAAGACGAGTGTCGATTGGAGCGACCAGCCAACGAATCAGACGGCCCCATTTTATGTCGACTCTGGATCCACCGTCAACCTCTCGCCGTTCAAGGCCGACTTTGTAAACCTTGTGCCCATCGTGCCCCGGGTGATAAAGGGAGTCGGAGGTAGTGGTGTCGTCGCGGTGGGAGTGGGACAAGTCGTTATTCAGCCACCGTCACGCGGTCACAAGATTCGATTCTCGCACGTCCTCTACATCCCAGGCGCGCAAATTCGTCTTCTCTCCGTCGGATCTCTCTGCGACGCCGGTTACTCGTGCAATTTCAACGCCGCCGGTTGTAATATTGTCAGCGCTGCGCAAGGTATTATTGCTACTGCGACACGATACAACAAGAGTCTCTACGCCCTCAACGGGAAACCTGTCCAAGCGCACGGTGATCAAGCGAACATCGCGAAAGCTGTACCCGACCTCCAAACGTGGCACAATCGTCTCGCTCACACCAATATCCCCACCATTGTCCACATGGCAAAGAATAAATTGGCCACAGGTATGCCAATCGACCTTTCCAATACTCCACCGTCATGCCGACATTGCATCCTTGCGAAACAGACCAAGAACTCCGTGCCTAAGCAGCGCGAGAGGCCAAAGTCAGATCGTAAATTGGGTGTAGTGTACGTAGACTTGACCGGACCTGAAGCTGTGCAATCAGCGACGGGCAATCTTTACTCAATGGAACTTGTGGACGAGTGTACCTCTCGTATTTGGGCAATCCCCCTTCGATATAAAAGCGACGCCCTTCCGAAGCTTCGAGAGTGGGAGAAGAAAGTCAAGCTTGAGACCGGACTTGAAGTTGGGATTTATCGTACCGACAACGGCGAGCTGAAGAGTCATGAGATGGACGCCTGGCTAGCATCCAAAGGCACCCAGCAACAATTCACTGCCCCATATACGTCAGCGCACATTGGTATGGTTGAACGATCTCATCGTACCCTCATGAGCCGCGGCCGAGCGATGCGATCTGCCGCAAACGTGCCTGCAAATCAATGGGATGAATTTGTGAAAACTGCGGCACACATCTCAGAACGAATTCCTACCCGTGGGCACAGTGGTGAGACTCCGTATGAGGCCTGGTACAACAGGAAGCCAGACCTATCTCACTTACGAGAGATCGGATGTCGGGCATTCGTGCTGGTGCAGAATCGGAATAACCCAAAAATTTACGACCGTTCCATTGAATGTGTCCTAATTGGGTACTCTGAAAATTCCAAGGCATACAGGTGCTATCATCGTTCGACAAAGAAAGTACTCACCTCTTTTCATGTCGCGTTTATTGAATCCAAAGACGAAATTCCTCACCCCCTACACCCTGGACTTATCCTGGACGGGGAACAAGCTGAACCCGAACCTCCTAATAAAGCCCCGTTAATACCCTCTAACGACGACGACGAGATGATCCCACCTGCACCGCCAGCTCTGGCTCCCATACCTATGGCCATTCCCCTTCCTGTACAAGCCCCCGACGCTGCACAAGACGCGGCCGCTAGCGAAAGCGAGGGGGAGCAGCAGGAGGAGCAGGAGGAGCATGCCCCTCGTCGTTCAGGTCGCGAGAGACGAGCACCAAGAGCGGAACCGACGCGTACCGATAACGCGGTAGCCGATGCAAAGGCTAGTGGTGTCCGTGTCAAGGACGCACGGAAGGCGAGGCGCGAAGCACAAGTTGCTGCAAGGAGAGAGGATGACGAGGAGGAGGCCCCGATAGATGATGATGCACATATCCCCGAGGAAGCTATTGCCGCAATCGCAGCTGCACTCGAAAGCCGTCGTCCAGGACTTGACATGACCTATCCAGATGACACACCAACGCTCAGATCAGCCCTTCAGTCGGACGAAGCACCCAAATGGCAAGAGGCCCTGGAATCCGAATTCAATTCCCTCAAAAACCTCGATGTCTACGACCTCGTACCTCGTGCCAGTGTTCCTAGCGGTCGAAAGGTCATGCACGGCAAAGGTGTCTGCAAACGAAAACGCGATTCGCAGGGCGTAGTACAGCGCCACAAAATTCGTTGGGTCCTCCTGGGGTATGAGGCAATATATGGACAGGATTATACTAAAACCACCTCACCTACGGCACGAATGGAATCCCTCCGACTACTCGCGCACATCGGCGCGTCCCTGGATTGGGATATGCAGCAATGGGACATTAAAACAGCCTACCTCCATGGGGTCCTTGACGAACCCTGCTACATGTTCCAGCCGAAGGGGTTTGAGGAGCGAGGAAAAGAGGACTGGGTGTGGAAGCTCAAGAAAGGGTTGTATGGGATGAAGCAGGGTGGAAGAACGTGGTACCAGACCATGCACAAAGCGATGTTGGAGTGGGGGTTCACCAGACTTGGCACAGAACACTGTGTTTACCACCGCACGAGTCCGACGGGTACAGTGATCACCGCCATCCATGTCGATGATTTCACGTCGATTGCAACCAGCAAGGAGGAGAACGAGCGCTTCAAAGCTCAGATACGCGAGAAGTGGGACATTTCGGACCTAGGCGACCTTCACTTCGTGGTTGGAATAGCCGTTGAACGTGACAGGGAGAAGAAAACTGTAATGCTCTCGCAGACAGCACTCATTGATCGCATCATTTCCCAATTCGGACTTGCGGATGCCTATCCCGTTAAAACCCCACTTCGTCCTAACACTCGACTCTCCAAAGCTGACTCCCCGAAAACCCCCGCCGAAAAGGCCGCCGTTGCTCACCTTCCATATCGCGAACTCGTAGGATCCCTCATTTATGTCTCAAATGGCACTCGTTCCGACATTGCGCACGCCGTCTCTCAACTCAGTCGATTCAATGACTGTTTCGGCCGCGTGCACTGGGAAAATGCGAAGCATGTTGCGAGATATCTTAAGGGCACTCGTGATTTCTGCCTCACATTAGGAGGAGCAACACCTTGCGAGCTTTCCGGATTCACCGACTCTGACTACGCAAATTGTGTCGATTCCAGAAAATCAATCTCGGGCTATTGTTTTTCCCTTGGCTCGGGTGTTATCTCGTGGATGTCCAAGAAGCAACCTACTGTCTCGACGTCTTCCTGCGAAGCAGAGTATATTGCTGCTTGCTGGGCAACCAAGGAAGCTGTATGGATTCGATCCGTGCTCAAGGCAATCTGCTTTCCTCAAAACAATCCTACCGCCATATACATCGACAACCGAGGTGCTCGTATCCTAACTGAGGACGCCTCATTCCACTCCCGTTCGAAACATTTTGATGTCCAATACCATTATACCCGTGAACGAGTCGAATTCGGCGACGTGATCTTCAAGGACGTACCAACCAAAAACAACATCGCGGATATCTTCACCAAATCTCTTCCCTTCCCATTATTCTCTGTGTTCCGTAAACGACTCGGGATTCGAAAACCATAACTGAATTCCATTCGAGGAGGAGCTGGACTTCCCGGTGAGGAGGAGTGTTGGAGTTCCACCCGGAAGTCCAGCGCGCCCATCACGTGGGCGCGTTTCCGGTGTCTTTAGACACACGTTGTCGGGCCGTTGCCTCAGTCTTTGCTCCGCACATTGACTGAGGTAAAGTGGAATCGTTAGACTCAAAGGACCTTTAACTTATCTTATTACCTAGATATCTGTGTCTAGGTACAACATATTTATATACAGTCTTTGCTCCGCACATTGACTGAGATATCTGTGTCTAGTTTCTACATGGACCTAGGCCGAGATGCCTTGGAACTCGGAGGGCGGCCCGATCTCGGCAGCTGAAGAACCAAGCGATGTGGAAATGGAACGAATTCAAACATTGTGATTATACATTTGTACTGAAAAGGCAGTAGCAGGACCACAAAAAAATTCAGAGCGAAGGTGACGAAGGACGGTGAGAAGCCAAGGTTCACGAGAAACAGGCGAGTGTCCAACGCGAACCCGTCCACGGCAAATAGAAGTCGCTCACAGCCGCATGGAAACCTCACCGCTTTCTTGACGCAGTAAGAGTCCTGATAAGACGCGCCCAGCCGTCGTTCTCGCTTTACTCGAATTGTTTTTCGCAAGTAGCGGCGTGGAAAAGACGCGTCACGTCGCGTCCAAGAACGCCGACGCGTATCTGATGCCATGAAGGTTCTCCTCGCTTCTCTGATGAGTCTTTCCCACCACCGTCGTCGTCTGCACAAGCCAATTACTGGACGGTACCTCCTACTGAATATTATACACTATCAATATTAGCTAGTAGCTAGCGAACTCTATTATAATAAAGTATTCACAGAACGAGTAGCTACATAGCTAGTACCAGGAGCTACAGTGCATTGTGAGCTGTTCCCCGCGTTCTACAGAGCGACGGATATATTGAGCGTTCTAGTATGCACGATCAACATAGTCTGAACTCCTCCCCATTCAACTTTCTCACGATAATTTCAATAAGCTCGCCCGCGTCAAGCTTCCGCTCCGGCATCTCCATATTATCCGCTAGTTCCACCCGAAGCACGACGATGTTCGTGCGATCGTAATTCCTACATCCGCGGAAATGCAGAAGGTCGTTCAGGTACTTCGCGAAAATTTGAACATGCCTTCATCCGCATCACGAACATTCAACGGTGGGAATTTTCTACCATATCATTCGTCCTGCACGGCTCAGGCTGCAGGCCACTCAGCGCTCATTTCTCGACGCAACATTGGTTACTGTGAATGATCATACGTCTGTCCGGCAACCAAGTTTATTATTTTTTCCCGATTCCTCAAACGCTAAGTAGGAAGCACGTGCTGTGGAGGTTCCCAATCGATCCCAAATACACGCTCGAGCAAATCCCTCATGGCAGATACTCGTGTGACGCGACATTTCCGCCACCAGCCCCACGACCACGCTGCGTGCCAGATCCTGTGCATCCCCCGCTGCTCGGACAGCTGCGCGAGCCAGAATTGGTAGTAGAACCATTCGGGGCCGCAGTTTCCGAGCACGCCTTTGTCGATGAAGGGCAGCGTCTCTCGGATGTGCTCCGGCGCTTGGGGGTCGCCCAGCCAGACTGTTATGATGCGTGAAGGGAAAAGGAGGAACAGGGCGTTGATGAGGGTTTGATCCTTCCCGACGAAAATGCCCAGTTTGAGGTAGTGGTTATGGTAGGCGTAGAATGTGCGCTGCCACCAGGCGATGGCGCTGGGAGTGCCACCAAAGAACGAGCCTGTAAGTGGATACATAGCTTAAATGACAATTATAGAGGCTAGTTGCCATTTATTCGCACCTTGACTGATTTCGGCGTCGACGGGACCGTTGTTCTGCTCCCAGAAGCGAAGACTCGCGTCCGGGAGCCCGGCGATGGGGAAAAACAACAGATCCTCTTCTCTCTCCCCAGTCAATAAACTTCCTTCTTCCCAGATCTCTCGCGTCCTCTCCGGATCGGGCCAGTCTCGGTATTTGTGGGACGTCCTGAAACTGCCGGCGTCGTTCCAGAAGGCGTAATCGTAATCCCTGCCCGCGCGAGCAAGCGTCTGTACGCCTTTGTCCAAGAAGAACGGCTTGGCGTTCCATACAGCGTACTACAGTGCCAGTATATGGGTTAGGGAGATGCTAGAACGGCGATTAATCTAAATGAACACGCACTAGTTCGGGCGAATGACGGGCGCGCTCACGATCCTGGGCGTGCATTTCGTTGTACTGCTCTTTGAACTCACGAAGAGGAGGAATCTCGAACGGCGACGAATATGTTGTGTCGATTATAATCGGCATGTCGCCCCGACACTTGCGAATTAGTTCTGCCATCACGACGGGAGCGTAAAAGTAGATGTCGGTGGTAATGGGTTGAAGGTATTTCGTCAGCCACTCCTCGTACTCGTGTATGGTGTGCTTGGATTTCGAGAGAGGGAAGAACGCCGATACAAGGAGGATTCTGGTCGCATTTCTGGTCTCCGTAGTGTTGGAAGCCATGGTGTCATTGGCGGCGACCAGGGACTTGTCCAAGAGGATGCCGGTGGTTTCAACATGCGTGCGGAACGAGAGGAAGAGGTAGAGACCCAAAATGGCGGGAATGAGGAGCAAAAAGAAGCGACTTGGCCATGGCATGGGCTGGGCCCGTTTGAATGCTTCGTTAGATGATAAAAGTGGAAGGGCTGGCAGTCGTACCTAATAATTTCTACCGTATTTCAGAATGGATGCGACACAGGGCTGCGGAATGAGATGAGGTATAGGGACGAGAGCGAAAGGAGGCATCCGAACAGAGATACGGCTGGAAAGCTCGTGTCCTGAAAGGTCTTGCCCGATCGAAAATGACGTAAATGGCATTACAGGAAGGCGCTTTGGCTGCGGAAAGCCTCATGGCACCTGTATCCATTGTTTCAGCTACGAGTAGTATTTCAAACCTGCGTAAAAAAAAGTGAGACTCGGTCTCGTTAGTCAACTTCAAGACACCACGATAACACCAACAATGTTTCTCGCCTCAGGGCTAGTCAACTACGCAGTTTCCGCGACGATGCACAAACTGGTTTTCGCCATTGCAGTTTTTTTCGACCGACGGCATCGCTAAAATGGTTACGCCTTCAATGGCCAATAAAGGCAATTCTCCCATGTCGTCGCTTCATTCGGATTCCCACGACCGGAGGGTTGTCGAAGATCAGAGCTATGGTCACGAGAACGAGGAGAGCAACTGTTCGATAGGCTGTGTATGTTTCATTGAATGTCTTTCGGACTGGGGCCAGAGATCACCCGCCTGAGAAGTTTCCGACGTGTCCTCAAAGCTCAAAAGGATGGACATGACTGTATTGTGTCAAAGTGGGCATGACTTCAATCTATCTAGTGCCAACAAGGGCTGTAGCTCTCCCATCTAAGTCATCGCAACGGGTGGTACCTGCAGCAGAGTAAGAACAAAGACATGAAAGCGATGAAATGTATTTACCTCGTCCACGACTCGTTCGATCTCTTTCACGAAAGCCTTGTTGAATCTGACCAGTGCTCGATAAGTTTCGCCCACCGTCCGTCCACAATCTTGGCAGGAACGCAGATGCGAAAGTGGTACTATAGCAAGCTCGGGTGTGACGATGATACCGGAGGGATTTCTATACAGCTCCTCTCCCGCAATGTCCATGTACTGTACCCACCATTTGCTCCAATGACGAGGCGGCACCCCATTGGCGCAGAGTGCGCATTCAGACACCACTCCGGTTGCAGCGAGCCCAACCCAGTTCCAATCAAGGGATACTTTTTTGGCCGCCGCGCCGCACGCGAGGCGGTACCGTTGGAGACGGTGTAACGCTGATCCAGGAATGTGGACTAGTTCAGGAACATCTTCGGCCATGAGATCTTCCCATTTGGCGACGAGAGAGCATCTGGCGGCTTTGTGCGCGAGGGTGGCCATGTTATAGCGGATGCCAATGGCGTAAAGGCGAACGGACCCAGACCCTGCAGGACACAAATCATTTACTCCGAACGCCAGCATTTCACCGACACGTTTCATGACCGATTCCATGCAATATTTATCGGCCACCTCCAGCACCACTTGAATTTCTTCGAGGGTCCCGGTTATGGGTGAGACGCGCGGGTCACACCACGAGAGGATTCTATGGAGCGTGTCACTGTTCTCCGCGACTGGGATGACCGGATGGGAGTCGGGAAGAATATGGGATACAGGTTGTGGCAACGCAAACATGCTTTCGAACACAGGGGAAACGAGGGACAAAAGGAGCTTATAGACAAAGAAATTGACATTGTCGCTGGTTTGGAGAATGAGATCTGCGCGGGCTTCGTCGTCGTAGGGAGAGGCAGCATTGACGGGCGCCGTATTTGCTTCCGTCGGCGTTGCGGTCGCTGTGCTCATGATGCGAAAACCTTTGTTCTGGAGCTGAAAGAAGATAAAGTTGCGGCTGAACTGAAGGACAAAAGTCTCACTTTGAACGGGAAAAGCAAGCTAAGAAGATGCGAAGGAGGAGGTTGGAAGGAAGAAATCGGCTTAGAAGTCGGGCATCATCGGCACTGCCACTAGATCAGTTTTGGCGCGTCGACTTGGCTTCACTTGCAACTACACCACCATGTTCACAAGGCAGGCCTTTAGGCGATTGCCTGCTGCTGCTGCTGCGGGCAGACGCTCGGCGCAGCTCCAGCGCTCGCTCGCCGTCGTCCAGAGCCGTGACCTGGCAACTGCCGTTCCGCCGTCACCGAACGATGCCTTTGCAAACGGCACTAATGCGTACTACGCAGAAGAAATGTACAAACATTGGAGGCAGGACCCCAAGTCGGTGCATGTGTCCTGGGATGTCTATTTTTCCGGCCTCGACAAGGGCCTCACGAGCCCTCAGGCTTTCCAACCGCCACCGCGTCACCTCCCGGTTCCGGCCGATGGTGCTCCGGCGTTGCACGTAGGAGGCGGGGGCGAACTTGACGACCATCTCAAGGTGTGGCTCGTTGTTTTCGTGGTAAAATGTATTTACTTTAACAACGACGTCTCTCCGTAGGCCCAATTACTGGTGCGAGCATACCAAGTACGCGGGCACCACGTCGCGGACTTGGACCCTCTGGGACTCCTAGACGCTGATCTCGTTGACCTTCAACCTCCGGAACTCGAGTTGAGTCATTATGGCTTCACGGACCGAGACCTCGACAAGCAAATCACTCTTGGCCCCGGTATCCTTCCGCATTTCGCCAACGAGGACAGAAAGTCCATGTCACTGCAGGAAATCATCAAGCTTTGCAAACGGATCTACTGTATGTTTTTTGTTTTTTGGTTGTCCCAAGACTTGAATTATGTCCACGCCAGGTGGTGCCGTCGGAATTCAATATGTTCACATTCCTGACAAGGAGCAATGCGACTGGATCAGAGAGCGCGTTGAAATTCCCAAACCTTGGAATTACACGGTCGACGAGAAGCGCATGATTCTCGACCGACTCATCTGGTCAGAGTCGTTCGAAAAATTCATCGCGAGCAAATACCCCAACGAGAAGCGTTTCGGGCTCGAAGGTTGCGAGGCTCTCATCCCTGGGATGAAGGCACTCATCGACCGCTCGGTTGATCACGGTGTTAAACATGTCACGATCGGTATGCCTCATCGTGGCCGTCTCAACGTCCTCAGCAATGTCATTCGGAAACCCATCGAGGCCATTTTGAACGAATTCTCTGGTTCAGCGACCGACGATTCTCCCGCTGGCGATGTGAAATACCATCTCGGCGCAAATTACGTCCGGCCCACTCCCTCTGGAAAGAAGGTTTCGCTCTCGCTCGTCGCCAACCCGTCACATTTGGAGGCTGAGGATCCTGTCGTTCTCGGCAAGACTCGTGCCATCCAGCACTTCGAGCAGGACGAGACGACCCACACCACGGCCATTGGTATTCTTCTTCACGGTGATGCTGCTTTCGCAGGCCAGGGTATCGTCTACGAGACCATGGGCTTCCATAATCTCCCCAGCTACGGCACCGGAGGCACCATCCACCTCATCGTGAACAACCAGATTGGTTTTACCACCGACCCCCGGTTCGCCCGCTCCACGCCTTACCCGTCTGACATTGCCAAATCCATTGACTCGCCGATTTTCCACGTCAACGGAGACAATGTCGAGGCCGTTAACTTCGTTTGTCAGCTCGCCGCCGACTACCGCGCTAAATTCAAGAAGGACGTCGTCATCGACATTGTGTGCTATCGCCGTTATGGCCACAACGAGACCGACCAGCCGAGTTTCACGCAGCCCCGGATGTACAAGGCCATCGAAAAGCAGCCGACTCCTCTCACCCAGTACGCCAAGTTCTTGGTTGGCCGCGGAACCTTCACGGAGAAGGATATCGAGGACCACAAGAAGTGGGTTTGGGGCATGCTCGAGAAGGCCGCCGCCGCCTCCAAGGACTATGTCCCCACGAGCAAGGAATGGCTGTCAGCGGCATGGCAAGGCTTCCCGTCCCCCAAGAAACTCGCCGAGGAGACCCTCCCCACGCGTTCCACCGGTTCTGACGAGACGACTCTCCAGCGTATCGGTAAAGCGATCTCGACGTACCCCAACGGCTTCACCCCCCACCGTAACCTTGCGCGTATCCTTTCCACTCGCGGGAAGACCGTCGAGGAAGGTACGAACATCGACTGGTCCACCGCCGAAGCACTTGCTTTCGGTTCTCTTGCCCTCGAGAAAATCCACGTCCGTGTTTCGGGACAGGATGTCGAGCGTGGAACTTTCTCACAGCGCCACGCCGTCATCCACGACCAGGTCAACGAGCAGCAGTACGTGCCGCTCAACGATCTCGGCTCCAGCCAAGCGCGCTTCGTCGTCTGCAACTCCTCATTATCCGAGTTCGGTACTCTCGGTTTCGAGCTCGGGTACTCCCTCGTCTCGCCCGACTCGCTCACGATGTGGGAGGCGCAGTTCGGTGACTTTGCGAACAACGCACAGTGCATTATCGATCAGTTTATTGCTGCTGGAGAGCGCAAGTGGTTGCAACGCACTGGGTTGGTGATGAGCTTGCCGCATGGGTACGATGGCCAAGGCCCCGAACATTCGAGCGGTAGAATCGAGCGGTTCTTACAGCTCTGCGATGACCACCCCAACGTGTTCCCGACTCCCGAGAAGGTCGAACGCCAGCACCAGGACTGCAACATGCAGGTCGTGTATCCGACGTGAGCATTTGTCGGCTTATATGACCTCCTTACTTATCAAAATATCTTTAGGACCCCGGCCAACTACGTTCGTTCTAGCGTTCCTTCATCTTATTCTAATCCTAACCTCGAGCTCAGTTCCACGTCCTCCGTCGTCAGATCCATCGTGACTTCCGCAAGCCGGCACGTTGCTTCCAGTGCTAGATCTTTGACTTGAAGCTCACTTTCCGTTGTAGTTGATCCTCTTCTTTTCGAAGAACCTCCTGCGTCACCCCAAGGCCCGGTCCGATCTGTCCGAAATGATTGGCGACACCCACTTCCAACGTTACATCGCTGAGCCGCACCCGGAAAGCCTGGTTGCTCCCGAAGAGATTACACGCCACATCCTTTGCTCTGGTTCGTCCCTCCTACTAGATCGTTAAAGGTGTTTCTGATGCTTTTGCGGTTCACATAGGTCAAGTCTACCACACTTTGCTTGCGGCTCGTGAGGAGCGAGGCATCAAAGACATCGCCATCAGCAGGGTTGAACAGGTCTCGCCCTTCCCTTACGATCTGGTATGATGCACAATTCGTGTACTTGCCGCCCCTCTAAGTTCTCGAAAGATCCACCCCCACCTTGACAAGTACCCCAACGCCAAACTCATCTGGTGCCAGGTAAGCATTCCGTCCGCGAAGTGGGAACACACTAACGATTTGCATAGGAGGAGCCTCTCAACAACGGTTCTTGGAGCTACGTCGGCCCGCGTATCTACACTGCCGCGAACAAGACCGAGCACCACAAGGGCAAGTACCCCTTCTATGCCGGCCGTGGACCCACGAGTTCGGTCGCCACTGGTAGCAAGGTCCGTATTCTCTGTTGTGCGGCGATACCACTATCTGACGACGACGTTTCTTTCAAGATCCAGCACAAGAAGGAGATCGAGGCATTCCTGGCTACTGCTTTCGAAGACGGGTTCGAGTCTTAGATGTTTTCACAAAATGTGTCGGGCCGCCCAGGTCCCCTTATTAAGTACATTTCCGCATACATAATCCCGTTCCTCTTCCACTTAGTTTTCGGAATAAACGCTATTTATCCACCTGGTTTGACTGAATTGAGAGATGTTCAGTCGGCAATCCTCGTCGCGCTCCAATACTGTCGGCGGATTCAGATTATGCCGACCGCGCGCCGACTCGAGTCGGGGGCCGAGGTTTGGTTTGCATTGGAAATCCAAGAGAGCTCAAGAGAGCTCAAGGGAAGCAAAGAGGGTAGACTCAAAAAGAGGGCGCAGTAAACCATAGTCAAGCTGTAGTACTCGAAGCTTGCCAACTGCGGCCGTATTGTGGTAGGTCACCGTAGCCATTTTATTTGATACTTCAAGTTTATTAAATAACCATTCCGATGGCCGCTCAATTGGCTGGCTCGGCTTTCGTTAACTCTTGCGACCGGACTTACCTTTTAATCAACTTTTTGGGTCAAGTCAACAAAGTTGAGCACTGCGGCGAGAGAGTCGCCAATTGCGCACGGCCAGCGAGAGTGTTGATCGGAAGATTGTGGACAACGACACCACACCCCCAAATCAGGAAATTGTTTGGTTGATGCAAACATCGGCCTCAAGTCTGCCCACGCACAATCCTTCTTGTTCCGCGAGATTGCGTGAGGAAATGAGTGAGGAGACCAGTTGAGGTCATTCCAAGTTGAGCCGATGTTCGATGAAGGCTTTCGTGAATATATCGTAGCTTACAAATGTCGCTCGCGTGGCCACACCAAGATCGGCCGATCACGCCAAGCCGGCGCGTTGTTTGAAGGCCGGGGTAAGAGGAATAATGCGCAGTGAGGCGCAGTGCCGGCACCGAACGCTGCTTAACGCAGTTATCCCTTCATGTCCAACCACGCGCATGTATCCATGCCAGTCAACTCGAAGCAGCGTAGGCCTGAACGATCCTGCGATATTTGCCGGAAGAGAAAAAGTCAGCTCGTTTTCTCAGTTCAATAGATTTTTGCTAAACATTTCGCACAGCTCGCTGCGATGGCCCCTCAATGCCTGATAGATGTTGCTCTAATTGTCTCGCTTTCGGCTCAGCTTGCACATATATCGAACCATCAAGAAAACGCGGACCCAAAAATCCGACGGTGCAGGAGCTGACGAAGGAAATTGCGGCGTTGAAGGCCAAATTACGAACGTCATCCGTCTGTTCCCTCTGTGCACAGCCGTTGCAATCCCAAGGAGCCTCGACAAGTACCTCCGTATTTCAGCAAGGATCTCCGGAAAGCGACAGTACCATTGCCGAAGAACTCCCACCAGAGGAAAACCATAGTATTGGTGACGAGCTTGCCATCCGTTTCCATCAGTTTTCAATCACATCAATGAAAAACAAATATTTCGGTTCAGCGGGGAGTTTTGCACTGGTTAATAATGCCATGGCGGTGAGCCCACAAGCGGTCATCGTCTTCGTTAAATTACCTTATATCCATAGATGAAAGAAATGTACATAGGGCGGCCAATGACAGCACATCCGCGACGAAGCTTATATTGGGATGTATTACCAGTTAGTTTTTGCCTCCCAGTACGTCGCCACTCTCCTCATTTTTTCCCAGTGGGAGAAGCAAACATACGACAAGCGAGCCCATTATACCTATCCTGACAGTGATTTGCTGGCTTCTCTTCTGGAGCTCTACTTCACTATCGTGCACCCAACTCTCCCCATTCTGCATCGACCTTCGTTCGAAAGGTCTGTCGCGGAAGGCCTCCACTTGACAAATATGGAATTTGGTGGGCTACTGCTCTCAGTATTGGCGCTCGCCTCACGAGTAAGGAATCGTTACCTGTGTTTTTTGCTCGAGATTAACGCTCCCGCAGTATTCGGACGATCCTCGTGTCCTTGTCGACGGTAATTCACTTTCGGCTGGTTGGAAATTAGCTAGTCAAGTGGAGATGGTCAGAAAACTGTTTGAACCGACAATACACGAGGTTCGCCGTCTTAAACTCTCCGTTGGGTATTGACCGACGTGTTATACAAGGCCCAGATGTACTGTGTACGCAGCCACGTTCTCCATTCACAATGCACTCACCCGGTGATTTTTCGGCGCAGCTCATGGCGCTCTACTCGCTCGGAACCTCCCTCCCTCAAGTATCGTGGGTGTATTTGGTATACACCGTCCGAAGAATTGCGTGCAAGTCTGATCTTATGCAGGGACTCGGCATTCGTTTTCTTCAACAACGCGGTGAACACCGCCGAAAGCGCGACCCGACTAATTTGTCCGTGGAGGATGAACTCTGGAAGAAAACTTTTTGGTGTGTCTGAGCGTTCCTGATCACTTTTTGTCTATTTTGAATAAGCCTCGTAGGTCGTTCGTGTGCATGGACACGATGATGTGCATCTTCCTTGGACGGCCAATGGGGTTACACGGCGAAGATTACGACGTCAACCCTCCGCTTCAGATCGACGACGAATATTGGGATCATGGATTCACTCAGCCCCCGGGCGAGGCCCCTCTGATATCATATTTCGTTTGTTATTCACGCCTATGTGAAATTCTGGCAGATGCAATGCGCCGCTTGTATGGCTCTAGGAAAGCGAAATTACTGATGGGGTGGAATGGCGCAGAGTGGGAACAGCGTACTGTTTCTGAGCTCGATTCAGCCATGAACGATATCTTAGACACTATCCCACCCCACCGTGAGCGACAAGAATGTTGCAATTTCGTGGTCTTACGTTTCTTATCTCATCCAGTTCGGTGGAATCCTGAAAGCCCCCCGCAAAGTGTTTTCTTCGACCAATCTGCCTTGCTTTATACTACCTACCAATATATTCTGATAACGGTGGGAATTTAGCCGTTTGCCCGGTCGAGGTTGCTGAATTCTTCTTACAAGATTCACCGGCCATACCTCCACAAGATGCCAGATGCTTCGATGCCTCCCTCTCTCTCTATATGCACAAGAGCGGCGCGCGCCATCATTCACACCGCGGATATCTGGCTCAACAAGTTACAAAGGCTGCCTCCGCCGAATATGATTGTGTGTCGTCACTTTCACGTCCTCAATTTACATGATGTCCAATCCCTTAATCTTTAATAGAACCCCGTGTTCGTCTCGGGCGTCATTCTTAGCCTAAATGTATTTGCGACCAAACGCGCCGGGTTCATGGACACCAAAAAGGATCTCCCCCAAGTTGAAAGAGCAATGGAAATTCTTAAATTCAGTGAAGATAGGTAAGCACGCCTTCGCGTACCTGTGCCACGGATGTGAATATCGGCAGATGGCAGGCGGCAGGCCGACTCTGGGAGTTACTCGGAGAACTTCGGTCTCTAGATGATCTTTTTCCGCTGAAGAACCCTCCGAACAACGCCGGTGAACCCAAATTACCAAGACCGCAGTCTGTCTTCACAGCATCTGAGATTCCCCAGTCGTCCACAAGTGTCCACGATAAGCCTTATCCCCAACACGGACAGTCGATACCCGAGCATCTTTGGAGTGGTCCCCTTTCATCTGATCACTTTGAACCTGCCCCAGGAGTGTCCATTGAACAATTGCTTGCAGATACAGAGCCACTTGACTCGATGGACATCGTGTTCGACGATGAACTCTTGTCTATGTGGATGGCGGCCCCAACCGACATTTCGTGCGTGATTCTCCATTCATATCGTGCAGGCTGGCTAATGTGCTGCAGAAACATCGGGTCGTGGGACGCTTATTATGCCAATATAAATGGGACGAACATCGAGGCTCTTGGATAGGTATTTCCGGCGTTTTTCGTTTGCCAATGTCGGAAAGTACATCGAGTGCACACATAATTAAAAAACGTACCATACTCCGCCCTATTTTCAACCACTGTGGCACATGACAACCATGTTTACTTCACGTCTGAGTGCAGCAAAAGCTCGTTCCACGGAGATCACAATGAGAAGAACTGGCCCCAGCTTCGTACATAGGTCTATTTCTGTGTCTTTCGTCGCTTCGGCCCCCGCCCTTCCTCCGCTTCTGCCTCTCTCTTGCTTTTTCGCCCTGTTGCCCGCATCACCTCTTTCTTACGCTCCTTGACCTTCTCCCCCTTTCTCTCCTCCTCCTTCTCCACCTTTTTCTGATGTACCGCCTTCTTCTCGCTCTTCTTCTCCTTCCGCCGTGCCACCTGATCCTTGCGCAGAGCCCGAATCTGCTGCAACAAAGCCACCGCTTTGCGCTCCTCCGGCTCCATCACCACCGCACGCTTTTGCATATACGTCTGTTGCCGCTGCGGTTTCATCAGTCGAGGCTTCGACGCATACGGTAACGCCGCCTGCAGCTTCTTCGGGATGATGAGCGGGTTGAATCGCCGTTCTGGACGCTCGATGCGCTTGTAGGTTGAGTTGACGTTGAGTGGCGTCTTAATGCCCTCGTCTCGCCTGACTTGCCCCGTTAGACGCATGCCGGTCCATTGCGATTTGTCCGACAATAAAAGAGACGTGACGGGGTTGTAGAATTTCCGAGGCTGGATCGAGTACCATGCACGCAGGAATATTATATCTGGAACCGCTCAGTTGAATAATTGTACACTAAAACGAGACACTCACCGCTCTTGAGCACCTTATCCTCGAAGGTGGCTCGGAACGCCCCGTCCGGTTTCGAAAGTCCTTTCTTGACCTGTCCTCGTATCCCGGACACGGTGCGGATGTTGGCGCCCTCGAATTTGGCCACCTCAAGCGCGGTGCTGAACATGTCCCGCACGAATGCAGTGTTCTTGAAAATCTTGTACGGCACACCCGTCAATTTAATCTTCTTAACGATCTTCACCGAGCGGTCGATATCCAGCACCACCCCAGTCGCAGACATCCGGAAACCTGGCGTCTCGGCGGCCAGCGAATTAAATGCGCAGAAGCCAGTATTAGGGAGCGACACAGGCCCGTAAAATGTCGCATAACAGTGCATATGCTCCGGCGTGTACTTGAGCATGCGCATCCGAATGGAGTGGTCGTCGAGCGAATATATCGGCACGCTTTGAAAGCGCCGCCAGCCCAGGGAGAATATAAGCGGGTCGTTGGTCTTGAGCGTCTTGACATACCACCGATGGCGCTTAATGCGCACCTGGACGTAGCCGAAGCGCTCCTCTGCAGGCAGCAGGCCACCGACAATGATGGGATACGCCGGGTCGAAATGCTCGATCATCTCGCAAGGGACGTCCGTGAGCTCTATCCGCACGTAAGTGCCAGGTCGGAAACCTTCTACGAGGGCGCGCGATTCGGCGGGAACATCTTTGAATTCCTCGATGTTTAGCTGCAGCTGCCGCGAGATCTCGTCCTTCTTTTCGGTGTAAAAGTCGACCTTGGATGATTCGGGGTCGTCATATTGCTCATCGAACTTCCGTTTGAGCTCCTCCTTCTTGGCAGCAAGTGCGGCAGCCCGGGACGACTCTGCCTTCATTGGCTCGGATGCTCGGGGAGCGGCCCCGTCACCCGCTTCGAGGTCCTCGAAATCCCCACCAGCGTCCTCGGCATCCTCATAGCCCTCTCCCTCCGCTTCCCCGCCATCTTGCGTGACAGGACCCGTGATGAACAACCCACGGATAGAGTCGAGCATGTCGTCGTCCTCCCACTTCTTCAAGTCCTCCTCCTTCCAGCCCTCTTTGCTCGCGTCCACCTCATCGTCCACGTCCTTAATCGATACATTCTTGAACCGGAAAAACTCGCCGTCGTCCTCTTCTTCTTCGACGGCCATCTGATCCTCCTCTTTTCCGCTCAACACCTCCTCGGGCGTCAGTCCACTTGAGTAGATTAGCTTCATCCAATCTTTCCGCCGCCGTGAGTTCGACGACGCCGCCTGTGCCTTGGCGGCAAGGTTTGACTTCCACTTTGGGGCAGCCTCCTCCTCATCATCCTCCCCTTCATCCGCCTCGCCCTCGTCATCGTCACTCGGAATATCAAGCGCATCCCCATCCTCCATCCGGAACCGCTTCCCCAGGCCCTCGTCCTCATCCTCATCCCCAAGATCGGAATCGCTCTCCGCGTACTCGACGTCGGCGCGCTGGACTTTTGAGGTGCTGGCTGTCGGGAGCGTGCGTTTAACATCCCGTCGTGTCGACCGGCCTGTGCTATGTGGATGAGGAGCGGTTTCTTCGCCGTCATCGTTGTCGCTGTCGTCGGACTCGATGCCGGAATCATCCTCTTCTTCCTCGCCGCTCTCGTCCTCGTCCTCATAACCGTCACTCTCATCGTCATCGTCAACAGCGGCCTCCACTGTTAAATGTTTTGAAGACGACCCAAATAGGCGGATGTGGCTCTGCGCAACGCCGTCCTCGAGGGTAGCACCCGCATCCTGAAGGTCCATAACCATCTGCTCTCCCTCACCTTGCGGAACTGAGTGCACGCAAATTAGTCGCAATCGAAAATAAACACAGAGAGTTAAGACCCACCATCCGCATTGCCCCTCGTAAAACTACCCGGAACATTAATCCACACCGCGTCCTTGTCATACATCACCCCGCCGATATCGCTCATCGGCGCGTGAATCAGGAGCTTCTTCTTTTCGCTCAGCTTTCTACGCTTCTCCGAGTCCGCGTCGGGGAGCGGACACGGGTCGCCTAAAATCGTCACGCTCTTCATCTCTAAATCACCAACACCCGGGATGTGGACCTTGGTTCCCAGTCGCAGGTTCGTCCCCCGGACGTAACCGTAGACGGTGACATTGCGGTCGCACTTTCCCTTGCTTTGCCGCACCTGCTCACGCGGGGTGAGATCCTCGATTCGGTCGGCGAGGAGGTACGGGTGCGCATTTCTGAAGACGAGGGGACGGAATTTCATGACGCTGACGAAACGCGAAAGGTTGAGGATTTCGGTGTCAGGATACCGTCCATTCAGGACGCCGGAGAGGTAGAAGAGTTTTGCGCCTTGATATATCTCGGTCCAAAATCTCTTCTTCAGGGCTTTTTTCGTATCCTTTAATGTCGCCGCCTTCTTTATGAGGTCGAGGTGAGTTAGGATGCCGATGACTTTAGGAAAACCGTGAGACTGAAGAACGTTGAGGAACTCAAAGGTTTCCTATAAATGTATTTTAGTACGCAAAAAGAGGTGAAGCGGAAACACGCAAACGCACCATCTCGAACCCGAAAGAGCCGTCAACCATGAGGAGGACGAGGTCGGCGATTTTCCCAATGTCAATCATGCTGTTCAGGTCGTTGTTGCATTCGATGAATGTTAGACGACGCTTCTTCCCACTGACGACAGTCACTGGTCCCTTGACGTCGTTTAATGTCTGTTTGGTGTACCGCCGTACGAGACTTTTGAGAAGGGTGGTCTTGCCGACGCCGGGGGGGCCCACAATAGCAATTATCACGGGAGGGGGTTCACTGTCTGGTGTCCGATTCACCAGAGGAACGTGAAGACGAGTTTGATCGCGCTCGACATTGCGACGACCCTGACGGTCAGCGCGACGCCCAGATTTTGGAGCAAATGCCTGGAAGAACAGGTTGGCATGAGTGCAATTAGTTCAAAATTTGAATACCTTCTCATTGAAGCCATGCTGCTTCTCTTTCCCCTTGCCCTTGTCCTTCTTATCCACTTTCCCGCCGGACGTGGACGGCCTATGCGCCTTGTGCGGCCGTTCGTCCATACCCAAGCTTGGATTGAACAGTTGCAAAAAAGTGGACGGTGTTTACTGTTGTTGAACTCGGAAGGCAAAGGCTTGCGCCTGATCCGCGATCTCATCGCCACTGATCTTGCCAAGCCTGCCTCGCTCCTTGCGATGATTTCCACTCGTGTGCCGCGTGGGGACCTTTCGCTGCTTCGTCTACAACGTGTTACGCTCTATAATTCCCCGAACTGGCCATCCTAAGCTTGCTGAAATATGTGTCCCGATGGCATCTTACTGGTTGTCCGTTGTCGATTGGAAATTATTTGACCCGACTTTCAAGTTGGCTCCTGAGGTTCAGCACCCCTTTTATCTCTTTCGCATGGACAGTCATGTCTCTTCGTCGCCGCCCAAGTATCCCAGCCGCTCCGAACTCAAAGGGCTCCGCTTTGCCAACCCCGGAGCTCACCCCAAAGTTTCTTCGCCTCGAGCGGAGCATACGTGCGCTTTCGACAGCGATTTACATAATTCAACAGCAATCCAACTTCCATGCTCATGATAACCTCGACTCGTGTATAAAAGACAAGGATCGCTCCAAAGTCTTCGGTCACCTCGCGACCCTATTGACGACAGGTTCGCCTCTTGGACGGCAGACGGTCGCGGTCACAGGGGGGTCTTCCCATCTTGGTTTCTACGTTAATGTCACGGAAATTATCGCTCGAAAAGGGTGGACAGAAAGGTCCAAAGGACCTGGTTTGGTCAAGCTAAGCCCTGTACCGCCGTCGGGGAAGACCCTCAAGCAATTGGCCGAGGACAGGTGGGCTACTACAATGATTTCAGTCAGCTGCAGGCTTACTTCTCTACCAGACGTCCGTTTTCCAAAATCACGCTTGCCGAGCACGCAGGAGACGTCTTTCAAGCTCTTCGACTCGTCAACCAAGATTTTTACGACCCCGCGACTCGAACCTTGGAGTGCTTCATAGTCCGGCGGTGTCATCGGGAAATATACCAGCGGCTACAGAGTGCCGTGGAACTCCTAAATCCTCCACTCCACGACGTTTTGAACAAATGGGAGCTCAGCAGCGTCGAGGGCGTCCATGAACAATGGCTGGCGATCCCATTCCCTCCCATCCTCATCGACGATTTCTCCATCCCGCACCGACCTGCGGCTCAATGGCCTGGTCACATTGAACTGTTGTTCAATCTAGTCACCTTCGAAAGATGGAAGAAATTCTTCGTTTCATTGCTAAGGGTAGTCATCGACACAGTGACCGGACTGCACCCAGAACACAGCAGCAGTGCGACAGACGCAGTCCTTGCCCTGCATTTCTTGCGCCTCTTCCTCTACTTCGGCCCCGCCCGGGACATTTTAACTGTCCCCTCGCTGAAGATGCGGCTAGAAAATTTGCTGCCCCGTCATAAGCGTGAGCAAACACCAACCATTTGCCCACATATGTATTGAATGAACACAGTGGAATGTAACGGCCAGCAGGACACATCCTCGATCGATACCATCCTCCGTTCGTGGCGCACAGTCGTCGCCTACGACGTGGCAGTTTCGGCTTTAACGAGCCCCCACTGCACCGTCTCCTCGATTCTACGCCAATTTCTCCCCAAGGTGCACGTAATCGAGACTTGCCTCGCCACCCCCATGAAATCAATGGACTCCATCCCCCGCATCATGCGCACGAGGGTGATACCCGCACTCAAACTCTCGAAATACTACACGGGTGTGGTGGAAACACTCCTTAGCCTGCATCTATCCGTGAACGAATTCCCAGGCGCGGTCCACTGCGAGGCGAGCATGATGGGGATCGCATACGCATTTAGCCAAGGTGAATATGGCGTTGGCGATCCCGGCGTAACGAGAAGCGGCACGGCCGCGTTCCTCGATGCATTTGAGGTACGTTCCCCGTCGACTGTCCGGGTGCACGCTCTCTCATGCTGCCACTACTCCAGGGACATAGCAACACCATCGGAATCGCCGAGCAATCATGCCGGCTATGTTACTGGCTCTCTGAAGAACTCTCACTGCCTAACGGATACTTCACTCTACAGAGCTCTCATGGGAGAACTGTACCTTGGACACCACCCCGCTTTGGGATCCCCCTATCGGTACTAGCCAATCTCGAAGTCGAATTGCTGGAGCTTCTTATACTTTCCACACAACGTTGGCTGGAAAAGAAAACACGGTGGCCGCAAGAAATAAACAATCGGAACGGATTAATGTGATACCCTATGATACTAATGCTGTAATTATACTCAACATGATGGAAATGATTTTATCTCAGTTCGTGACAAGACGAACACGACCCTAAATCGGTTTACTCACCCAGTAATCGTTTCTTTTACGTCCCACCCAATAATCCACCAACTTGACACGAATTCCCTTTTTTGGGTCATTGGACGAGTACCCCAAAACGGGCCGCCATCAATCCCCGTCGGTTTCTTCTCTTTCTTCCTTTTTCCAGCCTCTCGTCTCGAACCGGAATCAACCCCAAATCCAAATAGTATACACAAGAAAAAAAGATGAACCAAGAGTCGTTGTATCTAGTGGGTAGGATAGATGATACATCAAATGGATGGATGGAGGGAACCAAGAAGATACGTGTGGTGTAGTACTTATATACAGATGATTTGCTTGCTAATTACTAGTGCTACTTGCTTGGGATCAGATAGGACGAAATCGGAAAAACGATAGATGGATGGATGATATGCTAGTAGATGCGCGCGCGGGGGGTAGGCGGTCGAGCGGGCCATCAACCTCAGGACGGGCGTCTCAGACTGTTGAGAGGCTTATCCTTGAACGTCAAGCATTCGTACAAGGATGCAATTTGGTCGCCCTGCAAAGAAACGCACGTTAGTTGAATGAACGCGGAGCGAAGCATATCAAAAAGAGGGCGCACCTTCTGCTCCAGGATATCAACAACCTCACGAAGATGCTTTGCGAGCATATTCCTCTTTGGGACGTCCGAAACCGCGTCCATCTCCTTGTACTGGTCCGCAAGCTCCACATAGACGCTACAACATCAATCAATCCGTTAGTGAAAATTATCAAAGAAAGGAAAATGAAGAGGAAAACAAGCAATCGCGAATGGAAATGGAAGGAAGGAGGAAAAAAAACGCACCTTTTATAATGCGTAAAATCATCCTCCAACTCCCGAATGACCCGCGCCACGATCGTCTGCGGCGGCAACCCCGCCTTCCTCGCCACGGCCTCATAATCACGCTCCTCATCGGGATCCCGCTCCCGCCGCTTCCCCGCCCGCTTCTCGCTATTCCGCGCAACCTCCTCATCATCATCAGACTCCGCCTCATGTATCCTCGCCCTAAACTCCCTCTCCATCCTCGACGGCACCCACTCCCTCGCCCTCGCCCTCCCCTCCAACCCACCCCCAACCCCCCGCCCCCGCCTCCGCCCACAAACCGTACACGTCCGCGCATCATGCTCCGGCGCCGAAAAGAACAACCGCTCCAAATGCGCGCCGCGGATCTGCGGGAACGGCGTCTCCGGGGCGCCGTCGTTGCTGGGGTCCTCATCCGCGCTCCTGTCGCGGGTATGGTTGTGCCCCCTCGCCCTCAACGGGGTCGGCACGGCCGGCCTCCTCAGCTGCGACGGCCCCGCACGCGGCGGCGGCGACGGCACCCTCGGAACCTCCGTCCCCTCGTCCGACACGTTCTCCACCGTCGCCCGCCTGCTCGTCTGCGTCTGCGTCTGCTTGTGCTGCCGACGCGCAGGCGGAGGCGGCGTCGACGCCCGCGAACGAAACGACCCTCCCACCGACCCAGACCCACCCGACAAATTCGGCGCCCGCTGCTCAATCTCCTCCGCCATCCGCGCGCGTTCGTCGTCGCTGAGCCGTCGCGGCGCGAGGTTCGAGTTGGAGTCGAATGGGGTGGATCCGCGCGTCGCAATGTCCGTGCGCATCGTGCGATCCGCGGGCAGCCCGCCCCCGGCGCCAACATTCTCGCGCGACGACCCCATAATCGACAACGGGTCGAACGGCTCCGCGTCCTCATCCTCCTCATCCTCGCTCCCGTCCGCGAAACTCCGATCATCAAACGGCGGTTCTGCCCCCTCCCCCTCCCCGTCCTCGCTCTCACTTTGTTGCGGCGGGTACTCCTCCTCCTCCTCGCTCGTCTCCAAATCCTCCGACATCCCCACATCCCCCGGCGCCTGCCCCACATCCACGTCCACATCCTCCGTCACGCTCGTCTCCCGTCTCAGCGCCCTCTCCCGCAACCCCTCCTCCACGACGCCCCTCAACACCTCCACCTCCCCCGCCAGCCTTTCCACCTCGCGCCGCAGCCGATCCACCTCGGCGCCCTTCTCCCTCAGCGTGCGCGCGTCGCGATCGCGCAGCTTCCGGAGCTCCGTGAGGAGTTCCTGGTGCGAGGAGAGCTCCGAGGTGAGGCGCGTGAGGTGCGAGCGCAGGGTGGCTATCAGGGATTCGAGGGCTACACATAAGCCATCAGCATGGTTTAAAAAAAAATGAAACGCAAGAAGAAAAAACACTAACCCTTCTTCTCCTCCACAACCTCCCGATATCGCTCCCCAATGTCCTCCTCTTCCGCCTCATGCACACTACTCAGCCCCGCGCGCGCCTTGGCCTTGCCCTTCGCGGCGCGCCCATGGGCATGGGCATGGTCCGCCTCGCGCTGAATCGCACTCGCCTCATTCAGCTCGAGCACCCGCGTACGCTCCCTCGCCACCTCGCGCTTACACACCTCCAGCTCGAGCTCGAGCTCCCGCACCCTCCGGCGCGAGATGCCATTCTCATCCTCCAGCTGGTGCAGTTTCGTCTGCACGACTGACAGCGTGGACAGCAATCGCGCTGTATAAAGAGAGTAGTGTTAGCTGGTTTTTTTTTGCATGTAAATAAATTAGTGGGGAATGGGAGGAGGACGCACCCTCACTGTCCCGCGGACGGTCATCCGCAGCGTAGGCATTGTACCCGCCACCAGCCTTTGCCGGCGACTCGACCGCGCTCGTCAGGCCCGTCACATCGGGCAGGTACACCCGCGACTTGCTGCTGCGGCGGGTGGCATCGCCGCCCTCGACGACGCGGTTCGCAATGTCAGTGAACGGGTTGCGGTCGTGCGGCTGTTGCTGCTGCTGCTGCTCTTCCACGAGATCGCGCGTCAGACCGCGCGCGGCGCGGGTGAATTGGGACTGGGAAGCAGGTGTGGGCGGGGAGTGTGCGGCGGCGGCGGCGGGGGTGGCACTGCGGCGAGGGGGACGGGGCGTAGGGGCGTTGGAGTCGTCGATGGCGCGGGTTAAGGGGGAGGGGGGCACTTGGGCGTGGCGGTGGTTGGGGTGGTGTGGCGCGTGGGGGCTGCGGGGGCGTTTTGGGGAGAAGGAGACGCGCTGGAGGGCGTCGGCGAGGCGGGGGCGGGGGCTGTCCGAGTCTGAGGAGGCAGAGGAGGTGTTGGAGGAGTGGGGGGAGCGGATGCGGACTGAGCGGGAGCGGGAGGAGGGTGGTGCGTGGCCGGATTGGAGGATGCGATCCAGCTGGCCTGCGCTGTGGAAGGAGTCAAATGCGGCGCCGTCGTAGCGGGAGCGAGAGGGGTCCATGTCGAACATGCTGAGCTTGGGGTCGACTGCAGCCATCATGTGGTGCAGAGGTCGGTCTGGATCGTACTCTGCCCCGCTTAGACTGATATCTCTGCGGGCACCGCGTCCGCCGAGACCGGCACTGAGGGTGAGTGCGCTGGCATGATGTGCGGCGGTCGACACGGTTTCGCCGCCGTAGGGACTGACACCGTCTTCGTCGTCCGCTGTGCGGTATGACCAGGCGTGTATCTGGCTGTGTGTGTCTGGGTCAAAGTTGCTGGTGTCGTGGTGGTCGAAAGAAATGAAGTCTGGGAACGCGGAGGGGGCGTGGTTGTGCCTGGGATACTCGACTGTGTCGTCGTCGTGGGACGAGAGATGGAGGGAGAGGTCTGTGTGCTGTAGGTTGTGCTCTAGGCGGATCCGGTCGTGCTCGAGCTGGTCTTCGTGGATGCTGATGTCCAGAACCGCACTTTTTGTGTGTCTTTTCATCTGCACTCGGGGGTCAAGAGCAGGAGGTGTCACACTGTGACACAACAGCGCCAAAGAATCAACAAGTGAACAGTGCACGTGGACGCGTTTGATCGGAGGAGACGGCCCGGGACGCGGTAATTACTGAAATCTCACACTGTCAATCCAGACTAGACGCTAACCCTTTGTAGAACTAAGTAATCCTGTTACAACACCACTACAACTCGCAGGATTCAAGTTCGCGACTCGATGGTAACGCCGCAAAGTAGCTTGGTTTATCGACTGCGGTTGAAGAAAAGTCAAGAACAACGAGTCCCGGTTCTTCCAGACTCTCTTCACAGAAGTTACTATTATTGAGAGTCGACTTCTTCCAGACGTTCTCGGACCAGATTTTTCGCTCCGAGACCCTGAGACCCTAACGTGGAGTTTCGTTTGCACGGTCGACTGTGGCTCTAGCCGTAGATTACCCTTGAGTGGATAGATTGTGGACCGAACAGGGTTGCGAGATGGACGTCAAAAGGAGGTGACATGCCTAATAAACACAAAGCTTGTGGTTCTTGAATGCTGAGGCGAAGGATCGCGCCCCCTCTCTCCAGAGACCCTTCTGCGTCCTCCATGGGCTCCGACGAGAAGCAGTCCCGCCTCAACCAGCGCACTTTTGGCGTCACAAACCGCATCTGGCTCATCCTCGCTCTCTTCCTCTTCCTCCTCTCCTTCACCCACTACATCGTCCCCACCCCCCAGCCCCCAGCTCTCCACACCTTTTCCAGCCTCAATCTCACCCCAAAGAACTACCTCAATGCCTCTGAAGCCGCTCCCAATCCCTTTGACTTTTGTCCGGTCTATGGCCCCGGCGACGAGATTGGCTTGAAGCACGGCGCAGTGACCATGGGCAAGACTAGGCTGCATCTAGGAAGTTCTGCTCGCATTCAACGGGTCCTGAATAAGGCGCTGAGTGGCCAGCAAGTCACTATCAGCATATTAGGGGGTTCTGGTATGTGCCCACAGATTGTCTGTCGTGTTGGGCTTACTTTGCCATAGTCTCTGCATGTCATGGCGCGGGTGACGACCCAATATCGCCCAAATGCTACCCTTCACGCTTCTTCGAGTGGTGGAACACCGTCTTCCCCCACCCCGCCTCCGAGCTCACAAACGGTGCAATGCGCCGCACCAACTCGGAGTATTTTGCCTTTTGCAGCACCCACCACATCCCCGACGCAACCGACCTCGTCATAATCGAGCTCGATGTAGACGACCACGCAGACAAGGAGTCGCTCGAGAATTTTGAGATTCTCATCCGCTCCATCCTCATCCGGCCAGACGAGCCCGCCGTCCTCCTCCTCGGCCACTTCAGCCCCGACATCCACACTGCATACGGCTTCAACGGGCCCGAGCAATCCCACAACATCGTCGCCCAGTTCTACGACGTCCCCCACATCAGCGTCAAGCCGATGGTCTACCCCGACTACATGCGCGACCCCGACTCCATCTCCAAATTCTACGCCGACCCCGTGCTGGCATCGTCCATGGGGCACGAGCTCCTCTCCGAGGTCCTCATCGGCTACCTGCAGCAGCAAATCTGCACCGCCTGGGGCGTCGCCACCGGCACCGCGTTCGACGCCGTCCCCGTGCGCACGAGCTTCGAGCCCCCCACAGGCGGCGCCGGCGGCGACGCCCCGCTCCCCTTCGGCGGCGCCGGCCTCCGCAAAGGCCCCGCCGACCAAGACGGCGGTGCCGACGGCGCCGACGCGGCCAAGCTCGCGGGCCTCCCGCCCACCTCCAACCTCTTCCACCCCGCCCTGCACGTCCCCCGCGCGCGCATCGGCACGCGCCCCAACGACGACACGCCCTTCCGCGAGGTCGCGCCCTTCTGCGTCTCCGCCAACGACCTCATCAACCCGCTCCCGCCGTCGCTCTTCTACGGCTCGGGCTGGCACGCGTTCCACCCCAACGTCGGGAGCAGCTCGCTCAACACCAAGGCGCACTACTGGCACTCGACGCTCCCCACGAGCAAGCTCCGCGTGCCCATCATGGTCGGTGCGGGCGACGTCGCGGTGTACTACGTCAAGGAGCCGATCAGCGCGGTGGGGGAGGGCAGCGCGGTCGCGTGCTGGGTGGACGATAACTACGGGGGCGCGCGCACGATTGAGAATGCCGCCGATGTGCCAGAGTCGACGGCGGCGCTGTTTTACATCGACCGGTTTGTGGCGGCGGGGTCGCACTTTGTGGAGTGCCAGCTCATGGGCGAGGAGGGCCAGGGCGTCCCCATCTTTAAAATCATTGGCATCTTTGCGACGTGAGCGGGTGTCCCGTGTCGTCACACGCGTCTTTGCTCCGTGAGCAGCCCCGGAGTCGGTACGGTGTGGCGAAATCTTCTTGCTGCAACTACATACACCATACATACATATAGACTATTATACAGTATTATTACTCGGAGCTTATTTACATTGTACCATGTACTCCATCGCCGTCTGGTGGACCCCGCGAAATTCCGAGTGAATTTATATGTGGAAGTTTGGACGTAGCTTTTGACGCGCACCTCTCGAAAATATCGCATTCGCACTTCAGCGAAGAGCACGGCTTTTCGTGGGCAAAACTATTAGAAAATCTGAGTTCACTGGAGAAGGGAATCATTCCAAGGAAAGAGAAGCGAGGAATAATGACAGCATCAGTGATACGCGTCGGCGCGTTCTCGAACGCGACGCGACGCGTCTTTTCCACGCCTCTAGCTGTCTTGCGAAGGACGATTCACGGTCTCAGCGCGTCGCATCGCGTGGTGGTCTTCTAGTCAATCAAGTGCCAGTGCTGGCCGCGGCTATTTGAGCACATTGTTCTACTCTGCTTACCACGGCGGTCGGGCGCGTTTGAATCTGACCAGGGCTCTTGCTGCATCGAGAAAGCGGTTGGCTTCTGTGCGACTTCGTTTTACTTATTTTCATGAATAGGTTCGCCCTCAAGCTCAAGACTCCCCGGTAACCTTTTTCTCACCAGTTTTTTCGCCGCTGTAACCTTCGCCCTGAATTCTTGCCGTATACCTCTACCATAATACTGCAACAAGATTAAATTTATCCTGCCCATAACTCGCCTCTGCCGTTGTATGCCGCTCTCGAGCTACAACAAAATGTCTCGGCCCGCGTCGATTATCATTGATGGAAGTGTTGAAACATCTGCCGATTATGTGCCGAGACTTTATGTTGAAAATGCTCCTCAAGACTCCAAGCCGCCAAACCAGCCATCATTATGTGTGTCCTATTGGCCGACATACCTGCAATATTTGAGCCAACAATAACGTGCCGGGTGAAAACAACACGGCGCTCACGCAAGGTCGTTCGGGACTCCGGGGGACGCCCACATAAAGGTCAGTTCGTTGGCGAGAATGTTGTTCATAGGGTCTGACGAGTTCGTGTCTGCAAGCAACTGTTCAATGGACATGGAGAAAATCGCATCGTCCCAGGGCTGCTCTGCCGGAGCGAAGGTTTCTCCATGCTGGGCGTAGTAAAAGTCGAGGATACTTGAGGGGGAGGGTCCGGGAACAGTGGGTTGCGCGGAGGTGGGATCACGCTCGTCATTGAGCGGATCATTCGCGGACAAAGGGTCCAAGGAGCGAAGCTCTACGAGAATCTCCAATAGGCGGCCGGCTGGCTGCCATCTGACGTACAAGTATATTCAATTCAGCTGTGTGCGGCGTCGCGAACGAACGTTCACCAACCTAGATTGAGCAGATTTGAGGATCTCCATCGCCGTTTCAACTTGGACCAAATCCTTCCCCGTGTCAATAGACTCCGAAAGTCCAGCGCGTTTTGTTCCAAACACGATTAGAACAAGGAGGACGCCCGCCAGGAACACGGGGTTCTGAACTCGGGGCAGAAAATAAGTGTTTGGAAGAACAAAAAAGCCAATATTTACGATCAAATCCGGTAGGGGTGTACGCTGTTGTTTCTTAAACCAGATATCGGCGGTATGGAGGATGGTGCGTGCCGATCGTGCACAAATGGAAAGAGAGGGAGCGCCCAAGCCACTCGGCTTGTAAATGTGTGGTCGGTGGATCTAACAAAAAAAAGTTTGCTTTGGTCGACAAAAAATAAGATTCAACGTGCTGCAATTTGAACATAGTGGTAAAGCACGTTGTAGGTTGCAGATTGATCAAAGAAGACGTCTTGTGTGGGACTGTCGGGATCCCATCGAACTATGGAAGTCATGAACTTTTTTAAGAAACGAACTTGAATATGTGTTACGTACGATGGACTGGGATGGAATTAAACAAGTCGTTCATAGCCGAGTCGAGGTCAGCGAGTGTACGCTGCTCCCATTCCGGCCCATTCCAGCCGTGCATTAGTTTCATCTTCTTCGATCCGTGCAGGCGGGCCATAGCGTCGCCCAAGATCTATCTCGTACAATCATAAAGCATGTTCGAATACTCAAGGTTTGAAAAATTACCTCAAATAGCCGTCCTAGGTGGACGAAGTAGGAGTGGAGCGAGGGTCTTCCTAGCGGCTGTATAAATCCTCTGTCCCAGTATTCATCATCGACCGCGAGCGGCAAATCAACGTCATAGCTGACGACCTTCAGTGAAAGAGGAAGGGGAAATCGAGGAACGTACTCTAAAAGAAAAGCCGAGGGACGCCCGACGAAAAGGGAGACCATTTTATCCATAGCCGCGAAGGACCTGAACAGTATATGAGCGAAAAAGAACACAGGCGAAGAAAAGGACCTGCACCAAAAGACGCGTTTCCATAGCTCATCTTCAAAGTTGAATTTGCCATCCTCGCGCTTCCGCTGGTGCTGACCACGCTGTTGAAGGAAACGACTACCCAGTCCCTAAGCGATGTCGGATATTTTAAACGATATTATTTCAAACTGGCGTACCAAATACACCCAGGCGTTTTGAGGTAGGGATGTACCAAGTGCGAAAAAAGTCAGAAGCTGCGAATTCAAAATCAGGTTCGGGGTGTTGTATAAAACGTTCGCCAACGCACACAACAAGTTTGAGCCTCGTGCAATGTGGGTCGAAAAACTTTTTGTACAACCTGCACTTGATTGGCAAACGTCCAACCCGCCGAAAGTGAAGTATCGCCCTCGACAAATACGCGAGGGTCGTCAGAGTACTGGGGGTGAACAGTTAGAGTTGACAAGCATAGTCAGACGACTTGATACTTTTGATGCAACAGCCAAAACTGCAAGCAAGAGTCCGCCAAACTTCATGTTCGTGAAATGTAATCCTTCTCCGTAGGCCCTCCCGAACGAGGGTCGATGTAGCACAGGGAAAGTTGGGTGAACAAAATTGAAATAGAGTTGGAGAAGAGAAACCATCAAATCGCTGGGAGGATAGACATAGTTTGGCTCCAGAGAGAATCCTTCCTTCTCCCACTGAAAAACGAAGAGATAAAACTCCATGAGGGATAGATGCCTTGCGGCAACAACTCACCGGCAACACATCCCAATAGACAGGGCGCCGTGTACGAGATATGAACGGTCGTCCCAGGTACTTTTCCTTCATCTGCGAATACAGGTGAATCAATGAAGAATATCCACCCTCTTTTACTCGCCGCCATGGCCTCATTAGCGAGTGCATAACCGCCACCTGAACCGAAGTATTTATTTTTCTGCGAATCAAGCGCAAACTGACTGAAACGGGAGGTAAGTTCGTCGACGATTGACTCATCCTTCAGTGGTTTCTTGGTTGTCGTCTCAGTTTCCAGAGATATGTGGTGAAACATAGAAGCACTGTTGGTGGGACCATCGTCCAAAGGGGTGGGGAACAAGGGTTGAGCACAGAGAGAACAAACAGAGAGAGATCGCAATTTCGCCTTCAAGGCCGCGTTTTCCTTCCTCAGCTCTTCGATCGCCCTTACAGGAGTCAAGGGTCTGGGCTGGCAAGGAAGAATCTCGGGCACCTACGAATGTTCTGCTCGTGCATTCTTAACACGCGGCGAGAATGTGCACAGTGTTCCAGAGGCTAAACAGTTAGGACACCGACCCTCTGGGATGGGGGGACCACCTGGAAGATTAATAAAATTTGGGTGATATAATACTGCACGGTATATCTCACATCGAACTGCAAAATCAGCCACAACTCCGAGTCTGAGAGAGAACAAAACACACTTTTACGGCGACGGCATCCGTCGCACGATGATCTTTTTGGCTTTCGGGGCTGAGAGTCTGTTGGCTGTAAACAAGTCGCGTCGAACGACATGGTGGCTTGCAAGAGGAATTCGGCATAACGCGCGTCGATCTCGGAAGACAGGGGTGATGGGATTCACTGCCACCTGTTCGGATAGGTCTGCAAGCGGCTTAAGTTGATCTCATCATCTCAAGCGTTGTATCTTGCTTTTGGCGTTGTGTCTGTGTCTCTCGGAGTGGCTAGCGGAAACAATGGGCTCCGCGTGAGGTTTGAAGTATTCCACGACATGCTTATCGGGCTTGCCACGCGAAATCGGTTCGCGAACTCGTCAAAAAAAAAAGTGACCCTTGTCCAGCCTTGTCCCAACTTGTCTCGGAAGTCGGCGCGGAATGTCTCGCGGAAATAACGGACTCTGGGGATCTGCGATCGTGCGACTATCGCACCGACTGCCATCTAAACGGCTTACTCGAATCTGCTCCTCATTTGTTGACTGCAAACTGAAATTATAGAATTGAGCAAGAAAACCACGCTTTCTTTCTTTTGCAACGGAAAATTCTGCCCTCGCTCCCTCTTCGTGTTCTGGATCCACAAAATGGAAGTACGCGGAAGGAGCTGCAAGTCTCACCAGAATGGCGCCGGCTCTATGTCTTTCGACCACATCCGCGACGGAAAAGCACAGGTCTCTAGCGGGTGTACCTGCTCCAATGCGACCCTTCGCACTCTCTCTGCGTATAAAACCAAGCCCATCTGACCTCAAAAAATCATTCGGCGCACCCAGTCGAACCAGTCTATCAGCCTCTCACGACCCTCACGACCTTGTCCACTTACGATCCATTCTACGGTTCCACTAAACGATTCACCATGATGACCTACACCCCTCTCGTCATCGTGGCCGCACTTCCCCTCCTGTCATTCGCCGCTGCCCTCCCCGCTCCCGCCCTCGTCATCCCTGCTAACGCAAATCTGGGGGCCACAGTTACGGTGACGGTGACCATCGCGCCTCTGTGCAGCGGCAGCCCCGTGTCCGGCGTGTTGTCGTCGGCCGCCGCGATTGTGAGCGGCGTGGCGGGCTCCGCCGCGAACATCGTCCCCGGCGCCGTGTCCTCTGCGGTCTCTTTCGTTTCCGCCGTCGACTCTGGTGCCTCGTCGGTTGTGTCTGGCGCGCTCGGAGTGCCATCTCAGGCGCTGTCCTTTGCCTCTGCTGCTGCAGCGTCGGTCACCCCCGTGGTGAACGGTGCTGTTGGAAGTGCTGCATCTGTGGCTAGCGGTGCCGTGGCCTCTGCGACCTCCATCGTGAACGGTGCCGTCAACGGCGCAGTTTCGACTGCTAACGGCGTCATCAATGGCGCAATTTCGACTGCCAATGGCGTCGTCAATGGCGCAGCTTCGACAGCAAACGGAGTCGTCAACGGTGCGGTTTCGACCATCAACGGCGCAGCTGGCGCCACCACCGCGTCCGCCAACGACATTGTGACTGCCGTGAACACCGACGCCTCCAAGGTCGCGGCCGTTGTTAACGGGGTGGTTACTAGCATCATTCCTGTTACCGGTGCTGCCCTTCAGGTGAGCATTTTTACTCCAGACTCTAACTCGTTTTTCATTGCTCTCACAGGCGGTTGTCAGCCAGCTCGGTCCCGCAACTGCTTCGCTGGTTACAGATCTCAACAACTTCGTACGCTGCTTTTTTCCTTCGCAGATATTGGCGAACTGACTATTCTTTGGCAGAGTTTCTCCACCGCCACATTTACCCAGGGCCAACTCAACACCCTTAATTCTGGGCTCTCCACCCTTCAGTCTGCGGTAATTTCCCTTCCTTCAACACTGTAAATACAAGTCACTCACACTCGGGTAGATCAACAAGTTGCCCAAGACGACGTCTTCCGACATTAAAGGTATCCTCCAGACGCTGTATACTTCTCTTGCGGTAACAATCCTTCCCTCTAACCGCTTTCTGAATGTGCTGACATTTCTTTCAAGACCATTGCCAACTCCGGCGCCTTTGGAAGCGTTGGTGCCAGCGGCAACGTCGCAGCCTCGCTCGCTATCTCGCTGCCGAGCCTCTCGGTGTAAACGCTTTGAATGTGCTTTCGGGGACTTCTTTCATTCATCTTGAGCCGGTGTTCTCCGATTGTATAAATACCAAATTTCGCGCTATATGCACTTGTACCAACTTTCTGTAAAAATCCATCAACCATTTTGTGTTCAAGCTGGCGGTGTCTCCTGTCCGGGGCCAGTCCGACTCAGACGTGCTTTGGCCTTTTATCTTCGGTAATGTTTTTGTCACCCGCGATCAGTAACAATCTCTTTTCTTCTGTCAGCCTTCGTTCTCGTCACTCAGCCTGTTCTCAAGTTATATCAGTAGGCTCTAGACCGGTGACCATTCTCTCTATGAAGTGGGAAAATGTTCATAGAGAGACCGTGAGTTTGAATTCACAGGACGCACAGGACGCGCGACCAGTGGCTGTGGCTCACGATTTTATCACTTTCCCACATTTTACTTTTCCCCTTATTTTCAGGGGTCCTGCAAACGGTCCCGAAATGAGCTTACAATTGCTGTTCTGGCAGAAAATGGTCAAAAAAACTGGCGGCGCCCTAAATTCCGCAAACAGTAAAAACACATTCAACGCCAGTAATCCATTACTGGTCGCCTATCTCTTTCGACCTAACCGTTTGTCATACTCGGCGGTCAGCGCCTTTGAACTTCCCCTGCAGTTACGTTGGGGCGGTCGACCCAATCTCCTTGATCTGATTTCGTCCAGAGAGCAATATATAGCGCCCAAAAGAAAGAAAGGAAGGCTGGATCTTGAGTCCAGAGATCGCCGTCGAGGGTACGAACAAGCGTGTCCCGCAACGTGAGTGGATTCAGGAAGAACGCGCGCTTGAGGGCTCCGCGCTCGACGAGGGAGAACCCGACCGGGTTGGCCCACCGCAACACCTCCGGGGGCCACTTCCTACTCTGCGCGGGCACTGGCTTGGGGAAGGGAACGTCGGGAAGGAACATCGGGTAGCTCCAAAAGAAGAGCACCAAAACAAACAGCAGACTGTGGAGCTGGCGGCCAGTTGAGCTATAGTTGCGGAAGAGTCTGTGCGAACAACTCACATCGTAAGCAGCGAGATGGGGGGGGCCATTGATGAGGAGGCGTATTGCCATAAAAGGCGGTGTGCCCTGCATGAACCCCATTAGCGTGAAGCGCGACCGGTGATAGGGAAAATGTATACAGTTCGAACGCCTTTTCGAGGCCCTCCTGACTGCGCTGATGGTGCTGGACGCTCAGCTGGTTTATTTGTTTTGACGAGAGCCCTAAGTCGGTCGAACTTGGACCCGGAGTCGCCGGTGGCCATATCAGGCGGGGGATGCGCACGACCGGCCATATCGAAGTCGTGTATGAGCCCGCCGATCCGCTGCTCCAGCGTTCGCTGTGTGAAGGCAACGGAGGTGTCGAGAATCACTTCGGCAGAGGCTACGGCGTCGGAGAGGAAGGAGGGGGAACAAGCCATGTCCTTGCTTAGCAGAACGTTGCCGATGCTGAGATCCCGGTGTACGATATCTTTCTCGGCAAGCGAGGCGATGCCTATGCGGAATTTAATCCAATTTATAAGTGGACAGGCAAACAACACGCACCTTCGACGTAATCAATAAATGCTTTTGCAAACTCGTCGTAGTCGGCTGATTGCACCAGAAGCCGCTTCAAATCCGATTGAGCGAAAACTTCTTGCCGGTTGCTTGCCACGTTCGGCACCGCAGCCTGGGCATCAGTGTAGGTCTTGACGACCTCCGGAGGAAAGCCGCGCGCGGAAAGAGCGTCGTTGTAGTACCACTCCCTGCAAATGCGAAAGGGTTGTCAATTAGGATCACTTGAACGAACGTGAGCAAGATATATGGGACTGACCATGTCGGGAGAAGCACATTCTTGGCCAGTCCATCTCTCACTAACTGGATGAGATCATCTTTGAAACAATCACTCCCGCAGTCCGCATTGTAAAACTTGAGGGCGTAAGGACCCACGAAGTTACGGCCGTCACCTTCGCTCTCCGTCTCCCGCGACACACAGAATATCCGTGTGCAACGTCCAACCAGCGATCCGCTGTCTTGGACGAGGTGGTGGACATAAAACCTCGTGTCAGGTCTGGTACCATCCTGCGAGTAATGCAGGCGGTTGCCGCGCAACGTGATAAACCGGACGGTGCGGTGGACATATTCCACCATGGGATCTTCCGCTGAGAAGACATCCACCTCAGACTTGGCTTTCTTGGACGGTTTGGTCTCGGAGGATCTTCCATGGTTGGACCTGAGATGGGGAGGGCCCAGCGTCTTGGTATGAAAGAGCTCGAAAACCTCATGTTGTCCGCGCTGGAGAGCGGTCGACCTGACAACTCCGAGGCAAATTCGAATGCTGTCGAGGACGCCGCGGCTGAAGTCCCGCTTGAAGGTGCATTGTTCGACACCAAGCGTATCGGCTCGGAGTATGCCGATGACCTTCGTCGTGACGACGAGACCCAGGATCGACCTCATCCAGGGCTGGGCGCGCCGCTGTTGTCTCATGTAGACGAGCTCTTGAAGGACAGCGTTGGCGAGATCCGAGAGTTTTGCCTCTACTGTTAGCTCAACCTCGGGCCAACAGAATCTTGCCATGTCAAGGTGGGTCTTCCTTTCCTCTTCTTCGAACCATTTCTCGAACTCTCGTACTGCGGGTCCGTTATCGGATTTGTGTTGGTCCGTGAATCTGAGCAAGTCCGGAATTTTTTCGCGGATGTACGCGAATGGGGAGTTGTCCAGCGGAAAAAGAAGACTGGAAGAATTGGCAGTCGGCGCTTGACAAAAGGCGGAGAGGTCGAAAGCTACGACGTCGGGCCGACAGTCCTGCGCGCCGGAGTCATGAGACAGTGGAACCGCCCGTTGGGGATTCGGTAGAGCGATAAATCGAAGCGAAGGAGGGGTGTGGTGCGGGGCGTTTGCCAAGCGAATTGACGCTGCGTGGGCGGCGATTGCGACTACATTGAAGAACAAGGCCACCGCCGCCTCAGACGCCTGGGTTGGGAGACCCCACTTCCACCTGTACGGGTCGGGTGGTGAAACCTCAGAGGGCGTGACCGCCTCGTTGGCGTGAATGGCGGCGTCCGCGCAGGCGGCCTTGAAATCCGTCTTGGGAACGTCCTTCCACTCCCCGTTGACATCTTTCTGGACAGAGAGGATGGACATGAGCAAAAACTCGCGAAGAATTTCGACGCAGCTGCTGATGTCAACGAGGGAGCCAAAAAGACGCTCGATGAGATCGGAGCTTTTCAACCGGCGAGAATGAAGTTCTTCTGCAAGATGGATTTCGATCGAGCCGCCAGATTTGACCGGGGTTGAGTCAGTTTTACTGGCAGACGCCTGGGCCACATCCCTTTCTTTCGAGAGCTCGACCGATGCCGGGGAGCGCGACGTGTAGGCGCGAGAGTGGCAGTCCCACGAGCGACCGCTTCGACCTTGATGCGTTCCTCATGTAACGCTGCGGCGTCGAGCTAAAGCGACCGTCAACCGTGATTAAGATGGTAGACTGTATGATCACTTCAGTGGTCTCGGCTTCAAGCGCTGCAAGCGTTCGCGTCATAGGAGCCATTCTGAACGGCGAGGAGGGCGGAAATGGTGGGAGGGAAGGGAGGGAGAGGCGGGAGGGAAGGGAGGAGGCAACCCCGCGTTCTTATGTAGTTTCAAAGTCGCCATCATCACCTACTTTCTTTCGTTCGTGAATCGACGGGGGATCGAGCATACGAATGATGGTACGGAATTTGATGTGATGGCATTTTGATTCGACTCCAGAGGGCCAAAGAAAAGACCTTTCAGAGATGTAAAATCTTCCAACGCTTATATGGATAGGAACTTCAACTCATCTTTTTTCCTGGAAAAAAAAGGTGCAAACTGGAAGACCTCGGAAATATGGCCCAATCTGGATGGAAACCCAAAGTTGCGTCTAGAGGTTTGGGATCTAGGTCCAACCTAGCGTATTTCTGCATAGCAATCTAAAATACCCTTGTGCATGTTGTGCCGCACTCAATGGACGTATCTAGGCACTGCAAGGGCATGATTCACGCGACGTGCTTGTTTATTGATATTTGTGGTGGTCCCTGCATTACGTAGGTTGATCTGTGTGCAGATCCGCCCGATCTGCGACCTCTTGGGTCTCGCGTTGGGAGGAAGTTTCTCCTTCACGCGCGCGATTCGAGATGTGCCAATCATCCTTTGGGCTGCGGGAACATTACATTTCAAGTTATTGATTCGTCCGACGCTCAACCTGCCCACACTCCCTCGAGACTCTCTCTTACGCGCGCGTCCAGGCCGGTCCCAATAAGTACAAGCTTTCCCGCATCCGGAATTCCCAGCGCAGCATCCGCCGCCGCCTCCGAAATCTCATACATGCTGCGCACACCCTGCAGCACATACTGCGCGCCCGAGTCCAGCACGAAGAGGCCTTTGCACCTTAGGACACTCAGGGGCTTCTCTGCGTCGGATGACGCCTCGCCCGGCAGGTGCGACTCCCATAGCACGGTGCGGACCCACTCGTCCAGGGCGTCGAGTCGGGCGCGCGAGAGGACGGGCACGGTAATGAGGAGGCTCGAGATGCCGCGCAGCTCGTAGTGCGTCGGGGCCGGCGGCTCGTGTTCATGTTCATCGTCGTGCGGATCCTCTCCGTGTTCGTGCTCATGAGGGTGTTCATGTGAGGGAGGAAATGCGGGTGCGGCGGCATACGCGTGCACGCCGAGGAGTCGGCCAACTTCGATTTCCGCACGGACGGTGCGGTAGATTGGGGCGGCGGGGTTGACGCCGCGCAAGAGGCCGGCTGTGGTGGTGACAGATTCGGGGCTTGCAAGGTCGGTTTTGTTGAGGAGAAGTATGTCTGCGCCGGCGATTTGGCTAGGGAAGTCGGAATAAATCGAGGGCAAATGAAATTTAGTCGACGCGTACCGGAGACTCTCGCCTACCGTGTCGGACGCGTGATCCTCTTCCATTTGCTGCCAAAATCAGCCAACTGTGGAAGGAGTATGTATCGGGAAGCATACCTGTGGCCCAAAGACGGCATCAACAACGCAAATGACGCCGTCTAGAGCGATGTCTCTTCCAAGACCGGTCGCAAACTCTTCGTTATGCCAGAACAAAGACGCGATAGGACCTGAATAACGTAAACGGGAGTCTGAAGCAGACTTAGGAAATAAGTACCGGGATCCGCCAGCCCCGTAGTCTCGAGAAGGATGTGATCGAATGCACCCTTGCGCTGCATGAGTTTCTCGATGGCTGCGATCCCCGTGTCTTTGATACTGCAACACAAACAGCCATTTGCCAGCTCAAGGAATTCTTCTGATTCCTCTCCTTCGGCCGCAACGTTGATTGTCTTGGCTGCAAGCCGGTGAATGAGGTGCAGGGATTTGCTTAGCTACTGACCTTCGATATCCTAATTGAATCAATGGGAACGGTAGAAAGTGCACAGAAAAATCAACGCACTGCAGTATCTCCAAACTCGTTCATAATGACTGCAATGCGGAAGCCATGCTGCTCGGTGAGGATGCGTTTCAGCAATGTTGACTTTCCTGCTCCGAGGAAACCACAAATAATGGTGAGAGGGACGCGACGCGAATTCTCGTCCTGCTGTAAGCTTATAGGCTGTTCTTCGGTGTGTTCTATGAGGACTGGAATATCCTCGTCGTCGTCCATAATTTCCTTGTGAAGGTGCGGAGTAAAGAGAGATTACTAAGCGCTCTGACGACGCGACACGTCGATCGTCCCAATTTAGGAAATTTCACTCTTTGCTAGCTACCTTACCTTCCCCCTCGGCCATGTCGTTCATTCGGTGCGGTGGGTCTTCAAAGCGCAAAATACGCGTATCTGACCGCGTTGTGTTTAGGCTGGCGCTGTGCGTTGCCGGCGTGTATTCCATGTTTCTAGTATGGCTGATTTCATAGCTGAAAAAATATGTGCTGACCAGTCGCAAAGCTATGGGCAATTGCCCAAGAGAGATGTGCGCTCTTTTCTTTGCTACTTCACGTCCAAGCTTGACCTCCACTCCCTAGTATCTGTCCCCTTTGCCGCCATTGACGGGTCCGAACCCGCAAAGTTCACGTCCGCCATATTTATTGGAACATGCCAGAGCGCCCTCAGCGCTGTCTCCGCCTTTGTATACATACTTCTCCGCCGTAAACCGGCGGATACCCTAATCCAAAGCGTTGGTCTTGAACGCGCCCCCGAAGCTGCTGCCCAGAATGGCACGGCGAATGGACATCACGCAAATCACCCCGCAAAGCCGTCGACGCGCTTCTCCCGCTCCGCCCTCCTGCTGGGCTACCTCCAGTGCTCCGTCTTCATCACCGCCGCCGCGCCCTTCGGCTTCGCCGCCCTCTCATACATCTCCTACCCCGCAATGGTCCTCGGCAAGTCCTGCAAGCTGGTCCCGGTGATGCTCATGAACGTCGTGCTCTATCGGCGGCGCTTCGCCCCGCACAAGTATCTCGTTGTAGTCCTGGTCACCGCCGGAATCACCCTCTTCATGGGCCTCGGCCCCGCCAAATCCAGCAAGCCATCCAAGACCGACCTGCCCCCCAACGCGAACCTCATTGGCGTCGCATACCTCCTCATCAACCTCGCCCTCGACGGCGCTACCAACTCGACGCAGGACGAGCTCTTCGCACGGCACCGTGTGACGGGGCAGCAAATGATGCTCTGGATTAACGTCTTTTGCACATTGCTGACGACCGTGCTCTCGGTACTCCCGCTGCCGTACATCCCCGTGATCCACCCCTCTGAGGCGGGGATCGAGCTCTTGTCGGTGCTCGAGTTCATCCGCACGCATCCCGGCGTCAAGACACCGCTGCTGCAGTTTGCGTTTACCGGCGCGCTCGGACAGCTGTTTATCTTTGAGACACTCCAGCATTTTGGATCCCTTACATTAACGTCTGTACTTCTCTCCCTTTCTCTCAGTTCTGTGATTGCTGACCTCGTCGCAGGACCATCACACTCACACGCAAAATCTTCACAATGCTATTATCCGTTGTGATGTACAACCATAAACTGACCTCCGGGCAATGGCTCGGTGCCGGTGTGGTATTTGCCGGGATATCAGTAGAGGCGTTTGTGAAGCGGAAAGGTCTGTTGTCCCCACTCATATTTTTTTGGTTTGGCTAATTTGTATAGATGTACACGCCAAACGAGTTCTACAGGAGAGAGAGAAGGCCAAACTCAAGTCTTTGTAGGCCAGATATTCGTATTTCCGCGAGACTATCTTTTAAACATGGGCACGACTCGCCTGACGCCGGATGAACCCTGCACTTCCGTCGCCGTATAGATACGGAGATTCGGTCTGCACTCCAGTTTTTTGCCGGGCCACTAATCAAAAAATCCTCTATCTTCCCTTTCTTTTCTTTTTTTCCTCTCTTGAAACTCGATGGGTGACGCGGTGCGTGTCACAAGCCGATTCGATTTTACTTGAATTTCATTTGGGTTGCTACATAGAGCCGGCTCAGAGCAGCCGAGGCAATTATTTGCTGTTTGATAGTTGGCCAGATTGCCTTTTCGAGAACCATCCCCATGCTTAGTTCGACGCGTCTCTCGTTCTCGGATTGGTTGTACGAGCACCCTTTGGGCGCCTTCGTCCGTGCAATGTCCGCTGTGTTTGCTCTGTATGTCCCAGCCCTCCTATCCCATATGCTCCATGTCGGCGAGCTAGACGTCCCTCTGGCCCGCCATAATACCCGCATGGCGGCGCTCAATGCGTGGCTGGACTACGCTAACGTCTTCATCGAACCCTTCTTGTTGTTCATCGTCATGGCTCACCATATAGGTGAGCGGTGTCTAATCTCCCCATTTACAGCGCGCACCGAGACTTTCAGGACCCTTAACACGCTAATCTCCTACATAATCATCCTGGTCTTCTTTCTCGCGATGCCTGTAGTGTGGAACTGCATCGTCAGCTGGCGGTCCCGGATCATCAACGAACAAAGGTTCAAGGACTTTTGGATTATGACAATGGATACGGATGAATCATGTCTATGAGCTTCTCGCCGAGTTGCTGGATGGCCCAATGTCCCAGAAAACCTCAAACGGCGCCGGAGAATCCATAAAAGTTTAATCCCAGCTCCCTTTGACGGTCTCCGAGTCTCCTTTGGAACAACCTGCGCAAACGCTTCCCGCGCCTGTCTGGGGAAGTTCCTTCCGTTCAGACCAATATTTTGAACCTGGACCGGCAATGACCATTGAGCAGCAACTTGGGGATACCATCCCTTTGGACCGGATGGAGGTAGTTCTCGATGACGAACTCCTGTCTATGTGGATAGCGGCCCCGACTGACATCTCGTGCGACTGGTTTTTTTATACATTTCGTTCTCTAGGCTAACTGATCGAATCTAGAAATATGGACTCGTGGGACGCATATTTTGCAGATATAATTAGGACGAACGCGGGGTCCCTCGTATAAGCGTATCTCACTGGCTACATGTATATCGTCATGCTATTACCTTACGTCATCATTTCCTTTTTCGGCGGTTTGGATGAGTGGTCAGGAAAGGAATCACACGTGCCGCCGTTTGTTTACGAAGAGCCTCCAAAGTCTCGCCTCAGTTCAGATAAGCATGGGCAATCGGTGGGGTTTTCGGTTTTCTTTGTCCACCGAAATTTCATGATGAGGGTTGTCGATTGCATGAAGCCCACTAGTAAAAGTGGCCTTCGCCAAAAAATGTGAAAGTCTTCGGAGAGTCCGGGGCGGTATTAGATTTGCTTGAGTACATACAACAGTGCTGAGTGAAAGAGAGAACGGAAAGCGCGATAGCTATATCTCCATGGCGTCGGGGTCGTAAGAGTCAGAGGACGCGTCGGTGTCCACCAAGGCGCGTTTCCGGTCGTCGTACCTATATTGATGATTAGATACGCCCACTCCGCGTAGAATATGGATGTACCGGTCGATCCCGTCATCGTCGTCCTCATCCGTCCGCTTTCGCCTTGCTATCGTGCGAGTTGCGCTAGGGTAAGAGGCGACGGCGATGCTGGCGCGGTATATCGCCTCGTATTCCTGGGAGAGAATGCATAAGACAATTCGCACCACGGATATTGGCCGCGTACCTTCAGTTGTGTCAGGAAGCCGCCGTTGGGAGATATGCAGTATCGGCGGTTCTGGACCATGTGCAAGGCGTCCTCCCACGACAACTGGTAGTGCTGCATGACGAACATTACAACAAAGGCGGGAGAGAGGCTGATGCCACCTGCAGATAAGTGACCGGGTTAGGAAGTGGGTCAATGAAAGTAATGAATACGCGCCATTGCAATGCACGAGAACGCGGCCGCCATTGGATATGGACTGGTCAATGAACTGCTTGGCCCTAGTAGCGGTCAGCACAACGCAAAGATCTCAAGGGTGCGCGTACGAAGGGAAGAGCCGTATGAGATTCTGTTCTTCATTGTCTTCCACATCAAGCGTAAGGTAGGTGAAGTTCTCGGGGAAGCGCGGGCGGACAGAAAACGCCTCCTTCGCGTCGCGGATACATACTCTGCGGCGATGCGGTCAGTCAGCAGCGCTCACGGACGATGCAGAGGGCAGCACGGCACATATGAGTAATTTGGAGGGTCTGGAGGGTCTCTAAGGACTTTGAGGCGACGAATGGACCAAGCAGAAGGCCGGGAAGGATCTCCTGGCACTCTCTCCGCATTTCGTAGCGCCATTCGACGTCGCCGGGACCCTGCACGACGTTCTTGAGCTGTTCTTCGCTGAGAGGCGCGTTGTTCATTATGAGTGTGTGTGATGTGATCAAATGATGAATCGCCTTTTGTTCTTGTTGTGTTCTTGACCGCCATCTGGTCCAACTGGTCATCGCAAATGCTGGTGGAATCTCAGTGGATGTGGTTCTGGTATGGGAAAGAACCAGAGAGGTTGCGTCAAATTTCTGACCAAATGGCAAATGCGCGACAAACTTGAAGCACGACCGTGACATACGATCGCATCCGTACTGGATTTGAACTCACGATCGGGCCCAGCCCATCGTCTACAACATTTCCTCCTCAACATGACAGAGACTGCTTGAAATAATCTGCGTATGTATGCACCCTTGGATTATTGACCCCCCACCGCCGCCACCTACACCGCCAATTTTTCGCGATGTCCCTCGGACATCATTCAGATGACATTTGGTGATAATCAATGGAATGTTTTCGGACGTTCCGTGAATGTTTTCTGGAGACTGGATCACAGATTCAGAATCACTCTAGAATCGCTGACCTCCTCGAAAGCTCCAGACGGGTTATTTGCCAAACATTTCTACTGGTATCAATGCATGGGCGTTGCAGGCAATTAATTAATTATAAACAGGCTTCTGGTCCACATTTATATATTCGGCATATATTCACATTGCATGCAAAAATAATTCAAATCATGGAATATATTTGGGTACTCGAAATAGCTAACATGCAGACATGTATATACACTGTGCATGCCCTCGCCGCTCGTCCTTCGTCTCTCCCGCACTCCTTCCCCTCGTGTGATACATATTCACGCCGGGCAAGCGTACCGTAACCGAAGTGTCGCGGCAGGGGTTGGCGATACAGGCGCAGGAGTGGGGGAGATGGCAAGACAAGACTGTGCGGAGACCGCACGACAGACCGAAGGCTGAGAAGAACAACAAAAATCAGTGATCAAGATGTCGACGGCAAGAACTATTCGCACATACCAATTAACATATGGGTCCGCATAACCTGTAAGGATATTGAGTGACTCGAACACAATCAGGCAAGTATCAATACACACCCTGACCCCTGGAACATCTCCTCGACCGGCACCGCACGCTAGAAAAACTTACCCAAACGTGGAAACAATGGCGGAGTCAGGGCTGGCGTGCGAGAAGACTCACCAAGAAAGTATAAGAGAGTCAGCAAAGGCAGGGGGAGGCAAGTGAAGGCGGGAGAAATGGGGACGGGTGAGGGGGAAAAGATGGAAGGTGTCACAGAGTGGTTCGACTTTTTACGTTGGGGGACTGATGCGCACGGACATTGATTGGATTAACGAGACTTGGGTGATGTGTTGCCAGGTTGCACGATATCCAAGGGAGATCCGATTGAAGGCATTTTGGAAACATTACTTGGATGTGTACAAAATGTTCGTAATTTTGGACCTCATGGGAACATCTCCGAAAGAATGTCGCCGCAATATCGAAAAGCAAATGTTCCGGTCACATCACTCAAGGTTGGCGGTGTAGGCCTGTTGACCGACGCAATCTGCCATGAAACCGTATGCACACGCCGCTTGAAGGACCCTGGAATGTCAATGGAGCTAGCGCGCAGAGGCCGCTTGCCGGCCCTAAAGATCATCGACGCGCTCAGACAACACATCAGAATTTGACGAATCAAAGTTTTACCATACGTCGAGAGCAATATGTGGACCTATCGCCCTCTTCGCCACTCATCTAAACCGCCGGAAAAGGTGATTTTGCAACGAAAGGCAGTACTAGTAATAAACGCGTTCCCTCTACACTTCTTTTCCTGAATGTCTCGGGTCCTTTGTTCCTTACGCAGCTCTGAGGGCAAGAAAAAATGATAAAAAAAGTAGTGGCCACGATGTTTCTACAACGTGTTCCACGTGCTTGGCTTAGCCATTATCCAAGCTGATCAGATGTTTCGTTTTGCGGAGGTATCATGTTTTACCTGCTCATCCAACCCACGCAAAAAGTAAACTCGCAACGAAGATCTAAGTGGTACAACAACAAAATATACAGCGATAGATACACACGGCTCCTATCCATGAGATCCGGAGTTCCTATTTATATTCGCATAATACGTATCCCACAAGCCGATGGTTCTGTATGTTCCATTAGTAGCGAAGCCCAAGTCAAAGATTGTACCCACGAGACGTCAGTCGGAGCTGCTAGCCACATAGACAGGAGTTCGTCGTCGAGAACAAGATGCATAGGGTCCAAAGGGATTGTGTCCCCAAGTTGCTGCTCGATGTGCTCAATGATCGTTGCCGGTCTGGGTTCAGAATATTGATTTGAGGGGAAGGAACTTCCCAAGACAGGTTCCAAATGAGACTCGGGGACCGTGGAACCTGTGGATACAGACAGGGGGTTGCCTTTCATGGACTCATCGGCGCCGTGTGGAGTTTTTTGCGTTGGACCATCCAGCGACAACAGTTCGCCGAGAAGCTCATATAGTCGACCCAAAGTTTGCCACCTGCGGGAGTTAATCAACATTGGAGCGGTAAGGAGGTACGTGGACACACCGATTTTCGCGAAATTTGAGAATATCCATCGCCCGTTGGACGTAAGTTAAATCCCGGTTCATGTCCATAAGACCGGCGCATTTGGAAGCAAACATATTCAGTCCAAGAATGAGGCCCGAGACAAACACAGGGTCCTAAGTTGGAAGATAAGCAAAGAGGTCAAACTGAGAAACTGAAAACGTACATAGATGTTGGGCGGAAGCAGCCTTTGTAATTTTTGGAGCCAGATATCTGCGGTATGAATGATGGCGCGTGCCGCTTTTGTACATATAGACACTGCGCCGGGCACCCCCGACGTCTCGAGGTATGGCCGGTGAATCTAGTAAACACATTCAGCAGCCTCGACCAAGCAATAGGGAAAACTCCTGCCGTTATCAGAATCCATTGGTAGCATATATAGAGCGAAGCAGCTTGGTCGAAGAAAACGCCTTGCGGGGGGCTTTCAGGGTTCCAGCGAACTGGAAAACAAAGTGAGATCACGGAGAAATATTCCTGTTGTCGCTTACGGTGCGGCGGAATAGTATCAAGAACGTCGTTCATCGCGGAGTCGAGCTGAGAAACAATGCGGTGTTCCCACTCTGGACCATTCCATCCCATTAGCAATTTTGACTTCCTGGAGCCATGCAATCGTCGCATTGCATCTGCCAGAATCTCGCATAGCCGTACATGGCATAGCATATATGAGATGAGGGGGGCCTTCCCGGGAGGCTGAACAAATCCCACATCCCAATATTCATCATCAACCTCGAGCGGAAGGTCAACATCGTAATCCTCGCCGTGTAATCCCATCGGTCTTCCCAGGAAAGCGGCCTTCATTGCGTCTAGAGAAAAAATGATCCTAGGTAGCGGTCATTAATGAGAAATGTGAGATGAAGTATCCGAACGTACCAATACGCTCGTTTCCAGAGTTCTTCTTCCACGCTTAAATTAGAAAGGTCGCGCTTCCGACGGTGTTCACCACGCTGTTGGAGGAAACGAATTGCAAGCCCCTGAGGAGGATCAGAGTGAATCCTGCTGGCACTGTTCAGCTCACGTACCAGATACAGCCACGAGATTTGAGGGGTTGAGAGACCAAGAGAGTATATGGACATTAGCTGCACCGGAATCCCATAAGTGCATTAAATAGAGGTTGTTAGCACACGCACAGAGTACATTTGGATCTCGTGTAACGTTGGTTCAAATAGTTTCCTGGCAATCTCCAGCTGCTTGGCAAATTTCCAACCAGACGAAAGTGAGCGATCACCCTTGACGAAGACGCGAGGATCGTCCGAATACTGATAGAGAGTTCATAAGTACAAAGGAAATCGCGGACCGGTTGCTCACTCGTGAAGCAATTGCTAACACTGAGAGCAACAGCCCGCCAAACTCCATGTTCGACAAGTGCAGGCCTTCCGCAACAGACCTTTCGAACGAAGGTCGATGTAGAATGGGGAGAGTTGGATGTATGATGGCAAAGTAGAGCTCTAACAGAGAACCTATCAAGTCACCATCTGGATAGGTATAATGGGCTCGCTTGTCGTGTGTTTCTTTCTCCCACTGAAACACATGAGGAGGATGGCATATTGAGCAGCAGAAACTCACCGGTAGCACATCCCAATATAGACTGCGCCGTGCGTGCGAAATCATTGGTCGTCCCAGGTACTTTTCTTTTATCTGTGAATGCAAGGTTACTTGGGAAAGCGGCCGGCCGCTTGGGTTCTTACGGCCATCGCATCATTGGCGAGCGCATAACTGCCAGCCGAGCCGAAATACTTGTTGTTCAGCGATGTGATAGAAAATTGACGAAAGCGTGAAGCAAGCTCGTCGCCAATATAGGGGTCCTCAGTAGGTTGCTCCTGAGAATTATCGCTGCTTGGAGAGCTGTGCTGAAATAGAGAGGGCGTGTCTCCTCGGGAGTGTAGCGGCTGAGCGCAAACGGAACAAACGGACAACGCTTGTAATTTAGCTTTCAGGGCCTCGTTTAGTTTGGTGAGCTCCTGCATTGTCCTGATGAATTGTGAAAGCTCTGGCAGCAGAGAAAGGGCAGACACCCACGCGCTTTTCGGCCCCCGTTTCTTCGAAGGCAGCGCATAGGTGCAAGGGGAGCCAAATGCGAGACAATTCGAACAAGTACCATTGGGCATGTCAGAACCGTCGCAGCGACCTGCGCATATTTAGCAAGAGTTCGCGAGTTGGAAATTGGCCTGACTTTTTCTCTTCCTGCAAATATCACAGGATCGTACTTGCCTCCTTTGCTTGAGTCGCAAGCCTGAAGTCCCAGTCTCCTGAAAGCTGGGGTAGGTGCGCTCATAGTTGGACATGATATGTTCACGGCAAGCTCGTCGCCCTGACACTGCAATACATTCACAATATTGTTGCCGGCGGCGTCCGCGTCTGTGATGAGAATTACGGATTGCGGGTCAGGAGGTCGAAAGAGGTTTTATTACCGCAGTGCGAAAGTGTGCGGTTGGCGGTTGTCAGCGGGATTTATCATTTCAATGATCCGAGATTAAATAATATTCTAGCACCGACTCTGCGATAAGATTGCGTACTCTCTCGGGCTCGGAAGAAACGGCGCTCCAGAGCTTAATCAATTGTTTTAGCACCAGTGGTCGCGCTCTAGCCGATGTTTCTTATAATTAGCTTGGCCATTTATCCAAGTCAATCTTTCGTTTTGTGCCGTGTGTTACCTGCTCATCCAAGCCACCCAAAAAGGAAATTCGCAAAAAGATCTAAGTAATACAACAATACGACAACGACAGGACATACAACGAGATACACTCGGCTCCTATCCATGAGATTCGGAGTTGGTCCCATTTATATTCGCATAATAGGCATCCCACGAGCCAATGTTTCTGCATACGCTCAATTAGCGGCGGAATCCCAGCAAAGATCGCAACTCACGAGACGTCAGTGGGAGCCGCCATCCACATGGACAGGAGTTCATCGTCGAGAACGACATGCATGGGATCGAGAGGAATGGTACTCGCAAGCTGCTGCTCGATCTGCTCAATGGTCATTGCCGGTCTAGGCTCAGAAGAGTGATCTGAGGAAAAGGAACCGGCCCAGACAGGTTCAGGGGGTGTTGGCTCCTGCTGCTGGTAATACAAAGAGGACCCGGAGGCCGTACTCGAAGTCTCGGGTACGGGCTGGTGTTCATCTTTTGTGGATTCAGCGGCACCGTCTGAAGTTTTCTGGGACATTGGACCATCCAGCGAAAGCAGTTCGCCGAGAAGCTCCCATAATCGACCCAGAGGCTGCCATCTGTGGAAATTGTAGCGGATTGCGCTAGCGAGAAGGGTCCATGCACTGACCTGTTTTCACGAAATTTGAGAATATCCATCGCTCGTTCGACGTAAGCTAAATCCCGGTTCATGTCCATAAGACCGGCACGTTTGGTGGCAAACATATTGAGGCCAAGAAGGAGACCCGAGACAAATACGGGATTCTACGTTAGAGAATAAGGAGAGAGAGTCAAACTGAAAACTATCAACGTACAAACATATTAGGCGGAGGTAGTCTTTGTAACTTGTTGAGCCAGATATCCGCGGTATGGATGATGGCGCGCGCCGCCTTTGTGCATATAGCGAGTGCGCCTGAAGCATCTGGCTTCTCGAGGTATGGCCGGTGAATCTAACAAAATAGTTCAGCAACCTTGAAGGGACAGTAGGCCAAACTCGTACCGTTATCAGAATATATTGATAAGATATATGGAGTGAAGCAGATTGATCGAAGAAAACACCTTGCGGGGGACTCTCAGGATCCCACCGAACTGGATGAGAAACGTAAGAACACGACCTTGCAACACTCTTGTCACTTACGGTGCGGTGGGATAGTATCAAGAAATTCGTTCATCGCGGAGTCGAGCTGAGAAATAGTGCGATCCTCCCACTCCGGACCGTTCCATCCCATTAGCAATTTTGACTTCCTGGAGCCATGCAATCGTCGCATTGCATCTCCCAGAATTTCGCATAGTCGTGCATGCGAGATAAAATATGAGATGAGGGGGGGCTTCCCAGTGGGCTGATTGAATCCCGCATCCCAATATTCATCATCAACTTGTAGCGGAAGGTCAATGTCGTAGTCTTCGCCGTGTAATCCCATCGGTCTTCCCAGGAAAACGCTCATCATCGCATCCAAAGAGAAAATTACCCTATAGTTATTTAGCGAGAAGCATGATATGGAGCAAGTATGCCCACCAAAAACAACGCTTCCACAGCTCATCTTCTATGCTTAAACTAGAAAGGTCGCGCTTTCGACGGTGGTCGCCCCGCTGTTGAAGGAAACGAATAGAAAGTCCCTGAGCAGGATAAGAGTGGTTTCCCGCGGCATTGTTCAGCGCACATACCAGATACAGCCACGAGATTTGAGGGGTGGAGACACCCAGGCTGAACATGAGCATTAGCTGAAAATTCCCAGCGGTCAGTGAGTAATTGTAAGAAGAGGACGTGGTTACGCAACACAGTACATCTGAACCTCGTATAATGTTGGTTCAAAGAATCTTCTGACAATTTCGATTTGATTGGCGAATTTCCAACCAGACGAAAGTGAACGATCACCCTTGACGAAGACGCGAGGGTCGTGTGAATACTGGTAAACATGTTTGTTTCGCGAGGAAAAGATTGAGGAAAGTGGTCTCACACGCGAGGCTACGGCCAAGACACTGAGGAGTAATCCACCAAATTCCATGTTTGTCAAGTGCAGGCCTTCCGCAACAGACCTTTCGAACGAAGGTCGATGCAGAACGGGGAGAGTCGGATGCACGATGGCGAAGTAGAGCTCTAACAGAGAAGTTATCAAGTCGCCGTCTGGATAGACATAGCGGGCCCGCGATTTGGTCAATGCATCCTTCTCCCACTGAAATTGGGATGAGTTACAGCTTGAGAATTCGCGCCGGCACGACTTACAGGCAAGACATCCCAATATAAGCGGCGCCGCGCATGCGAAACCATTGGTCGTCCCATGTACTTTTCTTTCATCTGTTGATGCAAGGTGAATTAAATAGGAAAGCTGCTTGCCACTTGTGCTCACCGCCATGGCATCATGGGCCAGCGCATAACTACCAGCCGAACCATAATGCTTGTTGGTGAAATTGGTGATGGAAAACTGTCGAAAGCGGGAAGCAAGCTCGTCGCCAATATATGGGTCCTCGGTAGGTTGTTCCTCAGTAGTGGCGTTATCACTCCCCGGAGAGCTGTGCTGAAATGTATCTCCTCGGGAGTGCAGCGGCTGAGCGCAAAGGGAACAAACAGATGACCGCAATTTGGCTTTCAAGGTTTCGTTTTCCTTTGTGAGTTCCTCCACCGTGCTTGAGAAATATTGAAGGCTTTGTCGACAAATAAATTGCAGACACCTACGCATTCTTCGGCCCGCGTTTCTTCGATGGTAGTACATAGGTGCAAGCGGCTCCAAATGCAAGACAGTTGGAACAAGTACCATTAGGCATGTCAGGACCGTCGCAGCGAGCTGTGCGAAATATTTAGCAAAAATCCAACGAACTGCCAGTGAGAAAACGAGCTGACTTTTTCTTTTCCTGCAAATATCGCAGGATCTTTCTCGTCTCCTTTGCTTGACTCTTGGAGGGCCAGAGCTGGGATAGAAGACTTGCTCATAGTCGGACATGATCTGTCTCGGTAACCCAGACGTTCTATATAGTGGCACTTCCGCCCGCCTGCGGCCCGGAATTGATCCTTGCCACGCGAGTTCGGGTAAATTTGATGGACGGAAGGTTCTGACTGACAGGGACAAGATCTGGACAGATATCTTATTCACGATCGTGCCTGATCGTGCTGCCAGTGACTGATCGGGATTAATACAAGTTGATGGCGCGATCATACGTAACCGCGGGCAAGACGGCACTTTCTCCAGACTCCGACGCACTGGCTTTCATATCTTGTAACACATTCGACGACAAAACATGATTGAGGCGGGGTTCCTTCTTACGAAAACACACAGGGTCTGAACAAGGCTACTAGGGTCTGACGCGCTTTCATGGCGCTTTCACAGATTCATAATGTGAAAGCAATGATTGGCTGAACAGGACAACGTCAACGCGCGAAGGCGTTATTCTCGTTCTAACAAAGATATCAAACACTCCCTAACTTGCTGCGAGTCCGCCCGTCCGCGACTTTCCTTCATAACCCAACCCAGAATCTTGTTCAGCACGTTCTTGTGACCCTTCTTGAAAGCTGCAGCCTCGGATGGAAGCGCAGCGATCGCAGCAGCACACAGGGTGCTGACATCTAGTCGCTGACTAGACGCAGCGAGGAGATTTAGCGAGCGGGCTCGTTCCGTTGGGGTGAGCGCGGAGGACGAGTCGGCGAGCATCTCCCGCAGGAGTAGCTTTCCAGAGGTGCCTATATTTATCAGACATTGCGGTGTTCAGATATCGGGGAGCATACCAGTAATGGCAGCACTGTGTACCAATTCGATGAGCTCACCGAGCTGACTCGGCGAAAGCGGATTGTCCGCAAACGTCAATTTGGCCGCATGTAACCGTCCGAGAAGTTCGTGCACCATCCTACCGCCTCGTTAGGAAAGCTGTTGGCCTTGGGATTAATTGACGCCCACCAGTTGAAAACAACTCTTGGGTTAATGCTGGGGCCATCCTTGCACAGGCGGTCAAAGTACGCCACAGCACTACCTCCATGTTCCTGCAGGTTAAGCAGAATATCTGCGTCCTGTTCTGAGAGTTCGTATTCTCGCAGCAAGCGTATCCTCGTTACCCATGGAAGTTCTGGCATCGTCTCGACACTACTCTTGATCCTCTCCTGCAGGACTATTAGGTCGAGAGGCAAAAGCAGAGGCGTCTAGTTACAGGAGCGATAGAGAGGACGCCTAGATTAGGATCTGGCATATAACGGTAATCCGGCGCCTCTTCTTTCGACCGCATCTTGAACGTCTCGAGGGTGTCCTGGTTGAATCCTCGAGTTTCCTGCGGAACCACAGCGTCCGCTTGAGAAAGGAGAGCTCGTTGTCGATGAACCTCAAAGACTAACGTCTGAATTAGAGAGGATGATGATACAAATGAACCGACAGCACCGACCGATAGCGAACTGCATGAACTTGATACTATTGAGGTTCTTGATTTCACAACGAGTACCAGGTGGCTGGCCGATGGGGTTGACTGATACATTAACGTCGCATCGTAAAGAGCCCTGTTCGTTCGTTTGAGAGAGTAGGCCTGAACTCGAGAAGAAAATAATTACAGCCTCCATGTTCCCGTCACTAGCGCCAATGGCGCGGAGCATCGCCTGGAGTGCACGCACATATGCTCCTGCCTCTTCCGGTGAGCTATTTCTCAACCATGAGTTGGGGGAAACGGCGACAAGAAAATAACTTACCGGAGATCGGGTTCGGTAACGATTTCCAGTAGCCCCGTTCCAGCTCTGTTCAAATCAATGTTAGATGTGCGAGTACGGGGCTCAAACGTTGATTTCGCAGTGTCCTAATGAAACGCTGGGTTGGTGCCAAATCCTATAGACGAAGGCGGCCAACCTGCTCGAGCTGAATTTGTTTTATTCGGATCGGAGAGTCCCGGGTGGGAATGAGGAGACCGCCGCCCAGTGCTATTGGCGCTGCTCGTGGTGTAAATGAGAAGTGCCAAAGAAAATAATGCTTCAAGGACCATAATGTTGGGTGATTTGATATCCCGAAGGCAGATCCGAGTAAAAGTAGTGTTTGCGGTCGAACGAGGAACGCGTTTGAATGTTAGAACCGAGCGCAATAGCCGTGCGAAGTGCCAGGTCTACGCATTCCTGGTTCAGTTTCTGGTTCCGCGCAAAGTTCGGTATGTGCAAAGTTATAAAGTGGACCACGAACAGGCAACGTCCCGGGGAATGCTGCATCAAAGGGAGACACATGGATATTTGGCACTTCTCCAAGGCTCGAGGTGAGAGAATCTAATATTGTAAGACCAACATAACGCGCTACGAAGAAGAAAAGTTCAAACCGGAGAAGAGTTTCTGACGCGACTTGATCTGCGCGTGCGTCTCGATACCGATGACCACCTGCCACCCGGGCCAGCGCTGGTCATGGAATGCGCGTCGAAGCCGCCCAGCAAAAAAACTGGTTGGCCGACATGGTGGAAGGAGCATAAGAATATTTTGGAACGCGTGACCGCTTCGAACTCATCAAACTCATCTCTCCGTCTAAGCACGGACCACAAGGCGCCTCACAGGCCTCACACCCGCGAACAACCCGCTCAATGCCTGCGTCTGCTCCTCCTAATATGCGCGTTGTGGTCCGATTACCTTGGAATCGCCCAGAAAATCCAATACCCGACCCTCCTCGAGTACGTGCACCAGCTGTTGCTCTCGCTTCTCCTTCATCTCAAGCACAGATAGAATGGAATGTTGAGAAGGCGGACATCCTTTGGAAAGTGATTGAGCGCTCTCGATCTACCGATAATGGAGGCACCGACTGTCAGCGCCAGGCCTACGTCAAACTACAACTGCGCAGAGACTAACTGCGTCTTGCAGGGAAGGGTCTTGCCGCCCACTTGGAAGTCCCACTTCCGTATCTGCTTTACCGCGTACATGCGCGGTTCCAGGAAGAACTTCGCGGACTACAAGACATCCCCGGTGTCTCTAGTCCGTCTATCCCGCAGTCTAATAAGCCTTTCGACGACTTTCCCTTCAACGAGAAGCAGACCGTCGCCTCCCGCGCCGTCAGCCGTCTAACCGGGAGTGGTAGCATGTCTCCCTCCGGGCGGCTTTCGACACCCCTAGGCGTTCGAGCTCGTCTAAGTTCACTTGGAAATAATTCTCCGAGGCCTACTAAGAAAGCGTCTTCGTCATCGACGCTCACCGTCCAGGGCCCCAAGAAGACGCATCAACCACTCAGTCCTACTTCCTCTGCGTCCTCAGAGGAAGGCACTGATTCTGAAGATGAGGAGGCGAAAAAGGAGGAAGAAGCGGATCGCGATGCTGAAGAACAGGAAGCCCTGGACCGTAAACTCCAGGAATTGCAGCAGATGGTCACGAACGACGCCCTGGGACTGGTCAGTGCTGCCTCTCGGCCCGGCGCTTCGAAAGGTAAGGCCAAGGAGAGCATAAATCGGGGCCGCGTGGGCCCACCCGGCGCCGGGATCTCGAACATGCAGGGAAGCTTCCGGCGCGACAGCTACTCCAGTCCACTCAGCGTCTCTAGCGCCAGTTCCCGCTCTGCACCAGGCTCTATACCCGACATCCCTTCGCCTCCCCCGGATTCCCAACCCCACTCGCCGATCAGCAGGCATCTCTCTCCCAGCAAATCATCGAGTCCGCCAGCGCTGTCCCCTCGAAGTGCGCTGGGTCAGTCACATCGCCGGTATGGTCCACTGGTCGAACGAGCCGTCAGCGAGCAAGGTAGCAATAATGGGTCTGAAGCGTCGAGCTTTAGCGATATCAGCGGTGAGCAGAGGGCAATCGTCGATGCCCTTTCTCATAAACAAAGCCGTAGATACAAGCCTTTCTGCATCTGCTTTGGAGAGTGCCTTGCTTTCCAATATTCGTGGAAACGGCTCGCGTTTGTAAGTTTTTCGTAACCCCGTCGCATCGATCGACTAATAGAAAATGACACAGTTCTGCGTTTGCACGGAGTCGTTTGGTAGGGCGAGGTGGCCACTATGTAGCTTAATGTATATTTCCCGAGCGTTGTTCACTGTACCTCATCTTTTATGCACGGTGGAAATCAAATCGATATCGATATGCAGTTTCAGCTACGGTTTCCGACATTTTCAAGTTGGCGAATCCGACATCGACTCGTCCGGTTAGGAGACGTATATATCCATTTGGCTACTATATTCATCAAAACGCGTACAATTAATTGAATCTACAGTATGTATCTTAAGCGCACATTCATCATTTCGTTTTTCGATGCTCCTACCAAGAATCAGTTGCTCAGGTCTATCACAGGGAGGGAGCAAGACACTCACAGGCTTGTGGCTAATCTCGTGGTCTACGTGTACATACGCTGCAAAACCACTAGTCAGTGCCTGCATGGTCGCACAATTAAATGAACTCATACCTCGTCCAACGTTGGGCAACTGCTCAATCTTGTCTTGTAGCGCCTGTGAGATGTCGTGCGCTTTCCAAAGTGGGGTTTCGGCATCCATCACAATGTCGACTTCCACCACATAATCCTAAGTGTTGTTCACACACTAGCGACGTTGAAGAAAATCTGCACTTACGGGCCCGGCATGATAGACAGAACACGAATCGATCTGTTTAATGTCGTCCGCAAAAAGCATCGCCTTGTAGAGGACGAACTGGTGGAATTCTAAAGGTGCAGATATGCCTGCGAGGAGGAGGAATTGTCGGTAGATAGTGCGACCCCAAACTATTATAAGTGCGGCTGAGATGATGAGGGCACCGAGAGGATCTATATACCACCGCAACTTGGCACCGGCAGCATTTGTTAAAATTCCAAAGCCGTTGACAAAGAGGTCGTTACGGCTTGAGCCGTGTCAGAAACACCAAGATTTTAAAGACATGGTGACGTACTGGTCCTCCCAAAGAACCCTCACTTGGGAGTTCTTCGATCTTATAGAAAAACAGTAGATGAAAAGCACAAGTTTTGTGACTGAGGGCCGAACTCAATGGTGAGTCGACCGAGGGAAGATGTAAGAACTAACGAAAAGCGAAGCCAACGACAACGACGGCCGGAATATGGAAGCCCTTATCACTTGCAGTGCCTCTTGCAAGATCTTGAATGGAGAATGCCTGCCGGAGACTTTCAGAACAAGTTCGAGGTGACAAATAGAACGTTACGGACTATGAGAACCACTGAGACGGAACCCATGGCACCAGCGTAAACTATGTCCCCAATTGTTTCCAGTCGGCTTCCTCCCTTGAAGACACTGAGAACCGGCAGGTTATTGGAAAAGTCAGAAAACCCACAGAAGGGTATCTCCGTGGATCTGCTGATATAGCCTTGCGATGGCAATAATTAAGAACCTGCGACGGGGTCACTCGGACTCAATCCATGCTAAATGCTCAAATCACTTACGATATTTGCGAGCGGATCAAAAACAGCGTCCATGGCGGTCGCAAAGAATGACAGGGACAGCGATGATACCGCTGCATAAATTTGAAGGGCACCCAGAACGCTGTAAACGTCGTGTTCAGCCGATACGACTCGAAATAGCAAAACCGACCAGTTGGCCACAAGTGAACCGTAAATGGCAATCTTGATCTACGCAAGATGTGAGCTTCACGGGAAATTGTCTAACATGCTTATAGACGCACGGCAAGTCTGTTCATATCCTCTTCCTCTTGTGCATTTTCGATATGTTGGTCCATCGTCAAGAGAAGGGATTCGATTTGCTTGTTCTGTTTTTCGTAGAATTGCCCAACATTTTTGCCTTGCTTGCGCCTCTTTTTCCTCGAGCGCAGATTCTGGATATGTTCCTCGCTCTGGAGCCGACTTGCGAGCAAGAGCGGGTCAGCATCGTTAGAGACACTGCTGCGGTTGGATCCGGGAGCCTCAGTACTGGAGGTTGTGGGGGCGTCTGAAGGGAGCGGTTCTAGGGGAAGAGATTCCATTGAAATCGATAGAGGGAGTGAGGGGGCGAGGTGAAAGGCAGGTTAAAAGGGAGCAAATATAGCTGTGCAAGCGTGACTCCAAACATCGCTTATCCAATGGCTATGCTATGGCCCAGTATACGAACATGTATTTTTTTGAACGAGACTGGGCGCAGGGGCAACATTCGTCGAAGTTTAAGCAGAGAAACTTTAAGTTTTGTCCGCTGCCCTGGTTCGTGAACCTGGGTTCCGGTCGTTTGGGTCATCATCAGTTGCTCGGAATTTGCCGGCTTATTTGCTGTGCCAAATACTCCTCACTTTCAGTCACTTCATCCATTGCTTTCACCGCATGGATCCTTTCGAAGTACGCATACAATTCCTGGCTCTTTTGAAGCGTTTAAACGCGTCAGTAGCATCCTCGTTCCATCTAATTTCCCCCTAAACTGGCTCAGTTAGCTCTCAACAGTCCATCCAAAAAGTTGTAGGTTTCGCGGTCAAATATTTTCCGCCATGCGGTGAGGATCTGTGGGACTGCATCGTCGAGGAATGCCAGAAGGTCATACTCGGTTTCTTCTCTTCCGGATTGTGACCTGAATGTAGGTTCACAGGGCTCCATAAACTCTCGAATAAACATCCTCTACTTCCTCGATTCCCTTTGCGAGACATGCCTTCTTGTCAAATCTCATTCCAGCTCAATAGGATCCGACCCGGGCAATAAACAATACGTGGACTTTGTGAATCGGGACATTGGAAAAATCGTGGAATGTGTGGTTCCCCCGGGACGGGAAGGTTTGCCCAACCTTACCAGCACAAAACAGGTGAGCTGTCGCGTTCCATGCACAACCGTACCATTTTTTGACTCTCAGCAGATCCTTGAAAGCTGGCGGAGTAAACGTGTTGTCGATCAGCAGACAGTGGACGATGTTCTCTCGGCACTTGGCAAGCGGTCTCCGCCACCAACGACCGAAGAGTCCCCGGCGGCACCCGTGGCCAACCGCAAATCGTCCCATTCCTCACTTTCCCGCTCCGAAGTCTTCAAGCGTATTGAAGAGGACCGAGAACGCCATAAACGACTGCGAGAACGACGCTGGGTGCAGCCCGTATCGCACCGTGCTCCTGGCCAGATGAACCTGCTATCATTCATCCCGCTTGCTGGAGAAAACGGCGATGATGTGTTGGCTGTGGATGTCGAATTTGAAAACGACTGGGAGACCACGAGCACCTGGAACGAAGATGATGACGAGGCTGCGGCGGATGAGAGCGAGTTGTGCTTCCCAGCTGAGGGCGAAGGACCGATGGATTTGTCGTAGTGAGCTTGCAAAGTGTATTTTGATGTATTTAGTATCCCATTCACGCAATGTAAAAAAATGCACGACGACTTGAAATACAAAAGTATATATAGTGTTCACTGTTATCTGTCTTGTGCTCAATTCACTCCTCGTCCATCACTTTCACCACCACCTTGCCCGCCGCATGCTTCGTCATAAGTTTCTCGTAGGCCTTCATCACGTTGTCGCGGTCGAATGAATACACGGAATCAACGATTGGTTTAACGGCGCCTGGGGATAAAATTGATCGCACGAGAAAGAGAAAGGGCGGGAGCAGAAAACTCACCTTTGGATACCAAGTCCCCGACCGTTTCGATGTCCTTCTTTCCGAGTTTAACAACCACCATTCTGAACAAGCGCACTGTAGCTACAGACAACAGAGAGAAATCATGGACGAACCCATATTTCCGGGACACACCACCCAGCCAAGTAGGTCTTAGCATGCCTTCAAAGACCTGTCTCAGCATGCCTCCGAGTTCATTCAGGTCTTTTGGTAAAGTTCCGGCGGTTAAATAGGCACCACCAGGAGCGAGGTACGATGCCGAATTTAGGTAAAGCGCGGGATCGGTGATCCCTGCTGCGTCGAAAATAGCGTGGAACTTGGGTGAGGGTGGGTTGGAAATGAGTCGTGTGACTAGCGGAGCCTCGGTGTAGTCTATAAACTGAGAAAATTGGACAACCTGCAACACGAAGTGAAATAAAAGTGAAATACCTCATCGACACCTAAACTGAGTAGTAACTCCTTGTTCTTGCCACTCGCAGTTGCAACAACCTTGCAACCCATGAATTTGGCTATCTGGACGGCGGACAAGCCGACGCCTGAGCTTCCACCGTTTATGAACACCGTCTGACCGGACTCGATGTGAAGGTTTGTGACGAGGGCCTGGTATGCAGTAGCGACCACGGTGGCGAGACCCGCCGCCTCGACAGCAGACACGTTGGTTGGTTTTGGCGCCAGACACGACGACGGGAGAACTGCGTATTGGGCGAGGGTCCCGAATTTCGGAGAGGGACTTGCGCCAAAGACCTTGTCGCCGACACTGAACTCCGAGCCGTTGGGGTCGACGATTATTCCTGCAACATCCTGCTCCATAACATGTGGTCTCCTTGCCATGAAGTTGGGGAGGGACCGCAAAAGTTTATATCCGCTACATTTCGGTCAGAGGAGTCCACTCTCTTTAAATCGACGACCTACACCGGATTTAGCGCAGTAGCTTGAACTTTGACCAGAACATTGTCTTTGGGCACTTGCTTCGGAAGTTGGAGGTCGGTCTTGAATTCAATAGCTTGAGACGGGTTTCCCTTCTGGATAGCGACGTAGGCGCTGTACGTGGCCATATCCAAAGCTTAGAGGGTCGTCCTGGGAAAAGAACACACGAATAGATGACTTGCCTTTAAGGAAGTTGGGGCACACGACTGACAGGCTGTGACCAGGAGACCTGGGAATTTTTTCGCTGAAGAAGCGACAGAGAGTGGATAAAAGAGCTTGACCAGGCAGGAGGCGGCTAAACAGACGAAGTTCTCGCTCGATCAACTTCCCGATAGGAGTCTTGCTGTCCGTTCGAATTTTTGAATGCATTCCAGCGCAGGCAGAATTTACTAGTACATCCGATCGTACATCGCGCCTGTTATGCGCTCTTTGCCGGTTGGCTCGCTGCTAAAGCAGTCTGTTCTTCTGCACCCTCGCCCTCCAGTCCAGATTCGCGCATGAGTTTATAAAAGCTGCTCCACAACGCGGCAATCGTTTCGTACTCCTTCGTCATCCCGAGAACCTCTTCCAGTTTGCGGTTCAGCGTGTTAGTGGAGGACAGAAAGTCGTCAAAGTCCTAAGCCGTGGCGTTAACGATGTTCTTGTACGATGAAGCAGTCAATTCACGGAGGTAATCTCGCGCGAGAGGCGCTCGCGTTCGCGCTCAAAGAAGTCGTCCGCTTGGGACATGTGGAAAGTTGCAAGACGCGTTGTTTGGGCGGCAATCAGCTTATCAGAGTGCAAACAGGACGCGCTTCCGATCGACTTCTTGCCTCCGACTCATTCAACGCGACGATCATGGCCGCTCCAGACGCTGCAAACGTTCGCATAATCACCACCTTGGGTCACGTCGACCACGGCAAGACCACGCTCATGGATGCCCTTCTTGCGGCAAACAACATCATTTCCTCAAGAATGGCCGGTAAAATGAGATATATGGACAGTCGGGAGGACGAACAAGAACGAGGGATTACCATGGAGAGCAGCGCTGTTTCCCTTCGTTTCCAGGTTATGGACAAGGACGGTGAGCTGGTTTCATGGTGCCCTGTTTAAATTTCTAATGATTTATCGACTAGCCAAGCCCAAGGTGTATGTAGTGAACATGATCGACACGCCGGGGCATGTGGATTTCTCGAGTGAGGTGTCTACCGCGTCCCGGTTGTGCGATGGTGCGTTGGTTCTCGTGGACGCCGTCGAAGGTGTCTGCACACAGGTACGATTGTTTTTACTCTAAGCACAGGTGCAATTCTCATTTCTATCCTGCAGACCATCGCGGTGTTGCGTCAGGCGTGGTTGGACAGACTTCGACCTATCCTTGTCATAAATAAATTCGACCGCCTCATCACGGAGCTCCAGCTCGCGCCCGTAGAGGCATACCACCATCTCGCGCGTTTAATCGAGCAAGTGAACGCGGTGATGGGGAAATTCTTCGCTGGTGATAGAATGGAGGACGATTTACGGTGGAGAGAAGAGCGCGAACGCCGGATGGCGGAGAAAAAGGAGATGCATGCCGATGAGGCGGACGCGGCCGTCGATGAGGAGTTCCAAGAGAAGGACGACGAAGACATTTACTTTGCTCCGGAGCGCGGCAACGTCGTTTTCGCTTCCGCCATCGACGGCTGGGGTTTCCGCATCGGCAAGTTTGCTCAGCTCTTTGCGACCAAGCTTGGGATGAAGGAAGCGAATCTACGACGGGTATTGTGGGGAGATTTCTATATTGACCCCAAAACGAAGAAGGTGATAAGTTATAAGCACCTTCGGGGCCGGGCGCTCAAACCTCTGTTCGTGCAATTCGTCCTAGAAAATATATGGGCCGTCTATGACGGTGTTGTACTCAACCCGTGCGTCACTTTTCAACGCGATGGAACCAGAATATTGAGGTTTGTTGTTATAGAAATACGGAGAAGATAACTAAAATCGTTGGCGCCTTGAACCTCAAAATTCCACCGCGCGATCTCAAGTCGAAAGATACTCGGCACCTGCTCTCGCTCATTTTCTCGCAATGGCTCTCCCTCTCGACGTGCATAATCCAGACAGTTATCGACATCGTCCCTGCGCCGTCCATAGCACAGGCCGTTCGCATACCAAAAATGCTTTATCCGGACTTGTACGACGCCGTGGTGGATCCGAAAAATAAGCTGGAGGAAGATTTGTTCGCCTCGAAATCCGAGTCGGACGCATGCGTCGTCGCCTATGTCAGCAAAATGTTCTCGGTCTCGGGAAAGGACCTTCCTGAGAACAAGAAGAAGCCCATGACTGCTGACGAGATGCGAGCGAGAGCCCGGGAAGCCAAAGAGGCTCGGGAAGCTGCTGCTGCTGCTGCCGCTGAAAAGGAAGAAGCTGCGGAGAAAGAAGGAACACCAGCCCCAGAATCCGATACTCCACCTACTGCTGCTGTGCCGGAGGAGCCCCCCGTCGAGGAAGCCGGCGACGTTGAGGTTATCCTCGGGTTTGCCCGGCTCTACTCGGGGACCATCACGACGGGCATCTCGGTATACGGTATCCTCCCGAAATACAACGCATCCCTGGGACCCACTCATCCGCGGAATGCAAAACACATCGTCAGCACCGTGGTCGAGGGTTTGTATGTCATGATGGGCAGAGAACTCGTCGCCGTCAACAGTGTCCGAGCCGGAAACATTTTTGCCATCAAAGGATTAGAGGGGAAAGTCTGGCGAAGCGCGACGTTATGTGCTCCTGGGGCAATTGGAATCGGTGAATCCCCGGACATCGATGCGTTAAAGGACTGCCTCGTCAATCTCGGAGGTGTCAACCGAACTGTAAGTGCTTTTTCTTTTTTCCTGCGGCAGTTCGCTAATGTATCATAGGCACCCCCAATTTTGCGCGTTGCCCTAGAACCTGCTAAACCCGCCGACATGCAAAAACTCATCAGCGGGTTGAAGCTTCTCAGTCAATCGGATCCCTGCGTCGAGACTTTTCAGCAGCAAACCGGTGAATATGTCATCCTGACTGCGGGCGAACTGCACTTCGAGGTCGGGCCAATTTATTCACTCGTTTGCAACTCGGACTAATCATCTGTAACAGAGATGCCTGAAGGACCTCCGAGAGCGATTCGCCCGCGTGGAAATACAGGCATCGAAGCCCATCGTTCCCTTCCGCGAGACCGCAGTCAAGGGAATTGGTACTTGCTAATTAATATTTCCTTCGGTGGACACCGCTGACCCACGCCTGCATTCGTAGATATGGCCCCGCCGAAGACCGCAAACGCTCCGCGCGGCACCATGCACGGAAACAGCTCCCAAAACATCGTAACCTTCACGATCCGCGCTTCCCCGCTCCCGCGCCCCATCCTCGACTTTATACTCCAGAATCTCGTGGTGCTCAAGATCCTGCAGGGCGGCGATGCGGATGCGGACGCCGCGGAGATGGACGAGGAGGACGGGTCCAATATCGACGGCAACATCGTGCGAAAGCCCAGCGTGAAGCCCGAGGAGTTCTGGGACGCGCTGCGGGGCAAGTGCCAGGAGGCGGGCGGGGAGTGGGCGGACATTGCCGAGCGCATATGGGCGTTTGGGCCGCAGAACGCCGGGGGGTGCGTCCTCGTTGATTCGAGGGGCACGAATACGGGGCATTCGTCGTGAGTCCGCCATTCCCGCAGACGCCGTTTTGAACAGGGTAAATGCAGATTAAGACACCGGTTGGAGAAGAAGAATAAAGAAGAGGCGGATGCGGAGAAAGTTATTAGAGAGTTTGACAACCATATCGAGAATGGGTTTCAGCTCGCGATGTTCCAGGGCCCGTTGTGCGGCGAGCCCGTCGAGGGGATGGCTTATTTCGTGGAGAGCGTCGAGATTGATCGGGAGAGTCTCGACAAGGAAATCGGTAAGTGCTAAATGCGCTGCACACTCAAGGATGATATTGAACGAAAACAGAACAGAATAGGATGGCGCAGGTGACGGGGTCGGTGATGTCAGCTGTTCGGGACGCGTGCAGGAACGGGCTGTTGGACTGGTCTCCGCGGCTCATGCTCGCGATGTATTCGTGCGATATTCAGGCTTCCAGTGAGTTGCCAATTTTTTTTTTGATAGATGATGCGGGATGCTGACTTGGGGGCGAAAGCGGATGTGTTGGGTAAGGTGTACGGTGTTGTTGCGCGGCGGCGTGGGCGCATCGTCGCAGAGGAAATGAAAGAAGGGACGTCGTTCTTCATGGTGTCCGCGTTGTTGCCTGTCGTGGAAAGCTTCGGGATTGCAGATGGTTGGTTTTCTCCCCTCTCGAGAGGAGCTTGCTAATTGGCCGTAGACATTCGGAAGCGAACCTCGGGTGCAGCTAGTCCACAGCTCATCTTCAACGGGTATGGGATGTTGATTAATTCCTTGGGCGGCGCTAACTTTTTGTACCAGGTACGAGTTGCTCGATCAGGACCCGTTTTGGGTGCCGACGACCGAGGAAGAGCTGGAGGACCTCGGGGAGAAGGCGGATCGGTCAAATATCGCGAAGGGGTATATGGATGCGGTGAGGGAACGCAAGGGGCTTTTCGTGGATCGGAAGATTGTCGAGTTTGCGGAGAAGCAGAGGACGCTGAAGAGGTAAAAACGGGGGTGGTTCAATGCACAACCTAAAGTGGACTAGATCCCGAGAATCGAGTGCAAATCCTCAACTGTGGGAATAAGGGGCCACGAGGACCCAGGATAATACACCAAAATGCCTGATCCCAATCCCGGCAAATCTGAAGAAAATTTGCGATTTTGCCTATTCCTCGAACCAAGTTTTTCCCAACCTTTCATGTTTCGACGCTACTCGGGGGCGAAAAAATGCTCTGGCTCGTGTTGCGCGCAAAAACAGGTATTGCGGGCGAAAAAATCGGATTTCAGACCCTTGATGTGCCAAATTCGAGCGAAAATTCCGTCCTGGCCTGTGTCAAATTCCGGCAAATTTAGCCTGTTGAGCGATTTTGAGTCCCGGCCAACTGGACCTCGACGGGAACAGGCATTTTGGGTGACTATCCGGGTCCTAGGCCACGACGCGGGCCCTTGAAAGTGCAGCTAACGAATTACCCGTGGTTAGAGAATAGAGAGCCTGAACAATGACACTTTAAAATAACACCCAAGATCTTGCAATGTACAGCCTTGAGAAAATAACGGGAAACTATGTACTTGAATGGCTTTGTTCGGTTGATATCCGAATCGCGCGATGGATACATCCCAGTGGCAGTGATATCAGATGTATGAGTGGTTGGCAGGTGGCGCGTTGGGCAAGTGCAACGGCGACAGCGGTCTTGCGCGGGTGTACTTGTGGTCTTGTCGAGGGAGAGACGTCTTCCTCGTGCGTCGGGACCTGGTTTTGATGAACAAGTTAGGTTGCTGATTCTTCGAATCCACGGCGGTCTGGCGGTCGTCAAAAACGGCGGCCAGGGATCTTCAGTGGTAGGAGTGGCCGTCCGAGCGTTCGAGCAAGGCCAAAGATGGACCGACTGGGGAGTTTAATTGAGGGATTGAGGGAATGGCGGTGAATAGTGTTGTATTCAAGTTGGCAGTGTATGCTTAGCCTATGCTTAGCTAATCACACACACTCTCTCTCCTGAGTCTGTTCTCCCTCTCATTGCTCTGTCTCTTGTTTGTACTGAATGGCCGCCGTAGCCGTGCCAATGTACAACAGCCACCACCACTTCACTCCCTCCTCTAGCAGGTCCGCCACCACAACCTTAATTACTTCCGCACATCAGTCCCAGATCGACGAGGACGACGACCAGTTCACCACCTTGTTCTGCCGCGCTCTCTACGACTATGAGGCTCAGGACGCCTCCGCGCTCTCCTTTCGCCAGAACGATATCATAGAGGTCCTCACACAGCAGCCTTCCGGCTGGTGGGACGGCTTATTGGGCGACGAGCGCGGCTGGTTTCCTTCCAACTATGTCACTGTCATTTCCGACGAAGAGGCCGAGCTCGCATTCTCCAGCTCAGAGCAGTCCAACCTCAGCAACTCCGCCAACGACTTCGGTGCAGACAATGCATCCGTCCTCGACATGTCCCACGCAATGATGCGCGGATCCCAGGCCGAGAACGAGGAGTGGTTGGATGCGGAAATCGACGGGTTGCAGGGCGGCCTCGAGGGGCTTGCCAACGAGGCTCTCAGCCGGCCGCCTGAATCCAGTGATTTCTGGATGCCGGATATGACTTCGGATGGCCAGGTGGGTCTTTTGCCTTGCTATTTTGTTTTCTTGGGTCTTTATTTTCAATTCAGATATACTACGTGAATACGCGGACTGGCCAGCATGCCCGGGATCTACCCAACGAAGGGGACGGAGATACTTCTGACAGCGATCTTGCTGGCCTCACTTCGCAGTCAAGCTCTCGTTCAGGAACCAGCGCAGGCCGTGGGCTATCCAATGGTCTTCCCCAGGGGCCCCGGGAGACAGGCAGCTCAGCTGGCTTTGGTCTACTTCGCCGCACAGGCACCCCTGAACCTTGGGTGAAGAAACTCGCAGATGATGGGATGTCCTACTATTATTACAACACATCAGACGGAGCAGTCCAGTGGACCCGCCCAGAGCCTACACACCACACCCAGGATCGGAGTCTTCCGTCCACAAATCGACCCGCTCCCTCCAATAATTCAAAAGCAACACCCACAATACGCCCCCTTCCCCCGACAACTTCCCGAACTCCTCCCAAAGTCTCGCGGCTGAGCGTTTACTCAGACTCGTCGGATATTCAGCCTTCAGATTCGGACCGACCTTCGCGACAGAAACAGAATGGGTTCCATCGTCCGCCGCGAGAGCCAATCGTTGATGTCAAGATGGAGCTGACGTCGGCGGAGCGTATAGCGCAATCATTACAACTGGCGCTCGCTCCCGCTCCTGCCGAATTGGTGACCGATTTATCGGCTGTCGCACGAAGCGCTATCCAAGCTGTCATCGAAAACATCGACGCAGCGGGATTAGGACGCCGAGCGCCTGGCGAGGACCGACGGATGGACGAGCTGGTCTCGGGGGTGGTTTTGGCCGTTCGGAACCTGCTATATGTGTCCGCTGCCTCCACGGGCCAGATCCCCACCAACGTCCTGCCCCGCAGCATGCGGAGCAACCAACCCCCGTTCACATCGTCCCCACTGAAGCCTGCACAAAGGAAGGTCACGGCAACGCTGTCTCGACTGGTACTGTCTGCTCGGGCACTGCAGTACGATGCCGGGTCGACCGTCGGGGATACGCTAGACCGTATCCAGGTCGACGCGGAGGAGCTAGAGCGAGCTGTCCTGTCTTTCGTGCTTGAAGTTCAACGGGTGCAGCATGCGGCCCCGGCGGACGTCCGGTCATTGAAGCGGCTTCATGGCGTTTTTATGACCGCGAATATCGGGATGGGACTTGTCGGCGCTGGAGCTGCCGGAAGCTGGAAGGGCTTTGGGTGGGTTTCTCTGGGCGATGAGGATGCCCCGAGGGAGATACTGGGGACGGAGGTCGTGAACCAGTTGAGCTCCTATGCTCACGAACTCGACCACAGCTTCGCTACCCTTCAACAGGTGGCTCGGGATGACAACTCTGGTGAATATTTTCCCCCTCTTCCATTTAATTTTATTAATTATTTTTAGTCGAATCAGTTCGAGGCCACACCCGGAATCTGATCACCCAGTTGTCCTCGTTTCTCCGATTTGCCTCCAACGTGCACGTTGCGCGGCACGTCGACATCGATGGGATACGGCAAGACACCGGCCCAGGACCGAATGAAATGTACGCTCAGACGGTCGACAAGGCACGCGCGCTAATTCGGACACTGGAACACGCTCTGCAATCCCTATACGACGAGAGCATCTCCATTCTCCTCACCGCGCAGTCCCTCCGACAGGTGGAACCGGGACAATCCCTCCAGCCCCGGGATATGAGCATCGACTACCTATATACGCTGTGCGCCTCCCTCAAAGCCAACCTCGAGGTTGTGACCCAGACCTTCGAAGCGCTGTTGTCCATCGGCCACGAACAGGCAGACGTTGCGCAAGGGGACTATAATGGCTCCATCGACTGGCGGATGTCGCGGCTGAGCGTCATTGACACGCAGCTTGGCGGCTCTTTGCGACCCATGTCGACGTTCGACGAGCATGGCGACATGATCGATATGGAGGTCGCGCTCGGCCGCAAGGGCCACATCCCAGCGGATTCGTTCGACTCGATGCGCTATCAGTCGAACGAGAATACGGCATTCAACGACGAGCCGGAGCCCTCGGTCGACGACACGATGGTTTCGCCCGACTCGCCGAGCATGAAGGGAGGAGACTTCATGGATGATGCGAGTCCGACGATGGACGAGGGATGTGAGTTTGGCTCCTTAACAAATAAAAGAATTTTACTGATAAGAAATTCTAGTCTTGCATCGCCCTAAACGGACGGGTAACAGCAAACTGGAGAAAATTCTCGGGAAGGAGTATGCGAGTCAGGCGCCGAAAGATCCTGAGCCCGAGTTGCCGCCGAAACCGTGGTACCTGCAGCCGACGTATAGTCCCACCGAGTTTGTCATCGAGAGCGATGGCACGGTCCGTGCGGGAACTGTCCCTGCGCTCGTGGAGCGCCTTACGGCGCACGAGCAAGGAGGTAATTCTATGTTCGTTCTCGTGTTATTGACATTGACATTTTTTCTTTCCAAGACCCGACGTTTATCAAGTCGTTCTTGATGACCTTCAAATCGTTCACGACGGTGGACGATCTGTTCGACCTTCTGGTGCAACGTTTCTGGATCCAACCTCCACCGAAGCTTTCCCCGCCCGAGCGCGAGGAGTGGGGCAAGTTGAAGCAGCATGTAATCCAAATCCGGTTCGTTATTTTTCTTTTCTTATTGGGTGGTTCGGGATTCATGCTGACGTCTATCAGAGTTTTGAACACCTTCAAATCTATGGTTGTGGACGACGACGTACTGGAGAAGGATGACCTCTTTATCCTTGACCGGATGAAAGAGTTCATCACCACCGAGGAGGTCTCCAAGTTTCCTGCAGCGAAGCAGCTCTTGATTCTGATCGAACGGGCGGTAAGGGCTCCTTCGGGCCGCAAGTTTACTATGTACTGACTGTCCCAATTACAGCAAAAAGGAGGCGATAGCATGATCAAGATGGTCACTGCTTCTCAAGGCTTGCCTCCCGCACCTATCGTTCCAAAATCGACCAAGAAGCTCAAGCTGTTGGACATTGATCCCCTGGAGCTCGCGCGGCAGCTGACGATCATGGAGAGTCAGCTGTACCAGCGGATTCGGCCCATGGAGTGTCTTCAGCGAGCCCGGGAGGCGAGGACGGAAAATATTGACAACATCACGGTTGTTATTCAAACCAGCAACAAGGTACGCCGGCTAGCCGTCTCAGTCGTCTCGTATTCAACGCATGTTGCTTCCTAGATCGCACTTTGGGTCGCGGAATCCGTTCTCAGCAAGGAGGATTCACGGCGGAGAGCGGCAGCTGTCAAGCATCTCATCAGCGTCGCCGACGTGAGTGCAGCGTTCGCTCGATGTCGATTGTGTGGCTAACGGCCATTTAGCGATGTCGGTTATTGAACAATTTCTCTACCATGGCTGCCATAACGGCTGGACTCAATACACCTCCCATTCGTCGTCTCAAGCGAACATGGGAGCAGGTCAACCAACGATACATGGCCCTGTTTGGTGCTTGTGAAATGACCATTGACAGCAATAAAAATTTCAGGAAGTACCGATCCATGATGACCTCCGTTATCCCTCCTTGTGTACCCTTCATTGGTAAATAGTCCAGCGTTTCCTCCTGTTCTTCTCCTTATATTTTGCCCAGGTGTTTTCCTTTCTACCTTGCAATTCATACAGGATGGAAACAAGGACAACGTCCCTGCTCCAAACGCCCAAGAAGGTTCAGGAGCCACCCTCGTTAACTTTTGGAAACGACAAAAAGCATCGGAGGTCATCAACGACATCAAGCGTTGGCAGGTCTCGTTTAACCTGCACGTTATTCCGTCAGTGCAGGCCTACATCGAGGAATCCCTCAACGCGGTCAGCGACACCAAGGAGTCGAGTGAACGCTTCTGGATAACCAGTCTGGAGCGGGAACCCCGAGAGCGCGAGGACGAGAAAATGGCACGTCTATTGCAGGAGAGCGGATTCTTGTAGTTTCGTATTTTACACACTAGGGCTGCTGTCACTGATATCGTGTATTACTGGTAAATATTGCTATTACTGTAAAAATAGGCTTTCTGGATTCTCTGTATATTTTTCTCATCGCGAATGTGATGCTCAGTCCCGCTCGTTGCGCATGTGCCTGGAAGAACGCGCCGGCGGCCAGAGGAAATCATCAGATGGATGGTACACTGTTTGAGTCAGTTGCGGAGCGACGACACCAAGTCGCAAGTCTGTTACAGCTCAGAAAGATTTAATTCAGCGAGTGGACAAAATCAAGCTATGTACGATGTCGCCGTGGCCTTGCCGCGCTCTAACCGTCGCAGAAAACCCCGAACACCAATCTCTTTGACACGCAAAACCACCTCAACATCGCCTGGGCGCTTTCGGGCCTTGAAGAGAGGAAAGTACATCCACCAACGGCGACACGGCGAGAGGTTGCACCGTTGGTGGACGAAGCGGGGTTGAGTTAAAAATAGTATGTTTCTTCCAGCTTTTTATAGACGGCGTTGCCAAACTGGGGCAAACACATGACAAATCATGAGTTTTATTCTCTCAGCGGGACTTCGAAGATCGGAGCAGAGAAGCCGAGAGAGAAAGAGGTATAAGTTGTTCGTTTTGGAGAAGCCAGGTCGGAGAAAACACTTGCGCATTTCCTCCGAACGAACGGGGGAAATCGAGTGAAAAAAACGCTCAAGGCCATACTTTCATTACATATTCAACTAGATAAAAATAGGGACGAGGGATAATTTACAGTTCTATTTTGCAGGTGAGAATCCCGGTGGGAGACACTTCTGCAATCATTTTAGTGACGAGAAAAGGGGGGGAGAATGTTGAAGTGGTGCTCACGCGACATCGGGGATATCTATCCACATAGGCAGAAGTTCATCGTCAAAGATAGTATCCATGGCGAAGAACGGAGCTGTGTCTGAAAGCAGCTGTTCAATAGATACCCCCGGTTTGAGGTGGGCAAAGACGTCGTGGTCATCACAGCGCAGGTAAATTCCATCTAGTGCGCTAGCGGGAATCACAGAAATAAGTTCTTGAACCGCCGCGGAAGCCGCAGCGCCTTGTGACTGAAATTTCGTTGATAGAGGATCGAGAGCGCGCAGCTCTCGGAGCAGCTCCCATAGTCGGCCGGCCGATTGAGACCTGCAAATCGAGCTCTAACCTTGACCTTAGCGGCAGAAAGGATGCTTACCTGGATTCAACAAACTTCAGAATTTTCATTGCTGTTTCCAGGTGGGCCAGATCCTTCTTCACATCTGCCGAGGGGTTGGCACGCTTGACCCCAAATAAATGCAGACCGAGGATCATCCCCGACACAAACACTGGGGTCTGGTTGGGAGATAAAACTATGTAACTCAAAACAAGTCGGTAACGTACGACGAGACTGGGCATTGGCTGTCGTTGCCGTTTGCTGAGCCAAATATCTGCTGTCTGGAGAATTGTGCGTGCCGCCCTCACGCAGATATAAAGGGATGGGACTGCGAATGCGCTCATCCTGCGAATGAATGGGCGGTGAATCTAGATACTAAAGGATCAGAAAGGCGCATTGAACAAAAAAGGGGAACCAACCATTAATTGAATATGATAATAGCTAACATTGAGAATCGCAGATTGGTCGAAGAAGATATCTTGTGGAGGGCTGTCAGGATTCCATCTAACTGTATGAAATGTCAGTAATAAAAATGGGAATATCACGGGTGCATACGGTGGGATGGGATGGAGTCTGAAAAGGCATTCATGGCCGAGTCGAGCCCTGCGACAGTGCGGTATTCCCAGTCCGGCCCATCCCAACCCAGTCTTATTTTCGTCTTTTCGGAGCCATACAGCCGTTGCATTGTATCTCCCAATATCTGTCTCAAAAGTCAGAAGAGGGAGTTCTCGTACGGCGTGAATGATTACCTCGCATAATCTAGAGTGGTAAAGAAAGTACGAGTTAACCGAGAGCTTTCCCAACGGCTGTGCGAATCCTCGATCCCAATATTCTTCATCGACCTCAAGCGGCAGGTCAACGTTGCCGACGTCGAGGTTGAAGGAGGTTGGAGATCCACGAAAAACACAGCCCATTTGTAAAAGCTGATAGGACCTGCGGCGCGGCTTGTGAGGAAAGAACGAGAGTCGAAGCACTGACCCGTACCAAAATACTTTCTTCCATAATTCGTCTTCGAAATTCACCTGATGCTCCCTGCGCTTTTGACGATATTCGCTGCGGAGTTGAAGAAAACTGATGCCGAGAGCCTAAGTAGTATTTCAATCCGTCGTCGCTTTTTCTGGCCCGATGTCGACGTACCATATACGCCGTGGACATCTCAGGAAATGATGTGCCCAGTGTAAACAGCGCGAGAAGCTACGCAGCTATTGAGTGTCGTGAACAGTGGAGAGAGAGTGCAGGCTTTAAATACACAACACATTTGGACTTCGTATAATTTTGGTTCGAAAACTTGGCGCACAAACTGTATTTCGATCTGATTGGCGAATTTCCACCCAGACGAAAGTGATGTGTCGCCATCCACAAAGACACGGGAATCATCTGAATACTGGGGAGAGGTTCTGAGCGGATACCGAAGAAGTTAAGAGAGCTTACGCGCGAAGCGACCGACAAGACCGAAAGCAGCAGCCCGCCGAAATCAAAGTCCACCAGGTGGAGTCCTTCTGCAACGGACTGCTCGAATGAAGGACGATGAAGGACGGGAATTGTTGGGTGTACATTGGTGAAATAAAGTTGGAGCAGAGAAGCCACCAAGTCGCTATCGGGATAACTATATTGGGGTCGGTTGTTATGGGCGTCCTTCTCCCACTAAACAAAATATAATCCATAAGGAATGGGTTGTAAGCTGGGCCGAAACGACTCGCCGGCAGCATGTCCCAAAATAAGCGGCGACGCGAGTGCATGACCACCTCGGGCGTCAGGGGTCCAATCGCATTTATCTATGGGTGGAGGTGAGCAAAGGCACACTCAAGCAGCTGGCTCCTGACAAACTTAATCCTAATCGAGTCCAGGGAGAACTGCCCTAGACGGGAAGCAAGCTCGTCGCTGGGGTCATCCTCCGTCGACGGTTTCGTTGGCGTACTGGAATCCTGGATATCTTGTTGGAATACTGAGTGGCTGTCGGAAGAACCGGCTTTGGTTCGACAGCTAGTACACAGGGAACGAGACCAAGATGTGGCCTTGATAGACACATTTTCGCTCCTCAAGGACGCGTTCTCTCTCTTCAAGGTCTCGTTCTCTTGCTCCAAGGTCGCGTTTTGAATCTTCAGCTCTATATTTTCTTTCTGCGCGTCGGTAATTGACCTTGTACCAGAAATGAACAATCTGGCCGGTGCTCTCGAAGGCCCAACATACACATGCGCTGGTCCGCGCTTCGCCGTAGGGCGCATATACGTGCACGTTGAATTGAAGGTGCGGCAATTGGTGCAACGATCACTCGGAGAACCGTCGCCTGAATGACGTTCAATGAATGCCACAATGAGCCACAATGCGCTCTCTTACAGCGAACTGAACTTGGAATCAGTTGCAATTCGCGAATTTAGGAGGCAACACACTTTTACGGCGACGACACCTATCAAGCGAGGTACGAGCTAAGAATTGAACGTTAGAACATCTGTCAAGAGAACACTAACGCATCGCAGGCTCGCGATTTTTGCTTCGCTGTAGCGATCGAGGTGGCTTGCTCATTCTCGACCATTTGCGGTTGAGGCAACGCGTCTGAGTGCCGGCTCAATTGATCGTACGTGATAGGTTTGAGTCACCTCTTTTCTCACGGTTCCACTCGATGAAAATTTACATAAACTCGATGAAAATTGAAGAATTGAACGACTGAGCCATGGTCAAGGTTGGCCGTGGACGTCCTCCCAACTATCGCAGCGGCAGAAATTCCCAAATTCAAAGCATCATAAATTACGCACAAATACATGGGCATTTTACCTTCACTCAAGCTTCGCCACCCTCGGCGACAGTCGTGCCTTTTCGCTGCCCTCGCGCGCGGCAACATCAAGCACAACATACGCGCCCTTAGATACAAATGACGGGTTGAGCGCCGTCGTCGTGTATACCGTCTGCCCACATTCAGGTTAGTTAATTTGGATGCCACGGAAACTGTGCACGGACCTTGTTAAACTGTTTGAACCGACTCGGCACAATCAATACGTCCGGCGCGCACTCGGGCGCTCCCTCCTCCCCACCGCCGAGCCGCAGTCCGTCGGAATGCGACACATCCAGCACCACCTCCGCTGCAAGTTCCAACGGTACTGGAAACACCGGATAAAACCTATACCCCACCCGCGTAAGCAAATCTTCCTAACGGCACGAAAAGAGACATACGAGCGTTGCTGCAGCAGATGGCGACACACATTCGCCATGGGGTCGCTCCCCGTGTCCTCTGGGAACATTGGCGGCGTGGGCTCAATCTCCTCCCCGCGTTTGACGAACTCGCCCTTGCGGATGTGGAACAGCACATCCGCGCTCGTGGCAGCGAAGGTGGTTCCGTTGAGGCTGAACCGCGCTGGGTTCGGTATGAGGCGGATTCGCTGTACATATTGAGTTTCACCTCCCTCAACATTACTACAAACCTAAACGTACCGGATCCCCTCGCGCGACGTCCGCCGGGAACTCACACTGCGGGAACACCGCGTGGTCGCTAACTAAATCCCGCACGCTAGGGACGAGGAGCGCGATGCTCCCCGGCACCGAGTCCAAGTACGCGCGTAGCGGGTCGATAATGCGCGTCCGGAAGAGGTTCAGCGGCGGGCTGTCGACCTCGCCGGACTTGATTTGCGGGTGGAGTGTGTCGATGAAGGGGCCGAGCTGTAGTGACGATAAATAACAGATCACACCTTACGAGAAGGTACACACGAGAAGCACGACGGCGGGCTTCGCCTCTTGAATTTTGGTGATCATCGAGCGCCACGGTCGAAAGCCGAGGTCAGTGTCGGGCGTGTACGGCCCACTCGCGATGAACATCGAGAACGGGCCGTTCGCGTCCGATTTCACGCTCGGCGCCGACGGTAGCACAGGAGGCATCTGCTCATTCATAAACGATGTCGAAACCAAATAAAAGTGGGCAGGCGCACCAGAACCTCCGAAACCTGAAAATACCCTCCTCCACCATTCTTCCCGCGCAACGCGACGAGCGCCCCAGGGAAGAACGCGACGCTGCCGCTACCCTGAGCGCCACGGTGGATTTTGAGGTTCCAGTCGAAGTGTAAGGGGACGCGCGCACCGTTGCCCAGAGCGCGGGAGCACTCGAGCGAGATGGCGTTGTCGGCAAGTTTGGCAGACTCTTCCGCGACATCGTCATCGTGTATTATTCGGCCGACGACGGTGATGTCGTCCTGCGTTGCGGTTAGTGCGATGAGAAGTGGGATGAGGAAGCAAGACCCACGGCTGTTGAGGCGGAGGGGTCGCCGAGATCGCTGAGATCATAGTACTCGCGTATGCGTTCTGCAAACTCGTCTATTCTGTCGTCGAGCACTGTGCCACACATTTATGATCTTGAACAAGGATGAAAGAGATAGTACATACCGTCACCGCGCTCCGAGGGCTTCTCGTGCATGTATCGGTCTGCTCGACCTTCAGTTCAGCATCCCAAAAGAAATAATCCCAAGGCACGCACATGCTCGCTTCTTGCGCGCCGACGGCTCGTTACTCGGACCCTCGAACGAAACTGTACTCGGTCCCGCAATACCCGTCATCCCGAACGCATCCGCGGTCGGCTCGAGCTTGACCTGTACCGGGTTCGCCGCCTTTGGCCCTGCATTCCGATTGCGAAACGCGCTCCGATTGATAGAGGCGACAAGGGAGGTGCGCGGTGCGGCCCTTTGCCCACTGTTCTTCGCGGCGCGCTCGCGTTGAATGTGAATTTTGAGGGCATTGAGCGACTCCAGGGTATAGGCTGAGATTTCGGAGCGCGTGGCGGAGGGGCGAAAGTTGTGGGCTTCCCATTTGTATTGCAGCTCTTCCGTGGTGAGGGAGTAGTTTTGGCACACAGAGACGCCTAGAGAAGCCACTGGATGAGCGAAAACTCGAAGAAGTCGCAGTCAACTGACACTCGGCGACCAGCGGTGCGTCGGACGCGATGTCGGGGAAACGCTTTGAGATTTCTTCAGTCAACAAGTCTTTGCTCATTTTGGGAAAGTTATACGCGGTTGGAGACGCGTTTTTGGGCGCGTTCGAACCTACGAGGAGAAGGCAAGAGCCAGGAGTGTCACAGTCACATGTCACGGCCTCCTTCGTCGTCTTTCTTCCACCACGTTAAAATCTGTTTCAACTTGCTTGAGGGCAAATTTTCTGAAGACATGACGCGGTAATATTATAATCCGTCTACCCCCGAAGGTCCCCATAGGCGGCGTCTGCTCTTTCTGGAGGAAAACGCCCTCCATTATCGCAATTCAAGACCTTGACTCTGAAGTACCTGTGCGACTCTTATATCGGCGATCCTGACAGCTACGACGAGTCAGACCCGATAATCCTTTCCCCCAAGGGCATCTCCCTCGTTAATCTTGCTCTGGAATTACCAACCCCTTAAGACCAGCCAAGAATCCGGCTTGGTGTGAGAGATAGACGGCCAGGCTACGGTGATGAGGCTTGAACAGCTCGCTCAGCGCAAAGATTCACCCAAGAATTAAGATCGTCGAGCTGTCTGTTACGAATGCGCAATTCGCAACCACCTCTCACAAATTAGGCCAGCTTAGGCCCCGGCCTCACCAGCTTTCCTGCCAGATTCTTCCCTTATGCAGAGTAAGCCCAACTCGCAGAAGTGGATTACGTAGCGGCGAAGGCCAAAGATCCGCGCAGATCCGCGCGCGTTGGATTTGGACCAAGAGGCAGAGGAAATTTCAGCCTCTAATCATTCCTCTCCTTGCAAATCTTATAACGGTAAGTCATCCGCTGCATCTCGTCTCCGTAAGACACGCTATAATGGTTGAGCTCTTTCCTCGCTAGCTATACTTAGGTGGCATCTTGGGAAATTGGAGACATGCATTCAAGTACTGGATCGTTTCATGAGCCAGCGAACTCTTTGTATTTCCCTTGACCTGTTTGCCAAGATGCCGAAAAACGCGTTTTGACTACATGCTAAATGTGGTCACAGTCACGTGTGACCAGTCGTTCTTCTTCTCTCGTCCAGTCCGTTTCCCTCATCCTCCGTGTCCAGCCGCTTCTTTGCGATCCTGAACCTTGTATCTGAACTATAGTATGCCGAGTTTTTTTTGTCCTCCTTTTTCAATCCTTTTTTATCTATTTGCTCACGAGTGGCTCAGCATGCCGCGCGGTATCCACTCCCAGCCGGACGAAATCCTGGCGCAAATTTTCAAAGAACATGTCGAGTGGGCTGATGAAGATATTCTCCACGTGGCCGACGGCCCTTGGTTCCTCAGCCACGTCTGCCGTTCCTGGAGGATGACCGTCCTCGACCATCCTGAACTTTGGTCTATCGTCAGGGTGGCGCAACCCGACATGTTCGACTCGGACGCATATATCGGCGACTCTGACAGTGATGAGGAAATCGACTCTGAAGACTCCGCCTCAGAGTATGGAGGTCTGAGCTCACATAACTCAGCCCGTAATGCCCTCCTCCTCTTGAATCTAGCTTTGGAACGTTCGCAGAACTATCCACTAGAGGTCAAGTTGGAATTTGATACGGCAGTTGACGATGTAGCTACCGCCAGTTTGCGGCACATGGGCGTCAAAGATAGCAGCACTAGTTTGCTGCCCCATAGGCTTATCCGCGCTGTCGTCGCCCATTCAAACAGGTGGAAGAAGGTGGACCTCCAAATCGCCGCTGGTTTTATGCCACTTTTTGCCCCCATCCAAAATCGCCTCTCGCTCCTCACCAACTTCACCCTCGCGACCTTCGGCGACTCTGCTCCCCCATTTCTGTATGCACAGAATGCGCCTAGTCTCGCCACTGTCACCTTGGTGGAATACTCTCATGAGATTGTCCCCGTACCATGGGAGTCTATCCGGCACTTCTCGGAGACACAGATAATGCCTCGCCGGGCGGCCGCCAATGTGGTGGACAGATTCTTGAGGCTTTTACGCCAAAACCCAAACCTTGAAGTTCTCGAGGTGTCATACCCATCCATGGCGCCCTCGCAATCTAGCCTAACCCACCGCTCTTTGCGACGGCTTACCATAAACGAAGGAAACCTCATTCGTTGCCTCACCCTTCCTCGCCTCGAGCAGTTGACTGCAGAGGTAGACAACGACACTGCGGCTGCGATCCGTGACCTTCTCAAGCGATCGAAATGCTCCCTTCGCCACCTCCATCTCATCGATTTTACTCTCGATGAGGACGTCCTCGCGATACTCTCCGGCAGCACCAAGCTGCACACATTGATTCTGAGACTCACAGGGTGGAATCCTAGAGTTAAGAAGACGATGGAATTATTGGTCAAGAAATTGGCCGAGCCTTCCTTCCTTCCAGGTCTCGAGGATCTGGATATCATCATCTCACAAGAGCACGAATTCGATCCTGAGCCTATGTCGAGCCCATGTCAAATAACGTTCATTAACGATGCGTTCGTTGACATGTTGGCCGGGAGGTGGGGGAGGCGTTTAGCACCCAAGGGTGGGGCATATCTCAAAACAGTATTTGTGCTGGTAGAGCTCCCTTCAACCGTGGGCCTGTCGAAGACCCGAGGCGTTGCTCGCCTGCAGAAGTTATGCGACGAGGGCATGGATCTATTTGTGAGGGCACGAGATCCGCGGGCTTTGGATCTTCGGGAGGCTGCAAAGGACATCTCCTATGTCTACAAGGATATCGCTGTATGATGCAGTCGTCCGTTTTTGGATACATAATAATTCACGAGACTCAATGTTTAGGTGCAGCGTAGATGAAACACTTCCCACTTGTGCCTACCGTCTGGATTTGAGACATGCGTTGGTACGAGTTTCTCTGTTTATAAGAGGTCTAAAACGAGAGATCCGACTCGGAACACTTTGGGTCGTCGGGAAAAGGTAAGGTACTCACGTTTACGCCAATTGATCTTCCGGGTTGCAGCGTTTAGCTAATAGTAGTCTCCCTACTGATAAAATGTTCGTAGCATGTAGCTCCGTGCAAATTCTTTCGAAGGAGGCTTCGAGCTATAACGCGAGATACGAGCGCATTTTTTATAGAGCGTCTGTCTTAGAGAGACTAGATTCGAGCCAAGTTCGGGCTCGCACGTTTCCCTCAATTGCTTTTCCGGCTGCGGAGCTTGACCGGTCTCGTTAATTTGGGGAACTGTAAGTATTAGTTCGGTGTTCAGCAAGGGACAGTTTCCCGATTTTGCGATTTCTCTCCCTCGGAGTCACTTCCGAAAATTGTCCGAAAAGGGAAACAAATATCCGCCGGGAGGTCCGCCCAGTCCGCCTGTGCACAGCCTTCCGCGTCATAATGTCTTCGATCAACGTCGATCGAAGAAAACAAAAGAACAAAAAAGAGCGCGGTCGGCGATGAGGCAGCGAAAGAATATATCTGCTCCATTCGCACTCTTCCTGGAACCTTCCTCCATAAATTCATACAATTCATTCGGTGAGACAAGATTCCCTGCAGCGGCCGTAACCGCAGTACATAGGGAGGGCGAGACACGCTGTCTACGCTGGAATTTGTTGTGGTAATACATACAGGGAGCTCCAGGAGGTCATAGTGGCCGTGTTCGAGTAGATGCCCGGGTGTCGATGGCGCGGGACGCGGTGTGCCCAGGCTTAACGAGGAAAGGAGTAATAACGTGGGGGGACAGAGAGCGACACCACCGGCGTGGAGTAATATATATAAGTAATATAGCTATTCATGCATCGAGGGAGATCGGGGTGCTGCTGCGGGGGGGGCGCGAGACCTACGAGTCGGCGGTTATTGCATGGTCGTCAAGCGGGATGTCGTCGTTGTGCGCCAGGCCGCTCTCCTTGTTAATGGGGCTCGTGGGATTTGTGGGCGAGATGGAGAGGCCGCCGGAGTGGCCGTTGGCGGGCGAGGACGCATGCGGGATGCTGTGGATGCACACAAAAAAAAAATCAATTCGTGGGACGTCAAGTAATTCGCCGTCGACGCACTTTTCGGGATTGGGGATGGCGGTTCCTACGGTGTTCGTTGGCGCTACCCCAGCCTTTGACAGGGCATAGTCACCCGAGTCAAAGTACTTGCGATCCTGCTCGATGGGTGAGATGAAAGCGGCAACACAAAGTGGCGTGTGCGGACCTTCTGCATCTTCATGAGGACGTTCTTGTGTGTGGGGAGCTTGCCATACTTTGCAAAGAGCTGCTGCTCCTGCGGGTCGAGCTTCTGCGGTCGGGATGAGCTCGGCGCAGACGAAGAAACAGAAATGAGCGAACGGAGATATCGATCTTGTTGCGCTGTGCGGGAAGCATTTGTAGAACGGTGAGGAAGGCAGAGGGCAGCGGCGAAAAGAGGGAGGGAGAGGACGAGGACTCTGGTGAGATGGAGGTCAAGTGTAAGACTGACTGCTAAAGCGCTTAAGACTAATTTGACGGCCGGCAAATGCCGAAACTCCGACGGAGCATTATATTCGCAGATCTCGATTCAGCAGTGGCGAATTTTATTTTTGGGGGTTGCCATGGGTATCTGGTCAGTCAAGTACGCCGTTTACCAGTCCTCGTCTAAAAAGCTAATGCAAAAATCCTGGGCCATCCCATCTACCTCTGCTCCAACGCCGTCAAAACCTGCGCTCCCGTTGCTAGCGTGATGCTCCAGTTCCTCAGGGACAACATTGCATGTGTTATGAAGCGGCTCGGTTCCACAGAGGACGTCCTCGAACTCTTCCAGGTCGTGTTGGTCCGAATCCGAATCGAAAGATAACTCTAGATCGTCTGCTTGACAGTGCATACTCGACAGTCCTGGGAAATGCGTCTTGGCCGTGCCTTGGCGCAACATCAACTCTCCATCGTCCGCGGGCGGGGATAGCGATTCAATTTGTGTCGGTAGAGTTTGCAATAGAGGCGCGTCCGGTGACCCCTCGGTGTGACTTTCATCCCAATCGCTATCCATGTTTACGTCCCAGTCTAAACCCAGCTCGCGGGGGCGTCGATATCGGGCAAGCGGAGATTCAACAGTTACGAGAGAGAAGCCGGCGTCGGTTACTTCTTTGTCTGGGTCCTGCGAATGGACTTCGCCTCTCGAGGGACAATCCAGCTCGACGTCGGAAGATAGGCTCAGCAAATCGTCGGCGTCGTCTGGGTCGCTCCAGAATTCAAACGGGTCTTGGTATTCCATCTCGATTCCCATATTCACGGCAGGGCAGCTATCTATACCTGCGCTGGGCGAAGGAGAGCTGACCAAGGGAAAATCAAAGCCGAAATCGTTGGCTATGGTTGGGTTCTGCCACAGGTAATCCTCGTCGAAGCGTTGAGAGGATTCGGGGGTAAGGAGGGACTGGTCTTGCAAGAGCTCGTCGTCGTCTGACCCATCGTCTGCCTGAGGAGCCCGAGTCGTTCCCTGCGGCAAGAGAATCAGAATCAGAATTAGTCTTCAGGATGCAACGCCGCAGGAAGAACCTTGAATTGCGGGCGACGTAGGCAGGTTCGGTAACGGATTTCCATCGATAGAGAGAACGCTTCTTCATCAGTGAGTACCGGGTACTCGCTATCTTCGTCCATTTCGTGAGAATCCTCGCTCGAGCCAAAATAGGTCGCTAGAGAGGCAGCCGCAGCCGTAAAACTTGTGGAGTGACGTTCTTGCATAGTCTGGACGGTCTCAGTCAGGTCTAGCGGCCCTAAAAATTCCCATGGGGTTTACCTGAAGCATACGATTGCATTTCTTCCGAAAGGAGGGATTGGGGGATCTTGCAATTATGGCTAAAATCGAGCGGAATATTTGGTCGAAATACGGTCTTTCGATGTGCAGTTGCTGGAATCGAATCAGGTAACTTGCTGCCGATCGAGAACGTTGTACCCACCTGACACCAAGGGCCGAAGATTAGCGGATAGCGTCTGGAGCGATGAACAAGCTTTGCGAGTAGCATTGAAAGACAGAGTACCTAACTAACTGCCATTTAACGAGGCGGCAGATAACATTATCGAGAAGTATTTTGAATGGGAGCGATAGGTGAGTAGAAAACGGGTGGACGAGTGAGTTTGACGTTGAATCAGAATTGGTACGCCAGACATAGTTGAGGTCGATCCCGACAAGAGTAACGTGCACGCGGCGAAGTTCGGAATCCGGGGTCAGGCCGCGCGAGGAAACGACCTTTACTGGTACAACAACGGGGATCAGACGTGCCGACACGGGGTTGTAGATACAACAGAGTACACTTGGGAAGTCCGTCATCGCCCAGATACATGCTCGACACGGCGGCAAGGCCGAGCTCCTTCGCATTCTACCGCGCATGTTACTTGTGACAACAACGCGGAGACGTGCGTGTTTTTACCGCTTGGAAGTAATCCACGAGATGCTGTGCGAGTTGGGAGCGCAGTAGATCGTCTGGAGCAATCTTGACGCCGTTAAGAACGCCCAAGAGAGTAAATACGAGATCGGAGGCCAGAACGACATCGACGTCCTCGGGAAAGCGCGTTTTCGGTGGTGGACCATCGTACTCGGACTGAAGAGCGTGCACAACATTGAGGGCCAGGCGGCAATGGTCGGAGGCGACACGGAGAGAGGCGGTGAGCATGCTGATTCGAGGCGATGAGGGCGCGGAGCAGACTGGGATTCGGAAGCAAGGCCAAACACCGCACAGCCACTCATAGTGCACTGCCGCTCGCTGACCACACTCGACAGGACTTTCTCTCTCCCATCGCCTCCCTTCCTCAACCGCCCCTCTTCGGCGGACTCTGGTCCACATATTGAGCTCATGGTGCTCCCATTTCCTTCATTTTCGTCTACTTTGCTGACTTTGCGGTCGGTTATCAAGGCTGAACTTGACCAGAAGATCCAGGATGTCTACAAGCACATCCAGACCGAGCGCAAGATCCTAGAGGCCTGCCAGTCTCTGGCCAAAGCAACAACCAACCCCGACGTCCTCCGTCGCAACGATGCAAAGATCAGGGAGACTGAGCGATCGCTCTTGTACTTTGAGGCCACCCTTCGCGAGCTCCAGACCCGCAAGATGCAGCAGTCCCAGCAGGATTCCTCGGGATCGGCGGCGCCCCAGGTTTGTTTAACTTGCCTTCGTTTCCCAGTATGGCAATCGGATACATATCGATAATATCTCTCATGTAGGTCCCTCCGAAGATTGACCCGCGGACCGGCCGCGCATCGACGCAGGGCCCGCCTGGCGCCGCGCCCAAGTATTCCAACCTCGACCTCATCAAGGCCGAGACGCCCCACACGCCGACAAAGATCTCGCGGATGCTCCACCAGCTCGAGTTCAAGCTGCGGGTCGAGATGCAGTACAAGGAGGGTATCGAAAAGATGGCCAAGCTCTACCAGGCGGACGGCGACAAGAAGTCGCGCGCAGACGCCGAGACCAAAAAGGTCGAGAGTGAAAAGAAAATTCAGCTACTCCAGACGGCCCTCAAACAATACAAGAATCTGCACATATTAGACGACGTTGTTGAAGAGGAAGACACCAGTGAGTCCAGCGTCTTTTTACCTCTTCACATATTATAGACGCATTTCCCCAAGACAATAACGGCCCCCCTGGTACCGACACTGAGCGCAAGGACAACCTACGCGCCAAACCGCTCTCCGGTACGCTGCAGGTTACTGTCCAGGGCGCGCGCGAACTCGACCACGCGCCTGTTGTATCGAACAAATCACGATCGGCGTCGAAACAAGTAACTGAAACAGTCGTGTCCTTGAAGGTGGAAGGGACTCAGTTGGCACGATCACACCCGTCCCGCACGGACCGGTGGAACGAGGATTTCGAAATTACGGTGGACAAGGCGAATGAAGTCGAGATCGTCGTGGCCGACAAGCAAGTCGCCGACACCCAAGGCGTTCCCATCGGTCTCCTGTGGATTCGTATCAGCGACCTCGTGGAGGCTCTGCGACGACAAAAGGTCGGCCAGGACAGTGGACAGGGCTGGGTCACAGCAGGTGCGATGCCCGGAAACCCCATGATGCCCAACGGCGGCAACATGAACTCGCCCCTTGGGTATCGAGATGGCGGTACCGGGTCTATGATAGGTATGGCTCCGACAGCGGACGGCATTGATGCTTGGTTTGCCGTTGAGCCCGCAGGGGCCATCTTACTACACCTCAACTTCAGTTCGTTTTCTTTTCCCCTTTCAAGTTCGTCTGATGTTCAGCTGATAAATCTCCACAGTCAAAGAGAATGTCCGTAAGCGTCCCATGGACGCGCCGCTAGGTGGTCTCGGTCGACAGGGCGCTGTTCGCAAACGGAAGGACGAAATTCATGAGATGAACGGCCACAAGTTTGTGCAACGCCAGTTCTACCAGCTCATGCTCTGCGCGTTCTGCAGCGAGTTCCTACTCAATGCCGTCGGCTACCAATGCGAAGACTGCCGCTATACATGCCACAAGAAATGTTACGAAAAGGTTGTCACCAAGTGCATATCCAAATCCATTTCCGGCGTTAGTAATATTTTTCTCGCCGTGTTTATCGTCCGTTTTAATTTGTTCTTCTCGTTTTAGGAAGGAGATGAGGAGAAGATCAACCATCGTATTCCCCACCGATTCGAGCCTCTCACTAACATCGGAGCGAACTGGTGTTGTCACTGCGGTTACATGCTCCCTCTTGGCAGGAAAAACTCCCGGAAGTGCTCCGAGTGCAACATTACCTGCCATGCTAATTGCGTGCATCTCGTCCCCGACTTTTGTGGGATGTCGATGGAGACGGCCAACATATTACTCAGGGATTGGCGTGATATCAACAAGTCTCGCAGCGACAAGACTCACAGCGCTCCCCGCAAGCAGCTTAGCATGGCGGTCGAGTCTCCCACAGTTGCAATGGGCAACATGAGGCTCGGAGGACCGGACACGGCTCCTCCCGACTATGGCCGACCACCACCTGGCGGCACTGATCCCCGCCACCAGCAGCTCCCGCAACAGCCAACGCATCCTCAACACATGCAGCCCCCGGGCCAAGTGCCGTACTCGCCGCCCGGCCCCGCTGCTCGCCCGCCAGGAGGAGCTCGGGTGTCCATACCACCGAGTTATGATTCAACGCAGCAGGGTCAACAAGGCCGCCCTCCGCCCGGCGCTTACGATCCTGCGTCTGCGCTTGGCCCGGATGGTTATCCTGCTCCCTATCCGGTACGCCTTCTTGATGCGATCGAGGGAAGGTTTCGAGACTAACGGGGCACGTTTTAGGGTCCTCCCAAGAGTCCTCAACCTGGCGCTCGTCCTGTGAAGCAGGGTGGTCTGCCACCGTCACCCAACCCGATGCGGCAGAGCACGGGCCCTCCTCAAATGCAGATGACGATTCCACCCGTTCGTCCGCACCCGCAACAGCAACCTGTGCGGCAGCCAACACGGAAAAGGAAAGTTGGGCTCGACGACTTCAACTTTTTGGCGGTGCTCGGTAAGGGTAACTTCGGTAAGGTTATGTTGGCGGAGGAGAAGAAGACGAATGGGCTGTACGCCATCAAGGTCTTGAAGAAGGAGTTCATTATCGACAACGACGAAGTTGAGAGGTGAGTTGGGTGTGCTTGGGATTCGAGACGCACATTTAACGTTTACTAGCACTCGCTCCGAGAAGCGTGTGTTCCTCGCCGCTGCTCGGGAACGGCATCCTTTCCTCCTCGGCCTGCACTCATGTTTCCAGACTGAGACCCGTGTATACTTCGTCATGGAGTATGTCAGCGGAGGAGATCTCATGTTGCACATCCAACGAAAGCAGTTCTCTCTTCGGCAGGCCAAATTTTATGCGTCCGAGGTTCTACTGGCTTTGGAGTACTTCCACAAAAACGGAATTATTTATCGGTCAGCGACCATACATGTCTCTGACTTTCCGGTTTCTAAAATGGAGCGACAGTGATTTGAAACTGGACAATATTCTGCTGACGGTCGAAGGACACGTCAAGGTGGCCGATTACGGGTTGTGCAAAGAAGAAATGTGGTACGGAAAGACCACCAGCACATTCTGCGGTACTCCCGAGTTCATGGCTCCCGAGGTCTGTATTGCTTGCGAATTCGCCTTTCGTTGTTCCTGACGGACTCGTAGATTCTACTGGAACAACGCTACGGACGCGCGGTCGACTGGTGGGCATTCGGTGTCCTCACCTACGAAATGTTACTAGGGCAGTCTCCGTTCCGGGGTGACGACGAGGACGAAATTTTCGACGCCATTCTCGAGGATGAGCCTCTATATCCGATCACGATGCCGAGAGATGCTGTCTCGATCCTGCAGAAGGTATTTTTCGTAATCGCTCATCCGAGTCCATTCTCGAACTTTATCAGCTCTTGAATCGCGATCCATTGCGCCGTCTAGGAGCCGGAGAAGAGGACGCCGAAGAGATCAAACGCCAACCCTTCTTCAAGGATGTCAACTTTGACGACGTTCTCAATAAACGGATACCACCTCCATACTTCCCGACCATCGTAAGCGATCTATGAATTTTCATTAACCCTACTATAACCGCATTTGTCCCGCAGAACGGCAGCGCGGATACGAGCAACTTCGACGAGGAGTTTACCAAGGAACAGCCCACCTTGACTCCTGTACACGGCCAATTGTCGTCGCGCGACCAGCAAGAGTTCTCTGGATTCTCGTGGGTCGCCAACTGGGCCGACGTGTAGGAATTTCAAGCGCCATGTAGCCTTCACGTTGTAGCTCAGCCTAAGTTGTTGTGTTTTTACGCCCTATCCATATCTTACTTCGACTGCATGTACTTGAATACCTGTGTGCGGACACACCAGACCCCGTACACACTGAGAAATGTTTTTATTGCTCGATAAATTGATTGGAATGTATCTGTCTGTACATGAGACTACGCAAATGAGGTGCGAAACAGATCAGACTCGTATAATATAGCACGCGAATGTCAGAGCGTAGGTGAAGAAGAGCAAAAAAAAATTGGGGAGAAGCTCCAAGGCCGGATTATAGCTTAAGCCGGACGAGGTCGCGAACTGATAATCAACCCAAGGTCTTTCGACTACGCAGTCAGGACAAAGTTGCGTACTAGCCCCGTTGAGGTGATGCTATCGGGTTGAAGCCCTAACAGACCACAACTACCACCTTCCTGTTATGGACGAACCATCGTCGAAACACAAAAGGTCGCGCAAGGAGGACTCAAATCGAAAAGGAAAGAAGCGGACCAAGAATGCAGACGAAGATAGCCCGCGGAAACATAAGAAGTCCAAGAAGCTGGAAATTGTGGACGATGACCCGGACGACGACGACGTTTGGGTTGAAAAGAATATTGACATGGACGGCGAACACGTGTGTATCGACGTTATTTGCACTGGAATTGGCTCACCGCGCCTCTAGCCACTTGCTACGACTATTCCGACGGCAGAGAGCCTGAAATTGACCTCTTCCGCGTTACCGAATCGGTCAGGACCACCGCTGCCAGCTACTGCGTCAACGGAATCCACTTTGAAGCGAGATGACTGGATGCTACTCCCTCGTTCTGAGCCTGTACTTCCTGCAGCTACCCCCCCACGTGTTCAGCCGCCTTCCGGAGACGAGTCTTTTACAGAGGATTATGGCGAGTCAGTGCAGGACCAGCGGACGCTTGGTGGGGGTGTAGATTTCTTCTCCAGCCTGGGGACGGATATTAAGAAGAAGCCCCGTGCGGACCGACCAGATCCCAACAAGGTGAGTGGACTCGGCATGCACTGAGCTGTTGGTTGACTCGGAAGTAGCCCATCGTTAATTCGAAGGAGCTCAACGTGGACATCAAGGAGGGTAGACCCATTGACCATGACGCTCCCGTCCCACCTCCGAAATCCGTCACCCCCGGTGGACCAGGTTCACAATGGCGAATGATGCGCCTCAAACGAGTCTACGAAACTGCTGAAGAGGAAGGTCTTTCGATCGAGCAAGTGGCAGTCGACCGCTTCGGCTCCCTCGATGCATTCGAAGAAGCAAAGGAGGAACGACGGGTTCTTGACGAGCGAGAGGATCGCCGGTTCGATAGAGGTCGTGACCGCGGGAGAGGGGGCCCAAGCGGTGGCGGTTCGAGAGACGATGGAGAAAAGCGGCTCATGTTCACCGACGTCGGGGGCAGTGGCGCATCGAGTCGGAGCTCTTCCTTCAAACGACCTGGCGGTTATGGCGAAAGTAGGCCCTCGACACCTTCTCCTGCCAACTCTGGGCCTCTCGCAAACAAACGCCTGGATTCACTTCGTCTACCCTCACAAGTTGGCTCTCCCTTGGCCCAGTCTCACACACCCATTCCTTCAGTAATGACTCCGCCGATTGGCAACTCCAAGACACGAGCATTATCTCCGTCGTCGTTGAACCGTTTACAGGCCAAGGTGTTACGCGCTAAACTGATGGGTGCTCCTGATGCCGACGCACTCGAGCGAGAGTATGAAGCTGAATCGCGGAAGGCTACCGGTGACGATTCGGACGGTGTACGGCGCAAAGTGGAAGTTTTACCGACCCTCGATGGGCAAGGTCGTCTTTACGACGTCGGCCATGGCGCAGAGGAAGAACCAACTCTAGCCGGAAACCGAAAGAAGAAGGAAAAGGTTCATTTCCGCGAGCGTTCACTCATTTCCTAGCTGACGGTGGCTCTTTATCAGTTCGAAACTCACGATCCGAAGACCGGGGAGATTCTCAGATACAATGCCAACGACGATACGATAACTCTGGGAGAAATGCTCCGACAAGAGCGTTTTGGTGGAGGCATGGCGGATCAGAAAAATCTCGATGCAGAATTTGCGCGATCGATCATGAGCGACGGGAAATTCCAGGTTCGTGAGGCTACCGTTTTTTTCGGCTTTTGCTTATCGTCATTCCAGAATAATTTGGATTATATCGACGAGAATGCGGATAAGCTGGGCCGGCAGAAAATGCGTTCTGACGCCATGAAGCGACAATTTGCCGTTCACGGTAGGCACCATCTCTGATCGCATCTCCGTCTCTAATAACACCCCCAGATTATAAACGGACGCAAAAGGTCATGGCCGAATGTCATTTTTGTTTCGGCGAAGATGACTCGCCACCGAAATGCCCTGTGGTCGCAATGGGCACTCGTGCCTATCTTTCTTGCACCGTCAACGAGGAGCTCGTAGACGGCCATTGCCTCATTGTTCCCATGCAGCACCACCTCAACATGCTTGAAGCAGACGACGAAGTCTGGGATGAAGTCCGGGTATGTGGGCTTCTGGACGAGTTGCCGTTGCCTCATTCTCGAAATTCAGAACTTCATGAAATGCCTCATGCGTATGTTCGCCGAGGAGGACCATGGTGTAATCTTCTACGAAACAGTCATCTCCCTGAAATGGCAAAAGCACACGTGCATCGAATGCGTCCCGCTGCCTTGGGCTCAGTACGAGGACATTCCTCAGTACTTCAAGGTCCGTATCTCATGACGCATGTATCCTCACCAGATACCGATCACCTTTCCGCAGGAGTCAATCTTGGCTTCAGAAGCGGAGTGGTCGCAGCATAAGAAGGTGATCGATTTCTCGCGGCGGCCAGGCGGTTTCCGCCGTGCCATGGTCCCCAATCTGCCCTATTTCATGGTTCAGTTCGACCACAAGGGGGAGAAGGGATACGGCCATGTAATTGAGGGTACTGGAGATGGTGCGACTGACGACGGGGGGTTGGAAGAGGGTGAGAAGGGCGGGGGCGAATTTCCAAGGTAAGCGACTGGCTCCTGTTTCGTTCAATGTGGGCACTCAAACTCTCGTCCCCAAGATATTTTGCTGGCGAAATTATCGGTAATGTCTTGGAATTGGAACCCAGGAAATGGAGGCGGCCGAAACGCATTGATTTCCGCAGCAATAAGGAGCGCATAGTGGACTTTAAAAAGAAGTACGACAAGTTCGATTGGACTGGAATGATTGGGCAAGAAGAATAGTTGTAATTCATAGCATTGCTGTATTTTTATTTTTCCGTGCTGCAACTGGTGTGAATCTTTGGCGCCCCATTGCCGATTCGCTCTCAAAGCGATGACTGCTGTAGGACAAGTGGTCCGAAATACACCAGACCACCAAAACGGTCATCCAAGAAGGTTCGGCATCTTGCGGACATAGGGGTCTAAAGTGCTCCACGTGCCTGATTGAGCCCGATGCGTGCCGAATTGCCTCATTGAGCGTCGGTGGATCTTGTCTTCGCCCACCACACCATCGACTCACTCACTCAGCGCATCTTGCTACTTGGTTCTCTCTTTCTTTCTTCTTGGTTCTTTTTTTTCCGACACCTTCCGCACAATTACAACAGCACAATCACTTCAGGGCCGCTTATCCAAGGACTTGTATACTTTATTGTTATCCGGTTGTTAAATCAGCGCCTAATCTGACTCGACATTGTATCGAGGCACAACGACAACATTGTATCTAACTTCTATCCCAACGGCGATTCGATTCGACGTTAGGAACAACGACAACTTATCTATCTGTAAGCAGGTTTTGCCCTTTATAAGAGAAATCAGGACTGAAAGCCTCTTCGTTTACTGAGGCAATCCAATTGGGCTCTCCGTACTCGGTAGCACACGAACTGGTACGTTGATTCCTTTCATTCATTCTTTCATCCAAGTACTAATCGCCGCACCTGTTGTAGACATACCTCCACGACACATCCACGCCCACAACTCGCGATACCCTCTTCCCCATTCAATACCGGTTTAACCCCATAACTTCCGTCCACACAAGCCAATCCCACCTAGATGCCCCCGCGCGCAAATCGCCACAACAACCAGAGCCAGACCTCTTCCCCCTCCTCCACCCCGCCCAACCCCAATGCGGGCGGGCTGACGAAACGCCAGCGCCAGGCGCAACTCAAGATCCACCGTCCGCCGCTGCCGCCTTCGCCCGATGCTGCATCTCCTACAGCTTCATCACCAGTGGCTGCGTCCCCGCCCATCGCGTCCTCCCCATTGAGTACGACGTTCGCTGCTCGGGATGTCCTGCTCAAGGACGAAGATGTGGGCGTCGAGGAGCGGGAGGAGCGGGAGGTGGACGACAACGCCATTCGGATGATCCGTCCGGTGCTAGAGGAGGAGAGGGAACGGGCGTCGCCGAGTAAGTACCCTACGCCGTTGCCCGATGACGACGACGACGACGAGGAGGCGGAGCAGATGGGGGCGCTGAGGATTGCAGCACCGGCGGTGCCGCTCGAAATGGAGATGGAGATGAATTTTCAAGAGGAGGAGCTGCGAGCGGAGGCAATGGAGGAGCTGCGAGCGGGGGCAACGGAGGAAGTGCCGACGGGGACATTGATCGACATGCAGGATGAAGCAGAGGAGGCCTATGTGCACCAGCCTCAGAGCAATGTACCCGCGCCCATGGTAGCTCGGGAGGTAGACGTAGCGTCCAGAGCGGCGGCAGCAGTGGAGCCCGTCCCTACCCGCGCGCGCGCGGTAGTAGACATTGAGCCCGAGCCCGTGTTGCACCATGGTGGTGAATTCGGGCGTAGGCCCCGTCGGAGGCACTCCCCACCTGCGGAGACGCCTATGCCCTTTTCGCACGGACAACAGGCGCATCTACGTGCGCCAGAGGCACCTCGGTATGTCTCTTTCCTCCCCTCATTTCTCGTTTCATTCAAACTGATATCAACTTTTGAAACCAGGCACCCACCACCCCGCGCCCTCTCCGCCCTCTCGCACACTCTGCGCGCGCTCGCAGCGTCGACGCAGGCAGTAACGAGTACCGCTACTGCATATGCGCAGTCGCATTCGTACTTGAGTGGGCCGAGCTACTCGTCCCATTCTCAGCGCGCAACCTCACAGCCTTACGATGCAAGGGAAAGTGGAGATGAGGAGGCAGAGCCGATATTGGGCGCGCGGTGGGATGAGGTTTTGGATTGGTGCGTTTGTATTTCTTATTACCTTCTGCATTGCCTTCCGCATTTCTTCCTCTTCATTTCCTTCCCTCATCTCTACCTGGCCGGTCGAACGAGCCCCTATTCATTTCCGGTGCATTACGTCACTATCTCCTTTGGGGGTTCCATTCGATTTTAATCGTTGGGCAGCTCACGGCGATGCCTGCGCTACTTGGTGGCCCACATATGATGTCGTCAGGCAAGGCAGTCATGCTACATGGCGCCAACTTTCCTATGTTTATTATCTCCTTGACTTTTCTTCTGCCATACGCAGTCTGGTGGTGGTAACATTCTTTTTTGGGTGGGATTCGTGTTCTGCTACATTAAAATTATGCGGCCCCAATCCTTATCACATTACACTTGCGTGCTCTACCTCATACTAACCGCCCTTCTTCAGCTCCACATCCCCACCAACCCCCCGCCGCCTCCTCACCCTCACGTACGCCGCAGGTGTCCAAATCTGGGATGCCACCACGCTCAGCGGCGTCTCTGAGCTACTTAATCTGCGCATACAGTCTCCTACTCCCACTACCGCTGCTACAGGAGCCAGTAGAGCACGGAGTTCGGTGGACACGCTGCGCGCGGTGGAGGCATCGCCGGCGCGGGTCGGGAGGGAGGAGGGGTCGCCCGTGCGTATGCGGGATAAGGGTGAGGCGAGGGACAAGAGTGGACGAGAGGGGGATGGGAAGGAAGGGGAGGTGGAGGAGATGCATGGACCGATCTTGGGGGCGTCTGTGTTGCCGCCGACGGGTGTTGATGGGAAGGGGAATGGCGGGAAGGAAGCGAAGGAGGGTGGACTCGAATTAGCGATCTTGTGGGTTCTTTTCTTTTGTTCCTGAGAGATGCGCGCGTAGCTGTGGGCATTCTCGCCTGGTCTGAGTTTGCCTTGACCCAGCGGATCGAGGCGCGTCTGTCATTGTATATTCAGAAGTCGTAGTGCATTCCGCGCGCAGGCGTCACTTTCTCACCATACCCTTGTTCCCGTTTTCCTCCGTTCCCTCTATTTTCCATTCTCGTGCTGATTTATTCCTAGAACTCCTCATGCGCTGTATATCTACGCTGTCGGTGCGGGCCGCGTCGTCGCGCGATGTTCGTTTCCCCCAGCATCTGCCGCTCGTACTCCCTCGAAGGACGCACATCATACATACGGTGGCGGACGCGCCGGAGGCGAAGGGCGGGAGTTAGATATTGGTACGCCGTGCGAGTTCGATGCGACGGAGAGAGTGGTCGTTGTGGTGGGTATTCCTTTCTTTCTCGATTTCGGGGTAGAGGAGCGTGTGTTTCCAGCAGTCTTGAGGCTCTCGAGGCTTGCGAAATTCAGACACCGGGCTCCTCCTCACCTCATTTTTTCGCTCGGTATAGCAAACTGATTTGTGTAATATTTCCAGACGACACGCAACCCGCCTGCCCTCGTAATTCTCGGGCGTCCCTCACTTCGCGTATTACACATCATACCCGCGTCGGCGCTCGCCGTCCCTTACCTGCCGTCGGCACCTCCCTCGGATACGAGTAGCAGGAGGTCATCATACGCCGGTACCTCCCCGCCATCCAGCCACATCCGCAATTCAACTACATCGCCCACCAACGCCCTCCCTGTAAACGGCGTCAACTCCACTTCACCGACACCACCGCCTCCGCCCACACCGACGTTTGCACTTCACGGGCGTCTCCTGGCGTTCCTCGCGCCTGCGCCCACGGCATCCTCACCCATCGGCACCGACGCAGCACCGCTCGCCACATGGGGCCGCTCCATTGGCCGCTTCTTCTCCCGCAGCGCGCCAGCCGCAACCGCAATTGCCGCCAGCGTCTTTGCGGCCGCGGGGAGCCCCCCTTTAGCAGGGGTTGCCAACGCGGTCGGTGCGAGAAGTGGGGGCGGGGCTGGCGCTTGGGTGCGAGTTGTCGATATGGGGGGATTCTGGCAAGCACGCGACGGCCAGAGAGGGCAAGGCGAGGCACCGGGGCCGCGAGACGTACACGCCTTCGATGCGGGGCGTGCCGCGGTCGGTGCGCTGGCCTTCGCGAGCGATGGGACGAGGTTATTCGTCGTGCGGCGAGATGGGCTAGGCGCGGGGGTGTGGGTCCTGCGGCCCTCGCCGTCGCTCGGTGTATTGTCTGCCCATCAAGTCGACCCACTCCCCGCCCCCGCACAGGTCTACGCCCTGCGTCGGGGGCGCACTGGCGCAGTTGTCGAGGCCGTGGCTAGCGCACGGGATGGGCGATTCGTCGCGCTTGCCACGCGGCGGCGCACGGTGCATATCTTTGCAGTGAACCCGTACGGTGGGCGTGCGGATGTACGCAGTCACTTGGGGGCGAGGGTGCGGGATGCGGAGATGACCGGTGGAGTGGTTGTGAGCGAGGGAGAGACAACAGATGTACATGCGCTTGTAAGGATACGGCTTCCTTCGCCGAAACAGCAGCACCAGCATCAGCCGGGCGGGGAGGGTGAAATAACCCCTCCACCACCTGCGCCGCTCGCCATTGCCTTCGTCCCCGCGTCCCCAAACAGCGTGGGCACCGGGCTTCGTTCTCCCGTCAGCCCATCTTCACCCACTTCCACTTCCAGCGGAGTACAAGATGTACTCGTCTTCGACCCAGCGGATGGGGTACTCTCGTTGCGGCGTGTAACGCTCGCACTGGAGGTGCTGCATCCCGTGGGGCTGCCTATCAGTGTATCCCTTCCCGCGGCACGCATTGCAGGGCTCAGTATGAGTGCGAGCCCGCCCGGGTATGTGTATGCCGGCATTGGTGCGGCGGCGTCGTATGCGCGGGGTCATGGGCAGCAGGGTAGCTCGGGGGGAGCTTCTCCGGACATGCCTGGGACGGAGCTGGGCGGACGGGAGGTGGTAGTCGCGACGTGGAGCTTGCGCAGGAGGCGAGGATGGGCGGAGATTCGACGTACGGCGGCCGGGGAGCTGGGGCTGGCTAGCGGTGGGCGTCCTATCAAGGAAGAGTAAGTTCTGTTTTCCCCGGCGTTTTGCGTAGCATACTGACAGCTTTACCCACAGCTGGCTCGCTCAAGCTGAGCTCTCGACCTTCTCTAGTGCGCCACGCGTCCTCCCCCGTGCCATTTACCTTTCCCACCAATTTTCCTTTCACACTCTCGGCGAGGACTACCACGCCCTCATCCGGCGATACCAATTTGCCATTGGGGGCGCCAAGATCGAGGTTCGGCGTGAAGTCGAGGTCAGCGCGTTCTCCGTCGTCGGGACGGGCGCAGGTAGCGGCGAGGCTTTTGTCGAGGGCTTTGGCTCCTCCTCCTCCCCGCGCGAAATTCGGCGCCGTAGCCGTGCCTCTTCATCCTTCGACGAGCCGCTCGCGAGTGCGTTGGCGGGCGTGGCGCATTACCGCGACGTACGGCCGCCACCTGTGCTGCCCATGCTTCCCAACGGCTCCCCCTCCTCGTTCCGTAGCTCGATGCCCGTGCGCGCCGTGGCGGGACTCGGAGACGGCGTCGCTGAGGGACTTGGACGGCTGCGGAGGGAAATGCGGCATCAGAGGCAGAAGCAGCTGGTGCGGTCGCCGCCGGCGAAGAGGACCACGGGCGGGGGTGGTGACGACGTCGATGCGTCGGTCCCGCTTGAATTTGACGAAGAGGATGAGGACTTTGCGGTCCCTCCGAGTACTGGGGCGGAAGAGGTCTTCTTGCGCGTGCATGCGGATCGCGAAGACGATGACGCGCTGTCGTCTACGTCGCGCAATGGGGGATCGGTCGCTTCGATTTCGACGCCTGCTACGAGCGCACATCCGCTCGAAGACGAGGAGCGGATGGAGATGGATTTGGACGCTAGAGAGGGAGAGTGGCATGGATGGGCATCGGAGGATAAGCTCGCGGTGGAGGAGGCCGAGGGCTTTGATGATATCTCTGTTGTGGGGTTCTTGGACGAAGAGCAGGCTGCGATGCAAGCGGAAGCTGCACGCCGCAAGAACGTAGCTGCTGCCGGTGTGCGTGGTCGGAAGAAGCGAAGAAACTAAATCTAAACCAAATATTCAATGTAATTTTACCTGTAAACTTGTAGATGGAAGGATGCCGTAGGTAGTACACTTCCCCACTGTCGATAACCATGCTACTTGGATCAGAAAAGTGGACGCCCCAATCAATTCGACATCAATGGACTAGCCTGGGTGCTATTATTCTTTCGCATGATTATTTACTAAAGTCGTTCCTCTTTTACATTCTCGGATGCTTCAAGAGAGGGCGCTCGCTGAAAGCTAGCTCGAAGGCATAGCGGCGCAAGATGTACCTTTCAGTGTTGCGTACATAAATCAGCCCAAAGAAACCGAGTTTAAACATCCTGGGAAAACGTGGACGGACCGCGTAGCATGATGAGATAGAAATCTCGGCCACTTGCAATTCGAACAGCAGCACGCCAAGCTCATAAGGTTTGTTGAGGACGTTTGCGTTGGGTACTAGGTTTGCCTGAGGGTGAAAACGGCGAGGCTGCTTTTTCCCCGCCGCTTGTAACTTAGAAGCAGGACATGACTTGTGCTTGAGGCCAACGCTCCGCGTGGCAGTACGAGTCCCCATTTGGCTTCCCGGCTGATTTCGGTCGCCGCCCGACATACTTATTGATCTGCAGCGAAATCTTGAACATATGTACACAAGTGTGTTCGGTTCAATTTTTTTGGGATTCTGCAGTAGGTAGGCAGGTCGACTACTAAAGATCCGACCCTTTAGGACCCCGCGGCGCGACTCTTTGATGGAGTATTCCAAGTTCTTTGTGTCAACTCGGAGAATACATGATACGCAATGCTTCCTTGTCAAATTCTTTGGGATTCCGTGGGAGGTCGACAAGGTAGATTTTTCACCACCAAAGGTCCGACCCTTTAGGACCCCGCGGCGCGACCTTTGATGGAGTGCTCTTTTATTCCACCCACAAAGCCTCGAGAATACATGTTACACAATGGGAGGCATACGTAGCAAGGAAGACAACAGATTTTCATTCTATCATTCCTCTCAGTATACAAGGTCTGCACCATTCTTTCAACCACCAGGATCTTGAGGATTGTGTGGTAAGGCAGATCAATGGAAACTCACCGGGAGAGCTGGGGAGAAACACTAAGAGAAGAACAAAACTCAACAGGAACAGCGTATGTATAAGTGAGCGCCAGAGGTATGGTGGTATGAGACAAGAAGTAAGTGACGGTCACGGTCACGATACGTAAGTAGTAAGCAGCGGGCTTACACCCTTCCCCTCCAAGGTAAATCAGCCCCACCCGTCCGAAAAAAAGGGAAAAGGAATAAGGGTAGTACGTAAAAACTGCTCCGCGGGTGCATCAAAAACAAATCCCGAAGGACCAAAAAAAAGCTATCGGGGCAGGCACATGAAAGAAAGAGAACAGGACATGTACGCCAGGCCTTCCTTCAATCTTTCGTTCGTGCGAGCCAGCGGTCGAGCGCCTCCGCGTCGGCGAGTTCGCGTCCAGGGAGCCATAAGTCGCTTTCGGGGCCATAGCCGGTGAATCGGACGAGGTACTGCCAACCCTTTCCGCGTTTCCGTTCGTCCAGTATTTCGTCGATATAGTACTCCTCCTCGCCGTCGTTGTTCAATATGGGTCCAGGCTCAGGGAGTTTGCGCGATGGGAAAAGGTCGTTATCGTTCTCGACGTAAGGTTCTAATTCAGAAGAGTGAAAAACGGGAAAGACGTTCGGCTGGTTTGGCATATCCAGCGTGAAAGTCGAGCACTCAGCGTGTTTATCAACAATCTTGTATGGACCGTCGAAACGGGCGATGTATTTGGCGACGCGATTGTCGCCCTTCTTCAAGAATATCCGGCGACGGTGTTCCGTAGAGAGCTTCACGTGGTCCCCAATTTTCAGGTCGTTGAAGTCGGCGCGCCGGGTTTTGTTCGCCTGTTCGGCCTGGCACAGCTTCGCTGTCAATAGGTTGTCTTGTGCGTTGGCGACATCCACCTCGAGTTGGGCAATGAGCTCCCGTGCCAAAACCTTGTCAGAGGGAATATCAGCATTCGGGGCGGCGATGAGAGGGGGAATAATGCGAGGAGAGCGCCCCATCTGTAATTGGAATCCAGAGTAACCCGTCGAAGCGTTTACTGTATTCATCATGTCAAAACGTACCCGGGGTAAGGCACGTACCCAGCCGCGCTGATTTCGCGAGATGTGAAAACGGACCGCCTGATTCACAGTCTTGTTCGTACGTTCGCTCGCGCCGTCCGTTTGGGGGTGGTAGGATGACGACATCTTCAGTTTAACTCCCGTTAATTTGTTCAGCGCCTTCCAGAATTGGGAAATGAACAGCTTGTCGCGATCGGTGACAAGGTCCAGTGGAAGGCCATTGTCGCAGTACCAGTGTTCGAAGAAAACCAAGGCGAACTCTGGGGCGGCAATGTTCGTCTTCGTCGGTACCAGCCGGATATCGGATCCCAGTCTACAAGTCATTGATGCTATGCAATTAAAACCTTGGTCCGGCGGTAGTGGACCGATAAAGTCTATTGCAACGGAGTCTCCGCGTTGATCTGGAATTGGTAAAGGGTGCAAAGGGCCCGCTTTGCGGACGGTGCGCGCCTTGTTACGTTGACAGTCAGGGCAAGATGGAATATAAGCTTCTTCGAGGTCGCGGCGCATGTTGGGCCAGTAGTATTCATCGCGGAGGGACTGGTATGATTTATCGAAGCCAAAATGCCCCAAGTTGTCGTGTGCGAGCCGGTAAAACAGTTCTCCGATCTCCGGAACACGTGGGATTATAAGACGGTTACCCACGTACCAGAGACCTTGTTCAGGTTTGAAGGTGAGTCCGGGCATGCCAGTACTCGCAGACTCCAGTTTTCTGCACCACTTATCTTCTGCATAGCCGGCTCGGATGTCGTCAAGCAGCTTTGTGTCCGCGGTGATCTTCAAGATGGAAGAAATTGGTTCCGCGACAATCTCCCTGATCCGTGTCCGTGCCAAGCACCGTGCGGAGTGGAATGGGGAGGTGGTACCCACAACCAACACCGCTATTGGTTCGTCGTGCTCTTCGTGGCCTATCCAGGGACTCTCCGCTGTTTCCATTGCAACCGTGCTGTCTTCAAATTCGGTGCGCGACAACGCGTCTGCTACAGTGTTATCTTCACCTTTAATATAGACGATCTTACAGTCATACTGGGACATCAGCTCCATCCATCGAGCTTGTCTGCGCGATAAGTCTCTCTGGGTGTCGAAATTTTCCAAAGTACGGTGGTCGGTGAATATCGTGAAGTGGGAGCCCAGTAAGTCGACACGCCACTTCTTCAGGCTCCGCATAATTGCTAGGAGCTCCTTCTCATGAATCGGATAGTTCAGTTCCGCACCCTTGAACAACGCGGAGTCGAATGCTACAGGTCGCGCCGTTTCCCAGGTCTCACCCCAGGACAAGATAGCGCCTGAGCGTTTGTTCGAAGCATCGCAAGTAAGGAAGATCTTATTATCCCCCGGATTCTCATGGTCAATTGTTGTCAGGCACTCCCTACCAACAACGATTGACTTAATGGCGTCGAAAGCTGATTGGTATTCGTCCGTCCATTCTGGGAACGACTCGTTGCACGCTTTGGTCGTCAACCTCTCCAGTACTGTGGTGTGGTCTGCTAGTTTCGGTAAAAAATTTGCAATGTACCTCACAAGTCCAAGGAATGCCCTAACGTTCGTTGCAGACTTAGGTCGGGGCCAGTTTACAATTCGCTCGACTTTGGATTTGTCGGCTTCAACGCCGCGTTGGGATATGTGGTGCCCGAGGAAATCTACCTCGTATTGGAACATATGCGTTTTCTTTGGGTTGACGTACAACCCGGCCTTCTTCAGCGCAGCGAACACCATCTGTACGTGCTTTTCGTGTTCTTCAACATTTTGCGACGAGATAATGATGTCGTCCAAGTAAACATGGCAGATTTTGCCAATCAGCTCGCGCAAGGCGGCCGTCACCCGTCGCTGCTGGACTGCTGGGGCGTTTCGCAGGCCCTGCGGCATTACTAACCATTCGTACAGTCCCAGCGGCGTACTAACTGCCGTGTACTTGATTGAGTCTGGGTGCATTCTCGTTTGAAAAAAACTATCTGCAAAATCTATTGTTGACCAAATCTTTCCCTTAGCACAGTCTGCCAATATGTCGTCGACTCGTCGCAGCGGGAATGAGTCGTGTACTGTGTTCGCGTTCAGCGGACGGAAGTCGTTTACCCACCGGGGTAGTACCGACTTATCGGCTTTGGGGATCAGGAAGGCGGGGGAGGACGAGGGCCGTATCCTGCCCGCGTCGAGGTGCCCTTGGATCAGCGTACACCAGGCCTCCTGGTACTTTCTCAGGCTCTGATACGTTCTTGTTTTGAACTGCATGCCCGCATTTTTAACCTTAATTTCACAATACACGTCCGTTGGCAGTTCGTCGATGTGTGGCATTTTCTCAAACAGCGCGGCGTAATCTTTCTTCAATCTATCACCTCTTTTCTGGAGGTCCTCGTAGTGTGCGAGCACTTCGATGCGTTCTTTGACGGCGGCGATATTATTGACCTCTTTGACGTCTTCGAACAGGCCCTTAGATTCCATTTCGATGTGCTTTGCGTTGCAGACAGATTCTAGTTCCTTCGCCATAAGTTTGTGGTCTGCTTTCGTTTTCTTCAGTTTCTCTTTCAACTTAATTTTTGGAACGGGCGGAGCGAGAGTTGCAGGAGGATTGAGTAGATCGTACGCGACGCGCTTATCCACAACCGTTCTGGCTTCATGATCAATAACTATATGATTGGTAGCTAGCCATGGGAGGCCCAGTATAATTGGCGCACAGAGGCGCGGGGCTACAAGTATTTTAACAGGGGTCGATGTCCAAGATTGGTCTAAGGAATTCAGACGTAGCGTAACATACTCTGTAAGCGTAGTGGTTTCGGGAGTGTCTTCGTTGTCTATAGCTACGGAAATAATTTCGGGGGCATGCAGTGGACGTTTCTTCAAGCCGAGCGCCTTCACAAGCACTTCGTCGATCAGTCCTAAATGTGCGCCGTCGTCAATCAGCGCGCGGATCTTCGAAGGAAACTCGCGAAGCGGCCCATCCACCAGGCATTCCCAGTAGAGGTGGCTAGCGCGGTGTGGCAACGAAGAACTCACATCGGACTCCTCGGTGTCACTGTCCTTGGCGTCCTCGATGTCGGGCATGACGACGGTGACGGGGGTTGCAGTGGACGAAGACGACGACGACGAGGCAGGCTTGTTGCGCTTTGCCGCCAGGCACATCGCTTCGGTCAATGTCTTGTAATTATCGGCGGAAGGGTAACCTGCGGTGCAGTCAGCGGAGCGGTGAGCGACGTAGGGCTTCCGGCAACGGGTGCACCCCTCGTGCTTGTTTAGAAGGGCGCGCTCGTCGTCGGTGAGCTTCGGGCAGAACTTGCGCGTGTCGGAGGCAGTGGACGAAGAGGAGTTGGGGGGACGCGAGGAATTGCTGCCGCCCGTGCTGCCTCTGCGGCTGGAGTCGTTCGTATTCTTCTTGAGCTTACGCTCGCGTTCGGCTTCGGATTCTGCTTTGCGCTTCTCGCTGCGCATCTGGGTATTGAACTGCATTCTGATACGTTCGAGGTCGTTATCACAGTCCTCGGCAACAACCTTTACGTGCTTGATCCATTCACCCAGCTTGCCCGGGTCGATGGCATGAGCCTCTGTGTCCTTGTGCACGGTGCGCTGAAGGTCGGGGACGAGGCCCGCCTCGATCGTGTGACGCAGGCGGCTGTTGTCGAGGGCAGACAGAGTCTCGGCGATGATGCGTGTGTAGAATTTCGGGAAGGATTCGTTATGGAACATATGGCAGGAGAGTAACTCGGAGCGGACGTGTGCCTCCCAATTCGCGGGAAGGAACTCCTTCCGGAGCTCGGCGAAGAATTCCTTTGCGGTGAGCTTAGAGAGGCGGGTCTGCTCGGCCGTGGGGCGCATCCATTCGCGGATCAGTGGGTCCTCGAAGCAGGACATGATGTTTACTACCTGTTTATCGGCAGCGATGTCCTTGACATTGAAATAGTTCTTTAGAGCAAATTCGAGTTCGGCAACGATTTTGGGTGTGACATTGGGTGTGACGGTACCGGCGGTGAGAGTGGGGAGCTTGCCAGTTGGGGCTACGACAGTGGCAGAGTCTGACATATTTGTATTTTGTGGGCGGGGAGGGGATGAGTCGGAGGAAGAGTCAGATTCGACGGGTTTGCGTGTCGGCGGTGGTGGGGACGGTGTGACCGGCGACAACGACGAAGAACGAGAAGAGGATGGTGACGCCACGTTGCGCCTCGCAGCTGCGGCTCGCCTGGTCTGCAGCGGTACTGGGGTCGACGGCGTGCGCGAGGAGGAAGGCAGTGTGGCTGTGTAAATGCTGACGTGGCACTATAATCCATGGCTGGTGAGCTCGTTGAACTCAGAGCAGCGACGTAACGGTGGGCGATGGGCAGTGAACGGTGGACGGTACGGTATGTTTCCCCGAGGGGAAGACGGAGGCAAAAACGGAGGCAGTAGCGGAGGCAGATCAAGAGATTGTGGATCTCCGATCCCCGTGTCCTCGCTACGCTGGTCGGTGTTGAAAAAAAAGTGGAAACTCACCGGGAGAGCCGGGGAGAAACACTAAGAGAAGAACAAAACTCAACAGGAACAGCGTATGTATAAGTGAGCGCCAGAGGTATGGTGGTATGAGACAAGAAGTAAGTGACGGTCACGGTCACGATACGTAAGTAGTAAGCAGCGGGCTTACAATCAAAGCAGATTGGTCACCGAATTTCTCTCAGACCCCTGAGTGTGACTTTCATGCACAGGCATTCTTTTCGACTACGAATATCTTCAGGGATGCAGTATGCAAACCAAAGCAAAATCCGAGTGTGAACCACAAGTGCCTGAAGATTCACACCTCCGAATAGTTCAACCGTGGGAATTTTACCGGTAAAGAGCGTTTAGTGAAGATTTGGACACTTTTAGAGCAGATCTAAACTTCGAACCCCTCTGAAAAAGTCTTAAGACTGGGAGCCATGTTCCAAAAATAGGCTCTCAAAAGCCACGGGAATGTTCTGGGGCCACAGGTTATCACCGACCAGAAATTCATGCTGAACGGCGGGAAGAAAACACGAAGAGAAAGAAAAGGTTTCCAGTCTATTCAAGCCATGCACCCCTCTGCGTGCCTTACTCTTACTTTGTTTCTCAGTATTTGACCCATGGTGCAGCAAGCATTGAGTTTTGAATGCAATTGTCTTCTGTTGAAGTTCACGTGCAATGTGGACAACAAGATTGAATTCAACCACGTTGGATTATTCAGAGAGGTATCAAATTCCACTTGAGTCGCGGAAGCTTGACTTGACAAACATATGTAAGCATGCTTGCAGTGAATTTTGTCCAAGAGCCGATAGATCGAACCATGTAAAACATCTGATGGAAACTCATTTCCTGTCTAGTTTACAACTTGCTAACATAGTAATCCTTTAAAGGACATTAAAGGACACATTGAGGGCCAACTCAGCATCAACTCGGACGGAAGCAGTTGGATGGATGCAACTAGCTACGGTCCTGCCCGGGAGATTGTGCCGATGGTTGGTGATCCGCACAATCGCGATGGGCGATTAGCAGTAGCACGTGTGAGACGAGAACCACTCCCTCTGAGCACGCCTGAGACATGGGCCTTATGAATCGGTTTCAACGGTCCCGACTGCGGGCGCTGGGTAAAGTGGGTTCTCATTGTGTTCAGCGGCTGCTTTGGCAAGGCTGAAATCATGGCCGACACCGATCGGCACAGGTCCGACGAGGTCGGCAACTTGTGCCGAGCTGTGTGCTAAGTGAGCCAACGACCCGTATTTAGCCAACCTTAATCTACAGAAATATTTGAGGGAGTAGTATAGGTCAATTAGAGTGAGATAAAGCCAATAAGCTGGCAGAAAGCATCCAGTTTGCAGTGAGCTGAGATAACACAGCAACACAGCAGATAACCATTATTTCACACGGTTGCCACACACATCAATCCCGACTTTGCGACGCGTTCCGCGCACAGTAGGAAGGGAGGTTACTTTGGAGAGCTAAATCTCTACTCAGGATTGCTTCCAATTTTCTTTCCCACAGCTCCCCCAAGCTCTTTCGGCACTACAGGAGAGAATCCACCCTGACTTCTTCTTTGGCTCCCAATACTGTAAGCTGGAGGTTGTATTGGTGCTCAATGGGACAAATATCACATTCAAATGTGCTCTCAGCAACTCCAATTGGCCACCTGTTGCGCTTATCCACTTCTCTGATGATGTATCAGTTCAAGCAGCACAAATTACTTAAAAATGTTGCCATAGCATAACCGGCACCCGTCCAAAACCTCCGCTGTACCATGCGGCATACTTAAGTCGGTTCTTCAGAGTTTCGAGAGGGTTCCGATCTCTGATTACATGTTTTTCTGCAGGCCATCAGGCCCATCAAGACTGCCCATCAAAAGATCAGAGTAAACGGTTGAAAATGAGCGGCCCTGCGGATGCTGGGAATACGGGCTATTGGGAGCAAAAACTGCGAATAATTCAATCAGGTTGAGTTCAACAACTCAAAGAACGAGTTCAATGCCACTGAAGTTTCCTTGACCCCGAAAAGGGGGTATGGATATTCGAAGTGGAGCTACCAAAATGAGAGCGGTGGGGACTTAAATACCGGGAGAAACTGACTTACATAGGACTTGATTCGTCACCTTACTGTTGGGTTTTTCCGTCGATTTAGGTTTGCCTCGTTAACGGACGGAGAGAGTCTGGATGAACAAAACCAATGCAAGGTCAGTAATGACACAAATTGGATCCCCGTTAGAATCGAAGCTTAACCTATTAGGGTGAAGTACTAAGGACATTGCAGGTAAGTCAAAAGGAATTGAATCACTGATGGTGAACGAGACTGACACTGTAATTTGAATCTCAAGGCAAGCTTTGAACCGGTTCGATTGCGTTTAAGATCTTTCTCAGAAGGTGGCCAATATACCAGAGGACGAGCTGGAGACAAAGTCAGCTCAACGGACGGATGCAAGATAATTCAAACGAAGGCTCGCCTGGATTCGAATACATAATGTTGAGAATGAAGGAGGTTATTGAACTGATGAAGTCTTAGGGTAAGGTGGTCAGTTGAACGGTGAGTGGAGGTGAAGACACAATAGAGTTACCGGTGTGATGCGGACTGCGGTTCCGTGAGATGTCTGACCAGTGAATTGGTTTCAGGCAAGTACACGAAGGTGATTCGTCCTCTAGAGGGAAATTACTCTGTCGCGGAGAAACGTAGCTACTCGTACGCTACGGAAGGTTTATAAAATTGTGGTGGTGGTGGTGAGATGGTACAATCCGTTTCCGTGAGGATTAGGATGAGAGCGCTAGGTTCCTCGAGGTTTTTAGTTCCTTGTTGGGGGCTAGCCTTCCAGGAAAGCCGCGGTTGGAGGCCGCTCTACACTTGCGCGAAGGAGTAGAGCTTCGCAATGCGAGCGTCGATCCGAGCCGGGAGACCTGGGTGATATGGGGGTTTCTCTTTTCTCCCTGCCTCGTATTACTCGGGCAAGCAGTGTCTTTTAAAACGTGGGTTTTAACACAGCGCGAGCGAGCTATAGCTCTTTTCCTCCGTAGCCCGTTTTCTTTCTGTGCTTGTGTGAACGCGCAACGGATGAGGTTCCGTGACGAGTGTGGCGAAGTTGTGTTTTGAATGAAATGGTGGAGTGGTTATAATCTTCACGGATAAGCCTTCCGTGAAGATGGGGAGTGGTGCCCTGCGCACGGATCTGCGTTTGAGCCTCCAATACAACAGTTGCATGCAGCTAAGTAGGGGCTGCTGGCTGTTTAGAAGTACGCGCTTTTCATCGACTGCGCCGTGACCAACGCCTTTGTATTCAACAATTTCCTCCCGACCCGTTTTTACGGAGTCGAAGGGACCTTTAGAAAGGGTTCCTTGGTGAACCTTCAATCCAAGTGACCTATTTAGCTAGCCCCACGGAAGACGGCGTAGCCTGAGCTATTATGTGTATATGAGAGAGACAACTCCGCCCCGTAAGGCTGGGGGGGAGGGTAGCTTAGGTGTGAGCAGTGGGGGATAACAAGATAAGATTCCTTGGTAAATACATCTGGCTTTTATACGTATTCCCGCCCGATTACCGCGCGTGAACTTCTCCGTGAAGCCTCCGTTGTATTGCCCTTCCTTGGATCCTCACATGCCCTCCGCGAAGTTCGATTCCCATGTTCTCCGTTAAGTTGACGGACGCGCCTTCCGTTAGGCTCGACGGAAACCTGCCCCCACAACCTTTACGTTTGCCCGATCCCGTCGCTTCGCATGTCCCTGTAGCGATCCGTAAGTCGTCCGTGAATATGTCCGTGTGGCACTCCTTGATATTTGCTGGTTGTTCGAGGTATAGGCCTGGTGGTGTAACGGTAACGCGCGCATTTGCAGTCGACTCTCCACAATATTACAATTGCGAGTCCCTCGTTCGATTCGAGGTCAAGCCGTGTTCGCTTTTTCCCACGCTCCGTAGGTGTATTTTTCCGTCACGGAAAGAGCGTGCGCAAGTATTCGACCGTGAGTGATTCCGTGGGTTTGGCAGTATAGGCCCGGTGGCGTAACTGGTAACGCGCGCATTGTCGGTTCCTCGCAATATTGCACTATCTGCGAGTCCCTCGTTCGATTCGAGGTCGGGCCTTTATTCGCTTTTTCCCGCTTTTTCCCACGCTCCGTAGGTGTATTTTTCCGTCACGGAGAGAGCGTGCGCCAGTATTCGACCGTGAGTGATTCCGTGGGTGTCGATTGTTGTTTCATGACTATTTGCAGTATAGGCCCGGTGGCGTAATTGGTAACGCGCGCATTTGTAGTACTTCTCTTCACAATATTGCGTAATTGCGAGTCCCTCGTTCGATTCGAGGTCGGGCCTTTGTTGGCAATTTTGCTACCTTTTTTCCGCGAGCGTTCCGTAGTCGTGTTCCGTAGTGCGTGTGTTCCGTTGCAGTGTGTTACCTTTCCGTCCGCGCAGAGAGCGTCCGCCAGGTCAGTTTTCAACCGTGGGAAAACCCTCCGTGACAGCCGTAGCATGCCGTGTGGTCTCTGAGGCTTATCGTGATTTCCTCCGTGAGTCGTTTCGTTACTGATTTCCGCCGCGCTTGAGCGTATCACAAAGTGATAGCTCACACCGGTGGAATTGGGTTGCGTGGTCAAGTCAACGTTGAACTCGGCATTCTAAAATCGAATTTATAGAGCAAAGAACGATTGGCCACGCCACATAACACCTCAACGGTGAAATAAACTCTGGTGGTGGGCAATCCGCGATGCCATCAATTTAGTCCCATCAAGATGCCGAGTTGCTGAGCATTTGACTGACCCAGATTCCGTGGATGCGTTTTGGTGAGTTAAACCTCCTCAAATTTCTTAGACCACATGGAAAAGAATGACCTCTCTGGGGATGTTGCCTTGAAAGTGAATTTTTTTATTTCGAGAATGTTGCCTGTCGGAACGTAATTATGTCGGTGAATTTTCACCCTACAAAAGGCGGCAGGGAGAAATCACAAAATCCATTCTCAAGGCAACATGCCCCAGGGTCCTAGACATAATTTTGTCTTTTGACCGAAGTGAAAACTTGGGGGATGAAGGCGAAAAGAATTTGTTGCTGATCGAGGTGCCATCAATTTGGCCTGTATCTGGGCGAAGTAGAACAGTGTCCGAGTCAAGTAGAAGGTCTGCAGTCGACCAGCGAGTTATTGCGGAATGTCGCGAGATTGAGCGAAAGCGTGAGAAGTTGACGGCAGGAAAGCAGCGAGGCTTGGCGAGATTGAGCGAATACGTGAGAATTCTACAGCGAAGCGTGCGAGAATGACGATTGGCAATCATCTTCGTCAACAGTGAAAGAAATATCGACATCCGGGGCGGTGTATGCTCCCACTAGAACAAGTGCGGGGCATTTTTCGAATTTACTCACAACTCGGCACTTTCAGCGGCAGGAAGACCAAGACCACATAGCAACCAGCATCAACCCATCAATCACAGAATTGCCTTCCGGGGATCGTGGTGACAACGGGGTCCTTAAATCACTTTTTTTTTTCGCGGAAAAAACGATGACAAAGAACGAGTCCTAAAAGATATTAGGACTCGTAATCTTGACATGATCCGACTCCGGCGGAGCGTTCCGTTCGGGGTTGCGGGCCGATGCTACCGCGACTCAAATTAAACGACCATGTTCCACCGTTTGAACTTGAAGGAAACTACATTGAAAAACAGTATTCGCCGACTGAATACTTTCACCAGTTCTTCTTCCGTCTCGCTGAAGCGCTCGTACCTCTATGTTCCCTCATCTTCTGACCGTATGCTGGAAAAGTCCCTCTCAACAAACTCGGACATGATTGTACTTGACCTGGAGGACAGTGTTCCTCCCTCTGCTGCGGACAAGATTGCGTCAAGAACACGCCTCTCTGATTTCCTCCGGGTAGGCATAACTTTATGCGCTCTGCCCTGAGCCCACGAGCATTGTTTAGCGAGGAGATCTTCCCCCGCGCGAACGCGTGGCCGTACGCGTCAACGACATCAGCACGCCGTTTTTCTTGGACGATATATCCAAAATTGTATGGTCAACCCCACATTCCAAGTCTTCTTAACTTTCTGAACAACAGGTTGCCTCAAAATCGGTGGGGAGTCTTGTCCTTCCAAAAGTGCATTCTGCCGAAGACTTGCACGTTGTCTCGAGAGCAATTCACGATGCAAATACGACCTCTAATCCTCTGGGCCTGGTTGCCAGTATCGAGAGCGCAAAAGCGTCATATAATCTTGGGGCTATAGCCTCATGGAAGTCCGAGTTTGGACGAGTCGGAGGAACCCTGACGGGATTACTGGTAAGCTGCTCTTCCCGTCCCTTATTCTGCTAAATGGTCTACTAGTTTGCCGCCGAAGATTGTGACTTTTCATCTTCTTCTGCCTCGCTATATACTAACTCTGTCCGAAGACTGCGCCGACACCTCGATATTGAGATCATCTTCAAGACATGAACTGTTGTACACGCGCTCGTCCATTGTGATCACCGCAAAGGCCTTTGGACTTGAAGCCATCGACATGGTGCGCCTAAATGATACAGTGTCGGAATTTTTAGTTCCACCAACATGATACCAGGTCTGTGTGAATTATAAGGATCCCGATTTTTTGCAAGACGAGGTAATAATTGATTGAACGTTTCTGCATACTACACTTACCCCGCAGTCAGTGTCGAGACGGACGCCAGCTCGGGTTCACAGGAAAGGTTCGCTCCGTCCTTTCTCACCTGAATTAAAGCTGACCGGCAATTCCAGCAAGCCATACATCCGATGCAGGTGGATGTAATCCAATCGGCCTTTGTACCTACCGCTTCTGGTGCGTCTACCAATCAACCAGTCTTGTCCGTGGACCCAATCAAAACTGAATGCTATGGTATCTAGAAATCGAACGCGCTGCCAAGATCCTTCACAGGATGGAGCGTGAGCATGCGCTCAATCGAGGCGCGGCCGGTTTGGAGGGAGAGATGATAGACAAACCAATGATTCTGCAGGTACTATTCCACCTCTTTTCATTGCGCGCGAAAATAATCCTTACCCGTTCGCAGGCCGAGAACATTTTACGAATCGCGAGAGCTGCGAATTTGGAAATTCCTCGTATTACCTAGCAAAAGATGCCCTTTACCACGTATTTATGAACAGTAGTTGCCGTACTACTAGGTAGGAACGACTATATTCTCAAAAATTGTAGACAGTCGGTTTCCGTTGAAACTATACTACTATGTAGTTGTAAATGACCCACAGCGACATATATGAATGAACGAATGAAAAGATAGGGGTCAATTAGCAACGTCACTGCCACAGATGAAATTCGCTCTTTTCCCAAATCGTTCAGTCTTCAGACGCGTTGAATAACCTTAGGCGGCGAGCCAGTTGCGCTCTTACTTCGGGAACGTTCGATTTGCGCACAATTCCCATCGCCATCCTGTGAACCCTTGGCACGTACTTGGCATTGCCGAGTCCGAGTCACCATGAGCTATCTCTACGAATTGCCAACCACCGGGGCCATTTCTTTCTCAGAGGTTTGCACGGATACGAGTGCGGAGAAGCTGTACATTAGCCACATCTCGGAGACTACACAATCCCGTGCCAACCTTCGAGCCATCTTGAAGGAAAGTAAGCGGACCCAAGATGGGGAGAAGGACTACCTCAAATTGGTGAAGGTGCGGCAAGAGGTTCATGATATGGCTTGGCCTGACATTTCCTCCAAGATCCTGGATGAGTATCTCCCGAAGCTTCGTGGAATAATGGTCTGCATCGCGAATGGCCAGATCGAACTTAAATCCGAACCCAGTAGGCCTGCCCTTGGCGCCGCAACTCTAAGCTGACATCCCAGTCAAGCGTTCAGCTGGCGGACGACGTTATCTGCGAACCTATTCAATAACTCTCCGCGGCTCTCACTGCCGTCCCTTCACGCCGACTTTGCGTACTCGCTCTTGACATATGCGTTTGCGCTTTCAAACCTCGCACGGACCAAAGTTTCTGCTCTGGGGACATACGAACACGACCGAGCTATATCTGACGCCGACCGCAAAGTCAAAGAGAGTCAGCTCACTGTGGCCGCTGATTTGTTGTGCAGAGCAAGCGGGATCTTTTCATATATAAGCCAAACCGTGTTACCAGATTGGGAGCGTGCCGCGACGCCGTCTGCTTCTGTAAAACCTCCTGATCTGAGTCCAGAGGTGAACAATGCACTGGCCAAGTGCGTATTCAATTCGAACAGCTTCGTGCATCAGCATGTCATTTAGCTGACTTCAGGTCGTCGTTGGCGGATGCGCAAACATTGGCCATCCGCAAATTATTATCCAAGTCCGCATACGACAGCAACGTCACTCCTGGACCACCTCTTCCGAAATCGCACCCGTCCCCTGCGCTTATTTCGAAACTACACCTCGAGTGCTCTTCGCTATACTCGTCGGCGCGGACCTTGGCAAAGACCCCGAGCAGCGCGGGCAAAGGGAAGGCAAAAGGCAGCTCCTCGGCTGACGGGGAGGTCTCGGCAGACCTGCGGCGCTACCTCAACGAGGAGACAGTTTTCCACGATGCGTTGGCGCGGAAGTGGCTCGGGGTGGATGCGGGCGAGAATGGCGGGAGTGATCGCGGCGGTGACGCGGTTGCATTCTTACTATGGGCGAAGAAAGAGTTGGAGGAGTTGAAAGGACGAAAGAAGGATCGGATATCTGACGAGCTGGACAGCGTGAACGTGTTCCTTAGGCACTACAAGAAGGTTAACGACTCGGTCAGTCTAATTCGTTGCTCCCTTTCTCTTCCGTTCCGGCTCACTCTTCGATAGCTACACTTTCGGCCAGTACCAACGCAGTCGGATCTCCAATCACGAATACCAACGGGGCGATTAGCTCTTGCCGCAAAGACATTTGTGGCGCCGCAGCCGGCCTTTGGTCCCGGTTCCATGGAAGATGTCAGAAGAAGGGCGGAAGAACTTGAGCTCGACGACGATACGGTTACGAGCGGGAGCGGGACACAGGGATCATATGCCGGTGCTGGATCCTATTTCTGATGAGACGTACATATTTCGACCAATGTATTTTTTGTAACAATTCCGTGGTATACTTACCGCGAAGTGGAGCTTTTACCTGACATTCAATCCGCCAAAACGTGGTACTGCATTAACTGCACCACATATAAAATACAGACGGTGATACATTTAGGTGGTAAGAAGAGATTAAATCCCCTGCCAATGATAGAGGACAGTACCCTGAATTTGAAGTCAGCTCACGTTGAACTAAGTCGGTAAAAGTAGCTCACTGTACTGCTATTCTTCTGGACGACCTTGCGATTGACCAGTGCGATGAGACATTTGTTCACGCGCGCTTGCGAGAGATCAGGCGGCGAGATGAGGTCCGTTACTAGAGACGATGTGAGCGAGGGCAGAAATAAATCCACCCGTTATCGTACACTTCGCAGTTTGCGCAGGGGCATTTAATAAACCCTCTATCACGCCCTCCATGTTTCGTCGTAAGTTCTGCATGACGTTGGCGAACAGATATGGTCTAGAAGAGAAGACAACTTACCGGGTCGCTGCCGCGGAATTCTAGAGGTAAGCAGGAGATCACTTTCTCAATCTCAATCTAGAGGACGGATTAAAGATTGGGCTTTGAAAGAAACCGAAGGTGAAACGCGTACACTCCGTTCTCTCTTCTCCTTCGCCGTGAGTTTAGGTTTGCCCGGCTTCTTCTTCACGCCTGTCTTGGACGCCGCGACTGACGCCGTAGTGGTCGTGAGGCCAGCATACGTGATATCCATCTCCGTCTGCTCCATCGTCTTGGTTAACTCAGCTTCCCGGGCAGCAGCGGCGGCAGCCTTTGCTTGTTGCATCGCCTCCATTGCCGCAAGCGCGTCGCGTTCTGCCGCTGAAGTCAATATGCTGGAGATCCATTCCGGGCAACACGGACATGCCTGTTCGCCGTTTCGCCAGCTCGAAAGACGCGTCGGTTGGAGCCTGGGCAGAGTTTAATGTGATCATCACGACAAGATCGATGCGCACCTGAAGCCAATCTGTAGTGAGCGCATTCATATTCATGACATAGAGCCAGCTGGCGAATGATTCATTGAATGTCGCGAGAGATTCGCTGAGTGTCTTCAGGGCCTCAGCATTTCCTTGCAGATTCTCTGCTTCATCGGCAAGTTCGGCGACGTGGGCTGCAAGAAAATTGAGTCCCGACTGCTCGGGATCCGTGGTAGAGACTGCGAACAAGGATCCTTGCGATACGCGTCTTAAAGGTGTGCGGGACATGTCGCGTTCAGTTCAAGGGTCAATGTGGCTGTGCTGCGAAGGCGGCAGCGTTCAAACGTAACAGACGCAAATCAGCGCTCTTCAAGACTCGTTCGTCGACCGCACTGGATGTCTTCCGAGCTCGAAAGATATATCAGTGACAATTCTCTTCGAGTAAGTTCTCCCAATATCTTCTCGTCTCTCGTTTATTTACCCAGAATAGTTGTTCGGTTTAGCCGATCGTAAAATAATCGACTATGTTCTAGCGTCAGGCAGGTTTACCCTCGTTTAGCCCGGTACAACGCCTCTCAATTTTCATTTGCTTGTAGCCTCGTCCTCCAAAACTCCCGAGAGTCTCTTTACCGCGCTCAACGCCTCCGGTTTGCCAGACACACCAGATGCCCACGAATTTATCAACGAAGTATTCAAACAGGCTCCCCGGAAGCACAAGCATAAGCGGACCACGGCAGATAGCACTCGGAGGCAGTCTGAGAAGGACGCCAAGGCGCTGAGTTCACAGAAGTTCGGGTTTTTACTGGACGACGACGCTGGGCCCAGTGATGTTGTGCCGTTGAAGAAGGAGAAACGGAAAAAAGAGGAGAAGGAAAAGTCCGGGAGAGAGAAGCGAGACCGGCATACACGAAAACGAGACGCCGACAATGAGTGGGAGAGTGATGAGGAAGAGAAGGCGCGGAAGAGGAGACGAGCGGACGATGATGCCAACGGCGCCGGTAACTACGACGAGGAGATGGAACCCGTGGAGGACGAGGACGTTCGGAGAGAACGCGAACGACTGGAGGATCTCAAGGACCGAGATGCCTTTGCGGAGCGAGTCCGAGACCGAGACCGCGAGAGGACGAAGAAAATCGTAGAGGACCGCTCGTCGAAAGATAAAGGCGCAGCAGCAGAAGCCGCTCAGCGGCGCCTCCTGGCAGACGATGCAGAGGCTCGCGGAATCGCCATGCCTTCACTACGGCAGCACTCACGGCAAGAATATTTGACGAAGCGCGAGATCCAACAAATCGAGCTGCTTCGCAAAGAAATCGCCGACGATGAAGCGCTTTTCAGTGGGATGAAAATCTCGAAACGGGAGCGTCGCGACTTGGAGCACAAGAAGGAGTTGTTAAAGCTTGTCGAGGAACGGTTAAAAATCAACGACAAGTGGGACGGCTACCAACTTCCGGAGGACTACATCACAGAGCAGGGAAAGATTGACAAGAAGAAGAAAGAGAATGCCCTGTACAGACGTTACGAAGAGGCCAAACCGAAGGACGACCAATTCGTGACCGATGTGGATCAGTGGGAGGCGAGTCAAACCCACCACAGTACATTCAAATCCGGGGCTATGGATAGGGAGGAAGTACGGGACGAGTACGAGTACGTTTTCGACGAGAGTCAGACGATCAAGTTCGTTATGGACACTGCGATGCCCGGTTTGAAGATGACTGCAGCCGAGAAGCTGCTGCAGGATCAAATTGACGCCGCAGAGAAGCGGGGTATGTTTCCATATTGTGCGAGAATTAACGTTGCCCTCATTATTCCATTTCATAGCCAAAACCATCGAGGAGACGCGCAAATCCCTCCCCATCTACACTTACAAGGAGGGCCTTATCGAGGCGATCAAGGAGCATCAAGTCCTGATTGTCGTCGCTGAGACTGGGTCTGGGAAAACCACTCAGCTTCCTCAATATCTCCACGAGGCTGGATACACCGCCAACGGCCAAAAAATTGGTTGTACCCAACCTCGGCGTGTTGCTGCCATGTCGGTAGCTGCTCGTGTGGCCGAAGAAATGGGAACGAAAGTCGGCTACGAAGTCGGGTACTCGATCCGATTCGAGGACTGCACCAGCGACAAGACCGTTTTGAAGTACATGACGGACGGCATGTTGTTGCGAGAGTTCCTCACTGAGCCGGATCTCGCTGGTTACTCCGCTTTGATTATCGACGAGGCGCACGAGAGAACGCTAAGTACGGATATACTCTTCGCTCTCGTGAAGGTTCGTCGCCGCACTCATGTTGTTCATTTCAGATCGTTGACATTTGGTCGATATAGGATATCGCCCGCTTTCGACCAGAGCTGAGGTTGCTCATCTCGAGTGCGACCTTGGACGCCGAAAAGTTTAGCGAGTACTTCGACAATGCTCCGACGTTCTACGGTGACTAGATGCAATTTCAAAAATTGTCGTACACGCCTGACTGATGTTTAGTTCCCGGCCGTCAATTCGCCGTCGACATCCATTATACTCCTCAGCCTGAGGCCAATTATCTGCACGCAGCCATCACGACTGTGTTCCAGATTCACACCACACAGCCGAAAGGAGATATTCTGGTGTTTTTGACGGTATGCTCTGTGCGACTTTGCCCTCCACTCCCTTGATTTTTTATGATGTTAGGGTCAAGAAGAAATCGAAGCTTGCCATGAAAATCTCCAAGAAACATCTCGAGCACTGGGCAACAAGATCGCCGAACTAATCATTTGTCCGATTTATGCCAACCTCCCAAGTGAGATGCAGGCCAAGATCTTCGAGCCCACACCGGAGGGCGCTCGGAAGGTCGTGTTGGCCACTAATATCGCGGAGACCTCCATTACGATTGACGGAGTCGTCTTTGTCATCGACCCAGGCTTTGTGAAGCAGAATTCGTACAACCCTAGAACGGGGATGTCGTCTCTCGTCGTCGTTCCAGTCAGTAATTGGTTGCTCTCAGACCGTACGATCAACTAATCTCGTTTCTACAGTGTTCCCGCGCTTCTGCGAACCAACGGGCTGGTCGAGCTGGCCGTGTCGGTCCTGGGAAGGCGTTCCGCCTGTACACAAAATGGGCGTTTGCTAACGAACTGGAGGCGAATACGGTCCCTGAAATCCAGCGAACGAACTTGGGCATGACGGTTCTGATGCTCAAGTCGCTTGGGATTAATGATCTCATCGGATTCGAGTTCCTCGATCCTCCGCCTGGAGAGACGCTCATGAGGGCTTTGGAGCTTTTGTATGCTCTAGGTGCGCTGAACGACCGGGGGGAACTGACGAAACTTGGGCGGCGGATGGCGGAGTTCCCGGTTGACCCTATGTTGTCAAAAGCCATCATCTCCAGCGAGAAATATGTGTGCACTGACGAGGTACGTTCCTTTCCAAACGAATGCACCAGCCAGACTGACGATATGCGTTAGGTACTGACAATCATCGCGATGCTGTCCGAGTCGGGATCCTTGTTCTATAGGCCCAAGGACAAGAAGTTGCATGCTGATCAAGCCCGGCAAAATTTCATCCGTCCTGGAGGCGATCACTTTACCCTACTCAACGTATGGGAACAGTGGGCTGAAACGAATTATTCGCAACAATTTTGTTATGAGCAATTCCTCCAGTTCAAGAGCATCAGTCGTGCCCGAGATATCCGAGATCAATTGGCTGGTCTCTGCGAGCGTGTTGAGGTCGTTGTCCAATCTAATCCCAATTCCAACGACATCACCCCCGTCCAAAAGGCCTTGACTGCGGGATACTTCTATAACACGGTGCGCGCGTCTCTGGTATCGTTACTGGCCTTCTAACTAATTACGACTACAGGCACAACTACAGAAGAGTGGGGATTCGTACCGTACACTCAAAACCAATCACACCGTGTATATTCATCCGTCATCCAGCTTATTCCAGTTCCAACCTCCTGTCAAAACTCTCCTTTACTACGAACTTGTCATGACTTCAAAGTCATATATGAGGTGGGTTCTAGTCGCTCTTTCATTTCCATATCGCTCATCACATCCTCATAGACAAGTAATGGAGATCAAACCAGCGTGGCTGCTTGAAGGTTTGTGGTTAACTGAAGCTTCTCCTGGCTGCATTTTGACTTGCATTTACCTCAGTCGCCCCACATTATTTTAAGCCTGCCGACCTTGAGCAGTTAGCTACAGGAGACAAGAAAATGCCCAAGGCCGTTGGAGCGTCCAGTACCGCACCCCAAGCATGAACCTGTTGATTAAATCTGTGTACATTATAACCCATGTATTTTTGAGCCGAGTGTTGTGGTGTTAGAAACCAAGGATCAATAGTCTTCTTGAGTTTTCTCCGTCCAGCCATGGCCTTCACACGTCGGACTCTCTCACATTACACCACCACCCACGAGCGCAGGGCATGAACCTGTTCAAATCTGTCGAGGTATTTTTGAGGCGGCTGTTGTGTGGTGTTAGAAACCAAGGATCAGTATTCCACTTTTTGAACTTTTTCTTCCATGTCTCGGGCACTGCGTCCGAGGAAGTCTCAGCCAAGTTATACTACTGCTTTCGAGCTCGACGCAGATGAAGTGGACGGCCAGCCGGTAGCCGGACCGTCCAAGAAGCGCGTATTCGAGGAGGACGACAGCGAGAGTGATTTTGCACCAGAGAAAGAGGTATCCGAACATCCCGATCGCGAGGAAGACGAGCTGTCCGCAGATGCTTCGGGAGCGGACGATTCTCTCGATCCTGACGAGGACTCCATTCTGGCAGACGATTCTATCGCGGTCTACACTACAAAAACCACGAAACCTCGTGCAACTGCAGCACCTCGCGGGCCTTCCAAGTCGAGGGCAAAGGGACCTCCTAAAGCCAAAAAAGTTGTCGCTGATGTGTTGACCATGCCATCTCTCGGAAGTGGTTCGGGGATCGCGCGTACTTCAAAACGCCAGATTTATATTCTCCCTACACCCAGTGTCCACCACCGCCATAGAGCTGTCCCTTTGTATTCGCGGGCTGGACATGTCGAGAGACTCACCGCGAAGCCCCTGTTATTTGGCCCTCCTGCGATCGCTCCCACCAATAATTTCACCCATAGTTCCGAAGTTACCAGCCGAGTCAACCGAGGCTGGGGGACTAACGTTGGGGCTGGACCTCTGTGGGACTTGGTTGAAGATCGCGGTTGGTATAAAGAAGGCTTGGTTGGCGATGGCAACGTGGAATACGAGGGAAATCGTCGACCAGTTACCCATCATGGGCTGAGAGTCAAACCTGGTTTCCAAATCCTCAGTCGGAAGTGCGAAATTTCATGGGAGTATCTCGATTTTTGTCTTAACACCTCCGTCTTTCAGCGAAGCCACTCCTTATCTACCTACTGATACCGTTACGACGGAGGAAGGAATCCTCCAACCTCCCCCTCCCATTTCTTGCTCATTTGGCCCCTTCGACAATCAACGCCGTGTCGAAATCGCTATGTTCGAAAGCCGCAAAAACTGTCAGTCGGACACCATCAATCTTACACGCCGCTTATCCAGCTCCAGCTGAGTTCATTCCTGAGAGTAAATCGCATATCTTCAACCCTGGAGCCTCCGCATGGGGAGTTGATTGGTGCCCAATCCACAACGACGACAGAAAAGGTATGACCTCTGGCTGATCCACCCCATTTATCTCATGACTCGTTACAGGCCGATCTTACACTCAGTACTTGGGCGTGGCGCCTTTCCCAACCGCCACGCACTCCCCTGATATCGGGCTCAAGGTAGAGCGACCCGCATTTGCCTGTATACAGATCTGGACCCTCAGTCCTACGCAATCTGGCTTCTCAAATACAAAGGACGTTGGGATGATGAAATGCGCTATGGTTCTATGTATTGATAGCGGGCCTGCTCACGACTTGAAGTGGTGTCCTTTGCCTTCCCATGATTCTGTCAGCACCCCCAGTCTCACCTATTTCCCCTCCAATTTATCCTCAACGAAATTAAAATTAGATTAACGATCAAACCATCCGGCCACGGAAACTCGGTCTCATTGCTGGCACTTTCGAGGATGGTTCATTTTCCATTTTTGTTGTTCCAGAGCCTTTAGATGTGACGCCAGAAGGACACGATCCCTCCACGCCCGTCTTTGGTAGGAAGTCCCTTCCCCGCGATTGAAACATGCCATTAACCTCTTAAATGTTAGTCAAAATTCCCGAGCCGCTTGTTCGCATCGAATTGGAAGAGGCAACTTGTTGGTCGTTCGATTGGGCAAATAGTGAATTAGTTGCAATTGGGACCTCGCACGGTGCGCTTTTCCCGTACACGTATGCTAGCTTTTCTAACAGACTCAGGCACGATCGCGGTATATCATCTTGGCCAAATACTAAAAGACTGCAGTGGCTCTGGTATGTGTACCTCCAGATGCCGAATATATCGAGTCTGAACGTCGTTTCAGATCCCGCACTCCCCACCAACGTTCTTCCGTCACACTATCTCACTGTCCATCAATCTGCCATACGGGCACTGGCCTGGGTTCGTGCGCCGCCAAGTTGGCCTTCGGGCGCGCCCCGAATGGATGGCGATCCAACTGTCATTGTCAGCGGCGGTTATGACGGGTTGGAGTGCCTCACAGACATCCGAGAGGGCCACGGATCGATCATGAACCGCACGAGAGGTATTTCGTTTTTTTCTGCTCGTCGAACTACGTCTTTATTATCGCGATCATCAGACGTGATTAACACCATGACCTACTCTCCATTCGGCGGCGGACCAATAACAATTGACCACGAAAACATCGTCAAGGTGTACTCGGTGTCGCCCAGCATGCTTGGACGGGGACATATTTTAATGGAGCCTCAAGGTCCGATCTGGGTAAGAGGTCCTTCGTCGCCTGAGACTGTTGTTATTCAAATACATGGACCGTAGAGTCTAAATGCTTCGGATTACCATCCCCAACTCGCAGTTGGCTCGGCAGACGGCGCATGTAGCACAACAAATACGCTCAGGTCAACGCGTCGAGGCGGATCCGTTGTTCGTACCATTTCTCATCCTTCAGAGTCATTTCAGACTGAGAATTCTGCAGCCTTTTTTTGTTCACAAAATATACCAAATGGATTACAGTCGCAAGACCAAGGAGCTGCGCATGTTGGAGCGATTCTTTCCCCTCGTCCGTTATTTCTCTCGTACTCGCTGCCGTTGTGAAATTCTCTCCAGGAAGCGCAGGACCGTCCGACGCAAGCCAAGGCAATCCGAGCCGAAAAGGCGAAGAACAGAGACACGACGTATGTCGCTCCAACCGGCACCGGCGCGTGGGCAAAGGAGATCAGCGTCCAGCGCGTTGTTTGGAATTGCGGAAACGGTCTCGGCGCCTCGTCCCTCCTCGCCTCGTCCACTGCATCCGGCCTGTGCAGAGTCGATGTCGTCTGGGGTAGATGGCTCAACGACAGAATACCTTATGGCTCGATCGAGGCGATGAGAATGGAGGTAGAGGGCGCTCAAGCCGATGCGATGGACGTTGACTCGAATGAATCGGGTTGATTTATTCCTTCTTGAATAATGGTTCTTGGTGTGATCTCAGTTGCCCTATAATACATACACTCAATCATATTGTGCAGGTCGAAACAACAACAGATATTTATTTGTACAGCTTATTCTTGAGTAAATGATCACTCGATAGTGACCTTGTTCTGAATATATTGTTTGACTTTACGCCCAATCGATCGATTCCTAAACTCACCTTGTAAAATGCCACATACCCTTCGATGTTTTTGGCCTTGTCGAGAGCATTCGGGTAGTACCTCCAGAATATGTTGGTCGCAGGTGTAAGGAGCGGAACTCAAACTTACCAAGCAACATCCTTGACGCTATTCCCGTCGACGTTAGCGTTATAGTATGAGGCCGTCCTGTTGGAAAGAGTTAAGGGCGTTGCGCCGCAGTAATCAAACAATGCTAAGTGAACCCTTTCCAGCCGCAGACCGTGCTGTCATTAAAAGGTCGGCAAGAGTCGAAGAGTCGAAGGTATTCTGCTTACGAGGTATTGGAATCGTTGAAGACCTCCTTGTTGACTGAGTCGGGAGGGAAGTAGTGGTTGCCCTCGACCACAACGGTCTTGTTCGACTCAGCGAGCGTCGTTCCGTTCAAAGTAACTTTCATGGTGATTGAATTCGAGGAGAGAGGTGCAGAGTAAGCGAGACTTATAATATTAATAATACAGATTTATACAAAAGAGACACGTGATTTCTAATTAGCAAGACTCAACGCCGCAACCCCCGACGCGCCGTGGGCCCCGTTGTATAGATGTAAATGCAAGTGTAAATGTATTAGATATCTTTCCCCAATGGTCAGTGCTCTGGTCATTCAGTCTCATTCAGGGCCTGATCGGCAACTTTGAATCTTTCCCCTGAATCTGGGTTGAATTTCCTTTGTGCATACTTTTCCCACATATTTCGTCCCTAAACTATCCTAGAATAGAAAGTAAGTGGAGTTTTGAGGAGCCGGGGTGGACGCGATGGAAGGAGCTCAAAATGTGCTCAGCTTCCAAGGGATCTCCATGAATCTGGGGAAACATTGCACAACAAATTTTAGCCACCCTTCGCCTCCCCCACCCAGACATTTCCTTTTAAGGAAATGCTTACAAATAAGATAAGATAACGCTAAGGCTCTAGTGCTAAGTCGATGTAGTGTATATACAAGTACCAGACGCGTTCGAGGGTAAAGAAATGGCAAAAAAAAGAGGCCGCTCAACGACGTGTCAAGTCTGAGAAGCCGCGGGCCTAGCACGGTAATACATGGCACTGCCGGCTGATTTGTCCCACGTCGAAGGAACGCTGCCTCGTGTCGATGCCAGCCTCTTTTCCTTCCGCAAACACGCCCGCGCCAGACGCAAGAACGATGCGCCCTCTTTCTCCACCGTCTCAAGCATACGTTGGTCGCGAAATTGCTTCTGGAACTTGAGTCCGCGCGCAAACTCCATAATCACGTCGATATTCTCGTCCATCGACTCGACGAAGGTCCGCCGGTCACCCTCATCTGGCCGCGTATCCACCAAGTCGTCGTCGTCGTCGTCCGAGCCCGGCGGCGCGTCGTCCGATCCTGGCAGCGCGTCAACCGCCATGTCGTCAGAGTTCGTGTCTGCAGCGGAATCCTGTCCCAATGGACGCAGAGACTGGTGCCTCCAAAATGGTGGCGTGCGGTGCCGTTTGACCTCTAGGAAGAATACCGGGGGAACACGCTCGACAGCTTGGACGTAGTGTTTGCAAACGAGGAAGCGAGAAGTGGGCATTGAGCGGCAGGTGCATAGCCCCTTCGTTGCGTCAGTTTTGTACGCTGGATTCACCGGCAGTGTGATAGGAGTCTTTTCATTCCGCCGCCATATCTTCTTGAAGTCCTTTCGCCAGGATGGCAGCTCCCGATAGCGCCCGGTGTCTGTAAGTAGCCGCTCCAGCTTTCGATAGTAGGTCGGCGCTAACTTGACGATTAGGATCCACGCGAGTAAATCACAGCGTGGCATGTGGAAGTGGTGGAGGAAGTCGTGCTTGATACGACGCCAGCTATTAACAGTGAGTAAATGCATTCTAATTAATGACGCAGGACTTACTGGCTCTCTAGAATCATTGTTGTCTTCAGGATGGGAATCTCCGGATATACCGAACGCGACCAGAGTTCCCAGCGTGACTTTCTGTACCAATTTTCCCAGAGGTAGGCCCATACCTCTCGGAGATCATGCTCAACGCAAAATTTATACATCTGCGATACAGCCCAGCGCTTGATTCCTTCAGGACTGGGATGGGAATTGCCGGGAAGAAGGGGATGGGCGCAGTAGTGGCGTTCCATCATGGTCAATATGGGATCGCGGTAGACTGCGGGGCAGAAGGTGCGTCGTGTCTTGCCCTGCACCTCCTCCTCCTCCTCCTCACTGCCACCCACGTCATCAGCCTTCTGTGTATTCGCTGCTGTCGCAGTCGCGCGTTTGGGTGCCGTCGCAGGCGCGGTCGCTGGCCCGCGTGCCTTCATCGCCGCAGCTAACTCCTCCGGGTCTGCAGCGTCTGGATTGCGGGTGGGGCGCACGGTGCGACCAACCCGTGTGCGCACACCATCTGATGTGTCTCCCCCCGCGTTTTCTTTGCACTCGCCGACGTGCAGCTGCGTCGGCTCCTCGGGACGCAGACGCGATGTGGCGGCCTTGGTGCCTCCAGCCCCCTGCACACGCGTGTGCACACAGTTCCCATCTATCGAAGCAAGAGGCCCGCGAATTGTACCACCGACTGGTTGTAGCGGTGGCTGGGGTACAGCAGCATTGGCGGCTATGGACGTACTCGCGAGGGTGTCGCTGGCAGTTGCGGTGAGCTGCCGGGCTGGTATGGTGATGCGCAGACCGTTGGGCATCGTCACGCGTTGCGGCTGCTGCGAGGGGGGAACAATGGGTGTAACGGCGTGAGGTACGGTGTCGTGTACACCTCCCTCATACTCCCCACCGTCTGATTGCCCTCCAGGAGTGAACGCGACGTCGATGAAGTCGAATTCGCCGTGCGCGCGACCCGGGTCGTATGGTGTAGTGGCGAGCTTCGCGCTCGAAAGTCGAGTACGTACAGCCCGGCGGAGATGCCACCAGCAAAGGCTGATTTTTGCCTTCCAGACGTCCTTGAGTGTCTTTATCTCTGCCATATCTTTGTCGACATGGGCAAATTTTGGATCCACACCGTACGTGTCGCGAACACATTTGGCCCACGCCGTAAGTGCCTTTGTCCGTTTTCCTTGATCTATTGATGTCGCTGTCGACAGGAGGAGGTAGGACAAGGGGAACCCCGCGCCGTCATGCTCCGCCATGATGCTGTACAACTCAAGATGTTTAGAGTTTGTATTATCTGTACCGCGGTCAGTTAGGATTCCCAATTAGGCAATTGCAAGCACTTGCATGTCGCGTCGACCCCAACCTCCACCACTTTCCCCTCCAACGGCGTCGCGATTCCCTTCATTCCCCAGCACACCATATCTACCCCCTCCGGAACATCCTGTGGCTCAAACACGTCGACATCATCGGTATGTTCTTGAAGCAATTTCTTCGTCGACAAGAGCTGATCGTCATCGAAGCGCCAAAACGGCTCGCTCATCTCCATCCAAGCTCTGTGGATTTGCGCGGCAGTGACAACGGGGAAGGCCGCCTGCACCTTGGTAACCATCGCGCCCGGCGTAAGCCACTGGACGTTGTCCCGAATCATCGCCAGAGCTTCGGGCGGCAGCGAGACATCGAGATAGCCGACATGTTTCCCAGAATGCCTGAGCTTGACGGTCACGGTTAGTGCACCATCTTCCCCTTCTTCTCCGTCACATCTAATAGATAGGAAGCTCCCGCAGCGGTACCGCTTCATGCCGACATTGTCGCGGTTATGAATATCCGGATTGTGTGAGGCCTTCGACTTCTTCTTGCGAGCTTCATCCTGGCTACACCACAGGCGCGTACGGTGCCCATTCTTTAGCTTCTTATGGTCCTTTACACTATGCTCCGTCAGTATTATTCATTTACTTGAAATATTTTCTCACGTAAATCGGTGGCCACTAATCTTCCAAATCTCAGCAGCAACCATTTGAACGCGCGTGCGTGGGGACACCAATGCATCGAAAGCAACCGGGTACGCTCCGTGAAAATCCACTGTCCCTTCCTTGAATTGGGCTCGCAATGTGTCGTAAAAATCATCTGCGTCCAAGAAGTTTTCGACGTCCGCGGACGCAGTCTATGGCACATTAAAATAGCTACTAGGTGAGGATGTCCAAAGCTCTCACATTGTCCTTCTCGCCCTCTCTACACATGTCGTCATCTGATTCTTGACCAGCTTGGCTAGCATCTCCGCCGCTGTCAGAGGTGTCTGCCCGTGGACGGTTCGTGGGTCTGTCGTCGACGGGGCCAAGCGAAGCCTTTCGCTTCCTGGGGGCGGTGCTGTTGGCGGGGTCCGCTTTGGCGGCGGCGGCGCGAGCCCTGGTAGCCTTCCTGTTTTTCGCGTTTGCAGCGCGACATGTATCACAGTATTTTTGGTCTTTATCAATGAATATTGGGACCCTGTTGAGACATTGCTTGCTCTTGCACTTTTTCGATGTGACGCCGGGCGGCGGCGCTGGCTGCGAAAAGTCCATAGGAAGAGGTTGTTGATGCGCCGCTCGTGTTGTTTGCGAAGGCATCTCAAGTGCGCGGAAACGTGATGTACATCAAAGATGAGATATGCCTTTTAAGGAAATGTCTGGGTGGGGGAGGCGTAGGCTACTTACAAATTTTCTGCCCCCCTCTGACCTCAGATCTTCAAGAATATGACCATTAAATGCTCCAGGGTGTTTAGGGACTATGACGTTATAGACGTTGCAAAAATTAAACGCGCGCGCGGTTTGGTTTGCGAAGTATATTTTTCTGACCAACCTTGAATGCATGTCTGTGGCCTCAAGACTACTCAAAACTCTCATATTCACGGTCTGCAATTCCAGCGGTCAAGGTCGAGAAATCAAGGCGTAAAAGATAATGATCACGATCACGTGTAGACATCCAACGCGGCTCGCTTAAGGCGCGTCGTTAATGAGGCGTCGTGGCTTAAATCGCCACTAGCCAGAGCACTACGGCCCAACATATCGTGTCTACGGGGCTCCCCCGAACTCCGAACGATCCAGGGCGAGTGCTTGATGTTATTTGTTAGCTTGCAGTGTGCTTTGGAAGCTTCCCTCCCGGCCAGGACCACTCATTGTGTAGCCAGTAAAAAGAGCCTGAGTCTCATACTTTCACTCCTTGGTTCGTTTTGTTTGGAAACTCGCGTTCGGTGAGCAGAGATCATGTATCAAATTTGTTTGTACGTGATAAGGATTTACCGTCGGCTATCCGCCGTTACGGACTCATAAGCTCAGAGGTTAAGATCCCACTCATTGGTTCGCAAATGACTGACTGGTACACAAACCATCAACCGTAATTTTGGGGCTCCTGCGTTGACCACCGTTCAACATTTTTTTCAAAACAGAGCCATCAAATTTGCATCAAATGCTGTCGGTTACTCTCCTGGCGCGTTATTTCGTTTTCCACGACGTGTCCGACGCGTCTTGTGTTCAAGAGACCCTGTTACAGAATTTTCGACTTTTCCACAAAAAAAAAGTTCGCAAACCAAACCGCGCGCGCATTTGATTTTTGCAACGTCTATAACGTCATAAGGGACGGGTTTTATACACACAAAAAATTCAATCAAAATCCATGCGTGAATTCACGGTTCCCGATCAGGCCCTGAGGTCAGTGAGTCAGTCTCATAGCCGCTATCAATCGTTTTGGGGACTTTTGAGGTCTGCAATACTTACAGCGTTTGCAGAAAACCTTGGCTCCGCCACTTTTTAAAAAAAAATTAAATTAAATTATGACGTATCTGATGGGGAGTGATGCACCGGAGTTTGAGCCAAAAAATTAGTTGCCGATATCCCGCCAATAGACCCTGTATTGGTGGGATTTTGGCGGGATATTGGCGAAAAAACCTCGGGCCAATATTGCGCGACTATATCCTGTTCTGGGCCAATATTGGCGGAATATTGGCATGAATATTGGCCAAATATGGGCGCGAGTTTTTCTCCCTCCTATTTCAGCCCATATTATATACATTGCAATTAATATTCTAGCCCATTTACAGTCAAGAATCAAATGGTTTATTGAACTGGTGCTACAACAGGAGACGCGGAGTAGTAAGATTGTGTCCTAACTGTTCGTAGGAGGACAGAAACAAAGGCAGAAGGTTGCGCACCTTCCGGATCCCGTCGAGTTGTTGCACCGGAAGGCGCGCTGCTGGTAATTACGCCCGGCAGTGAATGAAGGGAGTAAAGAATATAAAGGTGGGTGCGCACACCTTGAGTGCAGCGCAAAGCTCGGCGCGCGCTGGGGTCCGCGGTCCGCGAGGTAGGCATAGGCATGCTGTGAGACTGAGCAAGGACAGAGTAACGGAGAGATGTTACGGGGACGTCGACAGAGCAGGAGCAGAAGACTAGAGGATTTCGGCAATGTTCAAACTACGACAGCTCAGCGGCAATCATGTAAACAAATCTTTGCAAAACACACCTTGACATCACTCGCGACGCATTCCACCATGAAAACCGGCTGTTGACCAATCCCGGGGTCCCTCGTGCTTGTCTGGCGTTAAAGGAGAGATATCTGGGCGTGCACGGACTGCCGGCAGACCTCGAGCCGGTCGAAGATTGACCGCGACACGATTGAGTGGACAAGGAGAAATCCTCGTTGGGGAATGTCAGCTCAATTCATAGCGGAAGGAGACCGAACGTGTACTAACTGGACCCATCAATCCCGAAGTGTCGCGTACTCCTCTGGTAGTGGCCGTCAACACTGGAACGGGAAAATCGAGACGCAACATACCTTGCCCGGCGTATCAATGACGTTCACGAAAAACACACACACATCTAAACTGTTTGCGGTAGGCATCTTTTATCGTTGGATCGTAAATCTGCGGCACCTATTAGCGACTGAGATTGCGGTAATAGGTGATTGTACGACAATACCTCTGTGGAAAGCGGGGTGCTTAACAACCAGCACCATGTCATGTCGTAGCCTGCTCAGGAACAGAAGATGATTTGAGATTGAGCTAAACTTGGGCGCAAACCACGAAACAGAAAATCCACGCACCGTAGCATGGTTCGCCTTTCAACACCGCTAGATGCACAACTGAGAGCCGCAGGAAGGACCTATGGACAATAATTAGGTCATGATATAGCACGGGCGCGAACCGTTATCCTTTTGAAAAGCCTTGCTTTAGTACGTCGATTTCGGTGCGAAGTTTTGAGCATTGCACTGCAGATAGGGCAAGGATACACCAGGAGAAGGGAGTACAGTTAGCTTGCACCAAATAAGAGTAGTTTTGGGCAGCATTGAAGATAATCAAGACGTTCTGGGTGTCCTTGTTGGTGAGAATCTAAACAAGGCTGTATTGAGACGATGGCCGGTCAAATTGGGCAGAGAATTCGTCCAGGGGTTCAGATATAGTGCCATATTCGTTGGGTGCAAGGATGAGGGAGTAATGAGGGGGAGTCGTGCATTGTGAAAGGCGACGTGGTGGTGGGAGCCAAAGCGTGAGTCACGGTCACATTGTGACTTCACGCGTTTCTTCCGTACCCTCACTAACGCGGTTGAGGTGGGAAGATTACAAGTCCGACGTAAATATTCTGCCGTCGATATTGCAAGGATATCGGGTGTATTGGCGAAATAATAGCCGCCTGATATGTGGGCCAATATTTCGCCAATATTTCGCCGAAACACCTGGTATTAGCCAAATTCCGGCGGTGAAATTTTTGCCTCAAACTCCGGTGATGGCGATAAATGTAGCGCTCACGGCTGGCTCACGGCCACTCACGGAGCTCCTTTGGGGTTCCTAGCACTTCTCAGGAGGCATTCTATCACTGCAATGGAGCGTTGTGTTCGTCGACAAGGGATCCGGACCAATATTGGGGCGGCGGCGCATCGTGCTGCTGTGAAGAATCCGGCCCGGGAGGAAATGTGTTCTCAGGTGCGCTCGCGGAGGGGTTTTGTCGGGACATTCTAACATAATACTCCTACGAGTGAGACAAGGACGACAACGCGCGAAGGGAAACGACGATTTGGATTGTGTGGTGCAGCCCTGCCGAACATGCCGAATATAAACGTGGATCATTTACATAATTCTTTTCTTTTTTTTAAAAAATGGCGCAGCCAAGGTTTTCTGCAAACGCTGTAATAACGGCGATGAGCGAGGATTTCGGTTACGAAGGACTAGACGACGCACCTGTCCCTTCCATTCGAGCATAGCATCCCTCGTGGTGAATAACAGACTCAAGCCCATATCATCACTTCCGCCGTAACCGGTTTGCTCGCTCAGCAAGCAGCACCCCCGCGCCAGGGTTTCCTGTTTGTCGCCAATCGCTGTTGAGAGCCGCCAGTACTCGGGACGCTCAGCTTTGTATCGCCGAAGGGCCTGCGTCATGACGGCGTCGTATCGGTCGAGCTCGGCTTCTGCCTGTTCAACAGCCATAGTAGACCGCTCATCCGTTGACGAATCGTTCGCCTCCTCCACTAGCGTCATGACCCATGAACAAGGTTCAACGGGTACCTTCGACTGTTGATGCGACCACCCGTCTTGGAAGGCGTCGACCGCCGAAATGTATTGGTCGATCAAGTGGAAGAGAATAGAAAAAAGTGTCTTCCCGGTCGAGATTTCAATTTTGGCTTCGAGGACGTTCTGCGCCTTTCTGCGCGCGTATTTACGCGTCAAAAGCGCGTCGTTCTATCGGAAGAGCACGTACCTCCACTGCGGTGAGCACAAATTCATATTCGTGTAGCCATTCGAGGTAAAGTTCTGCTTGGAGCAGCTTTTTGTCGCCCTCCAAGCCGTGATGTCTCTTCGCGACGACAGACTTAACATGCTCGCACTCAATCATATTGTGCAGATCGAAACAACAACAGATATTTGTACAGCTTATTCTAAATGATCACTCGAAAGTGACCTTGTTCTGAAAATATTGTTCGACTTTACGCCTATCGATCGATTCCTAAACTCACCTTGTAAAATGCCACATACCCTTCGATGTTTTTGGCCTTGTCAAGAGCATTCGGGTAATACCTCCAGAATATGTTGGTCGCAGGTGTAAGGAGCGAAACTCAAACTCACCAAGCAATATCCTTGACGCTATTCCCGTCAACGCTAGCGTTATAGTATGAGGCCGTGCTGTTGGAAAGAGTTAAGGGCGTTGCGCCGTAGTAATCAAACGATGCTAGGTGTACCCTTTCCAGGGGCAGACCGTGCTGTCATTAAAAGGTCGGCGAGAGTCGAAGAGTCGAAGGTATTCTGCTTACGAGGTATTGGAATCGTTGAAGACCTCCTTGTTGACTGAGTCGGGAGGGAAGTAGTGGTTGCCCTCGACCACAACGGTCTTGTCCGACTCAGCGAGCGTCGTTCCGTTCAAAGTAACTTTCATGGTGATTGAATTCGAGGAGAGGTGTAGAGTCAGCCTTGGAGTAAGCGGGACTATTTATAATAATACAGATTTATACAAAAGAGACAGGTGATTTCTAATTAGCAAGACTCAACGCCGCGACCCCCGACGCGCCGTGGCCCCCGTTGCCCGACGCGCCGTGGCCCCCGTTGTATAGGTGTAAATGCAAGTGTAAATGTGTTAGATATCTTTCCCCAATGGTCAGTGCTCTGGTCATTCAGTCTCATTCAGTCTCATAGCCGCTATCAATCGTTTCGGGGACTTTTGAGGTCTGCAATAATAACGGCGATGATGAACGAGGATTTCGGTTACGAAGGACTAGACGACGCACCTGTCCCTTCCATTCGAGCATAGCATCCCTCGTGGTGAATAACAGACTCAAGCCCATATCATCACTTCCGCCGTAGCCGGTTTGCTCGCTCAGCAAGCAGCACCCCCTCGCCAGGGTTTCCTGTTTGTCGCCAATCGCTGTTGAGAGCCGCCAGTACTCGGGACGCTCAGCTTTGTATCGCCGAAGGGCCTGCGTCATGACGGCGTCGTATCGGTCGAGCTCGGCTTCTGCCTGCTCAACAGCAATAGTAGACCGCTCATCCGTTGACGAATCGTTCGCCTCCTCCACTAGCGTCATGACCCATGAACAAGGCTCAACGGGTACCTTCGACTGTTGATGCGACCACCCGTCTTGGAAGGCGTCGACCGCCGAAATGTATTGGTCGATCAAGTGGAAGAGAATAGAAAAAAGCGTCTTCCCGGTCGAGATTTCAATTTTGGCTTCGAGGACGTTCTGCGCGCGTATTTACGCGTCAAAAGCGCGTCGTTCCATCGGAAGAGCACGTACCTCCACTGCGGTGAGCACAAATTCATATTCGTGTAGCCATTCGAGGTAAAGTTCTGCCTGGAGCAGCTTTTTGTCGCCCTCCAAGCCGTGATGTCTCTTCGCGACGACAGATTTAACATGCCCGATTAAAGACTGGATCATAACGGTCAAGCCCTGTTCCCTGCCTGGGAGGACGGTGTGAAAAGAGGTGTTGGCGGACGCGTCGGTGGGGCGCATACCAGTGGCCATTCCCTTCAACGTCTTCACGGTGGCGTAGTCAACGGATTTCGCCAGCCGGCGAAGAGCTTTTTCGAGGTGAGCAGGCGCCTGCGGGTCCGTGGAGTTCTCCTCGACTATGTCGATTCTTTAGCCACATTTCGTCGATGAAGACGCGTACATACCGTGACGACAACGCGCTTTGCGGTCGTCTGAGCATTGTTTCTTATGAGCGGGTCCACTCCCACTCGATGTAAAGTGGGCAGAACGGGAACGCTTAAGAGAATTTGTCGAATCAACAAGCGGTGAGGCAGGCATGGTGAAAGAACGAAGGAAGGTCACACCACGTCGAGGCGCGTAAACAAACGCGCTCCGGCCCGGGGGCAAATTGATCCGTCGCCACGTGCAATTTTTCTCTTTAGTATGTCGACCTCAAAGCCTCCGGAGAAACTAAGTTCATTTGAGCGATGGCGACGAAACGCGATGCTCGCCACTGGTCTCGGGGTTACTGAAGACGAACGGTTTGAATACCTCCTCGAGCAAAGCCGTCTTTCTTGCGAACAAAAGAAGCTGCAATTCATGGAGCGAAGTCCGCAAATTTTATTTGCTCTGGGCAATCCGAACTCAAATCCTCTGCAGGTCCAGCAGTGGTGTTTATGCTCAAGCATCTACAAGCAGCCGGCTGCGACCTCCCACCGTCAAACATTATATGCGGGCCCTGCGACCGCAAATCCGCTGGGGGTTTCAATCCGAAGAACGGCGCGATCGTTTTGTGCCAGGGCGTTTTCTTTGGCGATGCGCACATGGAAAACATAATGGTCCACGAAATGATACATCTCTTCGACCACTGTCGGTTCAAAGTGGACTGGCTGAACTTGCGACATCATGCTTGTAGTGAGGTGCGTCGTATGTTTCTTTGTATAAGTTGGAAAATGACGAGGAAAATTTGAGATCCGAGCAAATAGTCTCAGTGGTGACTGTCGATTTTCCCGTGAGCTACGCATTGGTTCTCTGGCTTTCACCAAGCACCACCAGGTACGATTTCCCCGAGTATCAACGGTTTTTTAACTATTCCTTTCATAGGATTGTGTGCGGCGACGAGCTGTTACGTCTGTCTCCCGCAATTTGATGTGTCCAGACAAGGCTACTGCTGAGCGCGTCGTGAATGAGGTTTTTGAAAGTTGCTTTAAAGACACTAGACCTTTTGACGAGGTTCGTTTTTGCACCTTGACTCATTACTGTGATTAATGTTGCTCTTCCAGATATATTAGCTGGCATCTGGGATATTTGACGCTAGAATCTGTAACCCTCTCGGCGTTGTATTTTTAATAGACCTGATACCACTCGAATACAGCTGACTCTACAGATAAACAAAGGCGGATTGGAGAGTATATCTCAGACGGCTGGGCAACTAGAATTTTGCCTTGGGTGCCTTCCTCAACTCTTTAGCCCGCTCGCGCAATACTCGTCGCAGAAGTTTCCCGCTCGGCGTTTTCGGGATACTCTCAACGAACTCTACACCACCAGCGAGGTGTTTATATTTGATCTTGTTGTCCGCGACATGCTATAGATCTTAGACGAGGCGCGAGATTGATCAACGAGAGGCTCACTTTCAGTACGGACTGTCGGATCTCATGAAGAAGACTTGGGTTACGTTTCACCCGACTGGCTGCGTCTATGGTCAAAACAACAAATGCCAAGGGCACTTCACCACCTGGACGATCCAAGTGAGCATGGGTAATGCAAATGATATGACCGTGCTGACTGTATTCATCCGGAATGCCAACCACGCAGGCGTCGGAAATGTCAGGATGATCCCTAGATAGATTGAGCTCGCAGCGGCTACATGGATCCAAGAGGCGTACAATATAGTCCCTTCTAATTCAGCCGGCGCCACCTGAAATCCTCTGACCTGGATGAAGAGGTTATAGAGAACAATCTACGAGAGTCGGGTCGCTCACCTTCATGATTTCTTTAATTCTATCTAACACCCAGAGCTCTCTGTCGGGGGTGATCTTCACTTCGTCTCCCGTTCGAACATACCTAACATATTAAAGGGGAGAAAATCGCCGATGAAATTACGCTTACCCGTCAATAAATGTTTCTTTGGTACTGTTCGGGAGTTCGATGATCAATACAAAGGAAGGCGGACGACATACGCTTGCGCGTTGTTGAAATAACCCAGGGCGTTGGAAGGGGCCTTAGTAACGAGCTCGCCAATTTCGCTGTAACCGGCGAGGGTCCCGTCGGTCTTGAGTACCCGCGCGACAACTCCGGGAAGAAGTTGACCCGCGCCTGCAAATGAGATTATGTAGGAGCAGAACGAAAGGAATGAATTGTTCGACCGACCACCAGACATGCCCCGCTTGTGATCGATAGACCAGATACTTGATATTTAAGTAGGGTTGTGAGACTGGCCTCGTTCTTGAGAATGAGAAGTACCCACGCAGTCACGGTACAAGTCTCCGTCATTCCATAACCCTGACCAATGTGTGCCTCGGGGAACAAATTGAAGAGCATCTCGTTGACTTCGTCAGTGAGTGGGGCCGCCCCTGCAACGTACGTGTGAGGTACAGATCACAATAAGCAACGGGGTGGTGGATATACCAATCATGATATATCGTATTCCACTGAGATCATATTTCTTCACAGCGGGATGTTTACAGAGGAGTACCGCTTGTGGCGGGACGATCCTTGGGCGCAGATAAATATTGTAGCTCCAGCGCGCCACGAGAAGTAGCGCCTCACATCAAGTGGGTAATGCGGTGTCGCACGATGCTTTTGAGCATGCCTTCGAAGTTAAACTTGGGTATGACGACCACAGTCATGGCGCAGTACAATAAGAAGTGCAGCTGAAGGCCGCAGAGGGTCAATCAGGGAATGAACGGGAACGGAGAAGTCCTTACGTTAACCACAAGGCCGTAAATATCTGCATAACCGTCGCTGTTGGCCCAACACGAGAAGAATGAAATGCTCACGGTAGAGAGGAAGAACTGTTTTTACAGTACAGAAATTAGCGAGTGTGGAACATAGAGGGGGTGCTCCCTTACCTCCGATGGCAACATCCCCTGGACGATAACGACGGTCTTTCCATTCCGCATAATTTTCATTCACCTTGCTGTGTGCGGCCAGTTGAAGGACGTTGGCTATCAACGCTGAAAGATAGCCTTAGATAGAATATTATTACACATCAGAAATTCCATACCGATATGGGGAATTGCAACACCCTTTGGAGTTCCTGTGGTACCTAATAGGCTGTTAAGCGTCGGAGGAACTGAAGCCGGGCAGTGAAATGTATACCAGACGAGAAACTTAGGAAGGCAATTTTGGTCTTCCCTTCACCAGGCCTCAGTTTACGTTCAGAAAATGCCTTCATCTGAAACCCTCGTTGTACTAATTGATCCACAGTGGTGAGCTTTGTGGGCGAGGCGCCTTGAACGTCGAACACCATTATGCGATCTAGGGATAGACCTGTCGCCTGAGCGGCAGAGACGGCTGTTTCGAATACATCTGGGTGAGTTATAAGATGGGTAGCCTTCGTTGCCTTAAGCTGAAATTCGAGCTCTGAACGGGAAAAGTCGGGATTCGCCGGGGATATAACACCGCCCAGCCTCGAGTTGAATTGTGAGTCTACAATTATAAAGCTTAACCACAGGACCAACCGATGGACAGCCCAAATGGCGACCGGATAGTCTACGAGAAATGTTAGGTTGGCATCCTGCTAACCAGCAATATTGATACTTACCGACATGGTTTCTACTGAATAGCAACACTAAAAGTGTCGGATGAGCATGCTGCAAGAGCCACAAGCACAAATAACCCACCGACATCATTTTCCTCTACAGGTCAATTCAGATTGTCAGCACCTCAGCACAAGAAGATCCTTTAAATTGACCAATTGAGTACAGCGACGACAGAGCGTTTGCCAGTCCACGAGTGCGTTCTCGGAGCTTATGGGACGTTAAGCATAGTGGAAGACCACGATCTCGGAGAATACAAACCTCTTCGAAGTATATCTGTCTCCCAGAGGCATCGTCCACTAGACACGGTATATTTGCATGCCGCAAGGGTCGGGTCGGGTCAATGGTGTCTAGTTGAAACTGTGGAACGGTTAAATCGTCGGGAATGGGTGGAAGCCTTCCAGTGGACAAAGAGTGTATTTCGGCCATGGGTGAGAGCAGGATGGGAACGACATTCTCATCACCGTATAAGTACGCGTTAAATTAACCGTGACGGTTAAACTTCGAATTCCCTCCCGTCCTCGGCAGCCCTCGGCGATTAGTCAAGTGATCAATATCAGGTCATCATCGGCGCGACCTCCGATTTCCATCATTAGTTCTCCTTTTACTGCATCTCCTTGTCTCAACTTTCATCTCAACTACTACAGCTTCGCCTTCGTTTGGTATTCCTCCTTCACCTGCTCCCTCAAAATTCGCCGAAGGATTTTTCCACTTGCGTTCTTTGGGATGAGATCTAAAAATTCAACGCCGCCTGCCAAATGCTTGTACTTGACCTTGTTGTCTGCAACCAGCTAGAGACGTTTTCAGTACGGTGGGCTGGACATAATACCGAACTCACCTTTTGAATAGAGGCTTTAATGGGTTCTGGATCGATCTTCGCTCTGTTCTGAGCAGCCTCCGTTAAAACCACAAACGCTCGTGGAACTTCGCCACCTTGATTCACTCAGTATCCAATTGAAACCAGATGAAGAGGGAAAATCTACTTCTCTCATCCGGGACTCCGACCACACAAGTATCGGAGACGTCGGGATGGTTTCTGGATTGTCAGCCTGCGGCAAAGGCGGCAAAGAGGAGGCAACATACAAAATAAGGCCTTCTAGTTCCGCTGGTGAAGCTTGGAATCCTTGTACTTTTATGAGTTCCTGTTTATCCGACGTTCAATATTTCCCCACACAGGCCTTTACACGATTGACGAACTTTGAGTCGGTCCGTGATCCAGATTTCGCCATTCTTGGAAATTTTGGCTTCATCCCCCGTTCGCAACCATCTGACGTGAAGATCAGTCTGGATTTCATGCAGGAGAAACGAAGACTCGCCCGTCATTAGAAAAGGTTTCCGCCGATCTAGAAGAGAAAATGCAATAAATAAAAGCGAATTGGCGGATGATGTTTTCTTTACGCTTCTGGGTTCTTGTAGTATCCGAGGGACATCGACGGAGTTTTAATCACCAATTCCCCGGGTTCGTCGTATCCTGCCAAACTGCCATCACTTTTTACTAAACGTGCTTGTGTGCCAGGAAGAAGCATTCCGACGCCTTGAAATATTAAGGGTGGTCACTAGTAGCATGGCCATCGAAATACAACTCACTGCCGGGAGAGCATGGTCGAAAAATTGGCGTCATAGTTATCAGCCCAGCGGTTTCGGTTAAACCTTTCACATCATGAGAATAATGTGAGGACGATGTCAGCCGATTCTGACCGTAAGCCTGGCCGACTTTGGCCTGCGGGCACACTTGACTCAGTTGATTTTGAAGTTCGCTTGTCATAGGTGCCGCGCCGCTCTGCGTTTTGTCTTTATTGTTGAACAAGAACGAAGACAGAACACTAACCCCCAGAAACTTGATTCGACTCAAATCATACTTTTTCACAGCCGGGTGCTATGTAGACATGGTGAGTTGAGCTTTCCGGCCGCTGTGCGAGTGCTTACTTTGCATAGTGCAAGCGCAATAGGGGGCACCATCATGAGGTGTTGAATGCCATGGCGAACGATACTATTGAGCATCCCGACAAATTCGAATTTCGGGATGACGACCAGGGTGGTCTGAATATTTTTTAATAGTCGCTCCAGGTCTGTAAAATCCACCAACCGCACAAAACAGCATCCAATGAATCTACCAAAGAGCTTTCGTATCATTCCGCGAACTGTTGGGAACCCATACGCACATTGAAAATGAGACCAGCGACGTGGAAGAAAGGCAGAACGGCGAGAACCACATCTCCAGGACACCAGAATTCGTGCGCGCCGTGGTTCAAAAGAGTTAGTTGAATCTACGGGCCTGATCAGCGCGTGGCCAATTCGCAGATGGTTTCGAGGGACTTGCAAGATTAGCGATTATTGCAGTGTGACTCATGGCGACTCCCTGGACATTGTTCAAGACTCCGTTGCGGCATTCTTAAAATCCGCAAACAGACCTTGGGCTGACCCGTCGTTCCAGAAGACATGCAAATTGCTGCGACGGTCGTTTTCCCCTCACCGGGACGCAGTCTCCTAGGCACAAATGACTTGGAGCCGCACGAGATCTCGTCCGAAATGAGGGTCGCCACGGATATCACGTCGAGGCCAGGATCAGAATCGAGGATGATAACTCGGTCCGAGGGTAGTCCAGCCATATTCGCAGCCTTTGCGGCTGTCTCGAGGGTGCTTGAGTGCGCTATGATTAATGTGGCTTCGGTTAGTTTGAGCTGATATACAAGCTCGGGTGGAGTCGAGCTAGGGTTGGCTCCTCTGGATTTCCACATTGCGTCTCAGTCGGGTGAATATTGAGCAATGACCACACCTACGTGAATATTGCCCCGAGGTACTGTGATGCCCAGAGGGCAGCGGGATAGTCTAGTGGATGTCCATTTACTGCTCGCAGTACCAAAATTATATGCTCGACATACCGACATGATTGGGACTGAAAAGCAGGACTGGCGAATGTGAATGGGAGTTGAAGCAGAGAGCGCGAGTGGTCTTACCAACTTGTTTTTCACCTGTAACAATTTACGTTGTCAAGCATATTCGTAGAGCCAACTCCGGATCCAACGTACCAATGTTGTACTTTGCCCTCAAAGATTGCGCTAACGCAAACGTCCGTTCACGAAGCTACCTCGTGTCAGAGATATACCAAATCAAAGACATTATGTTGCCCACTTCTTCTAACGAAACAGCGCGTCCCGTCGCGTCCTCGATCAAACACGGGATCGTTCCCTGCGCAGGGCGCAGCGGATGCTGATATTCTAGCATAAATTCTGCCACGGTAAGATCGTCTGGAATGTGGGCGTCCAGAGGAGCGCCAGAAAACTCGCTCATCGTGCGGACTGAGCAGTGGGAGAGGGACAATGTTAACTTCGCGTATGGGGTTATGGGACCCAAGTCAGCAATGCGACGCTGCCCGGAGCTATCTTGACCGCCGCAAGTCACGGCGCAAATTTGAACAGCAAGACAGATGCGAAGAGGGATGATAACAAACGAGCGAGCAGTTTTCTCATAAATACAACGACAATTTCAATTTCACGACGTAGCCCGTATGACCGTGTCGCGGATCACAACCGCGCCTGCTCTTGGAAATTGTTTTCCGCCGAGGGGCGCGTCGTTCCCGTTCCCGCTTCAGAGTAAGAGAACGCGAGCCGATTATCGTACCACCACCGCATCGCCAGCTCCTTCTCCCGATCGCCCACCCGTTCCGAGATCTCCACAAACATCGCATCAACGAGCTCCTTGGCCTCCCCACCGCCACCACCACCGCTGCCCGATTGTGCTCCCCGGCCCCGCGTAAGAATCGTCCCAATCTCCTCTAGCACCCGGGGCAGCAGCTTCAAAGGCAGCGCCGGCACGACGGAAATAAGGGTGAGATGCAGCCGGTGCAGGCGGTCGTCGTTGTTCGCACTAACGGCACCGTCCGGGCCTGACAGCGCGTGAATAGCGTCCAGGAGCGCGTCGACGCAATACCACGCGAGCGCGTACGCGTCGTCCGTGAGCTCCCCACTCCGCGCACTCGCGCACGCGCTCCGCACCAGCGCCGCGAACGCAAGCCGCAGCTGCGGCGTGTGCAGTCTGCCGTCAACCGAGTTCTGCGGACGTGGATACGGGGGGTCAGGGCGCCGCGTGAACTGGACGATGGGGAGCACCGCGTACCTCGATCAAACACCGGGCGTAGAACGGCACCATGCGCTCCGTGAACCGGGGGCCCGCCTGCGCGCGTGCGTCGGGATCGGGTTCGGCCTCGGACACGTTTTCTGCATGACGGTCCGCATGCGAGGCGAAGACGGCAAGCACGACCGAGTGGCTTGATTCGTACGTCTCGCGATACGAGGGGTCGCTGAGATAGCTGGAATCGAACATAAGTGATGCTTGGGGCGGGAAGGAGGAGGACATACGGGAGCGCCAGGGGCAGGGCATACGACTGAATGCACTCCCCGCTCAGCACGGGGACGAGCTGCTCGATGCACGTTAGCGCATACGCCGTTTTAGCCTGTATATCTAAGCCAGGGCTGCGTCAGTTACACGATCAGGAACGAGAGAAAAAAAGAGACCTGGATCCCGATCCCCCGCGCGCGTCTGCCATGCCCGGAGCTCGAGGGAGAGCTCGCGCGCGAATCTATCGCTCTCCTCCTCACTTTTCGCGAGTATGTCGAGCGCGAGGTAAAACGTCTTTTTGAGCTCTACGAAGCCGGGCGACGCGGTCGTCGTGACGCCCCCGAATTGCGAGATGACGAAAGAGAGATTGCAGAGGGTGTGTAGGACCGTCAGTGCTAGTGCGGAAGGCACAGGCACCGCGTCCGCGCCGGTGTATGCTGCCGGGGAAACGAATACGAGCGCGGAGAGTGCCGCGTCTGCGATCATGATGTTCGCGAATAATAGCGTCTTGAGCGTCTTCCACACCAGCTCGCGTGTATCTATGAACGATTGTAGTCAGCTACGTAGCGGGAAAGATAAAAGGCCGACCGCTATTGTCATTTCTGGCGAGAGAACTGCCTATCCAGTCGCTCTCCAGACTCTTCGAAACAGGCCGCAGGGCGTCTAGGGCCGCGGCTGCGGCAGTGATGCCTTCTGCGGGCCGGGATTCGGAGAGGATGGTGATCGTTAGTGCGGTTAATTTCGATATCGGGGCGATGAATTCCATGAGGGGAGATTCATTCATGGCGCGAAGCGTCGGCGAGAGTGCCTGCGGATGTGATAAGAGGGCGAATGAAGAAGCAGAAAACACAGACGACTTACGATGGCATTAGGGGAGGATGCAGTGGAAAGGAAGGTACCAGACGCAAACGCAGAAGCGACGGTAAAGACGAGGAGGCTCGTTAGGACTGGTAGCGGCAAAGCCTTGAGCTTGCTTGGGACGACCACCACAAGAGATCGCGACGCCAGTATCAGAGCCAAGGTCATCGTATCAACTACATCAATTCTGTGGTAGTTCTCCCAGACACTCGTACGCACTCACCATCTCCGGCTGGTTGAAACTCGGCTTCCCATCCACCAGCAGTCGATGCAGCATATACGTCCATCGACTCGGCTACGGATATTATCACCTCGTCCTCGAGCTGTGACCGGCCGAGTTCCAGTTGCTCCGCGGTCTTGAGGTCCTCCAAGCCAGCGAGAAGCCCCCCACAGCACGCCAGTCTCAGAATAGGCTGCCCGCCTTTTATTCCCTTCAGCACGGCGCCCATCCACTGCTTCACGCGCGCGGCAGTCCCTCTCGAGAACACAGCGCCCACGGCAGACCGCTGCTCCTCCGCATCCTTGGCGTCGCGGTATTTCAGATGTGTCGCGTGCCGGAAAGCGGTGAACAGTGTCTGGAGTTTGGGGTGGGTGAATGGATGTTGGGAGAAGAGGGGGGAGGAGACGATTGAGGCAGCCAGGGGGGTTGGGAGGGGGGAGAGCTTCGCTAGGTGGTGCGCAAGGGCCGATTGGATGGTGGGGAGGGGCAAAGACGTGGATGAATTGTGCAGATGTGCTAGTAAGTTTGCGTAGCCCGGGTTGGACATGGCGGATAGTCGACAAGTGGACTCTACTACCCCGGGACTAAGTTTGAATTTGAATTTCGTTTAGCCAGCGGGTATGTGCTACACTAGTAACAAAGTTTTGTGGTGGAAGTTCTGTGAATGGGCCCGTGACCGTGACTGTCACCGGGCCGTTCATGGCCTCGAGCCGGCCCGCTACGCGGCCTACGCCCGAAGTTCTTCCGTTCAAGCCTTCATTTAGTCTCCCTGAGGCAGACGGAATACACACCGGCGCAAACTTTCGTGCTGACGGAATGTCCTGAGGCACGAAGGTTCAACGGAATTCGACACTCTGCCTCTGGGAGACTACTGTAGTAATTTCATTTCCTTTCCAGGATTTTGATTTTAACCAGCCTGTACATGTGGCCACGCTACGGCCTATCCTAGTCTCGCGCGCAGTGTTCCGGTACGGATTCGCGCGGGTTCTGTCTGACATGCGGCCTCGAAGCCCGCTCTCCGACTGCCAAGCTTATTTAATGAAGACCAAAAGTCCGCAAAAACCGTCTCTAAAAATGTTGGACTGGACGGTTGACGGGCATATGCAACTCTAGTTTGATATGTTTCGTGCGGCATCAGCAATCGGATGCTATCGGATGTCGGACCCTGCGAAGATGAGCGCGGTGACTGACGACGGCGGGTGCTCACATGGGCTCCACGCCACCGACAATGAAATCAACATGTTATGACGGAGTGTGAGGATCGGTGTGCCTGACTGCTCAACACGAAAAAGAAGGATAGAAAGCAAGAGAATGGCTGAGAGCGAGAGAGCTGGAGATGACTGAGGAACGTTAACATGGCCACAGTTACTTGTGTAGTCGAGTTCAAGTGTGGACAAAGTGTGGACAAATATTTTACGACGTGTTGTGCTTTGTTTGTTTTGCAGGCCTTGCGAATCCGTCTCCAGCAGCTTACCGTCTGCGAGCGTGTTGGCTTGCCTCATACCTTTCTCTCTGGATAATGCGATCTTTCCTCCTCGTCTAATTCACCCCCCCACGAGCCCCTAGAAATCGCCTGTCTGCTCATGTCTGCTTCTCCCTCTCAAAACCTCCCTTGGCCCCCCGCGCAGACCCCGTCTCCCCATTCCTCCTCTCCCCGCCTGGCCAAGCGGAGACGTACTCCCAATCCTCCTCGTGGTAGCACTTCAAAAATGGCCCGACAAATCGTCACCGACTCGGCTGCCGTTGGTCAGTCTTCTTCCCCCGCTTATCCACGCCTCTCTCTCATCTTTCCGCCCTCTCCAGCCACCGCAAAGACCAATTGCGAGGTCAACTCAGGTAACGACATCGTCTCGTGCTTCCCCACCTCCAGCACCGTTATACCCCAGCACCAGTGGGCGACGTTTGTCTGTGCGTCCTATTTCCTATTTGCGTATCTCCTGCCTTTCCCAGCTCACTCTGCTCTCCCAAGGGAACTCCAATCTCCCGGATTTCACTCAAACAGACCTCGTCAACATATACCTCTTCCACGGCGACTCCCAGGAGCAAATCCTTGCCTTCCAGAATGTACGCAATCCCAAGGGACAGGCTGGCTCCGTCACCGCACAGGTCAACGACTCGTGGTGGGGCACAAGAGGCGTTAATTGGGATGGGCACAATGTCTCATACCCATTCTTCTGGATCATGTCCCGGTCTGACGAGTCACTGGACGCCGGGACTCAGAAGCCCCAAACGACGTTTCAAGCAGTCCGTCAGTACTTTTCTTCGTTTCTTTTACTTGTAAACTGCCGTACTGACGTCAGGTCATTCAGAGACAACATACGCCGATTTTGTACTGGCGTCCATGGCTTCAACGGCGGCAGCAGCATCAGCGACCGCTGGGTTACCGACAACGACAGGGTCCTCACTGGCTCTGCACACCAGCTCCGGCACTGGCTCGCCGTCACCAACAGGCGGCATACAATCCGGCGCCACCAACAACTCAGGCTTCCCGCATTGGGCCATTGCTGTCATCGTTGTGCTCGGATTCCTCGCGGTGGCCACGACATGCGTCCTCGCGTTTTTCATCATCCGGCGGATGCGCAGACGGAATGCCATACAGTCAAACCGTAACTCGATGGGCTCCAGTTCCCCGATGATGGCGAACGTGGGCAATTCCCCAGCGTCACCCCTCCTCGCCGGCGCCGTCGTGCCTGGGCGACACGCAAGCACCGCGACGTCTCATGGTCAGGGTGCCCCCAGTGTCGTTTCGCCGGACGGAGCTTCGACGATCTCGAGGGCGGGTAGTGCCGACCCCGGGCCCTTCTCCGGCGCGGATGCTGCTATCATGGCTGACGCGTTCAGGAAGGCACTACGGAAACCCGACTTTGCTGGTCGACCAGTAGAGGAAGGGGAGAGTCCGGAGAACGATACCGCCGAGGCAGCCGAAGACGAACTCCTGAGTCGCGAGCTAGCAGACGAGGGAAGGGACATTCGGAGCGTGGGATCGTCGAGGGGTGTTAGAGTGGAGACGCTGAGCGATAGCGGGGACACGGTGCACGACAACCCGCACTAACCTCACGTCCCCCTTCTCGATCCGTTCTCTCTGACATCTCTCTCTTCGGTTTGTCGCGGGTTTGTATCCTCTACTGTTCCATTGACATTATATAGTCTTCCGTGTTTTACTTATTCCACTCCCATCTTCGCAATCACACCACGGACTTTGTTCAGCCGAAATATTACCATTATTGCACAGGTGTCCCGCTTCGCGAGCTACGCGCATCGCGAGCTTCGCATCCACTCCTTTTCATGCATCACTTTACATCTAAACATTACCTCAACGTCAACACTTTTACCCCCCGCATCTCTTGTACCCATCCATCCATCCATCCATCCACCCTTTCTTGACACCCCTCGTCTTGTTTACTCCAACTCGAGCGTCAGTGCGCACCTCGTATCTCCACTCGTTTATACATTTCGACGGCACGTTTGGGATGGATGGACTTTCGGGGGCTTGCCCTCTGGAAAAATATACGCCCGCTTGCGGGCATCGCAAGTAACGATGACCCTAATAAAGACACTTTGACGACAAATTCGCGTGCATAGCGCCATATTGAAAAGCTTAAAGAAAGCAAATAAGTAGTACAACATCGACTCGTCTAAGCATTATGGGGGAGTCCGGTACAGATGCCGCATCAGCAGCTCGTAGCTAGTCGCCAATGAGTTGTGAGTTTTTTTTCAGTGAAACGAGACGGAAGGAAGACGAACGTTAACATAGTGACGGCGCTGTTTGGGACGGTGCGAATGAGATTCACGGACAGTCCTTTGTATAAGCTCTTCCACCCCTCCGTGCGCACGAGCTTTCTAGTCGTGTGCACGATCCCCCCGCGGTCGATGCGATTGAGCATGCCGTCCGACGACTCTAGTGGCATCAATGGCCGTCGCTGCGTCTGCAATCGCGTCCGCACCACCTCGTGCGGGTACGTCGCGACGGACGCGGTCATCTTCGCCACCGCCGAGCAAAGGAGTATCGACTGATTGGACAGCGGAGCTTGGGAGCCGGCCTCTGCATTGAAAATGAAACAACGTCGGCATGTGCTCGGACTGTCACAAGACAACAATAATGGGAGAGAACTTACGCGCCCAGAGCTTGAGTTGCTCATATAACGGAAATTGGACTGCGACGTGGGCGATACCGAGGAGACTGGGAACGAGGCCGCGGTAGAATGCGCGCACGCCCTCCGAGCGGTAGATGGTCATGGCAGCATCTAAGGTATGCCTGTATCTGACTTCTGTCCGGGACTGCGTCTGGCGCATAGTGAGAATTATGCTGAGGCGCGGGCAGATAAGAACAGACTGCACCATGAATCGCGTTTTGATAACCCATAGAGGATTTGTACAGATAGTGCTTGCTGCGCCAGCAGTCATCGCGGAAAGAATGTGCAGAGACCATGGATGCTCGCGCATGACCGGCTGGTACCCCTTGACCTGAGCCGCAGGATATAATCGCTCCTGCTGGACGCCCAACGGTGCTTCTCCAAAAGCAGTCTTGATTCCATCGTAAACAGAAAAGTAAATGGCCCATGTCGGTAAATATCCCAAGATTGTCGGACCCAGGCCACGGTAGAAGCCGCGCACACCGTCGTGTTTCGCAATGGACTTTATGGTGTCTAGTGGACGGTCAAACTCGCCAACCAAGGCCCAAATCCGCTGGACGGAGCTTGCCTAAGATTCCTTCGTACCCATGGTGCCCTTGGACCGCCCGCTGCGCCTGCAATCGCGTCTTTACGACATCGAGCGGACAGGTCGCCACGCTAGCAATAAGGCCACCACCCGCGCCAGCTTCATTCGTTCATTTCATTCCGAGTCAGTCTAAAAGTATCGCACACGGAGCGACGCCCATGCTGACCTATCATGCTGCGTGCAGACCATTTTGGCCTCGACTGCTGCATAACTCTGCCCCGCTGATACGCGGGGAGCTGACGGTCGGGCTTGCTATCGTTGGTGTCGTCTTCGCGCGTCAGGACGAGGGTATTGGGGAAACAGGCGCTCTTCCAAATCAAGACGCCCCATCAAAGCGTGATTGTGCGGGTTCTTGCAAGCCCCGCCCAAAAATAATTGGCATTCACTCAAATAAAAAGTACAAGAACAATCTCTGTATCGCTGAGGTTGACAGAGTCCAAATTCACTTGTTCCACCACCAGCTTCCCACTGGCTTTCCCGTCCAGTCCATCAAAACTCTGTCCCGCCCATAAAAGTCCAGTCGTCGCATCGGCGGACCTAGTGTATAAATCCTTCAGCAGAATCCACGAGAGAGAACGGGAAGACCTACGGGATGAACAACCTCTTCGCTTCAGCTTTGCCCACGCCGAGTGAAATCTGTTTCACGCCTCGCGGAACTGTACCGCCGGCAAAGAACATCGTGTGGCTGATCAGAACCGCGCGTTTCAGCTTCCCGTGCTCGTAGAACGCGTAGCCCGACACTTGGTCATCGTCGATATCAAGCTCAACGCTGGTCGTAGCCCCAGACGTTCCGATCGCTTCCGCAGCAACCAGCATCGCGTGGTACGCAGGCTGGACGTGCGGCGGAAGCGGCGAGCTAAGAGGTGATCCGTCGATGATCGAGCGCGTTAGCGTCACCGGTTGAATCTGGATGGAGGTCAGCTCATTAAAAGCTTGTCGAGGGTAAGGCGGACATACAGCGTTGTATTTATATCCGACCCCTTGGTGGAAAAATGCACGCGAGATGTCAATTTGGCCAGCGAACAAGACGTAGTCGAGCGTCCAGATCGCGATCCCACCTACGTTGCTGGTGTTCACCGCCCCGTGCCCAAAGCAGGAGTTTCCTTCCCTGAATGGTGTAAATGTAGTTGTTGTGGACCCGAGGATATGCGCACCCGAGCACGTAATCCAAACCATGCGAGCGCACGAGAGCGATATCGGGCACGAGCTGCGTCAAATTGCTGCGCACATTGGCCTTTTGGACGATGTCGGTGAGGATCTCCCCCGCCCCGCCTGGGCTTGGTCAGACAGCAAAGAAGAGGGTAAATATAACCTACACTGATAATGATGTTGCGAATATCTTGTGAGAGATGGATGTGAGTGCGCAACATGAGAAAGATCCCGACGTACGTTCGGAGGAGGGATCCGGAAGGAGAGTCCAAAATCCCTGCGGTAAAAACACCGAGAGCCGAGAAGGTGGTCGCAGTATGCTGCACCCCAGCAAAAGCAGGCCCGAAGTATTTTGGACCAGACCCGGCCACGACGACGCCCGCGTCGCTCACATTGGCAGCGAACTCGGTCCATCTGTTTGTCGGTAAGCGGGGAAAAAGCGAGGAAGTAAGGGAACAACCCACTGCGCCACAAACGCCTCAACATTCCAGGTCGAAGCATTGTAGCCCGCCTACGAATGTTACTCAACATGATCCAAAGCGATTATGAGATGAGAGTATGTACATCACCGCCATAAAGATCCGGTTCGTTCCCAATCTCGATGAACTCGAGTGCGACGCCGGCAGCCTTCATCGCAGGTGAGTCGAACGCCTTCTTGATCGACGCGGCCTCCAACACCGCCGCCGTCGTGTTTTTGGATCTCAGGTTGACGCCCCAGACGACGCGCGTGCCTGAGCTCAATGAATTTCAGTGATGTTTACCGGGATCAAGCGGCTTACCAGCAGGAAGATGTTCGGCAACTTGGTAGAATCCATCCCCAACTACGACCGCAGCTGCCTGTTACACTCTGCGTTCATTTTTGATCACAGTCGACGGCTTACAAGCATACCTCTGGGTAAGGTGTCGCGGCACTCGGCGTACTAGACACCGTTTGCGAGAACTACTCCAAGTCTCAGTAATTTTCAAGTCAACATTTTCTGAACGAACTTGAACTGCAGGGTTGAAATTCGTGCGGTCCTGTGGTAGTTTTCTCTGAGCAAAGACGTCGAAATACGCATTGTAAGCAACTATGCACCTCCGAGTCCGCACCGATGCGGAACCACGGCGGTTCGCCTGTACGCTGTTTCAAATTGTCAAGCACATTTACCAGGAAGATGTTAGGCCCCTGTGTGCCCGCCCAATCGGTCCACGTGTCCTAGGCGCGTTCAGATATTTAGTGGAATGGGTGGGCAGAAACAAGACCTGTTCAATGGACAGAGAGAAGAGCGTCGGACTGAGCGTCGGGGATCCATTCGGCGCGGAGGCCGGCACAGAAACGGTGAGGTTCGACGCGCACGCCGCCGAGAAGAGGACCACAGTAAATAGCTGCAGGAGGAACATCGCGAGCTGAGCGCTACCGTGGACTCTGAGGCCATGTTATAAGAAGAAAACGGAGGATAAAATTATCACAGGAACCCAGGAGAACTCAGAAGCAGAGACACCTGACAGTCGATCGTGTGGTTGGCCATGAAAAACAGGTCAAGTGTAGACTGATCTGTCTACGAGAAAGCAGCTGTTCTTCAAACAGAGATCGGTTACCGGTCTAGGAAAGAAAGAAAAAGAAATACGTAATTCGCATCATTTCTTCATACGTAAACAAACGAAGGTACAGAGGAAATCGGAATTCAAGCAACACTGTGGCTGCGAAATTTGAGAAAGCGGCCGTTACGGTTAGCTATCATTCCGGCGTCACGTTAGGTCGGATTTCGGCGTCCAGCCAAAGCCAGCGCCAGTTTGGTTGGATTTTTGTATATATCCAGCCCAGGCCATATTTCCTCGTTGGCCAAGTCAAGCCCTTCGTCAGATTCTGGCGTGTCCGACACCGAGTCAGATTCCGTGTCCGAGGGCGGGTGGCCCCACCGCTGGTTACGTTCTCGTACGGGTCGTTTCCTCGCTGGATCCAAGACATGCTTCTCTGCCGTGGCCTGGTTCCAGAACCTATCCGGGTCCTGAAAGCTTTCATGCCACAAATTGGGTTCCCTCCAGCGCCTGCGACGATACAGGACGCTGAAACGAGGATCGATTTTATGCACATCCTCTGCAAGGAACTCCTGTTCATCCCCAGTCAGACGCGTCGTGATGACCATCTGTTGGAGTTTGGGCGATTTAAGCACGTCCCAAAATTTAATCAACCAAATATTTGTGACCGAACCCATCGCCATCGACATGCGAGTGAGATTGTTTAGTGTCGGCCCCATATCGGAGTAAGGGAAGATGGCGCCGAGAAAGTGCAGGCGCTGTATTTGATGGAGGAACTCCGCGCCGTGAGGATAGCTATGCATAACTGCAGACCAAGACATGCCTGAATCGATCGTAAGATCTACGCATCGTGTGTGCTGGAACGGGGATATGTCAACGAGATTGTACAAGACGTCGGGATGACAGGCCAGAGAGCGGATGTTCGTGCACATCTGTATGATGGAGGTGGAAACCGGGATTGACACGCGAGTCTCGCGTTCGGAGGAAAAAGGGCAGACGGTCCACAGGCCATGGATCTGAGGGATAGCCTCAGGCCGCGTTTGAAGGTACCACTCGAAAGCTTCCAGTTGCCGCGGCGTAGAGAGAATGACAGACACCCCGCACAGCATCTCTTCCGCACGAATCAAGTCGCATATTCCTTTGTTTGTGAGCAAAAGAGACCTGTCCAACGATATACAGGTTAGAATATGCTCAGACCGCGATTGTGAAGAAATGACCTGTATGTACCCTGGGAGCAGCCCGTTGCGTAGGATAAGATAGGAAGCGCAAGCTCAACAGGCAGGTCCGCAAACGGAAAAGGCCGATAGGAGGAATCGAGTAGATGGCTGAACTTTCGGCGCACGGTATGGTCCAGCGCGGCAGGATCCAAATGCAGTTTGTCGGCAAGCGTGGGCGCTATAGCGCGTAGTTATATGTATGCGACATAAAAGAACAGCAAAGAGCGCATACGATGATCCTTGGGCACCTGGCCAAGGGCAAGCTAGAGAAATCGAGTTGAGCAGACGGAGGGCGGATAAATGACAACTGCATACACCCAAAGATAAACCAAGCTTGCGTCTGCGGCCTGGGTTTGAATATACGCCATCGTTGACCATGGCGAATAGTAGGAAATTTGAAGGACGACGAAGCTAGGAAAGATGCAACTTGAAGCTTGAAGGACAAAAGAAATGGGGTATCAAGACGAAAGGCCGATTCAACTGCAAAGGTAAGTACTTATGGGAAACCGAAAGATGGATTTGGTGATGAACCTGATGAACCTTGAATCATATAGTAGGGTTTCTGAGCTGGTCTGAGTCACATTTATTGTCCACGTCGCGCCGTGAGAAAAAAAACGGCATTCCTAATCTCCATTTTCCTCACGCTTGAAAGGAGGTGTTGGAACGTACTTGAGTGCTGAGCGCGACGATACATTTTGCGACTCGTTCGCACGACGCATCTCACCAATAAAGTATCATATGGAGTTCACACAGGAAAGGCGCGGGGACGTCCGGCGTACGGAATAATATAGACGACGACGCGACGCGCAATTTAGAAGGTTGGAAGTAGCGCCGTTGTCATGCTGCAGGGCTTCTCGGCCTCAGATTGCGCGCCAAGAAAGGCCAAGAAACTGCCAGGAGTTTAGATTCTTTCCAGCGCTCGGTAACGATAAGTACATGACGCTGAAACAAAAGAGTTTATCATTCCGGCGTCACGTTAGGCCGGATTTCGGCGTCCAGCCAAAGCCAGCGCCAGTTTGGTTGGATTTTTGTATATATCCAGCCCGGGCCATATTTCCTCGTTGGCCAAGTCAAGCCCTTCGTCAGATTCTGGCGTGTCCGACACCGAGTCAGATTCCGTGTCCGAGGGCGGGTGACCCCACCGCTGGTTACGTTCTCGTACGGGTCGTTTCCTCGCTGGATCCAAGACATGCTTCTCTGCCGTGGCCTGGTTCCAGAACCTATCCGGGTCCTGAAAGCTTTCATGCCACAAATTGGGCTCCCTCCAGCGCCTGCGACGATACAGGACGCTGAAACGAGGATCGATTTTATGCACATCCTCTGCAAGGAACTCCTGTTCATCCCCAGTCAGACGCGTCGTGATGACCATCTGTTGGAGTTTGGGCGATTTAAGCACCCCCCCAAATTTAACCGACCCAATATTTGTGACCAAACCCATCGCCATCGACATGCGAGTGAGATTGTTTAGTGCCGGCCCCATATCGTAGTAAGGGAAGATGGCGCCGAGAAAGTGCAGGCGCTGTATTTGATGGAAGAACTCCGCGCCGTGAAAACTATTCATAATTGCAGACCAATGGATGCCTGAATCGATCGTAAGGTCTACGCATCGTGTGTGCTGGAACGGGGATCTGTCAACCAGATGGTACAAGACGTCGGGATGACAGGCCAGAGAGCGGATTTTCGTGCACATCTGTGTGATGGTGGCGGAAACCGGAATGGACGCCTGAGTCTCGCGTTCGGAGGAAAAAGGGCAGATGGTCCACAGTGCATGGATCTGAGAGATAGCTTCAGGCCACGTTTCAAGGTACCACTTGAAGGCATGCAGTTGCCGCGGCGTGGAAAGAATGACAGACACCCCTGACAGCATTTCATCCGAACGAACCAAGTCGCATATTCCTTTGTTTGTGAGCAAAAGAGACCTGTCCAACGATATACAGGTTAGAATATGCTCAGACCGCGATTGTGAAGAAATTACCTGTATGTCCCCTGGGAGCAGCCCGTTGCGTAGGATAAGATAGGAAGCGCAAGCTCAACAGGCAGGTCCGCAAACGGAAAAGGCCGATAGGAGGAATCGAGTAGATGGCTGAACTTTCGGCGCACGGTATGGTCCAGCGCGGCAGGATCCAAATGCAGTTTGTCGGCAAGCGTGGGCGCTATAGCGCGTAGTTATATGTATGCGACATAAAAGAACAGCAGAGAGCGCATACGATGATCCTTGGGCACCTGGCCAAGGGCAAGCTAGAGAAATCGAGTTGAGCAGACGGAGGGCGGATAAATGACAACTGCATACACCCAGAAATGAAGGAAGCTTGCGTCTGCGGCCTGGGTTTGAATATACACCTTCGTTGACCATGGCGAATAGTAAGAAATTTGAAGGACGACGAAGCTAGGAAAGATGCAACTTGGAGCTTGAAGGACAAAACTCAAGACGAAAGGCCGATTCAACTGCAAAGGTATGGGAAACCGAAAGATGGACTTGTTGATGAACCTTGAATCATAAAGTAGGGTTCTGAGCTGGTCTGAGTCACATTTATATAGGAGAGTTGTTGTCCACGTCGCGCTGTGGGGAAAAAACGGCGTTGCTCATTAAGCGAATCTCCATTTTCCTCACGCAGTTGAAAGGAGGTTTTGGAACCTACACTAACTCAACAAAATAAATGTCCGGTCGGTTTTCGGCCTTTTTCTTGGCAACCACTGTACATTCTGGCACAAACCAAGATGTCAGACCGTTGAGGTGAATGAGCCGATCATATCGCCTCACTTAGATCCATCAATATTCCCTGATACGACATCATTCGGATGCAAATACGCCCAAAACCGAAAAACCTGATTTTTCAACTTGCCCAATGACTTGCTCTGCGGTAAGCTGAGTTTCCCATCTGATACCTACACATCTCCTCTTCACTTCCCAAGTCGCATCATGGAAAAATATACAGCCAAAAACGTGCCATGGGGCACGCAAATGGGCCATTTTCACTGTTTTCCACGGTTTTTGGCCGATTTTTGTTGTTTTTGACCACTTTGCGGGCTCCATAGCATCCGAACCCCTGTATATTTTCCCTCCATTTGACTTGTAGAAATAATCTAATCTCATGAATCTACAATCTGGGCTCTTCACGCCGTCCTGAAAAAAATAATTGAAAAAGTCGACTACTGTGGATTTCATTGTTTCCGGCCTCGTGAGCACGGATCAATATATTTTGATTCGATCAAAGTCCGTGTGAGGTTAATATTCGTTTCTCGATGATTTGACATTTTGATTCAGGTCCAGATCTGTCTTCGTTGTCGACAACACATCGGACATTTTTTTTGTTGAGTTACTATGGATCACTTCGCACATCAAAATGTCTTAGATGTTCAAAATGCAGTCGGTCTCGTTCAATTCTTAGCCAAATTTCTTCGGAAGTATCGCAAATTAAACCGAAACATGCATAGTTGTAGAATATGAAAAAATATTGAGGTGTTTCTGTGCAGTATTGAGCGAGATGGTGCCCCGAGTCCATCAGACAACTGATCCAAAATCAAAATCGACTTTAACTCTATGTCCCACCAACGAAATTTCTTGCAGCATGATATAGGCACTCTTATGTGTTGTAAGAGTTCACTGCGCTAAATTCCGGAGGTAAAACGGTGAAATAACGGGCACTGCGAGCGATTTTCAGTAAACATCACGAAATGTCACATTGGATTTTGGTGATGGGAATGTCACGCTAAATCGATAAATACATTGTGGCGGTCGACTCTCAACCAATTTTCGCAAGATCTTTTGTGTAGAAGGTTGATACACCCGACTAGAGTGCCCATATCATGCTGCAAGAAATTTCGTTGGTGGGACATAGAGTTAAAGTCGAGTTTGATTTTGGATCAGTTGTCTGATGGACTCGGGGCACCATCTCGCTCAATACTGCACAGAAACACCTCAATATTTTTTCATATTCTACAACTATGCATGTGTCGGTTTAATTTGCGATATTTCCGAAGAAATTTGGCTAAGAATTGAACGAGACCGACTGCATTTTGAACAACTAAGACATTTTGATGTGCGAAGTGATCCATAGTAGTGTACTAACGCGACGATACATTTTGCGACTCGTTCGCACGACGCATCTCACCAATAAGGTATCATTTGGAGGCACGAGCCGTGCACTGAAGGCTGCGGGTGTCCCACTGTAGTTCACAGGAAAGGCGCGTCGGGGACGTCCGGTGCACGGAATAATATAGACGACGACGCGACGCGCACTTTAGAAGGTTGGAAGTAGCGCCATTGTCATGCTGCAGGGCTTCTCGGCCTCAGATTGCGCGCCAAGAAACTGCCAGGAATTTAGATTCTTTCCAGCGCTCATGACACAACCCAAACGGCGTCGCAAAAGGGAGCGTACAAGATGATCGGACGGCAGACAAGAGAGCGGATGTAGGCGGAGATGTTCGCGCAAAAAGGCCAACGGTCATGGGTGGGAAAGTACGAGTTTGAGGCGTTGGCGGTGTAAAAGGGGGCACGCGAGGAGGAAGTACGATCGCGAGACTGTTTCGGGGACGAGGCAGAGCTCGCATTCGGGGGCGCGGGCAACATGGAATACTAGGGCGGAAGCAAGGTCAAAGACTCTGATAATCGATTCCAAGAACTTTCTGATACGAAAGATACGGAACGGAATTCCCGTTACACTCGAAATTCAAGAAATTACTGCGAATGACATATGTACATGCGCAACTCGTTTCGCTAAAAGGACATTATGTATGAAACTATGGTTCCAAACGGGTAGCTATGTGTTGGCGGCCGGGGCAGGGCGAGGCGGCGCCGGGAGATCCTTCTCTGCATTGGCCTGAGTCCAAAACCTATCCGGGTCCTGCAAACCCTCGTGCCACAAATTGCATTCCTTCCAACGCCGACGACGATGAATGACGCTGAAGCGGTGATCAATTTCCTGTACCGTGTCCGAAAGATTTTGCTGGTCTTCCCCATGCAGGCGCGTCGTGATGACCACCTGCTTGAGCTTGGGCGACTTCACCACCTCCGCGAAGAGGGCTTGTGTGATATTTTTCTGCGAGCCCATCGCGATTGACACGCGAGTCAGATTATTCAACTTTGGGATAACTGCCCAGGTCGCCCAGAGCGAATGGTCAAGGGCTCCGATGAAATGAAGGCGTTGGATTTGGTGGAAGAATGTGGAGCCATTCGGAGACGAATTCATGAACGTGGACCAAGTGACGTGGAACTCGATGAGTGTGAGCTCGACGCAGTGAGTGTGCTTGAACGACGATCCCCGGCAAACAGATTCGAGTAAAATGGTCGGATGACAGGCGAGAGCGCGGATGGAGGTGCAAGTGTTGATTATAGAGGCGCATAAGCGTTGAATGTTCTGGACAGACCCTGGACAGATGGTCCACAGAGCATGGATCTGAGGGATGACTTCGGGGCGCTTCTCAAGGTATGCTTCAAAAGCGTTTAGCTGCTCTTCACTGACGAGGATGACGGAGACGCCCTCCAACATCTTTTCAGTGCCAATCAAATTGGACATGCTTTTGTTTATGAGCAAAAGAGATCTGTTGCGCGAAGAAGTGAGAAGAGTCACGCAGAGAGCGCCTGGAAAGCTAACCTGTATGTTCCCTGAGAGCAAGCCGTGGCATAGGTCAAGATGCGGAGAACAAGCTCGACAGGCAATTCCGCGAAAGGGAAATACCGATAGGAGGCATCTAGTAAATAGCGGAACTTTCCCCGCACAGTATGATCTAATGCACCGCTGGGCATTGCTGGCGCTGTGGAAGGCTGGTTAGAATATTGGGGGAGAAAGCGCTCAAAAACATACGTGGAGGTGGTTGAGAGTCAAGAGGAGCAAGCGAACATTTCAGCTTGATGCCAACAGCGTGATGCCAACTCGAAATGCCACCAGCCGGCCCGCTACACCACTCTTATAAGCTACTTACCAACTTGCCATTCCCTTCCTCAGTATTGAAGACTCGCCGTGGCGCTGTGGAAATCAATCACTGGCCAGTCGGCCGCGGTCGCCCTTGCTCCTGAACCCTCTCTGCAGGCACCGGCGTACAATATAACGCTCAATTTCAGCTCTTTATCCGAGTCTTTAATCGCCTTTCCTTCTCGTTTACTCGCTCGCATCCGGAAAGCAGACGACTATCTCTTCCAGGATGCAATTTCGTCCATCCCTTCCCTAAATCATGGGCGAGGTGCCAAGTCTACGGGCAGAGCATCGGACTTGCCCGGCCCTATGTTTCCTGGCCCATACGGATTCTTTCTATCGGGCTACATGATTGGCTTGCTTGCGCTGGTGCGTGCAATACTCAAGTGGTCCGTGCGAGCAATTAAAATGGCCGCAGGCGGTCATCTTGCATCGTATCCAGGTGCGCCACGGTCTTCACCAATGCTTCCAATACTCAACTCCACCTAACTGACCCTTTATCCAGAACATTGTTGTTCCGCCACGCTCATCTAGCACGTCGCAGCATGTCCCCTCTGGTTTCGCCCGCCGATTCTACGGCTATAACACCATCCGGCGGCTGTACGAGTCTTTTCTACCCCTCGACCTTACCCGGACAACAACACGTCTTAGTTTTCATCTACCGACGCTTTACTTTTTGTGCAGAATGTTACTTGTATGGACAGTCATTCTCTTGCAGACCTCGGACCTCTTTCCAACTTGGGAATCGGGATACATCCATTCATTGGGTCAGTGGGTTCAGCACCTGGAGATGCATGTCGTTTGTTGGTGGACGTTTTGTTCTATCTGTGCTGCATTTTCAATGGAAGCCTTTGTTCGGGGTCTGGACGGTGGTGGCCTTGGCGTTATGCAGATGAACGCCAACACAGCCCCATTCAACCTGGTTAGCATTTCTACCCCTCTCAACTTCTCGTTCTCTAATGGTGATTTAGATTGGATATGCGTTTCTTTTGCATATATACTCCTCTCCAATTACACACATCTACAAGCCTCCATCCCTTCCATCCCGTCCCGACAAACACGTCATCGTCTCCATTACGATTCCGCTTCTCCAGGTCTGTCATATCGTGGTTAGCGCGCCATCTCTCACTGATATCTGACCACAGTTGACCATATTCCATGTCCTATCCATCCGGAAACGCTGGTCAAACCATCGCCTCCTCCCGACGGCCCTTTCATCCATCTTGTCGCTCCTGCATTTCCACATCACTCTCTACGCTCATTACTCTTCACGTCCGGTACCTCGTCAGCCCCTGTTACCCAACCCGCAACCCAAAATCGAGCCAACCCCCGACCTCGAATTATTCACACCGCCAACCCCAATTCTCACGAGTAACTTCCATGCACCGACTCCTCCTCCACCTCCCCGAGTCGTGCCGCCAACGGGAGGCCCTTTGTATTCGCGCCCAGCGGGCTCCACCTCCTTGCCCCTTCTCAACTACGTCCCCAACGCCTTCGAAACGCTATTACTACTCACGATTGCCCTTACGGTCGGCTTGAACGTTTGCACGCAGCTTATCCTCACAGGCCGCGTCTCGCGTCCCCTCCTTGGTCTCGGTCTCTCCGGCAGCGGCACTAATGGCGCCTGGGTGTGGTCGCCGCCATACGAGGAGGACTGGAGCGTCGTCCTTCTTCGCGTTGGCACCGCGTCACTCGAGGCGACCGGCCTCCGCGGCTGGGGCAACGAGATGCCTGCAGTCGCCGCTGCGCCACTATCCCAAGGACGGAATCGGCGCTACCCCGAATACGGCACCGCGCGATTGGGCCCCAGCGGCGTGATGTATGTGTCGAGCGGATTCGGCGCGGCTAGCAGACACCGGCGGCGCGGGCTCGCGAACGAAGTGCGGGAGGTGGATGTCGGTGTTGGAGCGGGATCGCCCGCGTTCGGAGCGGCCTTGATTAACTTGAGGTGGATACGGGAAGCGTGGCGGTTTGTGTCTCTTGCTTGGGGGATCGGAAGAAATTTATTGGGTGGGGTTTGGGGACTTATCCTCTCCGGGGGCAAGTCGTGGGGTGGCCGCCGACGAGTCGAGGTGGTCGACCCCGATGCGATACCAGATGAGCCAGAAGAGGAGGAGACCGAGGAGCCAGACGTGATGTACACTCGGTTCTTGAGGCAGGAGGAGATTAGTGACGACGAAGAGGATCCGGTCCAGGAGTGGGATTTGGGGGACAGCTCGGACTCTGATGATGAGCCGGAGCAGGAGCAGGAGTTTGCTGAAGCCGAGACAGTTGGCCTCTATGCCGACCTCGCAGCCTCGACATCGACATCGGTGATGTTGGCGCATATGTCCCACGACGGGGAGTCTCCACTGACGAGACGCCGGTACGGATCGCTCGTTGACGCTGGCCCACCTGCTCCCGAAGCCCCATTGATACGTACGCTCACCGTGCATTATGAACGGTTTATCGAGCTCACCATTGTTTCATAGGACTTCCTATGCGTGCACCGACTCAACCACTGGACGAGGCGCGAAGGAACTGCGTTATTTGCACGTGTGATCCCAGAGAAATCATCTGCTGGCCGTGTCGGTGGGTTTTTTTGATTCTCGACCTCTTCGTTATTTGATTTTTGGTTGCAGCTGTCTCTCGATGTGCAACGGGTGCCGCGAAGTTCTCGCCTCCAGATCATCCGCTTCCAAGCACCGATGCCCGTGTTGTAGACAACCAGTTGAAGGTTATTCAAGGATATTTATTCCTTGAGGACAATGTATGGACGAGCGTGTATCGCGGAATATACCGCACTTTTGGATGAACTTCGACAATGCTATTCGAGAAAGATATCAAAGGTGCAGTATGTAGGCAATGCGACAGCAGGTCAATTTGCTGGAAAGGAGGACCACGCGCGAAAGAAAAACGCGAAATGCCACAAAGGTGTCAGAACAAAGCTGCAGCGAGAAAGTAGAGAGTCGCTAACGGACAACCAAACCGAGGTCTTCCCTGGTCTTCGATTGCTCAGTACAAGTCAAGAATGAGAGCACTGTGGCCTCCGTGGCAAGTCGGGTAAGGACGAGCCTCGCGCACTGCGATACCAAAGAGGATACTGAACTCGAAAGGTCTTCCCTAGAAGCACTCGGTGGCGAGCCGCGGAAGGACGGTCTGCAATGAGAGCCACACTAACAGCCGCCCAGAGGTTGCCCAGAGGTACTTAGTCAAGCTGGTAATCATCCAAAAACGGTAACCTCATCCTATCAGTGCATCACTGATGTCATCAAGGCTGTTTCTCAACTGTTTCCTACTGTTTCTCTTTCGGACTCCAAGTCCTTCCCCCGCCACTTCAACGCCACTTCTTCCTGCTTCGTTGGCTCGACATCTTGCGTGGACAGGCTTCTTGACGTCGATCGAACGTTACAACTTGAAAGTGGTCATAAAATACCTTCCCCGATACGCGTTTTTGCTTGCGGACCTGAGGATATCGACCACCCAAGCGGCCAAGCCCAACTTTAACTCATCTTGAAACAATTTGAAAAGCTACATAAAAACATCGAGCTATTCTGTCCATCGAGTCAGGCCACGTCTCGCGTGTGCTCGTGGACGCGACATCAAAAGTTCAAAAGATGGCGCGTACAAGAAATTTGTCCCACTCTGCTCACTCTGCTTTGTGTTCAACGTTCAACCCCTGAGGTAAATTGTTCAACTGCCACTATTGCGATGACCATGATGGTGGTGGCTCGGGTAACTAACACTCTCCTTCACAGGCGGCACGTAGTATGGGAAAAGAGAAGACCCACGTCAACGTCGTCGGTCGGTACTGTTATCCAGCGCCCCAGCTATTCCGTGGTAATGACTATCCACCATCCTAGTCATCGGGCATGTCGATTCCGGAAAGTCGACCACCGCCGGACATTTGATCTACAAGTGCGGCGGTATCGAAAAGCGGATCATTGAGAAATTTGAGCGAGAGGCCGCTGAGATCGGCAAGGGCTCCTTCAAGTATGGTCGGTATCGAGACCCACTCTCTTTAATAATTCGATTTTGACTGAATTCGCTGCCAACAGCATGGGTGCTGGACAAGCTCAAGGCCGAGCGCGAGCGCGGTATCACCATCGATTACGCGCTATGCAAGTTCGAAACGCCCAAGTTTGTTGTCGGCGTGAGTCGTATTTTTGCTTGAGTCACAGACAACTCAACAGAGTCACTGCGCAGGTTATTGATGCTCCGGGTCATCGGGATTTTGTTAAGAACATGATCACGGGTACCTCCCAGGCGGACTGCGCAATCCTGATCATTGCGGGTGGGATCGGTGAGTTCGAGGCAGGTATATCTAAGGGTGGCCAGACCCGCGAGCATGCCCTGCTTGCGTTCACACTGGGCGTCCGTCAGCTCATTGTTGCGGTGAACAAGATGGACACAGCTAAGGTTCGACTTTCTGATTTTGCGTCGATTTACATGATGACCCATCATAGTGGAGCGAGGACCGTTACAATGAAATTATTGAGGAGACATCCAAATTCCTCAAGAAAGTTGGGTACGACCCCAAGACTATCGTGTTCGTTCCCATCTCGGGCTGGCACGGTGATAATCTATTGGAAAATTCCATCAAGTACGACCAGAAACTTCTCATTTTTAGTACTTATGTGTCACTCAGCATGCCGTGGTTCAAAGGTTGGAGTAAGGAGACCATGGCCGGTGTTGTCACGGGCAAGACCCTCATCGAGGCAATTGACGCCACCGAACCGCCCATACGACTATCCGACAAACCCCTGCGTCTCCCCATCCAGGATGTGTACAAGATCGGGGGTATTGGCACAGTCGCCGTTGGGCGCGTCGAAACCGGGATCATCAAGGCTGGCATGGTCGTCACATTTGCTCCCTCCAAAGTTATCGCTGAAGTCAGCTCCTTCGAAATGAACCCTCAAAACTTCGTGGAGGGGGGTTGGCCGGGTGACAACGTCGGCGTCAGCCTCAAGTAAGCTCCGGTAATCAATGTCGGTCAACCAAGTATCTAACTTTAAACAGGAGTGTGTCGTTCAAGGAGATTCGGCGCGGACAGGTCGCCTCTGATTGTAAGAACGACCCCGTCAAAGAGGCTGCTGCCTTCACCGCCCAGGTCATCGTCCTCAACCACCCCGGGCAAATCGCCGCTGGGTACACACCTGTCCTAGATTGCCACACTGCTCACATTTCGTGCAAATTCGCCGAGCTCGCCGAGAAGATCGACCGCCGTACAAACAAGACCATTGCAACCAACCCCAAGTTCATCAAAAGCGGCGACTCTTGCATCGTCAAGCTTGTCCCCAGCAGTCCCATGGTATATTCCACATGTTTCGAAGCGCGTCTTTGTATGTACCTAACGCGGCATCTAGTGTGTCGAGTCCTACAATGAGTACCCCCGGCTCGGTCGCTTCGTAGTCCGTGATATGCGGCAGACCGTCGCTGTCGGTGTCATCAAGTCTGTTGATAAAGTCTGGTAAAGGTACGGGCCGTGGCCGCTCCCTATCCATCTTGTTCACCATTGTCCATTTCTTATAGTCACAAAGTACGTGGACAAGAAGTAGCTTGAATATAATTATGTATGACTTTTCCTTCAACCTTTCTTCTTGGTTTCCTCCTCCTGTATTATTGCACTTGTAGCACCGCGGCGAGATCTCCGCCCTTTCAATCCAGCTGGCCACATCTATCCTTCACAGCCAGTGAATTGAAATTTTTCCTTCCCGGGCCCTTGAGTTCAGGCACAGTGAGGACAAGTGTATCTGATGCTACGAAGTTTCATCCGAAAGATTTTACATCGAAAATAGGAGTACACAATAAGCCCACAGCTAAGAGCTGACGGCTGCGGTATACGCTTTGATCAAAGGATTAACCTTTGAAGGGATTTCTGTTACCGAAGGCGATAGAACAGCACGGCCGAATTGAAGTCGAACGGGAAGAGAATTTATCCCGAACACATATCGTACGGTAAAACAGCACCCATCTAGTGCATCGGGCCCAATCAATTAATTTCTAACCTCTTGGCACCATGTACCCCGCGAGCTGCCAGTGTTCGTAGTCTATTTTTTCGTCGAGGCCAGCTTGTGAAATGTCAAGTCCATGCAATCGTGAAATTCGTGTCGTATGTATGTGTACATATATAGTACACCTCGACTCGCCGCAGCGAGCCGTGTCTAGTGATATTATCGTAAGTCCGTCACATAAGGTATAATAAGTTAATAGCATTGTCAATGTCGTCCTCAGCATGTATCCCACAGCGAATTTTTCGGGAAGGTAAAGTTGGCGTCGGCCCAGACGGTCAAGTTGGGGTTCGTGTACGCGACCAGGTGGCTGGGGAATAGATCAACATTAGCTCGGCGCGTCCGCGAAACGAAGGAAGAAGCGACGCACTTGTTGATATAATCCGTGGCTGGGGAATAAAATTAGCATTAGCTCGGCGCGTCCACGGAACCAGGGAAGGGACAGAGCGACGCACTCGGATAATTGGGCGGGCTGCACCCCACGCCGTTAGTGACGTCGTCGCGCTGGTACACCCGGACGTAGTCGATGTACATCTTGTTCGGGAACGTCATGTGCTGGAAATCCTGGTGCTGGAAACCCGGCGACATCCCGAGATTGAAGATGATATACTGCGCGAATAGTTGTTCGTTAGGATGGAACAAAAACACTTCAGAGGAAGATACTGACCATCGGCTCTTCCGGAATTAGGCGCTGGCCGATATCGACCGTTGTATCAGGACCGACAGCTGGAGGTGTGAGCTGCCACGACTCAGTACCACTGCTAATCCAGGTGATATACCCGTCGTCGCGGCTCTTTGGATCCGACCAGTACTCAATACCGTACGTCCCATAATCCTGGTCGCTGTACACCGTAGATGGAATATACGTGAGCGCAGAAACAGCCTGCTGGGTATTACTGCCTTTGTAGTTGTTCCAAAGCGTGCCCGTTTCGTTCACAACTGTGACCGCCGGTGTGGTGTTGACAAATTGCCAGTTGTAGTTGAACGGTGCGACCTGGAAACTTTGCGATACCTGGCCCTCGAACTTGCTCACGTCTATCTGGGCCTCGAGGATGTCGATCTCGGGTGCACCGCGACCGACGGTGACGGAGGGGCCGGGGTGGTCTTCACCTGGACATGTGCAGGCCGACACTCGTTGCCCAGGGAGAAAACTGAGCTCGTCGCCCTTCCCTCCAGTCGCAGCAGCGGCCGGTGTGCCGTCCTTGGCCGTTTGGTTTTTTAGGGTTCCAACGTCACACGAGTCATAAGTGTACGGCCACGTCCCTGAGAAGGGAACGGCTGAGTTTTGAAGCCAGTTCCATACTGAGAAAACAAACCTTCGGTCGAAGCACCAAACCCTGCGCGGCCCTGGAGGACGGATTGGTGTTAAAAGCTTGTTACAGACGAATGAGCAGCACTCACCAAATTACCCATCGTCCACGCGCCAGGCCAGAATCCGGGAGTTTGTGGTGTGCCAGGCAAACTAATTTTGACCTCTATATATCCCGTTGTGAAACAAAACTAAATATGGTCAGAATGCTAGTAGCGCCGAGGAAGACGAAAAAAAGCACACCTTGTTCCACGACTGCAGCATCCCGCTCTTGAAGTTAAGGTCGTGATTGGGCGTCTCCTCTATGGTGATAACCAGTTTGCCGTTTGCCGTCGTTATTTGCTGGAGTGGTTTTAATAAAAGTAGTAAAATTGCCGAGCGTCGAAAACACGAACCCCAGGATCGTACCACTCGAGATCTCCAGTCGGCCAATAGTGCAGGTCAACGGCCTCCCAGTATGGGTCATCTCCCGGGTAGAAAGTCCGGCCGTCAGTCTCGAATTCGTCGGAAAATACCAAGTTGTATTTCTGTTCTATTGTCAGAACCATATTAGCCCACTGTGTGGAGTGTTCACACCTTCCCGTCACTTGTCCCTTTCCGTGAATAGGCGTCGGCCGGGGTGTCCGCGTCAATGAGAGACGGCAGCCCGGGAAGGAAGGGAACCTGCCCCGTCGAGTTCACACCACCCAAATTGAACGCCCCGAGAGTACTTCTTGTGTTTGAGAAGCTTGATATGACGGGGTAACCCGCAAATAGTGTGACGAGCCCTCCAACGAGGACGAATAGGGCCGTTGCATTGGCCCAGCCACGGAGCGAGAAAAAGGTCCATGTGTTGTCGTCGCTGTCAGGATTATGTAGTGCGTCGTCTAGCTCCGGATCCGTGTCCCATACTTGTGGTGAGAGAGAGGATGTGTTGGATCGTGTTAATACTTCTCCTGGAACCATAGATGCGGCATTGCTGAACCTGGAGCTCGTAAACGCACTGTCGCGGTCCTGAGGGTACTAGATACGTCGACAAAGTCAGAGAAGAACGGGGAATGCAGAAGAGAAACTGCGCACAGAGTATGGGCCATAACCGGCCCCAATTTCGCCTGTGGCGACGTTGTTTGTTAGGGTAGTGTGGCTCTGAGACGACGACACGGTATTGGGGGCGGATGGAGGCACAAGGCTAGAGGTGCTGGGGACCGGGGCATAACCCTGCGCTGAACTGCGTTTCATGAGAGCGAGAGCTAAGTGAGGTTGGCTGTGTCCAGGCGTCTATTTTGGGCGGTGATGCTCCCTCCTAATATGACGTATGGTCGGCTATTTTTCTACCTCTTGCCGTCTTACGGGCTGGATGGCTCTGGAATCCGTTTAACCAGGTCCATTAATGCGTCGAATAATTCTGAAAGCATGCTCAAGGACCTCTAATCCCAGCCAGTCTTTACAAAAATAGCACCGCAACCACCAATGACCCGGTTCCGTCGTTTCGACATGCCCGTAACTCCAGTTTCTCAACCATGGACCAAATTTGTATTCACGCCTAAAATAAATCACGTCGAAGGGTTGACCGCAACATATCCACCATCTACCACAATTTCCTGAGGCAATGTTGAGTTTAGCGGAATAAAATCAGCAAGAGGAACATACTTGGCCGTTCGTGTAACATCCCGCGAGACTCGCAAGGTAGACCACCGTCCCTGCGATCTCTTGTGCCCTAAAATATGGTGAAACGCGAAGACAGAAAAACACTGGACGACGCACGTCCCAGCCCGCTCTGCAGGCACTGGCATGACGCCTTTCCCGATTTTGTTCACCATCTCCGGCGAAATCTCGTCAAACGTCATTTCAGACGCGTACACGCCGGGCGCGATCGCGTTAACGCGCACACGCGCGCCCTTGAGCGCGAATTCGGTCGCCATCATCTTCGTGAGGTGCGATGCGGCGGCTTTGGCGCTGTTATACGCAAACTAGCATATGGTGAGGACTGGTACGAGATACACGAAGAATAAACGAACGTGTCCCTGCGCGACCTTGATGACGCCAGAGATGCTGGTTATGTTGATCACACTCGAACTGAATCCCGGCGTCTGTGATTCGCGGGTGCCTTTGTCAAGCAGGCCCAAGAATGCAGTCGTGACGAAAAATGTCGAGAACGTATTGATTGCATACAATTGACCCCACTCCTCAAAAGTCTCGTTATTGAACAAAGATTGACCCAGAGTTTCCGCGTCTTTCAGTTCTGGTGCTGATGGATCGTCTAAGAAGTTGGACGTCGGACCCACTTGTCCTGCACTTGAGGTTGCGGAAACAATGAGTTTCAAGAATGTAACAAAGAGATGCCGACGCACTTGTTGACGAGAATGTGCAGCTTTCCTTCCTTCTCTTGAATCAGCTTTTTCACCTCTGAAATACTCTCCCGACTCGTAACGTCCATCTGAACTCTGATCGGACACAATCGGCGACGCTTGTAGAGAACGCGGGCGAGGACCTACGCTATGATCTCCCCATTCTGCTTATCCCAAGCAGCAACGACCTTATCGAGCACGTCCTTTCGCCGGCCAGTGATGTACACCTTCGCGCCGGCAGTAGCCAACCCGTGTGAAATCATCAAGCCGATCCCCGTCCCGCCGCCAGTGACGAGGGCCACCATACCGGAGAGGCCGTAGACGTTCTGTAGCGTGTACAAGGAGGCCGACATCGAGGCAGAAGGCAAGGAAGTGTAATCGACGTGTTCGTGCGCGTGAGCCCCTGTCCGGATCGTCCGGGCCGTCGGCTAGCCGCGGCGTCGGGGAACGAACGACCCATGCCAGCCATATTCGACGAAGACGGTCTGGAGTGAGGGAAGCATCGGGTACGCCCTCATGAAGACTGTGAGACTTGGGAAGGGGTGGCGTCGGCGCCCAAGATCGGTCAGGTACAAGGATGTGAGCGCTGGAGTCGAAAGATGGGTGACCAAACACGCGAGCTCGGGCGGGATATCACGCGTCTCGACGCGTAAATGCAGCTGGAGAAGCCATGGGAGGATAACGCGCCGCATATCTGGGTGAACTGGGCCGAGAGGACGCGCCATAGATTTCCGAGGGAAAAGAATCTTGAGCTCCTGCAATCTTTTGCATACGGAGAGCATGGACAAGAGCTCGACCACCGCGGCGTCACCGGCAGAGAAACCGTGGTGTGTATAGTCGAGGAATGTGAGGTTTTGAAACAGCGAAGGCAGCCACGTCAGTCTCATTCCGTCCACTGTCAGACGGCGAAGCTTGGGTGTGCGACCAGAGAAGAGGCAGAATTGCTTCGTGTCGTCGTTTGCCCGATAAACCAGAATGAGTTCCTCCAGCAGCGGAGCCCTCCCCCGCTTGTCCAGCAGATCGTGGCAGCAGCCGGATAATGCTGCGTTGGCGAGGAACGGTTCATAGTCGGAAAGAAAAATCGTCAGCGATCTCCACCGCCACACGAATGGGCAAACAAGATGCATAGCCAGCTGAACGGTGTGTATGTCAAGGCGCTGCGCCACCATTGCACCAGCGTGATTGATGCGCCACGGCAAGAGCTGCACGTCCAAAGAACACGCCTTGGCGCGATATATCCGCTCTCTCCACATCTCCTGTTGTGGGCCAAGGGAGATACGGCGCCAGAGGGATGGTGTGTGCAGGGCGATTGAACGCCACGTCCGGCAGACTTGCGAGACTCTAATCGCGAAATGTTCGTCGTCTTCCGCGCCGAGGACGAAGACGAACATTACGAGTTCGGTGGGGAGTCGGTGAATGAAGTGAAGACGTGCCGGTGGTGCGCGCCATCGAGAGCGCTCCTGGCCGTACGGAGAATACGCGTTGCTCTTGGGTGGAAATCTAGTTAAAGTAAGCACTCCTCGTGATGGAAACGCGTTTAAGGAGCCCACAGAGAGTTTAATTTGTTAACAGCCTTGGTGGTAAACGAGTGGAGCGTTCGCCGCAGAGGAGACCTAGGGGACATGGTGTGAAATTGAAGAGCGCGGCGTCGCTGAGATCTCCATTCCTATAAGTATGAGAAGACAATGGAATCAATGCGGGAGAGATTGCTTTCAGCGTAAGCCCGAATAGCCATATGAGCCACATGAGCGCAACTCGGAGAACAAAAAGCATGGCAAGACGGATCCAGAGGAGCGGCAAACAACTTGCCCCGAGAATGGAGACCTCAGAGAAAGTGGCGGTGTTCGAGGTTCGGTCTTGTGAGCCTTGCTATGGGATCTCCAAGACCTCTTTGTGTCCCCTGAGGCCCTCTTACTTGCCTAGAGCACATCCAAGTCGACCGTGTTCGTATTTGTGGCGCACCAATTTGTGGTTGAATCTATCGCGGACCAAGGTGGACTTCCTTTTTGGGATCACGCTCAATCACCGCGTCCATGGACGAATCCCAGAGCCTCGATGCTTTGGCCAAAGTCCTCGAAAAGCTCGAGCGGAAGCCCTTGGACTTGACGCTACATGCAGCGCATATTCGTCTCACTCAGTCGCTGGAGGGGATGCAGGAGGAAGCCGTGTCTGCAATGGAGCTGATGACCTCGTTTCTCGCTGCGGGAGAGCAAGTCTGGCTCGCTCTACTCAAGGCAAAGGAGGAAGCAGTGGACCTCGACACCGTGAATGGCGTCGAAGAGCTCCTTGCATTATATACGCGCGCCGAAGGGGATTATTTGTGTCAGTGCTCTATGTAGCGCCATGCACACAAGCTGAGCACAATTGCAGCGATTTCTATACTCCAGAAACACCTCGAGTTTATCCTTGCGCGTTTTGAGCACTATTCGGAAACACCAAAGCCACAAGAACTGGGCGAACTCTTCTCCGTCGACTGGACTCGCGCCGCGCTTCGTCAAGTCGTCGACAAGGGCATCTGGCATTTGACCAAGGTATACAGCCGCCGCGGTAAATGTGTTCGTGATCTCATTCTTCGCAGAGTAGTGTACTTTGGGACCAACTACGCGACTGGGAACTCGAGATATTGGCTGCTGCACCCGACGGCGAAGAAAAGTGCGCGTTTAAAAGAAGGCATTGACATCCCACTAATATCACGAAGAGCTCAAGCGATTGCCCATGTCGATGAATTCCTTCTGGCGCGTCTTGCCCAACCCCACGCCAGTACGTATCGAACTACCTTTGTTACCCCGTGTTAAATTTGTGCTCCAGACTCTGAAGAAACCATCCAAGCCTACTCTTCGTTCACGAGCAGCTTCAAGCCTCCCGCGGAGTACGAATCCCTGCTCGTCAAGGCGTCCAAAGTCCGCACCCAGGCAGCCAAGGCCTTCCAGCGTCGAGACACCTGGGAGTCTTCGCTGGAACCTCCCACCCCGGACGCCTACGCGCTGTACATCGCGTCCGAACGCCGTGCCAAGAGCCCTAGCTATCCCATCGTGAGCACGCTGTACGAGCGCGCCATCGCCGACGTTGCCCAGCGGCGCTTCTCCGGCGAGGCGGGTGCGGAGGAGATGCTCCGCATGTTTTGGACTGGGTATTGCGACACCGCAGTGCGTCTGCTTCGTTTCTCTCCGCCACGCTCGCTCTGATTGTCTCGCGCGCCTAGCGCATCTTGGAAGCGGGACCCGCCGTGGAGCTGGCGATATTCCAGCGCGCGGTGCGCAGCGTCCCTGGATCGGGCGAAGTCTGGGCGCGGTACATCCGCTGTCTTGTGGGTCTGCCGTCGTCGGTTATTCCATGCTCTTCTCACCCCGCCGCCAGGAACGCGCGGAAGACCAAGGTCAAAGCATCTCAGGTGTGTTTCCCCTTGAAGCCTCGACGATGGCTAACGGCGCGGCAGACATCTATGACAAAGCGCTCAGTACGAACCTACTCCAGTCGGATGTCGAGCAGCTCGTCCCTGTGCTTTTGGCGCGCGCGGGGTACGACAAGCGGCGGTTTGAGGGCAGCGATGGGGGTGCGTGTCCCTTCCTTCCTCTCTTCGCCGACGCACTGTTGACCTCGCAGCAGACGAATCCGAAGACCGTTTCGTTACCCTGGTCGCGGCATTGGAGACCGGTATCGCGTTGGTGCGCAAAGGTGCGCGGAACGCTGCCGCTGCTGCTTCTGTCTCGACTCACGCTCCGCAGCGTCTCCGACAGGCGACGCGCGCCTCCGCGTGGAAAAGTACCTCGCGTCCGTGTACGCGACCGCGAGCATGCCCGACAGCGGCGTCGAAGTCTGGAGCGCCGCGGCCAAACACTACAAGACGAGCTACACCGCGTGGATCGCGTACACTGATGCCCTCATGTGCGTTCCTTCCCCCCCCTCGCGCGGCGCAGTGCGATTGAACTCACCCTAGCGCAAACGGCCAGCTCGATAAGGCGCGGAAGACGTTCGTGGACCTGCACCTGAAGAACATTGACTGGCCCGAGGCGGTGTGGGAGGCGTGGCTCGCGTTCGAGCACCTCCATGGGTCGGTGCAGCAGATTGACGCGGCGGGAGACAAGATCGAGAAGGCGCAGGTGGTGGTTAATACGCGGCGGGCGAAGGTAACGGACTACAAAATAATTTTGCAGCTGTTCATTCATTCTGGTGGATTGGATAGGCGGCGGAAAAACAGGCGGCGCAATATGCGAAACAAGCGGCACAATATTCGGCGGAGCAGATGGCGTCGGTACCCGTGGCTCAGGCTCCTGTACCGGAACTCGGCACTGCGGAGCCGATGGATGTTGATTCCGGCCCTCGTGGAACGAAGCGCTCTGCAGAGGACGGCGAGTCGGAGGATGGCCACAAAAAAGCGAGGACTGGTACGTTCTCTGTTTCGCCCCTATTGGCGTGGCTGTGTATTTACGTGATTCCGGAAGACGCGAAACCTGCGACGACGCTGAAGAGGTGAGCTCTCGTTTCTATCCGTTGGTGGCGTTGCTGATTTTTTCCAGGGACCGAGAAAACAGTACGGTATTTGTTGCTGATCTCCCTGCTGGCGTCACGGAGGAAGAGTTGGTCGCGCTCTTCAAGGATGTGAGTTCTTTTGACCTTCTACACACATGACGATACTGACACCCTCGAAGTGCGGGAAAGTTCGCGAGGTGAAGATAACCGAATTATCCGGTGCTGTTGTTGCTACCGTCGAGTTTTTCGAGCGAGTAAGCTTTCTTTCACGAACGGTCTCCGTGGACTCCGCCGGCTGACTGGTTGTGTAGGACAGCGTTCCTGGGGCGCTCACCAAGGACAAGAAACGACTGCGAGACGAGGAGGTCGCCGTCCATCTTGCTTGGAAGTCCACTTTATATGTCACCAACTTCCCTGAAAGCGCGGACGACGCGTCGATGCGGGAGCTCTTTGGCCAGGTTCGCATCCCGCTTTCTCTTCATTCGCTTCGTTCACGACTTACTGGCTCATTAGTATGGCATACTGTTCGACGTTCGCTGGCCCAGCAAGAAGTTCAAAAACACGAGACGGTTTTGTTATGTGCAGTTCACCTCGCCGGCATCGGCGCAAAGCGCGCTCGAGATGCACGGTCGCGAGTTGGAGCCGGGGTTGACTCTCAATGTGCTGATATCCAATCCGGAGCGCAAGAAAGAGCGGACGGACCAGGACGCGAATGAGCGGGAGATCTACGTCGCGGGATTGAGCAAGTTTACGACGAAGGTGGATCTGCAGAAGCTCTTCAAGACCGTATGTCGCTTGCTTCATCCTCAACTCCTCCATAAATGCTGATTATCTGATTGACCCAGTATGGGGCCGTCAAGGATGTGCGGATGGCGATGGACAAGGACGAGCATTCGAGAGGCTTTGCGTTTGTTGAGTTTGAGGATGAGGTATCAAACACAAATGTGTCTGTCTCCGCGATGTCGCTAATCCTCGATACGCAGAACTCCGCGCAGGCTGCCTTGAATGCCAACAACCAGGAGCTCAAAAAGCGCCGCATCGCCGTGACGTTGGCAGACTCGCGCGCAAAGGGGCGGAATAGGCACGTCACCTTCCTTATCAACTAAAATCCATGCCGGGTGTTGAGGCCCGAGTTGTAGGAACGTGGAGACGGAGAGCGGGCTGGGGCAAAAGGCCGACGCGCGCAGTCGGTCGGTGCGCGTGCGCAATCTTCCCGTGGGGACGCAGGAAGGGCTGCTCCAGCAAACGCTCGAGAAGATCGCGAAAGTCAAGCGCGTGGAAGTGTTTGTCGAGTTGAATGAGGCGGTGGTGGAGCTAGACAATGCGGCGGTTCGTTTTTCGTTCTATTTTCAGAGGTGCTGTTGACCGTGTCTGACTGTCATCCCAGGAGGCGAGTAAGCTGCTGCTGCGCACCGAGGCGGTGGTCTTCAACGGGAACACGCTGAAGTTGTCGGAGGAGAGTACCGACAAGGCGGCATTGAAGAGCGAGGGCCTCTTTGTACCGCGGGCAGCCAAACCGAGGGCGGGGTTGGGGCATCGTAAAGCGGTTCCGCGGTCGGCTGCGGTGTCTGCGGCGGCTCCTGTTGCGAGTGGATCCCGAGCTGCTGCTCCCCCTCAGGCCGGCAAGGGTCAGGATGATTTCAGAAAAATGCTTGGTTGATTGTTGGACCGACACAATATAGTAACATTTTTTGCTCAAAATTCTGGAATGCCAGTCATATTGTACAAGTTGACAACTCCAATTGCGGTTAGTATACAAGTACATTGTACAACAGCACTCTACGGTTTTCACTCTACGACTTTCCGGCCAATAATCTGACGCCCTCGCCGTCTGCCACAGCAATTAACTGAGAACGTCCCGTCTTGGCCAATACTGCGATGGCCTTCTTCAGCAGGTTGATTGGAATATCGGAGAGCGGAGACGGTATAGGCGGGTCCGTGATCTCGTAGAATGTTAGTATCGTGTTCAATTGGCCCGTCGAGATAGCCTGAAAACAATTAGGGTACTATTGAATTTGAGGGAGTCGAGAGCGTACCCATCCGTGCAGAACTTCGGCCCATTCTTCGGGTAATCGCCAGTAGAGTAGAACGGAACGCGTCTGTCCTGGGGGGTCGTATGTAGCCAAGTTTTTAGATACCATCGTTGCAAGGATCGTCGAGAGATATGAAGGTAATAATTTGCCTTTGGATAGATAATTGGACTCGAGGGATAGCATGCAGAAGCTATCAACGCACGATTTATCCGCTCGTTTCGCAACACTTCGGCCCATTCGCTGTCTGCGGCCTCAGTGTCCTCCACGCGCAATACAAATAGTTTCCGGTGCCGTGCATATGCGAGGAGGAGTGTAGTCCATTGCTCAGTTACCGTCGCGTTTGTGCCGGGGTGGGGTTGCTGCCTGCGAATACCGACGTACAGCAGATGCTGGAACGAGGATACAAAAAGAAACTGACGTGAAGAACGGCGGAGCAGAGTGTACGGAGGGAAGCAGGAAACCTGGGTCAAAATTTATTCGGATCCAAGCCTGGAACGAGGTGAACCGGCTGACCGGTCGGTGTGGTGAATGTGGAGAAGGACATTTGTCGACCGCAGGCCCACAGATCCTGCTATAACGCGAAATATATGGTCGAGGAGAGCAAGCCGCAATTTACCCGATTAGGACATCGCATCACCCTCACGAGCCGGGAGCCCTCACCGTGACTGCACACTAACAACCACAAAAACACCGTTCGCATACCGGATTCTACTGGCCAAAATGTTTCACTGGTTTGAAAAGTCTTGTACGCGGCCGGCCCGAGCAGAGGTCGGACCGTCCCTTTGGTTGACCCCTCAGTGCCTTTTGACGCGCCGGACCGCCATGAGATGCTTCATACTCCCTTCTCGTCACCTGTTCCCATCCTGAGTCGCGAGAGAAGAACTCTAGAGGTCGGATGACGCGCTAGCCGAGTATAAACCGCTCTCGTTCTGTGTTTCCACAAATTGAACGGTGCCATGTTGGTTCGACTGCTCACCCCACTGCTGCTCGCCGTTTCAGGCTGTCTCGCCGCTTTCCATGAGCGTTCCCCAGTGATACGTCGAAATTCGACGGGATTGACCGACGCGGTGACCTGGGATCCGCACTCGCTCTTCATACAGGGACAACGAGTTTTTATCCTCTCTGCTGAATTTCATCCCTGGCGCCTTCCCGGAAACCCAGATTTGTGGGCGGATGTTTTCCAGAAAATTAAAGCGAATGGATTCAACACGGTACATTTCAATTATCTTTTCGTTTTACAGATGAATGAGGAACTGTGGATCAGGTCTCGTTCTACGTCAATTGGGCTCTGCATTTTCCGACGCCGGACACCAACGGCGGCGAGGGCGACTTCCAAGCGGGCACATACCGCGACATTGAGTTATTCATTCAAGAGGCTAAAAATGCGGGACTATGGATGATCGCCAGACCTGGACCCTACATCAGTCGGTCATAAGCTTGAAATATTATTTTGGACGCAAACCCTCTTTTCGTAGATGGCGAAACGACCGGCGGTGGGTTTCCGGGTTGGGTTGGCAACATCGCAGGTGTGTTGAGCCGCGTTTCCCCGAACAGTGAACTCAAGGACGAGCAGGCTCCCTCCGGACGAACAACCCAAACTATACTCAAGGTGCGTGTCCTCTTTCAGCAGAGCACCGCAATTGAACAATTTTAAAAAGCATGGACTCCCTACATGACCGCCATTTCAAAAATCATCGCAAGAAACCAAATTACCAACGGCGGTCCTAGTAATTTTATTTTTGCGTCCGCTTCGATCTCGCCGTAATATGTTTGCAGTTATCCTTGTTCAAGCAGAGGTACTTGCGGTTTCGTCCCGCTCTGAGACTCGACTCTAATTAAATACGCTCAGAATGAATTCAGCGCAGGAACGACCCAAAGCCCGTATATGCAAGCTGTGATTGATACCTATCGAGCCAACGGAATCGTTATACGTCAGTACCCGCTCGTACGGAGAATCACATACTAACGGAATGCTGCAGCAATCACCCACAATGATCAGCATGCAGGCGCGACAGGGTTTGTCGGTCTCGTGTGCACTATTATCAGACCAGCTCACGGGCCTTTCAGGAACTTCTCGCCTGACCGGGGTGGCGAGGGCGCAGTGAATGTTTATTGTGGGGACAGTTATCCTCAAGGTTTTTTCTTCTCTACGACGAAACCTATGCCTGAACAACTCATTCCCCTCTGCTTATAGGCGCCAACAGCTGGGCCCAGGTTCAGGCCGTTTATTACTCTAACCATGTAGCAGTGGCGCCGTCGAATCCCCTCTGCCTGGGCGAGGCAAGCGATAGCTGATCACAAATAACCACCGCTGACAGACGTAGTTTGGAGGAGGATTTCTGCTGAACTGGGGAGGAGTGCCATTCGGCGGCACGGGATACGAAAAATACAGCAAGTGATCTGTCTACAATGATCGCAAGAGTCCTGACATTTTCACCACGAAGGCATCAACCCTGGTTTGACGAACGCCGACTATGGTAAGATGATTTTCTGTTGCCTTGCATGCCAAAATAACGATGAACGCTTGGTAGAAAATGTGTTCTACAAGGACACTTAGTGAGCCTCTAGAGTCATGCTTATTTCTAGAAGCTTAACGTCTCGCAAAGTTCACAAACAGCAACCATACTCAGTCCGTTGGTTTAAATCATTCGAACTCCTTGATCGTTTAATTCTCCTCGCAGATATCTACAGTGAGTGCCTCGTTCCTTCAAAGAGATAATTCAGGTTGACCGAGCCGCCTAGTGCTCTTCGGCGGCACCAACTGGGGCGGAACTGCTGCTCCAGTGTCGTATACTTCATATGTCAGTTTTTTCTGCATGAACTCGGAGATAATCGCTGACCAAATTACCAGGACTATGGCGGAGGTCAGTTTTATTGCATGAGCTCCGAGGTAATCGCCGACCAAATTACCAGGGATCAACGAGAATCGTGTCGCTGGATCGAAAATGAACGAGATGAGACTCCAAGGCGAGTAGCGCCGCGCCCCCGGGACTCGAATGCTGAACTTTTGACCTAGGCTTATTCCTGCGCGTCTCACGCGACTTGCTCGCTGCGAATCTTTTGGCCAATGGAACAAATTACACGACTTCAGCGTTGATCCACACCGCGGAACTAAGGAACCCTGGCACCGGAGCAGGATTTTATTTCACTCGCCACGACAGCTCTGTGTGCGTGCTCAAAATTTATCGCCGACTCCCTTCGGCCGAGACTGGTTGCCATTTCGCGATTTTCGGCCGAACATGCTCTATCGGTTGAGTTCTCAGTTTTTCTGACTTTCAACAGGTCCACGGCATTAACCACAACACAAATAACCGTCACAACTTCCCTCGGCTCACTCTTGATTCCTCAAACCGGGGTCTTGACCTTTAATGGGCGTGAAGCAAAGGTTCCTACGTTTGACAATGTCGGGAAGGCTCTCCGTTGACCTTCCGCAGATATTAGTGACCGACTACGTGTTTGGAGAAAGCAAAATAAATGTCCTCTATTCGACGGCCGAGTACGTCAATGCTTGTCTCTATCTCCGATGGATCTGACGCAAAACTAGGATTATGACCTGGACGACGTGAGTCCGCTGCCACTATTCCGATTTCTTTCTTATCCTGGATTAGCATCGACAAAACCGATTATATTATTCTTTATGCGCCGTCCGGGCAAACAGGAGAGACCTCTTTCGTCTTCAGTTCGGCCCCCAAAGTAAACCTCGCCGGTGTGTCTGGGGTGTCCTCAACGTTCTCCAACGGCACCCTTGTCCTCAACTACTCGGTGAATGGGTCTGCATTTGTCCCGATTACCCTAGGTACAACTAGTATCGTCGCTGTGATCCTGGACAAGCCAACCGCGAACCAGTGGCACGCTCCTATTATCGCTGGCTCAGGAACGTTCGGAAACTTTTTCTCCGTCGGCTCTAACCAGACGTCTGTCCCTCGGCTTTCGTAGAAAATTACCTCTAATATGCATTTACAGAGTACTCGTCTCTGGTCCCTACGTGCTTCGTACAGCAGCAATACTCAAAAACACACTATCTTTGGTCAGATCTTTTACTTCACCGACTTTTTGACCCAATTGACGACTGAATCAGACCGGCGATCTAAATGGAACGACCGCGATCGAAGTAGTTGCACCAAAGGCTGTCACTACTATCCTATGGAACAACGTACCCGTCCGAATCACCAAGACCGCCCGCGGATCTATCACTGGCCAAGTTGGTGGTGAGAAGACCGTCGAACTTCCGACTTTGGACGACTGGAAGGTATCTGGGAGGTAACACTGCATTCATATTTGACCCAATATGTGACTGAGATTCTCCGTAGTCTTCCTGAGATTGATCCTGATTTCGATGATTCCGCCTTTACCCTCGCTGATTTGACGACCACGAATGTACGGTTGTTTTTAGTTCCAAGAATGTCTTCTAACTGTCTCCTCTCCAGTATACGAACCTTCCCGTATTGGCCGGGAGTCAGGTCCTTTATTCGCAACAATATGGGTGAGGAAAGTCTCGTCGCGAAACCTCCAGCTTAATGCAATCGACGAGCAGATTCTATGGAAACAACCTTATATTCCGCGGTCGTTTCACCGCCTCTGGTGAAGAAACTGCCGTCAATTTAACTGTGCAATATGGATTTGCGGGAGGCTACTCTACGTGGCTCAACGGCGTTTTCTTGGGGTCCAGCCAGGGTTCAGCGACAATAAGTCTGTCCACCGACTCATGGCCAATTCCCGCTGGAACCCTGAAAATCAACGAGACCAATGTTCTCGTCGTGTTCCAGGGTGTGTGCATTTGTCCGAGGTGTCTTCGATCCATTGCTCATCTCGCCGTCTAGACCACATGGGGTATCTACATCTACTTTTTTTTTTCAATCTGCAAAAGTTCTGACAATTGTACCGATGCATAGAATTATCGAGACGAACAGTATGATGTGCCCTTCCTGAGATCTGATATTCGTCTCATTGTCGATACAGCTAATGGTGGGAAGGAGCCTCGCGGAATCCGAGGGTACGCTCTCGTCGGAGGGAATACAACATTTGATTCCTGGAGGCTGCAAGGGAACCTGGTTGGTCTACAAACTGTCCAGGCTTCGTCATTAATTGATATCTTCTTGTCTTCAGGGCGGCGCGGCGAACGCACCCGATACTTTTAGGGGATACTTGAATGAAGGCGCGTTGTGGGCGGAAAGAATCGGCGCTCACCTCCCTGGATTCCCCGACTCTACTTGGGCCTCGGGATCACCGCTTTCCGGCGTCTCCAAAGCCGGTATCAATTTCTATAGAACCACTTTCGGGCTGCCTGTATCGGTCGGTATCGATGCCCCCGTCCGGCTTTCAGTGACCCGAAGCAACGATACAACAGTGTCGAATTTCCGGCTTCAAATATACTTGAACGGCTGGCAAATTGGAAAATATGTCAACAGTATAGGGTGAGTATGCGGAGCTGGTATTTTGAACAGCGGACTGAAACGAGCTCTAAAGTCCTCAAACGATATTCGTCTTGCCGGCCAGGTATGACGGATGATTTCCAGATGGATATAATTTACGCGTTCGTTTTAGTATCTTGCGCCGGCAGTCGACAAATACTCTCGCGGTGTCAGTATGGGCTATGGATGAGACGGGGGCGGTACTGGAGGGTCTCGAGCTCATTTCGGATGGAGTCTTCTCCACTTCTCTCGGGTTCTCCGATTATGTTACACCCGATTTTGCAGCTCAAGAGAACTTGCGGGTTCCCGGTCAATTCATGGAGCCAATGTAGTGACTTTTTTTATTTCAACAAGCCTTTACGAATGCTGCAGAATGCTGCACCGTCTCCTGCGCTGTATGACCGAGTTTTTTAAAGGAGAAGATGGCGCTGATTGTGCGCGCCAGGAGCGGCATGAGCCCCGAATTGATGCCGACCCTGGGATTGTCCCGTAATTCTTGCCACTATGCTGCGCGAAGCTTCGTTCAATCGTTGAGTTAATCGGCGTTCAGTTGATCTAGGAGGGCCGAGGGGGTTGACAGAAATAAGCCGCCGTTGCGGAGTCGGCAGAGCATCGGCCAATTGATGCCGATGCCGGGATGATAGTGGAGTTTACAAGGGGTTTCGGGCAGACAGGAGGGCAGTAGACCACGCAGAGAATCAAGTTCCTAGAGAGATTCACACAAAAAGAAAAGATCGGCCAAAACTTAAGGAACCTCGGGAGAATGGCTCGGGCCCATGTGAGCCGCGGAAACGGTAGTCAGCTCACGAGCGTTGACGAAAGCAAACCAACGTCGCTGGACAAATTGGGCCGAGGGGCGTTCTCACGGCTTGCAAATGGAGGAAAATATACTGAGGACCCCTGATAGTCACCCAAAACGCCTGTTCCGGTCGGAGGCCAACTTGCCGGGATTCAAAATCTCAAAATCTGATGATTTTGCCGGGATTGGCACAGGCCTAAGCAGAATTTTGGACCAAATTTGTGTCCCCCAAGGCCCAAAAATTCAAATTTTCGTCCGCAATAACCGTTTTTGCATGCGTTCGACGTGATCTTTGGGCGAGACCAGTTGTTTGCCCTTGAAACTCCTCGAAACACACAGGGTTGAAGAAAAAAATGCCTCGGGCTCCCGAGTTTGCCGGGATTTTATACAGGCCTGCGCTGAAATTTGGCAAAATTTGGGTCGTTTTGCCGGTATTTGACACAGGCAAAACACGAAATTTTCTTCAAATTTGCCGGGATTGGGATCAGGCATTTGGCCTGATTATCAGCGGTCATATATACTGTCCCAGACGCCCAGAAAACCAAATAAAGGGCAGGAAAAATTACGGACAATATGAATTCAATGTTTTACATGCATCTAGTGCCCGAACTATTCATATAATCCCCGAAGTTTTTCAAATGTGTTGGCCAACCAGCCTGGGACGCCCTATAAGTAGTGCAGCATGCCGAAACACCCACGCACCGTCTTTTACCCTCCTACTTGGTGTCATCCACCTGCGACTTGTTAACAGAGGAGAAAATATATCAGGGTTGGAGAGTCAAAGCTGAAGTGGGAAATCGACGAGTGAAGGATTCCGGTAGGCGCCGCTCGTTGACCGAGCCGTGGAATCTCATCCGAACAGCAGGCCTGAGCGCCGCTGCCAACCGTCGGAATGCCTTCATCTCTTGGCCTCGAAATCTAGGGATGTTATTGCAATCTCAAAGGGCAGACAAAGCCCAGAGCCAGAGGATCCGTTGGAGCACAAACGAGATAACGACATCGTGGGAGCAAGTCGTAGAATTGTAACACAGTGATGAATGATGAATGATTGGCCATGAGGCTACTCAACGCCAGCAGCCAAAAAGGGAAGCAACGGAGAAAAGTGTGTATCTCGCAGCAAATTCAGAGGGAAAAGCCCAAGAAAAGCCGCGGTGTGCGAGAAAAACTGCCACGTCAGTATACGGTCACGGGATGTACTTGACGCAACGCGTCTTTCAACAACGCGCTATGTCATAAACCAAACATCCGGAAACATCGAAGGGTATAAAAGCGGTGCGTCGCGAGTTGGTCATTCGTCACATTCTCTCCCTCTTCCCACTTCCATCTTCGCTCTCTCTCACCCCTTCTCCCCGGTCCTCAGCATTGTTATTGCATTCAAGGTGGGTACTCCGTTCTATTTCTATCGGGTCCTTATGTGGTGTCGAACGTGTGTGTTGGGCCGGCCGCCATGTGGTTTGTGGTTCATCGCGAGGAGCCCTTGAATCCAGACACCGCGTCCCCCAACGGCCGGATCCTTGGGCAAGTCGTGCGCACTCCTCAGGCCGAGAATTGCCATCTCCGCTCGCTCTTTTGCTTGGTACACACCGTTCCTCGTCGTCGACTCACCCTTGGACAAGGTGTCTAGACGGCGGGAGTAGCCGTCTTGGATCACGGAATATTTGGGAATCTACCCACTGGCTCTGCAGTTTCTTGGTTGGACAGTGACTGACAGAGCATCATTTACAGACTACCCTTGGTGCTGGGCATCGGAACTAGCCTCCATGGACCACGATAGATGATCTACTCGCTGGGTGCCTCACTTTTGAACCCGTACTGACAGAGCATTCAGGTGCTTCCCCATCGTGTCTCAACTTGATCCTTAGTAGTAGCCTTCTTGCCCATGTACTTCATCTATCGCGCTTTGAATGTCATTTTCTTTTACTTTCAACAGTCCTTTTGTTCCATGCCCACCTCTTCTCTTGTCGCGCAATGCGGCCCACATCAATGAGCCTACGTCCCCCCCAGGTGGCCAAAGCGCACCTAGGCATCCGGATACCCATTCCTCGACCGATCAACAACCTACTGCCAGTGGCGCGCAAGCCAAACTGGAGGTATCCAATTCTTCCCCTCCCGCATCGTTCGCCATAAGTAACTCTCTGACATGCGACAATATACTCCCAACCTGGAACTTTTTCGAGCCTTAGCAGCAGGCAAGAGGTTCGGCCTATGCACTTGAGAGCTTTGAGCAATGAGAGTTCGAGTGAGAAGCACGCCAGCCGCGGGCCGCAAGCGGCCTGCCAAACAAGTCCAACTCTCGGTCCTCCCTCATTCGCACTCGGGAACCTTTCATCTGTGAGGCCATGCAATTCGCTCTGAACGCCTGAATTCATGTGGGGCCCGGGTGGATACTCATTATTTTTCAGAGATATCGGTACGACTCCACGTCACTCACGGGTCTCTCCCGCCCTATAATTGCGCTTAATTCCTGTAACGGCGCCCAACCATGGAAAAATTCGCCACCCTAGAGCCCGTTAGGCTATATAATTCGGCTACAACTACCGGCGCACGGCTTCTCTCTCGCCAGCAGCCCAGGACACCTGCAACTCCGCCGTTAATCGGACGTTTACCTTCGGATCTGCACCTCCTCATCCTCTCGTACCTCCCCGTGCCCGATTTTCCTGCGTATGCCAGATGTACTCACGCAACCGCGGGTCTCAGCCGCTCGGAAGGAATCTGGGAGGCTCGATGGAAGGCCCTGGGCATCGAAACATATACACTTGGATCCGTGCTCGATGATCTGGAATCGCGGTCGCGCGGGCAGGCAGCCGCTTCAAGGGCCGCTGCTCCGCCGACGATTCCGGTCGACGACGAGTTCGGGGACTTTGCGTCCGTCGATGTTCTAACTGCCGCTCCATCCCTCGACGAAATGGGCGACTTTGTTGGTGCCTTTGGGCCCCTGACCCCGATGACTGCGCGGATGCCAGTGCCGTCCGCCCCAAGCAAGCCTACGCACAGAACGATGTACATGCGAGCTCACACATTACTAAAACCACTAACGTCGGCACTGGCGTCCCCGCCACACGTTATACTCACCGAGCTCTCCTCCATCCTGTCGACGCCGTCACTGCGGCAAGAATCCCTCACGCTCCATCTTCTTTCCCTGTTTTTGTCCCCGCGCATCAAGCCGCTCCGCAAATGGGAGACTATGTACGCGTCCCTCCGATCGGCGATGGACCGCTTCGACGCCAACGCACTCGCGGGATTCGATGCTGCAGACAGCCGCGGCGACGAGAAAGACATGCGCGAGGCCGCTGAATCCAGTTGGGAGGTGTGGGATGGCGAGGGAGATTGGGAGATGGGCAAGGTGTGGGCAGAAAAACGCGAAATATTCTATCAGCAGGGCCAGTGGCGGCCCTTGGATAATTTCACTGCGGAAGGCTTTCTCAACTTTGACGCTATGCATGAGTTTATCGACAGCATTCTCAGCGCCATCGCTGACCATGGATCACGCGCTGTCCGCGTCTTCCCCCCCGCCTCTGAGGTGCTGATCTCCTTCTGCGACCGAGTGGCAACGGAGGTTGTCGCAGAATATACTACGTCGCTTCTCACGCGCGCCAGGGAGCTTTCAAATGCTACTTATCTCAAAGCGGCGGCAGCGACGTTCCGCGAGTCGTGGAGAATGGTGGATGCAATTATGAAGGCCGGTGCGGAGCGCCCCGACTCTAATGTTGAGCGCACTCGCGCCGAGGATGTGGTGTGAGTGGATACTCCTTATATGTGGGATCAACTCATCGTTGAAAAGCGAATTATAGATACCAAATGTTTGAGATTAATATGGACGAGTATCTCGATGAGGAGGTTGAGTCTGTCAAGCAAGCCTTCGAGGTCACCTGTAAGGCCTGGGATCGACAGGTAATTTCCAGCTTCACGCTTAGTGTGTTGCGCTGAGATTGCACAGATGGCAGAGCAAGCGACAGCTGGCTCGTCCTCAACGCGCTTCCTGTCATCACACAACCCTGCGCAGGTGAAGCGCAATGTGCTTGCGTCCTTCACGTCGGTACTTCTAATGCCTGTGACAATTGTCCCTCGCGCGGTCGGCGGAGCACTCATGACCGGCGGCAACGCCGCTGTTCAAGGCATAGCTATGCTCAACCCGCAGCGCTGGGGAGGCGGGAGTGGTGCCGTTGCCAGCGGGTACTCGCGCAACCTCGAGCTTGAGAAAGGGACGGGGACAATGCTTTTCGAGGGAGATGAAGATGAAGATGAAAAAGTCAGCCACAAGACTGCTGCTTCTATATGTAGGTTTCTCTCTCGTCTTTAACTTCGACGTTGATGGGCCCTTTGAAGCGTCTGCGTCGTCTTCCGTTACCCGTCTCGACCTCCCATCCTCGCGTAGCACAACGTCCCTCGCAACCTCCGTTACACCCTCCACCTCCAATAGCGCGAATAAACTCGAGCTCTTGCTCTCCCTCGATGTTGCCCTCGAGCTCATCCATGCTGACCACGAGGCCCTCAAGCGTGTCGAGATCTTCGCAGGTTATCCTGGCCACTACGGGCATCGTGTCCGCGATACCATTGAGGAACTCTTCATTCTTATGCTACAGGCGCTCGGCGGGCGACACATCAACGTTGGGTTCGGCTTGTGAGTTCTCTCGTGTTTCCAGGTTCTCAGCATGGACTAATCGAGCTGCAGAGCAACTGAACAAATGACCTCGTATAAACCGGAAGAGCATCAAGAAACGACCAGTGTTGCACCACTGCTGCAGTTTTTCGAACTAGTGCACATCGGTGACACGATTCAATCGATGGTGCAGGTCTTTTTCGACAAGGAGTTGGTGCGTTGAGCATCGTTTCCTTCGTTCTTCGCGCTGACTGAGGTTACAGGCACCGCACATCGACCGCACGGACTTTTTGAACGCCGTAGTCCGAGAAAAGAAGCGGTTCGAGAACGCGTTGGACGACTCTGTCGCTGCCGGGTTGAACGCCGGAACGCAGGTGTTGATGAATCAGGTAGCTATGTTTTAGCGTGTGCGAATATTTTCTGAAAAGAGCCGCTTGCAGGTCGAGCATATCATATTGACCCTAACAAAACCGCGCGAATACTACCCGCCAGAAGATACGCCGCTGGATTTGGGCCCGACCAAGGGGTGCAGCGAGTCGATCAAGTGCCTTGAGATGCATTGTAATCTGTTGAAGGGTAGCACGAGCAAGGAAGTCCTGGAGGTGTTTTACCAAGAGGTCGGGATTCGCCTGATAGCGTACGTCCTTGCGTACGATATGCGATATCATGGAGGCTGACGTCGGCTCAGTATCTTACAAAAACACATCAAGCGGCAGATCATTTCATTAACGGGCGGTTTTCAGGTCATCGCCGACCTGAATACTTACTACGTTTTCATCTCGTCGCTTAAAGTGCCTTCTCTCACGGCAGACTTTTCGCACCTCAAGATGCTGGGGCACGTCTATGTCGTGGACGATGCAAAAGATCTTGCACAAATCGTGCGCGATGTCTCGCGGTACGGTGGCGCGTACAGGCCTGAGGTGCGGTCATTATTTCCAGCGCGTGCTCGAAAACTTAACTTGAGCGCCGGCAGGATATCTACGAGTTCATCCAAAGGCGTTCAGACTGGAAGAAGATCGAGAAGACAGTGGATAAGACGATGTATAATTTGAGCTTTAAAGAGGATTGTATCATCTCCTAATTAATTAATTTATGAGAGAAACGCGATGCGTCTAAGGATGAATCAGTCGGATGTATAGACACTTGAGTGCATACGTCGACGACATTGGATGGATAGGGGTCTTGCCTGATTAGGCTGTGTTCCAAATATCCACGTGCCTCTGTCACATCGCGTCTTGTCACCCACCACCATTGGTCTGACGCGCCTCCCACAATATCGACGCGTTCACCATGTCGGACGCCATTACGCTCGGTCTCCCCACTCCTAAAGAATTTCCAGCTTTCCCCTACTCCCCTCCGTATCCAATCCAGGTTGACCTCATGCGCCACCTCTACACGTCAATTGAAGAGAAGAAAGTGACCATCGTCGAGAGTCCAACAGGCACAGTCAATTAGTGTTCCTTCTCCGGCCGCATCATGTCTTAACTATCTGCAGGGAAAAACGCTCAGTCTTTTGTGCGCAAGTCTCACCTGGCTGACTGACGAGAAAAATCGGGCGAAGAAGGGCATTTTAGATGCTCTGGGGACGGAGACAGATGGTGAGTGGGCATAATACTCGTTTGAATCCAATTGCAATTTTCCTCTGCTCCAGCTGGACGTGATTGGGTTTTGGCGCAGACTAGGGAACGCCGTGCGCGGGAATTAGAGGCTGAGGAACGGGAGTACGAGGAGCGTCTGGGAGAGGCCAGAAAGAAGGAGGAGGCCATGAAGAGAATGGCTCGGTCGCGGGTGCACAAGAAGGCGGTGCGTATTAGATCTCTCCTGGCAGAACGCAACCTGACTAGACGCCAGAAACTTGATACGGCACCTGGGTTGGACTTTCAGGACCCCGATGATGTCTTTCTCCCCGAATCCCTGGCGGACGAAGAAGATAATATTTCTCCGGCGGTGCGTGCACTCATGGCGCGGTTAGCATCATTTTCTTGGTCCCATAAGTGTTCTCATGACTTTAGAGTGGAGAAGGGTCCGTCAAAAAACAGTTTCTTCGACCAAGAAGATGAGCCCACCTGCACAAAGATATATTACGCCTCCAGAACGCACTCCCAGCTTGCGCAAATCCTTCCTGAGCTCCGGCGACTCAAGCTTACACCCGTTGTGTCCGCTGTCCCGACGACCTCCTGCAACTCCTCAGGTGATATTCCCCGGAAACGCGCAGCTCCCGATGAGGAGGACGACATGCCCGTGGTCTATTCCCGAACTGTGTCCCTAGGATCCCGCAAACAGCTGTGCATTAATGACACGGTGCGCTCAAAGAGCAAGGATTTGGATGAAGGGTGTCGCGAGCTCGTCGCAGGTACGTTTCAGTTTCGCTTCAAGGTGTCGTTTTTTTAAATCTCGTTCCACACAAGAAAAAGGCGATAAGAGATGTCAATATCTACCGGCACTTGGAGAAGAAACCCTAATGTTGGACTTTCGAGACCAGATCTTGGTATGTCAGGGATCTACCATCTTGTCTGCGTCGCGGCTGAAAACAACACGACTTAGGCCTCACCCAAAGACATTGAGGATCTGGCCGCTGTCGGCCGCCTAGCTCATACATGCCCCTATTTCGGGTCAAGACGGGCGATTCCACAAGCAGAGGCGCGTCTACTTTACGGTTCGCAAAACTCCTCTTAACTCCGCCCCTTGCAGCTCATCACGCTGCCATACAATCTCCTACTGCAGAAGACTGCTCGGGAGGCTCTTGGAATCGATCTGACTGATCAGATTGTCATTATCGACGAAGCGCACAGTGCGTCGACTCGTATGCGTCCCTCGCTCGCGATACTAAATCTAGCAGATCTGATACCTACCCTTCTTTCACTGTCCACCGCCCGGCTTCCGTTTTCGACCCTTTCCACGTCGTTCCAGCAAGTCTGCATATATGTCTCGAAATTCCGCGCCAAGCTCTCCCCCACCAATATGCTTCATTTGAAGCGACTGGTGATGTTTTTGGATGGCCTTCAGAAATATGCGTTGGAGTGGAAAGAAAAGAATGCAAAGGCGGATTGCAAAGTCGAAGTAATGACCGTTGCCGACCTACTCGATCGTTTGGGTCGAAAGGTTGCAGGGGTAAACTTGTTAGAGATCGAGGCTTACTTGAAGTCGAGCAAGGTGAGAAAGAACCCGTCTCGTATTGTTTAAATTAATGTATCGCACAGATTGCACGAAAGATTTCCGGTTACTCGGACAAGGAAGCAGAAAAACAAGGTAACATTGTTTGATTCATGCAAGGCCTGTCCTCTGAACTCTGGTTTAGACCCTAAGCTCCGTCCACGACGGGGCGCAGTGCCTCCATTACACGCTGTCGAAGCATTCTTGCTGGCATTGACCGGTACGAATGACGGTAGGTGTCCTTGATTCCGTCTTGTCAAGAGCTCACACGCCAAAGATGGACGACTCACTTTCTCCCTCGTACGCACTCATCCTGGGAAAGACGACGTTGAAATGAAATACCAACTCCTCAATCCTGCCCCACATTTCTTGGAAGTCGTTGAATCCGCCCGGTCGGTTATATTGGCCGGAGGGACAATGTCTCCGGTGAGTCATGAACATGAACGTGGACATAGCTGTCTGGAATTTCATTATTTTTTTCACGCAGATATCGGACGTTATCAACCAGTTATTTACCCAACTTCCGGCAGAGAAAATCACTAGCTTTTCATGTGGGCACATTATCCCGGAGTCTAATCTCCGGACGATTGTTGTCGGTAAGGGCCCGCGTGGAGGAGAGGTAGAATATAAAGCCGGGAAGCAAGGAGATGAGGCGGTCGTAAGTTAACGTCTGCATATTAGGCCCCACTGACTATTGCTAGATTGGAGAACTCGGCCAGATATTGCTTAATTTCGCATCGCTGGTGCCCCGTGGAATGATCGTCTTCTTTCCCTCCTATCACTTCCTAAATACTGCTAAGGCGGCGTGGCAGAAAAGTGGAGCACTTGCCAGGTTTGAAGGGAAGAAGAAGGTAATGGAACAATCGCCCAGATTGAATACTCGTAACCGTTTTTAGGTTTTCTTTGAACCTGAGCAGGCAACCCAAGTTGACCAGGTCTTACAAGATTACTCCTCCGCCGTCCACGGGGACAGTAATACCGAATCGCCGGTAAGTTTCAATTTCGCAAGTTTGCTTCGAGCTGCATTTTTACAGGTCAAACGCGGAGGCGGCCTCCTCTTCGCTGTTATCGGGGCTAAACTATCCGAAGGGCTCAACTTTGCAGACGATCTGGCGCGAGCTGTAGTCATCGTCGGACTTCCCTTTGCTAACCTGGGCTCACCAGAGCTACGGGAACGCATGAAATATGTAAAGCAACTGGAAGAAAAGCAGGGAACCAAACGACCACCCGGCCAGAAGGATGCCGCCGCGGAGCTCTACGAGAATTTGTGCATGAACGCAGTCAATCAAAGTATCGGTGGGTTGGTCAATTCCAAAGTTTTGGCGCGGCTAAGAAAATCTACTAGGTCGAGCAATTCGCCACCAGGGGGACTGGGCCGCCTTGATTTTGCTCGACCAGCGGTATGGGTCTGCGTCCATTCGTGCCAAGCTGCCCAAGTGGATTGGTGGTGGAATGACGGTAACGGATGGTTTCGGTCAAGTAATTAGGGAGCTTGGGTCGTTTTATAAAAACAAAAGGCTTTGACGATTCGGATACTGCGGCGAGCGTCAAGCAATCGAACAAGGCGCCAATACTTGGAGATGTAACCGTGAACAGGATTCGAGCCTGGAGAGGAGTGGATATCCGGATGTTTGATGTTTGGGTGGGCGATACCGAGGCGCTCGCCAGGGCCTTCCATCGAGTCTCCCAGATTCCTTCCGAGCGGCTGAGACCCGCGGTTGCGTGAGTACATCTGGCATACGCAGGAAAATCGGGCACGGGGAGGTACGAGAGGATGAGGAGGTGCAGATCCGAAGGTAAACGTCCGATTAACGGCGGAGTTGCAGGTGTCCTGGGCTGCTGGCGAGAGAGAAGCCGTGCGCCGGTGGTTGTAGCCGATTTATATAGCCTAACGGGCTCTAGGGTAGCGAATTTTTCCATGGTTGGGCGCCGTGGCCCGTTACAGGAATTAAGCGCAATTATATGGCGGGAGAGACCCGTGAGTGACGTGGAGTCGTACCGATATCTCTGAAAAACAATGAGTATCCACCCGGGCCCCACATGAATTCAGGCGTTCAGAGCGAATTGCATGGCCTCACAGATGAAAGGTTCCCGAGTGCGAATAAGGGAGGACCGAGAGTTAGACTTGTTTGGCAGGCCGCTTGCGGCCCGCGGCTGGCGTGCTTCTCACTCGAACTCTCATTGCTCAAAGCTCTCAAGTGCGTAGGCCGAACCTCTTGGCTGCTGCTAAGGCTCGAAAAAGTTCCAGGTTGGGAGTATATTGTCGCATGTCAGAGAGTTACTTGTGGCGAACGATGCGGGAGGGGAAGAATTGGATACCTCCAGTTTGGCTTGCGCGCCACTGGCAGTAGGTTGTTGACCGGTCGAGGAAGTAGGGACAAAGGTGAACGATGCGCACCAAGCATATAGCGAGCGGAGATGGCAATCGACCTGCGGTGGTGTACGAACTGAGCCCACGAGGCTCCGCCAAGGGGGGGCTCTGTCGCCATCGAAAGCGTACCACGGTGGTCGGCCTAGCACATTAATTCAAAACCCCCTAGGGCCCGATAGAAATAGAGATTTACTCACCTGAGGTAACAGTGTTGAGGGCAATGTTGAGTCGGAGAGTGAGAAGATCTGTAAATAATGCTCTGTCAGTCACTGGCCAACCATGAAACTGCAGAGCCAGTGGGTAGGTTCCCAAATATTCCGTGATCCAGGACGGCTACTCCCGCCGTCTAGACACCTTGTCCAAGGGTGAATCGACGACGAGGAACGGTGTGCACCAAGCAAAAGAGCGAGCGGAGATGGCAATTCTCGGCCTGAGGAGTGCGCACGACTTGCCCAAGGATCACCGGCCGTTGCGGGACGCGGTGTCTGGATTCAAGGGCTCCTCGCGATGAACCACAAACCACATGGCGGCCGGCCCAACACACACGTTCGACACCACATAAGGACCCGATAGAAATAGAACGGAGTACCCACCTTCTTGCAAACAATGTTGAGGACTGGGGAGAAGGGTGAGAGAGAGGAAAGGCGGAGATGGAAGTGGAAGAGGGAGAGAATGTGACGGGTGACAAACTCGCGACGCACCGCTTTTATACCCGTCTGTGTCTCGGTATGTTTGTTTTATGACATATCGCGTTGTTGAACGAACGCGTCGCGTCGCGACCATCTCGTGACCGCCTTCTCCTATTTTCCTGAACCACCATGTCGCGTCGACGCGCCTTGCTATATTAGATCTCCTTTGGGCCGTCGGCGTTGAGTACCCTGTCAATCAGTCGCCTACGTGGACTCATTCTCTCACGTCCTTCTGCTTCCGTCCACACACACCGATTCATCGTCTATCGCACTGAATTTGAGCATTCAAGTCAAGGTCCATTATCTCCAATCTACGCGCCAACCGCAAATTCCCCAATCCTTCAAACCCAAAGAACCAGGAAAAAAATGGTCGCCGGACCGCCACCTCTCTGAGACCTGACGATGACCCACAACGACTGTAAAATTCTGGAGCGGAGGCTGCTGGTCCTTCTGTGGCGACCTTCGTTAGAGAGGGAATGCTCTCTTCGTCCTTTTGCGAACTTTGCGTGGGCCATGATTTCCTTGGGTCTGCCGGGACGACCTACTTTCATGGTTTCTTTGTGCAGTTCTCGAAATCTTAATCCTTCCACGAATCAAGACTCGATATGGCTCTTGCGCCACCGCCAACAAAAGAAATGCCAGCTGTGCGCCCTTACTGCCATTTTCGCCCACGCCCAGCACATTTGACTGCTTGAATTTTGTGTGCATGAGTTGTCGAAATTAAGTCGACTAAGAAGAAAGTACCACCATGCATTTTTTGTCGAGTTACATCTGTTTTACACGCTTTTCCCCTGCTCTCAGTTTGTCGATACCGCTTTCGTCCCTTGTTTGGTCTTCGGTCTTCGGCCTTCGGTCTTCGGCCTTCGGCCCGAAACCCATTTTCCACACTAAACCACCACCACGATTGTTACATTCTGCCCGTTCTTCCTTCGCAGCTAGCTACACCAACGCACTGTACTTTGCTTAGGAGTGGGATGCAATTGAAGAGGTCTTATTTTTTCACAATTTCTTGACCCTCTGATGTCCCGACCTCTCGCTTCAACTTTTTACTCCCATGTCGGGCCTCATGTTGCGGCCACTTTCTCTGCGCAACCCTAGATGTCTCTTCGGTCTTCGACGCTACCAGACCCGCGATGTGCGTCAACCAACTGGAATGCCGCCGCCACTGAAGGGCATTCGCGTCCTGGACCTCACGCGCGTGTTGGCCGGGCCCACGGCGACGATGTTGCTGGCTGACCTCGGCGCCGACGTGGTCAAGGTCGAGGAGATTACCCGTGGAGACGACACCCGTAACGGCATGCCTGTTCAATTCGTGCCTCTTGAATTGAACTACTCCTGCAGGAACATGGAACCCGCCCTCCGCCCCCATTGTCGCCTCCGCGCCTCCGGAATCTGCCCACTTGCCCCCAGAATCCGCTTACTTCCTTGCGGTGAACCGCAACAAGCGCTCCATGACTGTGAGTTCTCGGCCGGACGTAGCCGGAGGCCGCTCAAGTCGCGTAGGTCAACTTCAAGGCGCCTGAAGGACTGGAGATTGTCCGCAAACTCGTCGCACGCGCGGATGTCCTTGTGGAGAACTTTATATCCGGAAAACTCGCGAGTATGGGCTTGGGCTGGGAAGATTGCCGCAAGATCAACCCGCGCCTTGTATACGCGTCCATCACTGGTGCGGTCTTTCTCGCGATAGTGTGCTTTCTTTGCTCATCGCGGATCAGGATACGGTCAAACTGGTCCCTACCGCACGGCAGCGGGATACGATGTGATTGTTGAGGCTGAGGCTGGTTTGATGCACATGTACGTTCCTGCGACTCGTATGAATACGTGCTCACGCAACCGTTCAGCACCGGCGAGCCAGACCGCCCCCCGTCCAAGGTTGGTGTTGCTGCGACCGACATTGCAACAGGTCTATATGCGCACGGCGCCATCATGGCCGCCCTCATCTCCCGCCAACAAACGGGCGAGGGTGTCTGGATTGACTGCAACCTATTCGAGACGCAGGTATGAGTTTTGCCATTACGCGCCTGCAATATTCAACGTATGGTAGATTGCGGGCCTCGCCAACATCGCGTCCAACTACCTCATCGCGGGCACCGAGGCGACGCGACACGGTACGGCGCATCCTTCGGTTGTGCCATACCAAGTCTTCCCCTGCCGCAACGGCTTCCTCATGATCGGCGCGGGGAATAACAAACAGTTTACGCTCTTGTGCGAGAAAGTGCTCGGCGACCCCGCACTCGCCCTCGACCCGCGTTTCGTAACGAACGAGGCACGCGTGACGAACCGTATCGAGCTCATCCGCATTATTGAGGATGTCCTGATGCAAGCTGACCGTGAACATTGGCTTGAGCGTCTAACCGGTTTGGGGTTTGTGCTATTTCCTTGTGGTCCAGAGTCGGACTCATCGCGCACGCAGAGTACCGTTTGGGCCGATCAACAACATCCAGCAGACGTTCGAACACCCGCAGTCCGTCGCCCGGGGAGTGACGGTGGAGGTTGAGGTGCTTTCCGGTCTTCCTCTCCTTTCAGTTATTGTAACCATCCGACCATGTAGCACCCGAGAGCGGGGAAGATCAAGCTCGTGGCGCCAGCAGTATCGTATAACGGTGAGAAGATGAAGGTGCGGCGACCGCCGCCTTGGCTGTCAGAGCATACCGGAGAGGTGCGTGTTTCTCCGTGAAATTTTCCTGCGGCTCACCTTCCTTCTCATTATAGGTATTGGAAGAGCTGGGGTATACTGATGAGCGAATCACTGAACTTCGGGGAATGGGAGTCATATGAATAGTTCGGGCACTAGATGCATGTAAAACATTGAATTCATATTTTCTGTGATTTTTTCCTGCCCTTTATTTGGTTTTCTGGGCTCTGGGACGGTAAAATTTTCTTCCATTTTCCAGCCGTGGGAAACATCACTTGGCCAAATTTGTCCGGCGACGTTGGTTTGCTTTCGCAACTTGTTCACAACGCTCGTCAGCTGGCCATCGTCTCCGCTGCTCATACTTAGAGGCCGAGGCTTTCTTCCGAGGTTCCTTAGTGCTCCACAACCATGTCTTGTTCTTGCGTGGAAGCGAACTCTTCTCTGTGATGGGCCGGCAGGAATCCGCCCTTTCAGCGCCTGAACGCATACGTGCACGAACCCTCCGAAGCTGAGGAGAGTTTGGACGATACTCCCTTTTGGAATCTCTTTGGGAACGCGGTTCGGCCTTACTATGCGTTATTTGCCACCTGAATGCCCTAATCTGGCCTCAGAACATTCTGAAATCTCAAGAATGGTTTCTTTCTTCGTCAGACGCATCCCGCTGGCCTTCTGACATGCCGCAAATACTTATGAGCCATCTGGCCGCCTCCGACGAAGAGCTATATTTTCCCTCGCATATCTTACATATTTCTCCTCGCCAATCACGACCGTCTCCATCCCGTCCGGTGACGCATCCAGGAGTTGCTTACCCCGTCGCTCAGCCTATGTAAATAACGCGGCTTCTGATACCTCTGATATTCTTCACTGTGTCGGACGCCTTCTCTTTCCCCGCACCTACCATAAAAGCACGCACGAACGAGCTGCTTCCCCTGTGCGGTCGCCCCTCGCACAACGACCATGCTTGCGACGTTTGTCATTGCAGCTGCTCTTGCATGCGCCCCCCAGGTGCACGCCTACGCGTTCCCGGATTGTGTTAACGGACCCCTCGCGAACACCACCGTCTGCAACACGTCCGCTAGCCCCACTACACGCGCAAAGGCGCTCATTGCGATGTTCACTACGAGCGAACTGATCAGTAACACGGACAATGGCTCCCCTGGTGTGGCACGTTTGGGGCTCCCTGCGTATAATTGGTGGTCGGAGGCTCTCGTGCGTTCCACCTGTTGCAGTACAGCCATGAGCTAACATTCAACCTCCATAGCACGGTGTGGCGGAGAGCCCCGGTGTGTCGTTCGCGCCGTCCGGCGACTTCAGCTTCGCCACGAGTTTTCCGGGGCCCATTCTTATGGGCGCGGCGTTCGACGACGAGATGATCAAGGCCGTTGCGACAGTGATCAGCACAGAAGCGCGGGCATTCAATAACGTTGGCCGGGCTGGCCTCGATTACTTCACGCCGAACATAAACGGTACTGTCCCTAATTTAACCGTCGTTCCAGCTTTCTAACCGTCGTCCCAGCCTTCCGTGACCCTCGATGGGGCCGTGGCCAAGAAACCCCCGGCGAAGACCCTTTCCACATTTCGCAATATGTGTTCAACCTCATTGACGGCCTCCAGGGCGGCATTGATCCACCGTTGTTTAAGATCGTGGCAGACTGCAAACACTTCGCGGGGTACGATTTGGAGAATTGGATGGGGAACGACAGGACGTCCTTCAATGCCATCATCTCGCAGCAGGACCTATCCGAGTTCTACCTTCCAGCGTTCCAGAGTTGTGTACGCGACGCGAAGGTCGGCTCAGTGATGTGCAGCTATAACGCCGTCAACGGCGTCCCATCGTGTGCGGACACGTTCTTGTTGCAGACCATACTGAGAGATTTCTGGGGCTTCGACGAAGATCGCTGGGTTACGTCGGACTGCGATGCGATTAGCAATTTCATCGACCACGGTTTTTCGCCAGATTTACCCCATGCTGCTGCCAGCGGTATCAACGCGGGGACGGACATTGATTGCGGCGGCACGTATGGAGGCAACCTTGCGGCTGCGGTCTCCATGGGCTTGGTTAATGTGTCCAGTATTGCAACTGCAGTAACACGCCAATACACTTCGCTTGTCCGGCAAGTATTACATCATTGAACCTGCACTTCAATTCCTAATATTTGTGTTGTTACTAGTCTAGGGTACTTCGATCCTCCCGCGTCCCAGCCCTTCCGCCAACTTACATTCTCCGATGTCAACACACCGAACGCGCAGCAGCTTGCGTACGAGATCGCCGTCGAGGGCATAGTCCTCCTCAAGAATGACGGCACCCTCCCGCTTTCCAAGTCTATCAAGAAGCTGGCATTCATCGGTCCTTGGGCCAATGCAACCACGCAGATGCAGGGCAACTACCAGGGAATCGCCCCATTCCTCATCAGTCCGTTCGCGGCGTCAAAGGAGGCGGGATTCACCTCCACGTTGACGCTTGGGACTGGAATCAACTCGGCTGACACGACTGGGTTCGCAGCCGCGATTGCTGCGGCCAAGGCAGCCGACGCCATTGTCTATGCAGGGGGCATTGACGAAACGATCGAGGCGGAGGGTATGGACCGAGACACGATCGTGTGGCCGGGCAACCAGTTGAATCTCATTGGGCAGTTGGCGGCGTTGGGGAAGCCGCTTGTCGTGCTTCAATTCGGAGGCGGGCAAGTCGACGATTCGGCTCTCAAGAGCAACTCTACGGTAAGATTCCACCTCAACTTTGATTTTACGGTTTACCGACACTATTGTGCAGGTCAACGCGATTCTATGGGGTGGATATCCGGGCCAGAGTGGCGGCAAGGCCGTGATGGACATTTTAACCGGGAAGGTATCCCCTGCAGGCCGTCTCCCCACCACGCAGTACCCCGCAGACTACGTGAATGAGGTCCCGATGACCGATATGACGCTCAGGCCAAGCTCGACGAACCCGGGGAGGTACGAAGATACAATTGATTGTGACTGACTACGCTAACTAAGCTCAGGACATATAAGTGGTTTACTGGCACGCCGATCTTCGAGTTCGGCACGGGATTGAGCTTCACGACCTTCAGCCTTGCCTTCACCGGCTCGCCCAAGGCGTCGTACAACATCCAGACACTCGTCGCCGCAGGAGCGTCCGCCGCTCATTTGGACCTCGCGCCGTTCGCCACGTTCTCCGTGTCGGTGCACAACACCGGGAAAGTGGCGTCAGACTTTGTCTCGCTGCTATTTGTGAACACGACGGCGGGGCCATCACCATTCCCGAAGAAGGAGCTCGTCTCGTATGTGCGGACGAAGAACGTGGGCGCGGGACAAACGGCCACGGCAAAGTTGCCAGTGACGCTTGGGGCCATTGCGCGGGTTGGGGACGATGGGAGCGCCTCGCTGTATCCTGGGGACTATACACTGCTGCTGGATGTGCCCACAGCGGTTACGTTCCACTTCAGCTTGACGGGGACCCAGGCGCAGATTACGAATTGGCCTGCGGCGTCGTGAAGAAATTGCGGGTTGACAACTTTCTTGTTGCTCATTTGTATTATTGGGTTTTTTATCATCTTCCGCGCAATGTTTTTGAAATCCTGAACGGTGGAAAAAGTTCTGTTGTCGGCCTAAAATCGGAACTTTACGACAGTCTTGTGGCATGTGGCAGCCGCGATGTCATCTATGACGCCTTTGCAGACAGTGATCCGCGCGCTTAAAGAGGCGACTTCTTCTGCTGCCTGGCCAGCTCTGGACGCCCACAGACGCCAACTGGACGCATTCCTCGGCGACGCCCGCCGTCAATCGGACCGTGGTACCGTGGTGTCCAGCAAGTAGCGCGAAGGAGACCCGAAGGAGATGCACAAAGCAGAATTGGATCCGATGATCACACACGGAATTAATTTGCGGAATAATAAGTTATGGGCTCGTCCGCCTATACTGCAGTGCATGGAATGCACAGAATATCCGTGAGGAGTTGGTGAATATTGCGGGCCTCGGAATAATAAGAATATATGTGAAGCACAGTCCGCCCTTTATGCGGGAGGGCTGATCGACGTCATCACCAACTCGCGCTTGTTCCTGTAATTGTACCACGCCGTCCATCTTCTTCTTCCGAGCCCTTTTCGTCTCTATCTTCACAGAAGTCGGCTTGCGAGAGTCCTGGCAACAAAAGAGGGTGAATAGCCTGTAAATTTAATGGCAGACGACCCCCCGCCCCGCACCCGGACGTCTCCGCCCCCCGCTGATCCCGCCCCGAAACCCCCCGCGTCCAAGGACCCAAATCCTGAGACTCCGCGCTCTCCCCCACCCCCAGCTGATTCCGAGTCTGTCCCCGATCCCCCTGCAAAGTCTGAGGCACGCCACCGCCGTTATCTCGACTGAGATCGCATAATTAATAGTTATCTGGCATCGGCAGGCAATCGACATGGATATCTTCAGCCAGATCCTCGAGCTCGACGAGGACGGCACCTATGACTTCTCTAAGGAGATGGTCGTCGCCTACTTCTCCCAAGCCACCACGACCTTCAGCGACATGGACAAAGCAATGTACGTCCCCCGCTTTCGCGCCATGTCGCCGTCCTCAGCGCGCGCAGGGCGGACGAAAAGCTCCCGGAGCTCTCGGCCCTCGGCCACTTCCTCAAAGGCTCGTCCGCCGCGCTCGGTATCAGCAAGGTCCAGGCCACGTGCGAGAAGATGCAGCACTACGGCGCGCTGCGCGACGAGGCCGCGGACAAGGACCTCAAGGCCGACGAAGCCCTCTCCAAGATCAGCGCCCTGCTCGTCGAGGTCAAGGCCGAGTACGCCGATGCGGAGAGGTGGCTCAAGAAGTGGTACGAGGACAAGAACGAGAGCTTTGAAGGGGTCAAGCCGTGAATGTGGTGATGTTTGCGGCGATGCTGCTTTCTCCGCCCGCTGGCTCTCCGCGCACATCCCGCCCGATGCTCCCCGATCCCCGTCGTCTGTCCTTCCGCCCGCGAGAGTAGACGCCGGCCCTAGATTCGCGCTGTACCCCGCCTCCCGGCCTATGCTGTGTTTTATCGTTGTACGCTTTCGACGGATCTCTCATCATACTCATACCTATCCTCTCCTCGCATATTAATCTCTTTTATTCTACTTACCTCGGGAGAGAATTCTCTTCCGTTCTGTGCAAGCCTGACGTTCCCTTACAAGATCCTACTCTTCGACGAGCTTCCTGGTTTGTCTCGCAACGATGGTCTACTCCTTGTCATCGGGTTTTCTTGCACGCGGCCCGATCTTCCAGCGCTTCCTCGAAATTTACTCTGTGCGAAACTCGTCTCTGCCCTTGGAGTCGCTGATATTGCCCTCATGCATCCTTGTGTTCTTAGCTCTCGATTCTGGACTCGATACGGCCCTTCTCGCATCACATTGTCTATTCTGGGGATGAGCAATTTGGATTTGCGGGCTTGGTGTATGTGGCGGCGGCGGCGTTCGCTCTCAGGCTTGGACTTGCCCAACTCCCGTCGATCTTCCCTCAAAGCTGTATAAGCGGGAGATTCGACCCTGATTTATCGGTACAAACACACAGAGGTTTTCGCCTTTTCTTTCGGACTTTGCGTGCTACCGTAGCCGCAGAGATCTTGGATCGTTCAGGTCGTGTGCCGCCCGCTGGGCGCAGCCTCGGCCGAAAATTCAGGTCGCCGTGGAATCGATCTTCGCTTATAAACAGCATTCCTTGAATCCTTCCCTTGCGTTCCAATCGCGATCAAGATCGGGGGTGTATTCTGCGTTTTTGTGCGGCGTTCTCCGGTGAGCCTCACGCGACCCCAATTTTCATGGTACATACAACGTGCGCGCGGGGGTAAGATCGCTATAGGCGGCGCCAGGGCCCCTGGAAAGAACGCCTGGATGGCCTAGCCACTCCTTCCGGCGACGGTAGGCATTTTATCTTTACTTTCGGCGTTGCCTGGGCCCGGCTTAGTGCTGCCGTCGAACAGTGTATTTTGGCTAGCGCTTCACAAGTAAAAACCTCTCCCTCGCGGGGAACATAAATTCTCCTGTGTTCTGCTCAGATGCAGTTCGTGGTTAGGAACATCCTGGACAGCGCACCAAGGAAAAATCCTGATTGATTGATGGAACGAATACACCGAATCGACTCGATTGGGAGAATCTCGCATCAGATCGTCTCGATGGACATCAGGGTGATGTCATTGACGGCCGTGAGAGACACGGGGTTTATTTTGGACCAGCAACTTTTACAAGGCGGATATATTGCACAGAGCTCTGCATATGTACTTTTTGCGCCAGCATATTGGTAACTACAAAATACGCGCGGAAGACATACTGCTAGGGCTTGAGTCAGTTTTATACTTCAACTCGACCTTTTGGACGTCAAGAGTTCAAAACCATCAATTATTCCCCGACGCCTACCACCTAATATCTCTTTCCTCTGCTCGACTACCACAGACTACCACGCAGTAATGGTTCACATCCCTTCGCTGTGAATCCTGCGCGCCCATTTGTATTGATTAATGGACCACAGACCCCCATTGCGCGAGTGGGTTCAGACTCCGCGGGCACCATCGACGTCGCGGCGTTCAACCAGATTCTCGACCTCGACGACGACGACACGCACGCGTACTCCAAGGACATGATTGTCATGTACTTTGCCCAGGCGCCCAAGGCGTTCGCGGAGATGGACGCCGCACTGTACGTCGCGTTCCTGCGGCCGCTCGCCGTCGCACACACTGATCGAATATATAATGTATTATAGAGCAGCAACGGACCTGCGCACGCTCGCGGATCTCGCGCACTTCCTCATGGGGTCGTCTGCAGCGCTCGGCATCGCGCGCGTCGCCGCGACGTGTGCGCGCATGGAGGGCGTCGGCGAGGCGAGTCTCAAAGCAGGCGCCGCGGCAGCGGAGGGCAAGGACCCTGGGCGCGCGGGGGCGCTGGAGCAGATCGGCGCGCTGTTGAGAGAGGTGAAGCGCGAGTACGCGGACGCGGAGACGTGGCTGCGGCGCTGGTACACGGACCATGGGCAGAAATTTGATGAGGCGAAGCCGCCGGAGACGGAGGAGGCCGCGGAGGGCTCTGGGCTTGAGCCGAAATCAGACATCGCAGAGGCAGTGGACGCCCCGCCCCAGCCGCCGCCTAAAAATGCTACGTCACTCGACGATACAGAGACATCGAAGCAACCTCTTAGCACCGCATGAACTGTTGACCACCCTACTCTACAACTCTTTGGACCACAACGCCTGACCACGATTGTAACGACATTTCATCTAGTACCTCGGATATGCGGATTTCCACTGTATTTTTTACCAGATGTTGGCCTGCCCCAAAATATCTACAAGTCTTGTATGAGCTGTGATTATTTATTTCCTGCATCTACCGCCCATCTATGACCGCCGCGCGAAGGTAAGGGAGATCATAGTATGCTTTTTAGCCTTTGGGATTGACGTATAACTCCGGCCAGCCGTAGAGGTGTCGGATAATGGAGGAATGGTCCACTGGCGCCGATGCAAGAAATGTTGGCCATCGCGCAAAGAAAAGGGGGCCGCGACTCGTAGTCGTCGGGAACAGCCGCCGCCTCGCCGCCTCCCGCAGGCGAAAGGTACCGTACGGACGCATCGGATGAATAGAAACGAGTATTCGGGCCCCGGATGATGGATCTCGTTGATAACACTGAACAAGTAAGACGCAGAAGCCTTTTTGGGGGGTGTTGTGGGCCCTTGCTGAGACACTTGCTTTGATCTTCATTTACGAACGACTATTGTTTGGTTCTCACAGATCCCCCGACAGTGATAAGGGTCCGGCAAGAGTGCAAGATGGTTCGGATGTCGCGGAGTCTCTCAGTGGAGGATTTTTTGCCCAAGACCTGAGTCACAGGGAAAGTGAAAGGTCAACATCAGACCAACGATTGTGGACTTCTGGTGCCACAGAACGACGCTCAAGGGTTTAGACTCCCAGAGGCAGAATAGACGTCGACAATTCCTTTCCACGACAAATCCGGTATCTTGTATCTTGGGTTGCGAAGATTTACACAGTTTCTGTGTCACGCCTTCCTCGGGGAGATTGTACAGGGGTGTGTTTTTCTCCTTGACGATGCCCTAGAGGACCTTGAATGGTATCCGTTTGAGACCAGTAGACTGTCGATCTAGCGGCTGAATTGCCCTGGTCCTCAAAGAAATTAGGTCCTACGAACAAGTGAGTGTGCCGAGATATCCGTTTAGCCGCGATCCTGGGTGCCCTCTTGGAATCTGGATCGAATAAAAGACCAGGAAAAGACTCTGAAAAAAAATGTTTTCGAGGGAAATTCAGAACGGTGGTCGAAAAATTGGGATGACTAGGGCACTTCGGTCAGCTCACGCTCCAGAATATTGCGAGTATCAGGAGCGCCGAATATGTGACTGCGAGCTTCCGAGGAGGCAGAGGAAGCAAGAGGGATGCTGCCGGGCCGGAGTTTGCCGGGATCTGAACACCAACAGCGAGCTCTGACATCCAATGTCATTCACCTTGATCCCTACCGCCCGCCCCTTTGCCTTCGACCACAAGGACGCGTCAGTCCAATCCGAGAAGAACACCCAATCCCCACAAATTTCATGCCGGACCTCCCTGACGAGATCATTTCCGAAATTCTCTCACCTGCGCTCAGAGTTTCGGACGACGCCTTTAGCTCTACATCTGCAATCTCCCCCTTCCTTTCGAGGTCCGAGTCGAGCTCGAGCTTTCTTCTGGTCAACAAGGCTTGGCTCCGCGTAGGCACACCACTTCTCTACCATGTTGTGGTTCTGCGCTCGAAGGCCCAAGCTAAAGCATTGGCGGTGGCCTTGACATCGAACCCTGTGCTTGGCGGTTTTATTCGGAAACTGCGCGTCGAGGTAAATTTAGGCGCGCGCATCAACCAGGGCATCCTAACCACAAGCCACACTGCTAGGGCGGATTCGCTATTTCTCTGCTCAAAATCCTCCAGGCATCGACGAATCTCACTGACCTCTTCATCACCCTAAACGTCGAGCGCCCGGACAATGCCTGCGGCCTGTGCCGCGGTCTACCTTCGATCAACCCTGTTCGCGTCATCTTGGCTGGAAATGCTGACTATCGGCAACTTTCGATGGAAGCGGAGACGCTCCTCGAAGGACTCGCGAAGTGTATCCGAAATTGGACGAAAATGGTACTTCGCCCGGGCCTCTCTCTATCGCCGTTCCCTTACCCAAAACATTAGGCCGTGTTTGAGACAGACTTTCGTCGACTGTCGTGGAAACTCACCGACGCATTATGCAAAGCTCCAAACCTTGCGACGCTGGTGGCCTCAAATCCTCCGCACAATTCGATACTGGGATATGATTCGATGCAGATCATCGCCAAGAACCCATCCCTCAAACGTCTCATAATCAAGGACCGAGACTCCATTCCTTTGAATATACGACAATACATCGTTGCTACGGCGCAACATGATGAAAGAGTCAAGGCGCTTTTAAACTTCCCAGATGATTGGTAACTAGAATTTTCTTCCCTCCGCCTTTCTCACCATATGTAGGGCATTGGATGACACTATTCCCTTTGTGTACCCCGCGCGACTTTCTGGTGATCCGGTACAAGAGGATGTCATCTGGAATCGTATCCTCTACTTCGCATTGTACCGCCCCTCGAAACTCGAAGCACGTCTAGGCAAGGTGGCGGTGCCGCGTGATCGTTTTGGTTACATAGCGCCTCTCCTCGTCTGCAAGAAATTCGCGGTAAGCCCCCTGGTCAAAATAATAATAATATGCAGCCATTGATTCCTTCTCAAATCAACTCAGCGCCTCGGCCTCCCGCATCTCTGCACTAATCTGATGTTGAATAGGGCTGTTGCCCTAAGATCTTTTGCACGTCGACTTTCCGAGCAACCTTCTCTGGGTCTGCACGTTCGGTCGGTCGCCGCCACCGTTGCATCTGTTCACGACTTGCCCTGGTTCCAAGCCATAATCTCTAAAATCCCAGCCCTGCTAGAGCTATATGGCAATCAACAATTTCTGCCGATATCCTGGTCGTCATTCAATGACCTGGGCCATTCTTTCGGCGCCACTCTCACCACCTTTCATGGAGTGCCTGTTGCGGAATCCCCCCAAACAGCAAGCCCTGCGGTCTTTAACTTGTTTCCTCGGATGCAGAGCTTCGCTTGGGACTCTATAACCGCGTTCCAGACCCAGCCACAATCGACTCCGATTGGAACTTTTGAAAATCTCGTCCACCTCATCATTAACTACTTTCATTCGTCCTTTTTCGATGTGCTGTCCCATATGGAGTACGTCGCAACTTTCTCAATCCTAATAATTAGTTCCCGGGTCGCTGAATCGCACTAGATTACCGTCGCTGCGAACCACGGCTTTTTCTGCGGAAGCGGAAGGCGGCTTCCCTTTCTTCCAAAGGCATGGAAAAAAGCTCGAGCAGTTGACAGTCTCCGTCCTGCAGCTAAAGGACCCCGAGCTCGTCATCTTTGCCACCTGTCCCTCAATCACTGTTCTCCGGATCTCATGTAGCCCGAAGGTATATAGGCACACAACGAGCTCCGCGAAACTTCCGGTTCACCATTCGCTCTAGACCGTTATTGACGCCTCCAGCCTCACTCCCCCTGACAAACATGTATCCCTCGAGCGCATCATCTTTAGCGTCGCCCCTTACGGCATGAAACGCGCCCTTCGAACTTCGTTAGGCCCCTTTTTTACCTCTCTCGACATTACACCGTTCCCGGCGCTCCGATGGATGGAGCATCCAGAGTGTATTTGGCCCACGAACGAGTACGTCTCCCTTACCTTCTAATCGATATATGGACTCAAAAGTTATAGCCGTGAGATATCCAAGAGCTATTGGGTGAAATGGGCAGAATCCCTGTTGGATCGGGATATCCATTTGGTCGATCCGGAAGGTGTCCCATGGCGACCCAGATTGAAGTATATTCCCGAATCCAAGAACTGAGCACAACGAGGGGTTCTAGTGCGATAGTATTTATTCTTGACTGGGAAGACCTCGCTAGAGACGGAAGGACAAAGATGGCAAACCGGGTACTGGCTGATAGGTCGTGTTTCACTCTGAAGTGATGCATAGTTTTGATACCCTGTGCTGCGCCAAAATCGAAAGGAACGAAACAACCAAGGTCGGCAGAGGGTCTGTATTACAGCGAAATTTGGCTGTTGATACAGTGGTCATCTATGTATATCGCTGATCAGTCTACGTTGAAATTTCTATTTCCAATATATGTATCCCATTCGCCGAGATTCCTGCAATCATTAAGTTTACTGGGATAGGATGAATGTGTTGTGCTCACGCGATGTCGGTGGGAACAGCCATCCACATGGACATGAGTTCATCGTCGAATGCGCCATTCATGGCGGTCAAGTGGTCTGTGTCTGCGAGGAGCTGTTCGATGGACATTCCTGGTTTAAGTCGGGGTGATCGACCGCGGTCCGAGAGTTCGGGGAATGGCTCGAAGAAGGAACCTTGGTTCAGTTTACCGCTGTCAAGGCGTTGGCCGTGGGACGGGACAGATGCAGGTTCACCGCTTGCTGGATAGTTGACGGGTAGGGGATCAAGAGATCGCAGTTCTCGAAGTAGTTCCCATAGTCTACCTATAGGTTGGAACCTGTAACTTGGTGTAAAACCCTGTAGACGTGGCAGCAGAGGGCGTATACCTGGATTCCATCAACTTCAAAAGCTCCATCGCCGTTTCGATAAGGTTCGAGTCCTTGTCCGTAGCCATCGAGCGGCCACTACGCTTGGTTCCGAACGAATTTAAAACGAGGATGATGCCTGAGATAAAGACTGCGTTCTGGTTGAAAAGGATGGTGCACAATTGGTCTCAACTAAATAAGCCAGTGACGTACAGCAACAGTGGGGAAAGGTTGTCCTTGCCGTTCGTCGAGCCAACCACGTGCGATACGGAGGACTGTGCGGGCGGCGCTCGTGCAAATAGAGAGTGACGGGGCTGCCAGTGCGTGCATCTTGTGGATGTAAGGCCGATGGATCTAGACAACCCTCAGTTAGGTCGGCCCAACTGCGAGTGGAACCCTACCATTATCTGAATTTGGTAGTACGTTACGTGCAGGACGACACTTTGGTCGAAGAAGATACCTTGTGGAGGACTGTCGGGATCCCATCGAACTGCAAACAACATCAGAACCCACGAAGAAGCAGAAATATCATTGCGTACGATGAGCTGGGATGGAATCTAGAAAGTCATTCATGGCCGAGTCGAGCTCAGCTACAGTGTTGTGCTCCCACTCTGAGCCGGCCCAACCCAAACATATTTTCGTCTCTTTCGAGGCAAACAACCGCCGCATCACATCTCCCAAAATCTTGCATAGCTTGGCTTGATGCACCAAGTAAGATCCAACTGAAGGCTTTCCTAACGGCTGTACGAATCCTCGGTCCCAGTAGTCATCGTCAATTTCGAGCGTGAGGTCAACGTCGTAATTTTCAAGGGTAATAGCGGGTGGACTTCCGTTAAAAATGCAGTACTTCCCATCCAGAAACGCATAGCACCTAGACCGCGACCGTGAGGCAAAGAGATAGTGAACCTAACTGTAAACCATACCAAAACACACGTCTCCACAACTCAGTTTGATAGCTCGCATGGCGGCCCTCGCGTTTTTGACGGTATTCACCGCGTAGTTGCAGGAAACTGATACCGAGACCCTAGTAAGTGGATTTAAAAAGCGAGTGTGTTACAGTGTGGCTAATGGCATACCGTATATACGGCGGAGATTTCAGGACGAGACGTGCCCAGCGTAAACACGGACATGAGCTGATGCGGAACGAATGAGTGTCGTGAACAGCGGATAGAGAGTGCAGGCAATACACAATAGGTCTGAATCTCGTATAACGTCGGCTCAAATGGTTTTCGGAGTCGTATTTGAATTTGATTTGCAAACTTCCAGCCAGCGGAAAGGGATGTATTGTCGCCCGTCACAAAGACACGAGGGTCGTCCGAGTACTAAGAGCAAGAGGTGTTGAACGAGAAGCCGCGGAAATTAGTGGTTTACCCACCCGCGACGCGACGGCCAAGGCCGAGATTAGAAGTCCACCGAATTCGGAATCCTGCCGGTGAAGCCCTTCGGCAACGGACCGCTCGAATGAAGGACGGTGGAGAACGGGGATAGTTGGATGTACGTTAGTGAAATAGAGTTGGAGGAGAGAAGTCATCAAGTCATCATCAGGATAGATATAATATTGCGGTCGCCCATCATAGGCGTCCTTCTCCCACTAGAGATACTATCAACGACAGGTCCGAGTTGGTTCGAGACGACTCGCCGGTAGCATGTCCCAGAATAAGTGGCGCCGTGCGTAGGATGGCACCGGACCTCCTAGATGCTCTTCTTTTGCCTGGATGTAAGGTAAACAACGAAACCTCTCCGCAGCTGTGCCCTTACCGCCATAGCCTGACTGGCGAGCCCGAAAGTACCGGCCGGTTTGAAAATTTTGTTTTGCATTGATTCCAAAGAAAATTGCTGAAAACGTGACGCGAGTTCGTTGCCTGTTATGTCGTCGTCGTCGTCGGACTGTTTATTTGTAGATGTCGAGATATAGCTCTGCCGGTGAAAAAGGGAGTCGCTCTCATAAGGACCATTGACTTGGGTTTGACAGAGCGAACAAATGGACAGGGATCGCAATTTCGCCTTTAGAGACAGGTTTTCGTTCCTCAAGGACGCGCTTTCAATCTCCAGCGACGTGTTCTCGCTCTTCAAGGACGTGTTCTCGCTCTTCAGGGACATGTTTTCGCTCCTCAAGGACGCGTTGTCCTTATTTGCATCGTCAATGGACCTCGAGTGAAGCATGAACAATCTGGAGATTCTCTCGGAAATCTCGCATACACATGCCCGCGTTTCACCGAGGGCCGCACATATGTGCATGGCGAATTGAAGCACCGGCAGTTCGTGCAACTTTCTGCGGTATTGAGACCGTCACCTGGGATACAATAAATTGCAGTGAATGTGAACTAGGCATTCTCACATCGAACTAGGGACAGTCAGTTGGAATAATGCGATTATTGAACTGCCACAGACTTTTGCGTCGACGGCACGCGTCGCACCTAGCGGAACTCAGTGGCAAGTTCAGGCAGGTGGGAGGTAAAGACATACGCGCGAAGTCCTTTTATTTTAATCGGCGCAGTGGACGTCGCAGCTCGAAACTCTTCATCGTTGCTCATGGGTGAGTCAAAGGAGCCTGAGTCGGGTGCGCCGGCCCGACACGCCAATGAATTGCGCTAGTCTCTCTTGACAGACAATGACACTCGTAACCTCGTTCTATAGTCTGTTAGTTACCGCGGTCTGATTACCGTTAGGTCGCCTTATTATGTAATGATGGAAGATACACGTACAAACAAATCATTGACTCCGACGCGTATCCACGCGTTGGACGCGTTATCCACCGTCTCTGAGGCCCCGAACCACCCTCCAGATGTCGATCTTTACGAATCTAGACCCTGCGGACTTTTATGGAACACCACCCGCCCGCAAAGCCAAACCACGCACCGTCTTTGCCCCTCCGGCTACTCCCACTGTATCCAGCACCCCCGCGCCTGCTTCCTCACAAAAGCGGCTTCGTGCCCCCCGCAGGACCAAATGGGAGAAGATGAATGATATTTTAGGCCATATAACAAAGGATATGGACGGTCTCGGAAACTTCCTCGAGCTCCTATTTTACCGTCGACCGCACGGACAAAAAGACCTTCGAACTAAGCGGCACAAGGCAATGGTTACCGCCTTCCTTGGTGGACAAACCAACGTGAAAATGGGTCACATAATTGACCTCATATACCACCATCGCCAGAGCCAGCCGCCGCCACACTCACCGCAACGGGATCTTGCATTTTCGTCTAAAGTCCCCCATACCGAGATTTCCTTTGCACGTCCAAGTCTGTCGAGTTGGGCTCTGGTCCTCGTGGGAGAAGAGGCACGCAAACAAATCGAAAAACTCACCCACAACGATCCAACGGATCCCGCCGACGTGACACAAGTTCGTGCGTCAACGAATGGTCGTGTCGCAGATGCCGTCCTTGCAGATTGGGATACACTGGAGCAAAATCTCAGCATTCCTAAAATTGCAGTCAAGTACAAGAGGCGGGGGCCCGTACCGTGGTACCTTACCGAGATGATGGCCGCTCCGACAAAAGGGGGGGTTATCGTAGTGAGACAAAGGCGACCACATCCAACGGTGTGTAATTTGCTTATCAATTGAACACTGGACTAATTTCATTGTCAGATTCAAGTTGGGGCCATTAGCAGTTTCGTACTCTCTCGGAATCGATACGCCAGCGGTTATCTCGCACTACCACTCGCAATCTGGCAGTTTGCGTGTAAATCCCACGTCGACGAGAAAAGGATTTTTAGTCGATTTGGTTTCACCGTCCATGACACGACCGCTCGTTCCTGTTTGGATTCTCTGACAACAACGAGTATGCAACACCTCCGCCAGGATATTGCAGATGGAATAGCCGTCGGAGAAATGCGCTGGCAGTATGTCCTGGATAATGTCCAGGAATGGTGTCGGCAACGCGATCTCCGACTCGGACGGCAGGATGTTCTCAAAGTCGGCTGCGCGGCCACAGCAATTTTATTGGAGGATTGTGCTCCCGGGGCGTTCAACCTCCAGGATCACCTCGACCGTGTTATGGAGCAGAAACGCAAAAAGATGACCACGGAATCATTATACGCTGATATTGATTGGGACTGGATTCACCGACTCACCGCATTACACTGGGTTCTCATCCTGGTCACATTTATTCCCCAACTCGCCCACCTTCGCACCGCCGTTCGGGCAGCGCTGAAATCCCCAGAAATGACCAAACTTCGGTTGCGTCTTCGGAAAAGTGTCGGACAACCTCTCGGGACCAACGGAGAGCGCGAGACAGAGACACAGGGCATGTTCCGTGCAATGCTGGATTTCGAGGCTCAAATGGGTCTCGACGAGAAAGCGTTCGAGGGCTTAATCATTACCCCTCGCGGTGACGGAGCATCCATTGCCGCTATGTGGCGGATTAAAAAATATCTGTCGGCGCATCCAAATCACTACAAGGCCTTTCGAAATCGTGTTCCTGCAGGCCCAGAGATCTGGCATACGCGGTGGACAAAGCTGAGTTCGATTGCAGGCAACCACTATGGTCCTACAACCGCAATAGATCCCTCATCGTTGTCCAAGAGTTCCACCGCCGCCGGTGCCAAGCGCCCAACGGATTTGAAGAAAGTTGACTTTTGGCTTACATCAAGAAGTATGACGTTGTTCTTCGAAGCCCGAGTCCTCGATTGCTGGCGGTAAGCTCAATTGAATATATGAGGAGATTGTTACTGACCTTGAGAGTTGTGTAGGATTTTTTTCGGCGCCAGTGATATCATTACGCACTTCGAATCCACAACCGTCACGCTCCCAAATTTCGAAACCTTGTGGGCCAACGCACAGACATTAGTACGTCGTTATGCGTCTCAAGAAGCGTACAAACAGGCCCTTTCCCGCGATTTTGCTGAATCCTCCAGCGAAACAATGAAGGTCCCTCGCGGCACACCTTGGACCGCACCTGTTGACCCGAATCTCGCGCTAGACGAAGAAGGGCCAGATAATCCTGCTGATGCTGAAGAACCAGTAAATGAACCGGGTGACGTTTTTGTTGAGCCAGAAGAGGAGGTCGTGGATGAGCTGTCCGACGCCGAGGAGAGCGGGAAGAAGAAGAAGCACAAGAAAAAGAAGCACGTCGAGGCACCCGACTTTTCCGGTGATCGCACTCTTGCCAATGAATGCCTCTTCCTTCAAGACATGGGTTGGTGGGTCGTTGCTGCAAATGCGGTCCCGGACGGGGAAATAGGTACGCTTTGGGAAATTATGAAGGTAAGACTGTATTCATTCTATATTTCCGCGTACGAGACTCACCGTGTATTAGATATGGATCTTTGGGTTCTCGGGTTCAACCAACCGCAACTATGCGAGTTATCTCCTCGAGACATACTGTTTGCACAAGTACGAGGCCTCAAAGGCCTTCTCCGACGCCATGTTCAACAACTGGCTGGTGAGCTTCGGCGGGAAAAAATTCACCGAGATCGATTTCTCGCAGGAGGACTTCAACAAATGGTTGGAAGACATGGTCGAACATAAGGGCGGTGATTTCGACGACCATTTTTATCGCCACACCCTCGCGCCAAATGTTAAGCATTTCCTACAGTTCAAGGAGCAACTTACAGATGGCTTTCAAATTAAACGGCGCGGCAAAACCCACGGTGCACCGCATCTACGCAACGAGTTCCAACAATTACTTCGCATGTACAAAGAGGACGAGCTCCACTTATTCCGCCCTGGTCGCACGATGGGACATGCCGCTGTCAATTACTTGGAGCGCGGTTACGAACGCCTGGAGGACGGGCGTATGGATTATTTCATTCAGCAGAGCACCGCCTACTCGGATATTATGATCGATGTCCTCAAGCCGCCGACGGATACCGTTACCCCGCCCGGTTCCTATCCCGAGGAAGAGTTGGACGAGATGATTCAATACGCCATTGATCATCCCGAATTATTCCCAGATCCATTTCCTGATGACATTGACGAGGACGATGACTTACCGGACGATGAAGATGGTGCTCGTGCGGCCGGAGACCCAGGAATTCACGGTCTCGATTATTCGGATGAGGAAGGTGGAGATGAGAATGATTCAGAAGGAAATGAATCAGAGAGCGAGGAGGAGGAAGTTGAGCCGAATTTATTCGTTGAAGAAGAGGATTACAGTACGGACGAAGAACATTATATATAAATTAAGATACCGTGTTTTCTTCATCCGTGCGACGACCCCGTGTGCGCGACCGATTGGAATATTGAGGCCGAAACGATTCGGAAACAGCCGCGGCACTGAGCTGGACAGCTCGAGGACGTTTAGGCTTCGCCTCGTTGGTGCTATCGTGCAAGGCCTTGCGCTTGAGTGGTGCAGGCTTCGGATGTGCGATGATTTTCTCCGCAGTGACTGCCTCCTCTTCATCGCTTTCCTCCTCCTCGGCATTTGACATGTTCTCGTCCTCCGAAAGAGTAGCGCGGCGCTTGGCCTGCGCCTTCGCACGGTTGGCGGCGTTCTTCTGCAAACGTGCAGCCTCGAACTCAAGCTCAAATGTTGCCTGCAGGCCATCAATGAGCTCTACAAGTGCGGCGCCGTGACGTTCGTGATGTTTCCACTTCGGAATGGCGGCGACGAGAGTTGTTGTGGAAGAGATGGAAAAGAAATTGTCCAGAGTCGAAGTTATGCTGGGGTTGGGGAAGTAGGAGGAGGCAGGAGTGTATCCATGCGAGACTCGGCCGCGCTCCGCCTTCTGTACGCGCTCCTTGAAAAGTCGAAGCTCAGCCTCGGCGGTAACGCGCATCGCCTTGGTCAATTTGCGCGATTTGTTTGGTGCGGAAGGCGCGACGGCACCTGTCGTTGGAGCTTGGGAGACGAAGGGGGTGAGGGCTGGGGTACCAAATGGAAGAGGGGAAGGGGGGAAAAAAAGCGGGCCGATGAAGCGCGGCAAACAATTGCCGCAGGGAAGGTGGCGATGAGCCAATACAGTCGAGGAGGGCCGATGACCCCGTGTTACCGAACATTTTGTTGAAGAATACGGCTAGGCATTCCCTGGCGGTAATCATGAGCGCCTTTTCGTTATTCATTGTTGTTAAACTCTTGGTATTCGATTTCGCCTTCGCGCGGCGGGCCGGATCTTCAAGGCAACACAATTAATTTCCATGAACCGAGAGCAGTACGTGGATTGCTTACCTTGGGCGAGATATTTTTCTGCCGACTTGTATGCACTGGATTGAACAAAGACGACTGCGCGCCCATTCAAGGCCGGGTCACGGGCCACCCTGCCGGCTTCCTGAAGGGTCTGTGCAACAGTCTTCGGTAGACCAAGAATAAGGCTATCGAGAAGGACACGGATGTTAAATCCCTGGCCGAACGCGACGGTGGCTACGACGATTTGACACTCGGGATCATCGCGTATCAGCCGAACCGTCTCCTCGTTCTCGTCTGGCCAGCACATCGCGTGGTAAAGGCGCACTCGTTTGAGACGCCGTGAGCCCGGAGGAAGGAGTCGGAGGAGGTAGACATAGACGCGCCAGCAGAGCTCGATGGTGGCGCAGTATATGATACATTTGCGATTATCCTTCAAGTACTGCAAGAGGTCAGGGAAATAGTCGCCCCCGAGCCCATGGGTGAGAGGGGAGAGAAGGAACTGCACGTTGGTGCGCTCGTTTGACCGCCGGACAAGATGGAACATGTCCTTTTGGAAACCGAGGGCGCGGCAGATGGATTGTGTGGGAGCTCCAGGCCGGAGGGTAGCGGTAAGAGCAGAAACAGAGATGTGCTGAGGGAGGCGGCCGCGGAGGAATGGTCCAATGTGCCGGAAGGAAGGCCGAAATTCGTCGCCCCACTCGTCAATCAAGTGAGTCTCGTCGACGGTAGCAAAAGAGATGTTCTCACGGAAAAGCCGTGAATCGGTGATAAACTCCCACTGCTTCTCCATCAAGTGCTCTGGATCTATGCAAACCACCGGCCATTGGCACTCGGCGATTTCTTCCTTCAGATTACGGCCACTTCTACGGGCTTCAGTAAGTGCCTCGCTCGTGCATGCTAAGCCCTTGACACCGTGGACAGAGAGCTCGGTGATCTGTAACATAAATTGAATACTCTTCCCACAGACGAGGATAGATAGGGATAGATGGTGTACCATATTTGCCGAGAGACCTTTCGTGGGCGAAATCACCAGACAGACAGGTTTCTTCTGATGACCGAAGCCGGAGTACGCTCCCGGGTTCTGGGCCACCTCCAGAAGTACGAGAATTGGAACGGTGAACAGCGCGGACTTGCCATCGCCGGTCGCGGTGATACAAAGCACATCTTCGCCGTCGAGGATCCAGGCGACGATTGTGAGCTGCCAGGTGAATAAACCGTCCTTCCAGCTGGGAATTTTTGCCTTGACGATGCGTTGAATGGTCGCATGGCCAAGAGGTGTTTGCCAGCGGCGGCCTCGAGACGGAGCCATCGAAAGACGCGCGTCGGGACAGCGCGTCAAGGTGATACGCGTCAACAAAGATTTGCCGACCGCAGCACGTGAGTACCCAAAACGGATGCTTATATAATAAGGCGACCTAACGGTAATCAAGGCGCGGTAACTAATAGACTAGAATTGCGCCGCAAAAAGAAACCCGCGCTTTTTCTCCCACGTCCATCGCCTCACTGTTTTTAGACTACCGCGACGTCCATAACTCAGACGAAAATCCGTGTCATGTCGCTAGTGGCCCTCCCGGCCGAACTTCTCTTGGATCTTCCGGATTTTCTCCATTCTCTCGAAGATCTTTGCTCTGTTTTCTCCACCTGTCGCACTCTCTTCCGGACATGCGCGAATCCTAATCCAAAGTTCATACCTCGACTTGCCGCCAATTCCGGGCGTGTGTTCTTCCGGCCCCATCCCCACCTTCTCATTGCCGCTACCGCCAGGCAGGTTGCGGATTGGGCTGTCCAAGATGACGAGCGGCGGTTCGCACTGGAGACTGCGATACAGGGCGGTGTGGACAAACTCCTGGAACTGGCAATCAATGTCTCGGAGCTCACCATGGACGACATTCGACAGTTATACACCTACAAATGCGACGTACTCAATCCCGTCAATCGGCGCCTCGACCTTGTGGCGGGCCCTGCGACCCTAAGTCCCATGACCGCGTGCAACGATCCCGAAACGACTTTATTGTCGTGGGTCATTTATGGAGAGCTTTTTCACCACTCCCTGGAGCTCGCCTATCTTCCACTTCCCCACTATAAACCTCTCAGCAGCGTCATCCGCTACAAGTGGTTTGTATACTGCATGCCTGACCGCAACAGCTTCAAATACCTGGAATTCGTTTCCAACGAAATACCACAGTTTTTCAAAAACTATGTCCAGGAGGATGACGACAGAGTCCAGCAGTTAAGTATGTCGGAAGCGCAGGATCAATTTCTCAATCCTTCGTCGTGGAGGGACGTCCTACATTCGACTCCATCCTTCCAGGCTGTTCACGCAGACGCCCAGGAAGTGTTCCTGTCATGCGTGATGCATATGGGGATGAAAAGTTTAGAGATGCTGGTCGTGGGAGGTCCAGAGAAGTTGAAGGACGATCTTGATCGTATCGCAAATAGGCTCTGCGGAGAGGTGTTCCAGAACGAGAAGCGGGATGGTCAGGATTGGGACGAATATGTTCACAGCAACGACGAACGTCTCCTCAAGTTTGTCGGTGACCGCTGGTTACACACTGCGTACACAAGTTTGGGATCCGACCTGCAGTTCACGCTTTGGTCGTCCTGGCCTAGAGAGGACGATGCAACTCCCCTGATGGAGGCGATTCGTAGTTCACCTCTTAAAATTACTGGACAATGATCCATCGTTAGCAGTCAATGCACATTACTCGAGGCAAAAGGACAACTCGAGGATTGACGCGAACTTCGATCGATCATATTGTTGACAGGTGTGGCTGTGTTGTGTCAAATTTTCTTTCTCCCAAAAGAATGACGCGCCCCGCACCGTCGCTGCCGCCTCCGAGCAAGAAGCGCAAAATACAGAACGATTCCGGATTCACGAAATCGATCCAACGCCTCGAGGAGCAGGTTATTTCCGCCGCCGCCGCCAATACCTCGTTAAATCCATTGGCGGACATCTTGGAGCTCGCATTCACCGCCGACGATGCGCAGGACACTTCAAAGGCTATTTATGCTTTATACAGGGTCTTTGTTATTCTAATAACCGGCGGTAAACTGACCACGGGTGGGGACGAAGCGGCCAAGGTCGTCAAAGCTTGGATATGGGACCGGCTGAATTCCTATGTCGATTTTCTATGTGGCCTCCTGAAAGACGAGGAAAAATTGCTGCGTGTACATATCCCTATCCTTCTGGTAGACTCGTTCCGTGCTTATGGAATTCTGTCCAGATATCCGCGCTGCAGATATTATTTTCGCTTCAAAAACATCTCTCGACGGCTGCCAGCTCTGAGTCGCGCCCTCAATTCCACGTCTCGCATTTCCGCAAGATTGTATCTTCCCTACTCTTATGTCCCACGTCTCGACGTGCCGCCCAGACTAGCAAGGGCGTCCTCGACGCCGACGTCCTCCATCTATTTCATGGAACGTGGTTCAGCATCCACGACGATGTGCGATGGTTTTTCCTGCGTGAAGCCGGGTACGCTATTCTCATCGGGCCTGAACGAATTAAAAAGCTCATACTTTACAGGTCGATTATCACCACCACATCCATCTCTGAGCATCCCGACCTGCCAGCGAATCTCTTGACAATCCTGGAAGGCCTCAATACCTTCCCCACCGAAAAGGCCGAGCTCAATGCGTGGTGGGTATCTGAAATAGGGGTAAAGCCACCGAAGCCGAGACCTTCCAAAAAGTCTTCCGGCGTGGACGATGTGTCCTCGGACGAAGAGGCGGACAAGGAGGATGCCGGCGAGGACGACGACTGGCGGAAATTCTTTGAGGAGGATACGTCGGCCAAAGACGCGGAAAAACCGAAAATACCGGGTGCGAGGCTGCATAAATTAACGCTGCATCAGTCGTTGCACTCGTTGCCGTCGCATCGGGCGGTTTTTACTCGCGTATGGCTGGCGCTACTGCCGAAACTGTCCGCGGTGCGGGACGTGGCAACGAGTAAAAGTTTGTCCCAGCGCGCGCTCAATGTGATGCATCGCGGTGTCATGCCTCATCTGACGCGGCCGGTGTTGATAATGGATTGGGTTGGTAATAGTGTTGACCTTGGTATGTGTTCGCCTCCGTTACCACTCTTTATGTGTTGCCTAATCATTCCATAGGTGGATCCATTGGGCTTCTTGCGCTCAACGCCCTTTTCGTGCTTATGAAGGAGTATAATTTGTAGGTTCTTTGCTCAGCCCTTTGGACGGCCACTCAATCGCGCTCGCAGAGATTATCCCTCGTTCTACACAAAGCTATATGCTTTCCTGGACCGAGACGTCTTGCATTCAAAACATCGCGCCCGGTTCTTCCGATTAACTGAGCTATTCCTCAGTTCGACGTATGTTTGTTCATTCTTCCTAATCGTACTCGCTTAACCCCATACTCAGACACATTCCCGCGACCCTCCTTGCTTCCTTCATCAAACGCCTCGCGCGCCTTTCGCTCTCCGCACCGCCAGCAGCGGTGATCATGATCATCCCATTTACCTACAATGTCCTCAAACGGCACCCGGCGCTCATGGCCATGATTCACCGCCCCGAAGGCTCCTCAGAGGATCCCTTTGACGCGATAGAACCGAACCCACTGCTCACCCACGCCATCGAGAGTTCGTTGTGGGAGCTCAATTCGCATCGGGAGCACTACCTCTCAGGGGTGTCGACGCTCACCAAGATCTTCTCGGAAGCGTTTACGAAGCCGAGTTATTCAATGGAGGATTTTTTGGATCATACCTATGGCACGGTAGGTGTTTCTTCGTCTTTGTTCGCGCGAAGAGGGCTCATGAGCATTGTAGTTGTTCGATGCGGATGCGAATCGGAAGATCAAGAAGGAGCCACCGGTGGCGGTGGAAATGGGGAAGGACCTTCATTTGTTTCCCCGGGAGGAAGAGGTATTGGGTGGGGATGTCGTTGCGGAGTTGTGGAGTTTTGCGGTTTAGTAGCCGAAAATTGAAGTTCACTGAACTACAAATGTGCTGCAAAAGAGTAAGAAAAAGCAGCGTGTTTGCGTCTCTATAGAGCGGAACCTTGCTGCCACTTGAAGGTCTGAAGATCTACGACTGAACCAAAACCCAACACAAGCGGACGTTGAACGCTTCTGCAGACTGAGTTTAAGCCATTGCAGGTTTCTCCACCCTCATAAGTACCACTTTTGTACAACGCGGTGATCCCAAACCTCCCGACATTGAGTTCTAGATCTTGCTGGATTTTTACTTAACATTTACCTCTACTTTTGAACCAACACCATTTCAACACCATTTCAACAATGAACTTTCCAGCAAGCAAGCTCCGTCGGAGCTACCTAGTGAAGAAGATTAAAAAAACAAAGTGAGCACCATAACTGAATGAAAAAGGACCCTGGCCGGGATTTGAACCCGGGACCCCGTGCATCAGAGCGAAGTCCCCAAAGCACGTATCATTCTACTAGACCACCAGAGCGACGAAGATTGTCAAAGTAAAATGTCTATACCTACCCCAACATCCTAAAATTATGTTCAATTTCACATTTCACAGCCACTGATAACAACTTAACAAGTGCGCGGAGATTTCTGATTGCCTCCAGGCCAACTCTTTGCCGCGTTGGTCGAAACTCGAGCGCTGGCTATAGCATGGACGGCCAACCATTGTCTTATGTGTATCCCGTCCGATCCCTCCTAAGCAGCTCTATTCAACGCTATGGCCAATCCGAGCTGGAGATGCTTGATGTTCAGCGTCGCCGTTCGACGAGCGAAAGTCGCCCTAAAGGCTGGAGTACAGAGTCTGCCCCCAGACCACGATCCCTTTCAGAGTCTTCGAGCACCCCCTCGCTCAAGCTCGGCGATCTTCCTTTAAAAGGAACCCGGAAACGGCGCAGTACAAAATCAAACTTCAGACACTTTCCTGGCGAGGACTCTGGACCAAATCTACGCCGTGTTTTCAGTACGATTTCAAATAACCAGCGTCCGCTGCCCCCCGATCGCCTCGCAAGCTTTTCTGCCTCTACTCCGGTAGCGGATGTCGCCTCTCCTGCGCCAGAGCCTAAATCCCCCACGAAGCCGCCGCCAGAACTTCGCGCCCGGCCGAAACAGGTTCCCGTCAGCAACGACCCGCTGCCACCGGAGGAAGTTCCCGACAAGGGCGAGTCCGAACCTTGGAATCTCTCCCGCCATGGCATTATCCGCCTCCCCACAATTCCGTCTGTACCCTCGCGTGGCAGTACTAGCAGAGACACTTTCCCCGCTTCAGCGACAGTGCTGGGTAGCATAACGGGCACGGGCCCTTCTGCTGGCCAGTCTGAGATATTGTTTCCCGGCTTTGCTCCCCCAAGCGACGATGTCCGCCATTCCTCCCGGCCCTCCGTCCCCGTCCAGCTCGTCCCCTTTGTTCAGGGTTCCGAATCTGCTCATGATCGACTTTTCGAGTCAAATGGCTCGTCGTCCACCCAGGTATCCGGCTCAGGCTCCGAGCATGCCTCCGATTCAGACGCCAGCAATGCTTATCTCCTCACCGTTCGTTTTGAGCACGTCCAGGACGAACACGGCCATCATGTCATTGTGGGCAGAGAGGGCAAACTGGCCCGTTGCGAAGACGAGGTGCGTATCTCACTAATCACCTTTTCTAAGCACTAAAGGATTTGCAGCCAATTCGTACGCCGGGTGCTGTGCAGGGATTCGGAGTTCTTATCGTTGTCGATGAGCTCGAGGATATTCTGCTCGTCCGTCAAGTCTCAGAGGTGCGTCTATCGACAATTAATCTGCTTATCACTTATTGTATTGCCCAGAATGCCGAAGAAATTCTCGGCCTCTCTCCGCGCTACCTGTTCTCCCTAGATTGCTTCACTGATGTCCTTCCCGATTCTCAGGCTGGAGTCCTCTGGGATAACATCCATTTTCTCCCTCGATCTGAGAACGCGGAGGAGGATGAAGAGGCATCGCCGCATGTGTTTTCGCTCTCCGGATGGGGAGCACCGGGAAGTAGCTCCCTTGACAACGAGGCTAGCGACGACCGTCGCTCATGGACTTGCTGGTGCGCGATGCACCGGCCGTCGGACGCAGGCGGGAATAATTCAGGGCTCATCATCTTGGAGTTCGAACTGGAGCGCGATTCGCTGAACCCCCTGTACCCTGTCCCAGACGCAATCCCAGATCCGAAATCGCCGGGTAGTACAACCGCTGCAAGTACGGCTGGGTCGCCACACGGCTCTGAGCACACAGTCACGGCTACGGACGATTCGCCGGCTCCGGTCTCGATCCCGCCTGCTGGGGCGGTCGAAGCAGATCTGATTCCTGTTTCCGCGGAGGGGCATGAGGAACCCAGCGTACCGACCGCGGAGGACATCTTGGAAAGCACAACCTCGCGCGCAAGACCGCTGCTTGCACTCGAACGTTTACGTCGCATCGCCCGTATCCATCCGGAAGAGAGCTCGGACAGCGCCTCTCCCCCGCCCTCAGAGACGCGTGGGCGCCGGGCGCAACGCGCTGGCGGTGGTGCGCCCGGCAGTGTTGGCATGATGGACGTGTTTGCTGTGATGGGGCAGCTCAATGAGCAGCTTGGAGACGCGCCGGACCTCCCGTCCTTTCTCCAGGTCGTGGTCGGTGTGATCAAAGACCTATCGCAATTCCACCGCGTGCTCGTATATCAGTTTGATGAGGCATGGAATGGTCAGGTATGAGCCGAACGAATTGCCGTGAGATTGGGGACTCATTACCGTGACCTTTCTAGGTCGTCGCAGAATTGCTGGACTGGGATAAAACCCATGAAATATTCCGGGGACTGCATTTTCCAGCAGCCGATATTCCAGCGCAGGTGCGTTGAACTTTCAAGCTGACAAAGATAATCTTATATTGTTGTGGCAATAGGCGAGACAGTTGTATGCGATCAGTGCGACTTTGAACCGTAATTCGATCTTCCTCACACTGACTATCCGCCAATAGACAAGGTCCGGTTACTATACGACCGCTCACAAAGTACTGCCCGAATTGTCGTGCGCAGTGCGGAGGACCTAAAGACGCCTCTGGTGCGTTCTGCTGTTCTTCATATTTGAAATTCACTTCAATTGTGTCGCAGAGCATGACCCATTGCTACTTACGTGCTGTGAGCCCAATCCATGTTAAATGTGTGTTCTGTATGGCATTTGCGCGAGCGGAGTCGTTGATAGGATGTGTGCAGATTTAGAAAACATGGGCGTGCGGGCTTCGATGTCTGTTGTGCGTGTCTTGATTTATTCTTCATACATACAAGTCACTTACACCTTGCAGTCGATCATGGCGTCCGGTCGGTTATGGGGGCTCGTGAGTTGTCACTCGTACGGTGCACAGGGCATGCGCGTGTCTTTTCCTGTGCGGCAAATCCTGCGCCTCATGAGCCAGTCAATATCGCGGAACATTGAGCGTCTCCATTACGCTCAACAGCTGTCGACGAGGAAACTGGTGCGCGAATACGCGAGATCATATTTGCGATACCAACGCTCAATATAGATCAATACGATGGCGTCCGAGTATCATCCTGTGGGTCAAGCTTTCGCACCTTTCGGATCCACCTCAACGGAGATTTCCATGAAATCTTTAGGCGGGATATATTGTAAGCGATGCTGATGACCTTCTGCGCCTGTTCGATGCAGATTTTGGAGTTCTTGTTGTTTGTGGCTTAATCAAGCTCCAACTCCTTCGTACTTAGGAGGTCTATGTAGATTGGAGGAGCTGCCAAGCTGCTGGGACCGATTGATCACGGACAGGAAATCCTCACCATGGCGGCGTATTTGCGAGTTAAACAGTTCACGTCAGTATCTTCGCCAACTCTTTCCTGCATCACACCCTAACTGTAAATCTCTCTCGTGCATCTTAACTGGAAACCAGCACGATCCAAATTTCGCACGCCATTACCAAAGATTTTGAAGACCTCGCGGAATTCGCGGGCCTCGAAGTCGTTGCCGGAATGCTCTGTGTGCCGTTATCCGCCGATGGGAAGGACTTCATTTGCGTCCTTCGTAAAGGGCAGCTGCAGCATGTGCGCTGGGCTGGGAATCCCAATACTAAAACCCGGCCGGACACCATGCTTGAACCGCGCAAGTCATTTTCGGTTTGGTCGGAAACCCAGGTCGGTCGGTGTCGCGCGTGGACGGACGAGCAGCTTGAGACGGCTGGCGTGCTCGCACTGGTGTACGGCAAGGTGCGCCATTCTATGTCGATTGACATTTGGGATTAGATTTAACCGCCGTCTAGTTCATCAAAGTGTGGAGGTTAAAGGAGAACGCGCTCCAGACGACCCGACTTACGAATTTACTGCTCTCAAATGCGTCGCACGAAGGTGAGTCGAAAATAAAACGTTCACTTATGGGGTTCTCACGCCCCTATCGCCAGTTCGAACCCCGTTGAACCACATCATTAAGTGCGTAATTTTTTTTACCGCCTTGTTTTGAAGGCGTATCTGATTTGTGGCCCCAGTTATGTGGAGATGGCACTCAACGGACCGTTGGATGATGAGACCCGCGACAATCTCAACCGCTCGCATGCTGCATCCAAGGTTCAACGCCTCTTGAATGAATTGGTACCGATCGAAACTCACGTCTTTCCACAGAGTCTGCTGTTCACGATCAATGACCTGTTGGTACGTTATCAGTGTATGTGGATTCAAGGTGACACACTTAGTTTATTTTGCAGGATCTGAGTCGCCTGGAGAGCGGACAGGAGACATCCAACAATGAGGCTTTCAATTTACGGGACACCATTGAGGATGCGACACATCTTTATCGCAGAGAGGCACAACGGCGAAATATTGCGTTCAAGATAGAGCTTGAAGATTCGCCGAAGACTGTCATTGGCGACGTGAAAAAGATTCGAACGGTGGTCCAAAATCTGACCGCTAATGCTTGTACGTGTATTTATTGTTGCTGACTTGACTTTCGGTGAACCGCCGCATAGTGAAGTACACGTCGGAAGGAACGATTACTGTTGGCTGCACGACGCTCGCGGACCCGGAAGGCGCACGCGGTCTGAATGAAACCGTCATCGAAATCGTCGTGGCAGATACCGGTTGTGGAATTGATGCGGAGAGCTTGGGGAGCATGTTTCGGGAGTTTGAGGAAGTCGAAACGATGGAGCTCAAGCCTATTTCCCGCAGCGATGCGGGACTGGGACTCGCAGTGGTGGTTAGGATAGTGGAGCAGTGCGTTGATGGTTCTTTATTTGTCGGGTTCGTTCGGCTTAACTCGTTCACAGGCTCGGTGGGCAGCTGAGGGTGGAGTCGAAGGTCGATGAGGGGAGTCGGTTCACGTTTTTAATCCCTCTAGCGTTGTCTGGAGACGGCAAAGAATTAGTGATGGCGCCACCAGCGGCGTCCAACAAATCACGCTCCCGGAGAGAGAGCTTGGATCCGGCGGCGGAGATTGAGTCTCTTGTGCAGGCCATAGCAGCCAGTCAAATCGCTATCCCATCCCCTCTTGGGGACTTTCGCAGACGAGCACAATCGCAGGCCTCTTCTGCTTCAGGGCCACGCGCAGCCTCCGTAATCTTCCCCGGGGTGTTCACTGTAGCAGACTCGAGTACACCAATTCGGCCGATCAAGGTCGACAGCTTTGCGACGCGAGCTGCTGCAATCAAGGAGGATCGCAAGCCGTCCTCGTTAGGCGAAAAAGCACCTGCGGACTGCCGGCCCGGTCAAATTGCCGGCCCCTCAAAGCTGAGACTGCTCGTCGTTGAGGTGAGATACATGAATCATGGTTGAGACAGCTTATAACGGGACGGACCTTGAAGGACAATGGTATCAACCGGGCAATCCTAGCCAAGCGGCTACGGCTCGATGGCCACGCTGTGGTGACGACGACAAATGGCCAAGAGGGACTGGACAAGGTCACCTCCGACCGGGCGTTTGATGCCATCCTCATGGATATCCAGCACGTAGTGTCCATTCTGCAACTAATGTCTACTAACGTGTGCAATAGGATGCCAATCTTGGATGGCTTCGGGGCGACCAAATGCATCCGAGCGTTGGAGAAATCATCCCCATCGCCAGATAACCTCCGTCTCTCCAGCCGCCTCAACGGGGGGCACACTCCTATCTTTGCCGTTTCTGCGAGTCTTGTAGAGCGTCAACGGGAGGCGATGGTGAACTGCGGGTTTGACGGCTGGATGCTCAAGCCGATTGACTTTAAACGACTGGGGGTCATTATGGCTAGCATTACGGATTTGGCACTGCGCCGGCCGAACGTTTATCGTCCGGGTTGCAGCTGGGAGGCAGGAGGGTGGTTAGTCGACCCACCAACCCCATCCCCGGATTGATGTCTACGATCTATGCAGGATTATATTTTACTTTGGGTATCTAGGATCATCATACCTATGCATGTATTATAGTGTAGACTGTAGCTTCAAAATTGTTGAGCAGGGGCACATGTGATGATGCAACAAAGAATATCGATGCGTGAGGCTCGGATATCGCGCGGTGATTGACAGGTGGTGGAGAATATCAGTGACGTCATGAGGTGATTGGGAAAACACCCTGAACGCGGTCGTGTCTCCATCTGCATGGACCATGGTCTTCTCCGACTCCGACCCAACGAGCTCATCGTCCTATGTCTACCCCGTCCGCTCCCTGCTAACTGGTAATATCCAGCGCTATACAAACCAGTTCGAGAGGGGCACTGTCGATATAAACGGTCGTCGTCCATCTGGCGGTGTGGGAGCACGTCCAGACTGGGCAAGGGATACTGGTCCCAAGTTACCTCGCCGCCGCTCCTTATCAGAGTCCTCCGCAACTCCTCCGCCTCAAAAGTCCACCGCTTCCCCTTCAAAACGAGCCCGCAAACGTCGTCATCGTTCCAGTATCGCATCCAACTTCAGGCACTTTCCTGGCGAGGACTCTGCGCCCAATCTGCGCCGTTCTTTCACAACCACCATTTCCAGCAGCAGCGAGCTGCCCCCTGACTACCTCGCCGTCCTTTCCACCTCCGCCTCGGTAACTGATGTTGCCTCGCCGGCCCCAGAACCGACACCCTTACGCGACCCCCCGCCAGAACTTCGCGCCCGCCCGAAGCAGTTTCCCGTCAGCGATGACCCCCTGCCACCAGAGGAAGTTCCTGACACGGGCGAGCCCGAGAGCTGGAATCTCGCCCAGTATAGCTTCGTCCACCTTCCTCCCATTTCGTCTTCGCCCTCGCGCGGCAGCAAAGCTACCTCTGTCATTTCACCGTCGATGCAGGGAAGTCAAAATAGTATAGGATTTCCAACGGGGCAGTCCAGAGAATCTTCCCCACGCATAACCGCCGCGGACGATAAACCCTTGCCCACCGACGGTTCCGACTCTGGCCAGCGCTCCGACTCTGGCCAGCAGTCCGACTCTGGCCCACGTTCCGAGTCCTCTGGCTCCTCCTTGTCAAACCAGGTCTCTGGCTCAGGCTCAGAGTCCGCTTCCGCTTCCGGCTCAGACGCCAGCGACATCTCACACCTCCTTACTGTCCGATTTCAACACGTCCAAGACGAGCATGGCCACCACGTCATCGTCGGCAGAGAAGGTAAACTTGCTCGCTGCGAAGATGAGGTTCGTCTTTAGACAAATATGATTTCAACAAGTAATTGTCTCATAGCCCATCCGCGCGCCGGGTGCTGTCCAAGGATTCGGCGTTCTCATTGTGGTCGATGAGTTGGAAGATGCTCTCATTGTCCGTCAGGTCTCAGAGGTGCGTTTATCGACATCCAACTATTTTTTGCTCATCCCTGATTTGATGCCCAGAATGCCGAAGAACTCCTCGGCCTCTCCCCTCGCTACCTGTTCTCGCTCGAGTGTTTCACTGACACCCTCCCTGAGACTCAGGCGGGCACTCTCTGGGACAACATCCAGTTCCTTTCTGATTCGGATCCGAACACGCAAGAGGAGGAGGCGTCGCCGCACGTGTTTTTGCTCACTGGGTGGGGCGCCCCCGGAAGCGCCTCCCCCGACGACCAGGACGCAAGCGGTGATCGTCGTTCATGGACTTGCTGGTGTGCGGTTCACCGTCCCGCAGACCCAGCCGGCGGAGTCTGCTCGGGGCTCATCATCATGGAGTTCGAACTGGAGCGCGACTCGCTGAATCCCCTCTACCCAGTCTCAGATCTGAATCCGGACTTAGGATCGCCCCTTGGCTCTACGAGCAGCGGCGCTCGCAGTAGCGCGCAAAGCACCGAAACCAGTGGTGGATCGACTGGTTCGGAGCAGACGCTGATGAATGTGGATGCGACCCCGACACCGTCGTCTACCGCAGGAGATAAGGATCCGGCGCTTGCCGTTGCGGTGCCGCCTGAAAGTGAGAACCTTCACTCGCCGAGTGCGGAGGCTATTCTCGAAAGCACAACTTCCCGCGCGAAGCCGCTCCCCGCGTTGGAGCGTCTGCGCCGGATTGCGCGCGGGGATGCTCCAGCTGGCACTACTTCGCCTTCAGAGACGCGCTCGCGGCGGTCGCGGCGCGTTGGTGGAAATCCGGGCGGAGGGGTGGGCATGATGGACGTGTTTGCTGTGATGGCGCAGATCAACGAGCAGCTGGGCGACGCGCCGGACCTCGCGGCGTTTCTACAGGTTGTGGTCGGTGTGATCAAAGATTTGTCGCAGTTCCACCGGGTGCTCGTTTATCAGTTTGATGAGGCGTGGAATGGGCAGGTGCGCACCTCGATAAAACTATTCCCAAATGGGGCACTCATTCATCATCTACAGGTTGTCGCGGAACTGCTAGATTGGAGCAAGACGCATGAGTTATATCAGGGGCTGCATTTTCCGGCGGCAGATATTCCGGCGCAGGTGCGTGCTACGTTGAGCATATATGAAAAAGCTTGTCTTATGTCGATCTGGGGCAACAGGCGCGACAATTATATGCGATCAGTGCGCAGCTTTTAACGTAGACATTCCGCCACGCAAACTGACGGGTTCGCCAACAGACAAAGTGCGGCTACTATACGACCGCTCGCAGAGTACCGCGCGTATCGTCGTGCGCAGTAAAGAGGACCTCAAGACTCCTTTGGTGCGTTACTGCTAATTTTTGTATCTGGATTGGTATGCTGACATTCGCAGAACATGACCCATTGCTATTTACGTGCAATGAGCCCGATTCATCTTAAATGTGTGTTCTTTACGACGCGGTTACACGAACTGAGTCGCTGATGGGATGTGTGTAGATTTAGAAAATATGGGTGTGCGGGCTTCAATGTCTGTTGTGCGTGTCTGCTTGACTCCCTTCCCTTCGTGCTTCAATCTGACTTGTCTACCCTTTCAGTCGATAATGGCGTTCGGCGCGTTATGGGGGCTCGTAACGTGCCATTCGTATGGTGCCAAAGGCATGCGTGTGTCGTTCCCGGTGCGGCAGATGCTGCGCCTCTTAAGCCAGGCAATATCGCGGAACATTGAGCGTCTGAGTTACGCGCAGCGGCTGACGACGAGGAAACTAGTGCGTCTCGTGTAACTGAAAATTGACAGTGGTTTAACGTTCACTCTAGATCAACACGATGGCGTCCGACAACCATCCGGTGAGTGGGCTTTACTTCCGACATTGAATCCACACTTAGAGTTTATTTTCTGCGACTTGCATCAGACCGGCTACATTGTGAGCAACGCTGATGACCTGCTGGGGCTGTTTGACGCGGACTTCGGCGTACTTGTTGTATGTAGTCTTCTCAAGCTTCAAGCGTGCGGGTCTTAGTTAATCTTCGCAGATTGGGGAAGGCGCGAAGATGCTGGGGCCGAGTGACCACGGACAAGAGACCCTCATCATGGCGGAGTATTTGCGACTGAAGCAGTTCACGTCAGTAATTTTTGCCAGCCGTTTCTGCGCTTTGCACTGACCGCGAACCAGCACGATACAAGTCTCGCAGGCCGTAACTGCCGATTTCGAAGACCTCACACTGACCGCGGGCCTCGAGGTCGTTGCGGGCATGCTCTATGTGCCGCTGTCGAGCGAGGGCAAGGACTTCATCTGTTTCCTGCGCAAGGGGCAGCCACGGCATGTGCACTGGGCGGGGAATCCCAACACCAAGACTCGGTCCGACACCATGCTCGAGCCGCGGAAGTCGTTTGCGGTTTGGTCGGAGACGGTGGCGGGTCGGTGTCGCGTGTGGACGGATGAGCAGCTCGAGACGGCTGGGGTGCTTGCTTTGGTGTATGGCAAGGTGAGTTTGATGCGGTATATTTGTTGTACGTTTAATAATTGCGCTTTGGCGCGTTTTAGTTCATTGAGGTGTGGAGGCAGAAGGAGAACGCGCTCCAGACAACCCGGCTCACGAATTTACTGCTCTCAAATGCGTCGCACGAAGGTGAGTCGAAAATCAAAGTTCGCTTATACGGTTCTCACGCCCCTATCGCCAGTTCGAACCCCGTTAAACCACATCATCAAGTGCGTAATTTTTTTTACCGCTTGTTTGGGAGGCATATTTACTTGTGGTCAGTTATCTGGAGATGGCACTTAACGGACCGTTGGATGATGAGACCCGCGACAATCTCAACCGCTCGCATGCTGCTTCCAAGGTTCAATGCCTCTTGAATTGGTACCGATCGAAACTTACGCCTTCCCACAGAGTCTGCTGTTCACGATCAATGACCTGTTGGTACGTTATCAGTTTATGTGGACTCAAGACGAGATACTCACTTTATTTTACAGGATCTGACTCGGCTGGAGAGCGGAAACGAGACATCTTTCAACGAGCCGTTTGATTTACAGGACGCCATCGAGGATGCGACACACCTTTATCGTAAAGAAGCACAACGGCGGAGTATTGAATTCAAGATGGATCTTGAGCGATCACCAAAGACGGTCGTTGGCGACTCCAAGAAAATTCGAACGGTGGTCCAGAATCTTACCGCTAACGCGTGTATGTTTCCTCGTTCATTGCTGAAGTTTGCCCTCTGATGAACCGCGGCATAGTGAAATACACCTCCGAGGGGACGATTACCGTCGGTTGCACTACGTTCGGCGAGCCGGCAGGCTTGCGCGGTCCGAGTCAGACGGCAGTGGAAATCGTTGTGGCAGATACCGGTTGTGGTATTTCGGCCGAACGATTGGGGAGTATATTTCGAGAATTTGAACAGGTGGAATCAATGGAGTCTAAACCGAGCTCTGGCGGCGGTGTTGGGCTGGGACTTGCGGTGGTGGCGAGAATAGTTGAACAGTACGTTGTCCGTTCATTTCTATTGGGCTTAATTGACGTCCACAGACTTGGAGGTCAGCTCAGGGTGGAGTCGAAGCTGGGCGAGGGGAGTCGATTCTCGTTCCTGATTCCCTTGGCCTTGTCAGCCGATGGTGATGAGTTGGTGATGTCGTCCCCGGCGGCCTCTTCCAATAACTCTTCGCTACGACGCTCTCGGACAGGGAGCATGGATTCTGGAGGACAGATCGATTCCCTTGTGGAGGCCATAGCTGCCAGCCATATGATTTCGCCATCCCCTCAAGGGAGCCAACACAGGCGAACACGGTCATCTTCTCCCGAACCGCAGCCTTTAACCATGAATGGGGTCTTTGGTGTATCGGACTCGAGTATACCTCTCCGACCGATCAAGGTCGACGGCTACGGAGTTGATGCGCCTGTCACCCCTCCTTCAGGCGATGAGAGCCGCAAATCATCTCCGCCCGCACTGGAGGCGTCGCCCAGTTTAGGCCAGATAACACCACCAACGCCTGGACTAGGTTCCCCGCCCAGGCCACTTGATGATGCATCAAAGCTCAGGGTGCTCATCGTTGAGGTAAGGAATAGGACCAAGCCTTAGACAACTTCTAATGGACCTTGAAGGACAATGATATCAACCGGACGGTCCTAGCCAAACGGCTACGCCTCGATGGTCACGCTGTGGTGACAACGACGAATGGCCAAGAGGGACTGGACAAGGTCACTTCAGACAGGGCATACGACGCAATTCTCATGGATATCCAGTATGTGATGTCCGTCTATTCTACGACTGCCGTCTCATCACGTCGATGTGCAGGATGCCAATATTAGACGGCTATGAAGCCACTAAACGGATCCGCGCTCTGGAGAAATCGTGCCCCTCTCCGGATACCCTCCGCATTTCCAACTGCCTTAACGGAGGGCATATCCCTATATTCGCCGTTTCTGCCAGTCTCCAGGAGCATCGACGCGAGGAGATGATGAACTACGGTATCGACGGCTGGATCCTCAAGCCAATTGACTTCAAGCGATTGAAGGTCATCTTGACCGGCGTGACGGACCCCGCACAGCGGCAGCTCGACATCTACAACCCAGGCTCCAGCTGGGAGGCAGGGGGTTGGTTGGTCGACCCACCGTCTCCGCACTCGTCTTCTTGATTTTTTGTGGTTCTATCTTATTTCGATCTAACTGGGGTTCTATTGTATTGCATAGGCATAGTTTAATTGGACCCACAACGGTAATATTTACATTCACGCCTCAAATATTATCTGGGTTTTATGTAACACATACTCATGTATACGGTGACTTTGTTCATCTTAGAACTAAATGAAAATTATCAAGCTGGGCTGTGAGCGAGGATGGTAGTCGGAGAAGATGGGCTTGACGGCGCACAACTAGCCTCTCCGTTGCTGCGGCCTTAGTGCAAGAGACATCGGACGAGCGAGAGAATGAGTCCGAGTCGTTGAAGGATTGAGATTTCGAGGACTGCACAAAAACCTGTAAAGTAGGTCGACCCGGCAGACTCAGCAAGATCATGGCCCACGCGCAAAGTTGGCAAAAGGACGAAGAGAGCATTTCCTCTCTAAAGAAAGCTGCAACAGAACAGCAGCCTCCGCCGCAGAGTTTTCAAAAGTCCTTGTGGATCATCGCCTGATCGCTGGGTGCAGTTGTACGAGACATCGACATCTCATAGGTGGTGGTTCGAGTCTGCCAGTTCGGCGACCGATCTTTTTCTTCGTTCTTTGGGGTGGATTGGAAAATCTCTGGCGCATGGAGGGAAAATAACAGACCTTGTGCGATTTGAATGGTCAAATTAAATTGCAGTAGACGGTGAATTTTGTGAGGGCGGTGTGGACGGAGGGTGAGAGAACAGGAGAGAACAAGTTCACAAGTGGACAGTGATGGCTGATTGACAGGGTAGCAGGTACTCAGCGACGATGATGGTATCAATGACCGCGGCCGCAATGAGGCTACTCAACGCCCGGTGCCAAAAGGGGAAGCAACATAGGAAAGACGCGTCTGTCGTTCTGACGCGACATGGCAGTTCAGGAAAACAGGAGAGACGCGGTCACGAGATGGGCTCGACGCGACGTGTTTTTCAACAACGCGCTATGTCATAAGCCAAACATCCGGAAACATCGACGGGTATAAAAGCGGTGCGTCGCGAGTTGGTCACTCGTCACATTCTCTCCCTCTTCCCACTTCCATCTTCGCTCTATCACCCTTCTCCGGTCCTCAACACTTTGCATTCAAGGTGGGTACTCCGTTCTATTTCTATCGGATCCTTATGTGGTGTCGAACGCGTGTGTTGGGCCGGCCGCCATGTGGTTTGTGGTTCATCGCGAGGAGCCCTTGAATCCAGACACCGCGTCCCCCAACGGCCGGTGATCCTTGGGCAAGTCGTGCGCACTCCTCAGGCCGAAAATTGCCATCTCCGCTCGCTCTTTTGCTTGGCGCACACCGTTCCTCGTCGTCGATTCACCCTTGGACAAGGTGTCTAGACGGCGGGAGTAGCCGTCCTGGATCACGGAATATTTGGGAACCGACCCGCTGGCTCTGCAGTTTCTTGGTTCGCCAGTGACTGACAGAGTATTATTTGCAGATCTTCTCACTCTCCGGCTCAACATTATCCTCAACACTGTTACCTCAGGTGAGTAAATCTCTATTTCTATCGGGCCCTAGGGGGTTTTGAATTAGTGTGTTGGGCCGACCACCGTGGTGCGCTTTCAATGGCGACAGAGCCCCGCCCCCCTCCTTGGCGGCGCCTCGCGGGCTCAGTTCGTACACCACCGCAGGTCGATAGCGATCTCCGCTCGCTATATGCTTGGGTGCACATCGTTCTCCTCTATTCCTACTACCCTTTGGCAAGGTACTGGGCATCGGAACTAGCCTCCGTGGACCACGGAATACATGATCTACCCACTCGCTCTACAGTTCGCCTCACTTTTGAACCCGTACTGAGAGGGTGTTCAGATCCTTTTTCGACGCCGTACGTAGTAACTGCATGCACTGTCAATCCTTATTTTTGTTTGCCACTTTTTTTGAGTTCATTGCCGGGGCGAACGATTGAGGAGAACGCGGTAAGCGTCGGGATGCGAGCGCCGATCAAACATGTTTCTGCCTGTGCCCACGACCCAACTCACCTCAGCGACAACATGAGCTCAAGCCAAGGACACGCAGCATACTACTACCAATGGGCCGGCGTAAGTAGAACCTCCAAACTCAACAACTAGTCCCTCAGGCTCACCGAAAAACTGGCTGTCGCTGCAGTGGTCACCTCCTTTGTCGAACCTTACCTTGTTCTTCCTCGTCCACCCAACCATTCACCCTATCCTTCCTCTCGACGTCGTCTCCAAGAATATCGGGCTGAGGTCGCTTGCAAGTCAAGTCGCCCTCAGGCTGCGAGTCTCCGAGGAGCGACCATTCCTCAGTCCCTTGCAGTCACTGCTTTCTCCGTACTCCTTCGTCCGTCGACCGAGATTGTGATCCTGTCACTCAAAGAGACGAACCTCTATATGATGGATGCGTAGTTCGCTGGGGTGGACAATAGACGGGAGTCTGGCGAGCCATGGATCACAGCAGTCTCCCTCCGCCCAGCGCGGCGCTTAGTACCGAAGCCCACAAACAAAATCTCCGTGGCATCAGCCCGCTCGGTGTTGTCCGACATATACTGCTTTGTTTTTTCTGCTTCGTCGGGGTGTTAAGTATTGTTAATCATGGTTTATAATTCTTCCCATCAGGTCCGCGGCGGTGTCCTAATCCTCTGTGGGTGCATACGTCGCGTAGCCATGTCCTCGGGTGATTTCTTGTGCTTCAGACCTTTGAGACATTCTTGATATCCTCTGATATCCTCGGATCGAATTCTAGCGCTCAGGTCGATCGTGGGAGTCGGTTCCTCGGGTATGACTCGGGTCGTGTGCGGATCAGTTCCGTGGCGTCCGTCTCACTTTCTTTCAACCACCACAATATGAGGTCGAGCTCAACAATGCGAGCACACCAATTCACGATTCATGCCTCCCCCGAAGGTTTGAATTGGTTTCAGTGTTTAGGCTTGTGTCGGCTCCGAGTTTGCCTGAAAATAACAATTCAAGCGCACACAGCGCGCTTAGCATCTATTCTGGTTGAAGTTAAATAATCAGCACTACTTCTATCTCCCTGCGCCCTCCCTCGTGTGCGCCTTCAGAACGTGTTCCAGGTCGTGCACCATGAATCAAGTTCTGCCTCTCAAGAGCAACACCCTGCGTCAGCTCAATTTATTGCGGTACCAAGTAATTGTGGTCTCCAGTCACTTATGTACTTCATCAAATAACAATCGATATTCAGCACGATAACCCACCCTCTCAACATGCGTACCTTCAACATCAGCGCAAACAGGCTGATGCACCCGATCTTGGACTTCAGAAGGCCTGGTTCAACTCTATGCGCAATGTGCTCGAAGAAATAGATCAGATGCTGCAGTGTGTGCCGGCCAGCATGCCCTTCCGGTTCCTCGATCTCGGGTATATAGTTATCTGGATTTCATCTACAGCTGAATGACATTCACATTACAGCTGCTGTCCAGGCGGGTTTTCGTCCTACATTCTCAGCAAAAATCCTTATGCCTCCGGCGTCGGGATTTCTCTTGCTGTCGAGAGCGGCGGACATGCTTGTCTTCTCGAAGAAGAAAATCTTTCGCGTTTCGAGCTTCACTGGGCCGATCTTACTCGATATCAGCTCGGGCCAGCCTTCATCGACGATCCACAACTGCAGAACTTCCCCTTCGCGCCCGGTTTCGATCTGGTTCTCATCGACGGGCATCCTCTGCGCTCCGCGCAAGGCCTCCCTAACGACCTATACCTTCACGGAGATCGACTCCTCATCTCGCAGGTCATTGTTGGACTGGTTTCCGCTGCCTTGGGGGGCACCATCATCCTCAAGCAGTCCAAACCCGAGCGCCTCATCACCTCGCAGCTCATATTCCTGCTCGATGGGCTTTGTGCAGACATACGCACATGGAAACCGGTCTGCATGCATGGGACACGGTCTACCTTTTATATTTGCGGGAAAGCCTTTCGCTTAGGATCCCAAGCTCTACGGTGGGGGCAAATCCTAAGTGGGCTCATGCACCTTTGGGTGCAATTGTCGTACGCTGGCCCCGACGGTAAAGGCAGGAAGTTGCTCCCGACGGATTTGGATTTCATTGTGAATAACGAAACACTCAAAACGGTGTATGCGCCGCGACTTCGCCAGCTTAGCGAGCACATCTGGACCACGCAGTCGCAGTGTCTGAAAGGGTGGAAGAAGGCGCAGGCTGCGGGTTTCTGAGTCTGTATTTTCTCCTCGTCATCCAACAAATTTTGTAATTGTAGTCTCGTGGATTGGAATTAACTGTGCACTGTTTCGCAGATCACGCAGGGTTCCCCGGTACAGAAGAGTCGCAAGGACTGTTTGCGTAGGCTTAGCTTTTTTTATCTGAAATAACGATGATGGACGAGTCACGTTGTAATTTACGCCGGTGTTGGTAGAATCTAGAGGGGTATTTTTTTCCTATCTGGTGGCTGCTGCCTCAAAGATCTCACTCACGAGAAGCTTTGAACTCCCGACATGGTTATTCAAGTCGTGTTCCACACTAATATCGCGAATAAGAAGATATAAACAAGGAGAGGGAACGGAATTCTAAAGCTTTGACCGTATCCGTTCCGCTAAAACGACCGCCTCATCCTCGTCGAGTTCGCTTCTTCCCGCAAATTCTCGTTGATGCATCTCTCGTCGCGTCAAAGGTTCTGTATTATCGGGGGGCGCCGTCCGACTGGGAGCTTGCTTCCCAAAAGTGGGAGCGGGAATGATGTGGTAGTGAACCTGGAGCCAAAGGTTGAATAAAGTGCGTCGCTCGACGGCAGCACGCACATGTGGAACCGCCTGTGCGTATTCTTGGTTACATACGACATTCAGAGCCGTATTGTCAAGCGCTGAGAGCATCCCAATAAGTATAGCAAGTTGCGAAATTCGATTCCGACGCACCAAGCGTGAGGGCATGGGCAACTTTCGCCACAGCCTCTCCAACTGCTCCCGCAAATTCTGAGGGTAGTTCCGAAAGGCGAGAGAAGTGGGCTTTGGGGATGACCAGCGTGTGTCCCTCGCGAAGGGGTAGGATGTCTGTCAAAGATGAGATTCTAGAGTTTTTGGCAAGAAAACATAAACGGACCAAGGAAAGCGACAACCAAGTCATTCTCGAAGACGCGGTTGCTGGGAATCGCATTGTTGACTATCCTGCAGAACGCACAGTCAGGGTCGCTGGCCCAGGCAGACGGGGCGCGATTCTCATGAGCCTGGATAAGGAAAGAGGTCATCAAACTAGATCAAACGGTCAAAGTCACAGTAACAGCGCGTGATCAAGCGTCGCGTCCTGTCACACCGGCGCTTTCCTCTTGCTCTCATGGACGTCGACACTCCGCAGAATCCACCACCGTCGCAGATAGAAAATGCCCAGGCGAGCGGCTCACAAATAGTGAACCTGGAAATCGTTCCAGAGGCTCCTCCACCAAAGAAAAAGAGAGAGCGGAGAGAACCGGCCAAAGTCGAACGTCCTCCGGGAAAGACATTACTACCTATCTCCAAAGTGCAACATATCATTAAAGCTGATAAGGTGCGCGTCTCGTTTGTGCCGAATCACTATAACGGACGCGCCACTCCAGGATATTGCAATTGTCGCGAAAGAAGCGACGTTTCTCATCTCATGCGCGACGGAGGAATTTATCAAACGATTGGGAGAGGCGGCAATGGCTTTGGCGGAGCGCGACAAGCGGACGACGCTGCAATATAAGGATATGGGTACGCATCCTGTCGTTCGATCCATACTTGAAATTCAAACGCGTCTTATCTTATTACAGCCACCGTCGTGCGCAAGGCAGACGAGTTCTTGTTCTTGGAAGGTGCCCCCTCCTTTTGAAATCCGACAACCCTTCTCTACGCCTCTTACTCCTCTTCAGAAATTATTCCCTGGACGTCGACGGACGTTCCGGCCAAACGGTCGGTCAAGATATCCAATATTCCCACTGGTGCACCAACGATGTTGGACCAATTTGTGGTTAAGCCCAAAGATGGTGCTGGTGAAGAATCGAGGATCATCATGGCGGAGGACGGTACGATGCATGTAGCAGACTCGGAGATGGGAGATGATTTCGCGTAGGTAGATCCAGAAGTTCGCATTTCTCGTTGATTTTTGTACACTTCAATTGTCTTTAGCCTGCATTAATATATTCCTCGTCGAGCTCGTTGGACGTGAACCGCAAAAAAAACTTAACAGTTTCGGAGGAACTACCAAATTAGGACTGCCGCAACTGCATCCGTACCCGCGGCTCTGGAGTTACAGTAAGCGCACACCGGCCGCAAGTTTCTCCAGCGGCTGCAACACTCGGCGACCGCGAGCTCGTCGTTGCTCTTTGTGTGCTCATCGTCGTACGATGAAGATTGTCTCTACATTCCACCAGCCGTCCTCGGTCTTGTCCTCCTTAAAATGTCAGCTTACCTCGACCGGCGTCGAGCATCTGGTTGTGGCCAAACTAGACGGAATCGAGGTTTATTCCGTTGAACCTGAAGGGCTCAAGCATCAATGCAGATGGAACGTATGGGGGAACGTTCTGGCCGTCAAATCCGTTCCGACGAAAGTTCGTGTTTTCGATAAGACACAATTCAACTGCTCTAACTTTGCGCTCCACAATAGCACGCTTCGCGGTCGACTTTGATTGTTATGCTTGACCATCCAGAACCCGAACTCATATTCCTCACCTATGAGCAGTTACCCGGTGCTGATGGAAAACTGTCCATAACCCATCGTCTCGAATTGGTCGAACGCAACTCCAACCAACGGCCGGCAGAGTTCTTCAACGATTTATTGGTCCACCCCGACGGGAATCTTGCCCTTGTCAGCTGCTATTGCGGCAAGCTAAAACTGGTAGCATTGAGTGAAGGAAATTTTGTTTCTGCCTCCGATGCTTCGTACGTATGTTTCCACTGTCTCGGAAATATTGCCTAACGGAAAGGCAGCCTCATGGAACTGGTCGTCCTCTCCATTGCATTCCTGCCGTCCCGCGACGAATGTTCAATCGCTATATTGCACCAGGACCATGCCCATCGTGTGCAACTACATGCCCGGACAGTGTTCGAGCTCGAAAATTCGAGCGACTACGATATATCTCCAGACTTGTCTACTGTCCTGCACTTCACTCCAATCTCGTCCAAAACTCTTCCTTATCCCGCGGAAGCCGTTCCAAAGCTGATTCCTGTACCATGCCCACGGGACACCGACGCCGACTTGGAAGAGAGCGACTCCTTCATTGGCGGGGTTCTCCTCGTAGGCGGGACTCGTATTCTACTCTTCGAAGTCGTATCCGCCGAAGGACAACTCAAACAAAAGAACAAGCGCAGAAAACTGGAACGGGAGAAAACAAGTGGAAAAAAGGCAGACATAGAGAAAGCATCAAAGAAAGAAGACGAGCGCAATTCAAGGAAGCGCAAACCCAAGGCTTTTGTTGATTGGCCTTGGAGCGAAATCACCTCGTAATTTTCCCTTCTCCCTCTTTCTAACCCTCTATTTACCTCTGGCCAGATGGTGTGCCGTCGATGGCGAGCCGTTCCGATATCTCATTGGCGATTCCTTTGGGCGCCTCTCCATGCTCTCTTTGCATGATGTGCCTAATAACGGGCTTGTCCTCATCCCTCTTGGACAGGTGACTTTCAATCTGGCGTACGACGTTCCAGAGCACTTATTTGTTTCCCAGACCTCTCCGCCGATGACATTAACCTACCTGGCCAACCAAATCCTGTACGTCGGCTCCCATGCCGGTGATTCACAGCTAGTAGCGATAAGTTCGACCCCACTATCATCCTCCGACGAGCCCACTCTGCCAATCCCGCCGGAGATCACGACCGTGGTTGCTGCACGCCTGGCTCCCCCGTCTGTAAAAGGTAAGGGCAGGGAAGATCACGCGAAGACGCTCCGAGATTGTGTTCTTGACGTCAAAGGCCCGTTCGTTCGAGTTATCGATACCTTCAAGAACGTTGCCCCAATACTGGATGCAACGCTAGTCGACATCGAGAAGAGCGGACATGTGCGTACTTCATGTTTTCTTCTACTTACGCTGAGCGTCCTAATCCAGCCGCAAATTGTTACGTGCTCTGGAGGGCAAAATACCGGGTCAATTCATGTGATGCGCAAAGGTTCCGATTTCCAACAGTTGGCCACTGTATCAAGCATGCCGCACACCATCGGTCTATTCACTCTTCGGAGAACATACGACGATATGTGGGTTCTTTCTGAGATGTATGCAATTTGATCCCTGAATCCCCTATTTAGCTTCGATAGTCACGTCCTGGTGTCAACTCTTCAAAAGACACAAGCCTTTCAAATAGAAACACGCAGCGATACATTCGATGCGACAGGAGATTTCGCCAACGAGCGCACACTTGCTGCCAGCAACATAAAACGCGTGATAGTTCAAGAAGCGAAAAGGAGAGGGAACACGATTGTATCCCCAGCAAGAAACGAGTATGCAGGGACGCCTCTGGTGGTTCAAGTGACCTCCACGGGTGCGTTTCTCCTTGAGTTCGATATGGTGGCGTTCTCCAAGGTCGATGACTACGACGTCGCAAACCGCGGAAACAGCGCAGAACTCCGTGTTGTCGCCGCAAGCATCAACGCCTCCCAAACTGTGCTCGCCTTGAACTCGGGCCGACTTTTATGTCTCGAGGTCGATGAGAAGAACAGGCTCAATCTCAAGTGGGAATCTCGAGTAGCCGGTCAAGTCTCCGCATTGTCGTGCATGCCTCTTGACAGTTCACAAAACGCCTCCGAGCTTATCGTCGTGGCATACTGGCAGACGAACGACATCGAGATTCTGCGACAAGTGGATGGGAACCTTACCTCTGTGTGCAAAACCCAGTCGCTCAGTGCTGTCGTGCGGAGTCTGTTATTGTACGACTTTGGGGTCGACTGCGACTCGCACCCGCATCTGTTAGCCGGCCTCGCGGATGGCTCCTTCGTATCCTTTACCTGGGACGAAGAGAAAGGAGCGCTCGGCGAGCCCAACCTGGCTTCGCTGGGCAACCTTCCCGTTTCGCTCACTCCTTGCGTTGTGGACGGCAAGCGGGCGCTATTTGCAGCTGGAAGTCGTGCTATGGTCTTGTTGTGGGAAAGAGACAGCATCCATCATTCTCCCGTAATATTGAAGGCATGTTTATCTTGTCTTGCGCTCGTCTTATTTCGCTTCTAATGAAGTTAATAGGAAGTGGCGGCGGCCGCACAACTTCACCACGAGAAGTATGAGTCGTCCCTTATCCTGGCCAATGATTCTGCCCTCTTCATTGGTCACGTAAGGAAGGTCGATGAAATGCATATCCGCTCGGTAGGCCGATCTCGCGTGGTCATCGTATATTTGCAACTCATCTCCGTCTGACAGATTCCGCTTGGCCTCGACGCTCCACAGAGAATAGTTTACGAGCCATCTCTCAAGGTTTTCGGTGTTGCATGTACACGCCAAGAGCCAACTAGAGTTGGCACGACAGAACCCACTCCGAAGAGTTCGTTCCGACTTTTGGACGACACCGGCTTTAGTAGTGTGTGACGTTCTTATTTCTACAACAACCCTTCCTCATCCTATACAGATTTGAGCCAGTACAACTGCAACCCAGATGAAGAGATAACTTGTGTCACTTCGCTGACATTGGATCAGAATGGCGTGCCCACACCATTCTTCTTTGTCGGTACATATGTGGTCAAGCCTGACGAAGATATTCCCACTTCGGGTCGCCTCATTGTTTTCTCCACCGGGAAACAACCAAGTCCCGAGCTTTCACTGTTCGCTTCAAGAGGTCTCCCAGGTTGCATCTATACAATCGCGAAAATGAACAACAACATGATCGCGATTGGGGTTGATTCTGCGGTGCGTCGAGTCTATCTTGCATCCAACATGAGCGACCTAAAACCTGCTGCAGGTGATGGTCCTGACACTATCCACGGACGTTGGACTTCTGCCCGAAGTGAGGCTTTCCAGCCGCGCAGAAATCAACCTCAACTATTTCGTCACGAGTTTGGCTGTATACGAGAACAGACTGGTAGTCGGAGACCAGATTAGCTCCGTCTCGCTGCTTGAGCTCCGGGATAGTAGACTGCTCCCGGGGAATAGCGAACTGCACCAGTTGGCCAAGGATTTAACACCGCTGTCCCCCGTCTCCGTGCAGGCTCTCAGCACGAAGCACATCATAGCGGCAAATGTAAGATCCTTCCAGGATCACCGTCGTCGCCGTCCATTGATGAAACCATATTCCAGGATACGCTTAATTTACTCTCGTTCACGCTGGACGAGGCAAACCGAAAACTGGATTGCGATGGCTACTACCACGAAGCCGATCTCATCAACAAATTTGTGCCAGGTACCCCGAACTTTATCACTTGCTCGCGACTCCACTCATGCGGCCGTTGTCCAGGTGCAATCACAGCCGCTGATCCAGGGAGCAAGCTCGAGCCCGTGCAGCTGTATTTCACGTCCTCGGGACGCATCGGAATCATCATCGACATCATTGACCAACAGCTCGGGCTCGACCTCACGAACCTGCAGCGCAACATGATCAGCGCTCTGCCGACCGCTGGTGACTCGGAGAGATACACGAGGCGAGTTTTCCCGCTTGTCGACCGCAACAGAGTACAGGAATTGACGCTATCCCAGATTCCGCGCTCCACAATCGGCCTTGCGCCAGCAGAGAAGGGAACACGCAAACGCCTTTGGTTTCCTCGACGGCGGCTTCCTCGAACGACTCCTCGTTACCCCGCCCGGACAGCTCGCCAAGATTGTCGAGGGGACGAGTGAGCCCGAGCGATTGGAACGACCAATCCAGGAGTTCCAACAGCTCCTCAAAACGCTACAGGCGCTGCACTAACCGCTTCGCCTTGCCTCCCCGCCCTCCCAAATCTAGTAAATAGACGACCCTTGGATAGATGTACAACCCGATCGGGCGACTCGTAACAACGCTGTACCATTCTGTAAAATTATTATGAGACTCTTCTATGCTAATGTATGCGTCCCATGGGGGCGCGGGTGCGGGAGGTCATAAACGCAGGGTCGTAAAGTATCTTCGTAAATAAAGGCGAGCGACGGAGGGAGGTAGAGAGGAAGGACGGGTATGCGTATGCGCAGTTAATGCCATATCGGGGTAAACTTTATGCAGCGAGTGATTTAGGTATGTAACAGAAATTGAAATTGTCCAAACATGCGTGGGCCACGATAATGATACGGCTGTATGCGGCGGAGTGAGGAGGAGCGAGCCTTACCACAGGCGGGAGAGGTGGTACCGCGCGGTTTCCAGGAGGGTGAGCGCGGGGAATTCGCGCGCCTCTCGCGAGAGGAGGTTTTCGTGGCCGCCATCAATCTCCTCCTTGTCGGACGGCGCGAAGTAGAAGCCCGCGGTGAGGACGAGGTAACTGAGTAGTTCGAACAACTCGTTAGCGGGAAAATGGGAGAAATAAAGCAACAGCAAAGCGAAACGCACCTGAGGATGAGGATACTCCCGCGGTGGTAGTTGCTCTTGGCCTCGATGTACGTGTAGGTCATGAGGAACATCGAGAGAATGATCACGACGACGTCCCAGCGGGGGAAAATGAGCCTGTAAACTGACCGTTAGCCAACTCAAAATAATAATAAAATGTTAAAAGCAGGGAGGCAAGGAAGACGACGTACGTGAACGTCGACGCAACCTCGCCCATCTTCTCGGGCGCATACCACGCCGAGAACGCCACCATCGCGGGGATCTGCAGCAGACAGACTTGCAGGGCGTATGCTGAGCCGATTTCCATACTACACCGATTTATCATCAGTTAGCTCTCACTCTCAACTAAAATAAAAGAACAAATAGATGGAAACACACACACCTGAGCGCGATATTCCCATTGAGCGCAAACGAAATGGCGTTCATAAACTCGGTGGTATTGGGCACGAGCGCAAAGAGCGTCACACCCAAAAACTTTTCGTCGATGCCCGAGCCCTCGAGGATGACGTCCACGACGTCCACAAGGAGCTCTGTGGGTGCGTTAGCTTCGTTCTTTCGCGTAGATCAAGTTTTTAAAGGGGGGAAACAGAAAGAAGAAAAGTAAAGACAAGGGAACGCACCAGCAATCCCCGCATACAGCGCCGTGCAAATCAACAACACACTCGCGCTCGTCGTCCGACTCCAACTCGGCGCCTCATGTCCCCCATGGCCCCCGCCCTCGCTCTCCGCCGCACCCCCACTAACCATAGCCGAAGCCCGCATCCCCCCCGCGCGAGCAGGCGAGTGCGGCGGCACCCCGTGCTGCTGCTGGTGCCGCAGCGCACTGACAGTCGCCACTGCCACCGCCCGCGTGAACTCGTCCGTCGACATCGTCGGGGGAGCGAGCCCCCCAATTCCACCTCCGACGCCGAGGTTTTGCTTAACGGCCTGGTCGACGCTCTCGAGGACAGGCGCGAACCCCGCGGGCGCGTGCGCGTACGAGACGCGCCGCGGCATGCTCGGGCTCCCGGGCGTGGTCGAGACGGAGTGGGATTGGGCGTGGCCCTGTCCCTGCCCGTGTCCACCTACTCCTACTCCGCCTTGGCCCTGTCCTCGCTCCTGCCCGGACCCCGACCCCTGCGCATGCCCCCCGACGGGCGTCGCACTCCGCTCACTCCTCCCACTCGCCTTGTGATGCAGCCGCCCGCTCCCGCCGCTCGTATTGACCCCCGGCGTCTGCGGCACGATGCGGTGGTACAGCGACATCGGCCGTGCGCTATTAACCGTTCCAGCACCGGCGGCACCGGTGTGCACGGGGAGCTCGAGCGGGTGAAGGAGCTGTTGTGGGTTCTGCCAGATCTGGGAGGCGTGCGTGCGGAGGGAGAACCAGAGGCCGATTAGGTAGGACTGCATGCAGCGTATTAGTATAGTAACACAATGAGTATTTCTAGCAAGCAAGTTGGGAGAAGGAAGGACGCACAAAGACTAGGATGGCGGCACAAAAGTACATGAGGCTCTTGACGGTGGACTGGTAGAACGGGTCGTTGACGGGGTCGGGGTGCTTGTAGTAGCAGGAGTCGCAAATCCACGGCATGTCGCCCGTGCGCGGGCCCGTTGGGCAGCCGGTGCAGATTAGCTTGAACTAAACAAACGAAAATATCTCAATCAGTATGCATGTACTTCACCAAGTCGGGAGGAAAGAGAATGCCAGGGAGCAAAGGGAAGAAAACGCACATTGCCATAAGTCTGATAAAACAACGTCGGCGCCAATGTCCCAATAATCGCCATAATCAACATCATACTAGTAACCCCCGCGCTCTTGGCATTGAATTTCTGCTCCTTACGCCGCAGCGCGCTGCTGCACATGCTCATCCCCGGCATCAGCAGCACCCCCGCCAGCAGACTGCCCACGATCGATCCTTCGACGAGGTGCCCTTTAGCTTCCTTGAGCATGAGGGCATAGAGGATGATCTCGATGATGGAGCCGAACGTGGCGTTGATGACGGCGCCCATGCCGATGCTGCTCTGCGCGGAGATGCTCGCCACCGCCATCCCAATAAAGTAACTCAGTGGGATGACGCTCAACAACGACAGCACGAAGATCAGACTGCGACTCGCGAGCGCGAGCAGGAGCTTGGGCACGTGTTCGCCGGCGGCGAGACGCGCATCGACGAGGGGGAGGAGGATAAACCCGTCGAGGATGACGAAAAAGACGACGGGGAGGAGGTTGACGAAGAGGATGTTGACGCCGCCAATGGTGTATTTGTAGTATTGCGTCCCGGCGGCGCGGTACGTGCACAATAGCACGGTCGCGCTAGCGCCGAGGCCCGGCGCGGCTTGGCCTTGGGCAAGGCGGGGGTGCTTGAGGGCAAAGGTGGGTTGGGCGATGTCCTCGTCGACGTTGTCGGAAGACGCCGGCGGGGAGGTGACGACGATGGCGGGCGGGGCGGCGCAGAATCGGAGGGTGGTGGGTTGGGTGAACACGTAGTTTATGAGGGCCCAGTTGAGCTTGGCCATGGGGATGGTGAGGACGAGGCCCCAGCAGAGGATGCACACCAGCAGCATGAGGGGGGCGAGCAGGGAGAGAAAGAGGAGGAAGAAGGTGAAGCGGCCGAGGGTGTCTGACTCCGCTGACTTGTCGGCGCCGATGGTGGTGTCGGAGGAGGCGGGGGAGAGGGCGGTGGCGCCGTAGGAGCGCGAGGGCGGGGGCATGCGTTGGAGGAGCGAGGTTTGCTCATCGGGGGTCCAGGAGACGGACTGGCTGTGGGCGGGAACGCCGCGGATGGTGCCTTCGTCTGCGGAGCTGGCCTCGAGGACGGGCTCATCCTCTTCGTCCTCCTCCTCGAACTCCTCGTCCGCTTCGCCCTCGACGTATTTCCCGAATGGCCATACCAGATACCAGCCGAGACCATAGACCAGCGACGAGTAGCGCTTGCCGCCTTGGGGAACAATGTGCAGGATACCTGCGACGAGCATACACACGAGAGACAGCCACCAGCCAAAAGCAATGACCCAGAAGATATTGCCAGGGAGCAAATGGCGCTCGGCCTGCGAGGAAGGCACCGAGTGCAGCGCCTCGTCCGCATACCTCGTCACCGAACGACTCTTCTTGTACAGCGCGGGTTTCCAGATAGGCAGACCAAAGGGATGTTCGACATTAATAAGAGACTGGCGGTCGCGCAGAGTGATGGGGTCGTCTTCGTCGTCTGCGTCGGCGCTGTCGGCAGGATCGGGGTCAGTCGCAGCCTGTTTTCCATGGCGCGTGCCGCGTCGGACAATACCGCCATCTTCGAGGACGTCATCGTCGTCGTCCTCGTCCTCGTCCGCCTCACTCAGCGCATCGCCATCGCGGAAACCCCTGCTGGTGACATGGCTGCTACTGACACTGGTGCTACGCGGCGCCCTGCGCATAGAGTGGACCGACGAACTACGAATCAGAATCGGCGCTGGACGGGGCTGGGGAAAGTAGGAGGTGCCCTGGTTGTGGTGGGTGGGAGTGTCATTGACGGACCACTGGGAGCTGTGGCTCATTGAGCGGTGGAGATGGCTCGTCGGCGTCGGCGTCGTCGACGAATTCGTCTGCTCGTCGTTGGACGCCATTCGAGGATGGTCACGCTTTGTCACACCCGGTCCTTGACCTTCGCCCCCACTTTAGCCTCGTCGCCGCCCCTTTCAAACTACCCGCCAACCCTCGGCGGCCTACAAGGATGGGAACGTGACGCTGTCCGCCTCCGGCAGCACTGTGTCGACGACGCAAATCGAAAAACTACTCCGGAACCAATTCAAGTTCCCTCTCATTCCTGACCGTTACTTAAAAGTACAAGAAAATTCTCTTACCAATCGAGGTACTTAGCGGACGCTCATTTTTTCCCTAACTCGCTCCTCTCTTCATGCCTCATAATCAACTCTCTTCTATTGCCGTGATTATCAACGCCGAGGCGAAGCTGCGACATTCACCGTCGAACAAGTGGGCATCGACAGCAAACTTTGAACACCTATAAGGAGCCATTAAGGTGTTCAACCTCTTTTAGGCTCTCCAGTGTATGCTCCCCAAGGCGCGTGGAAAACCCCGCACGAGCAGACACAAAGAGCGCCAGCGTGATGATATGGCCAATAGCTCCTCCAGTATGGGATGAGCCTCATACTTCCCGGGAACCCCGCGACTCGGAGATAGGGACAGACATCGGCGCAGTACGGGAAAGCCAGGTCCTCAAACCATCGGCGTCGCCATCCTCTCGCAAGTCCACGTCAACAGGTCCGGTCCATGGATGCGGAGTGCTGAATGAGATCTCCCGCCAGTGAGAGCAAACAGGGGATACCCGATATACGTCTCGGAAATGTGTATCGCGTCCCAACTCAGAACTCTTGTTCCTTGCAAATCGCGAATCCGAAATCTGTACCAACACTCGGGGCAGTTGGATCGGGAGAGGAGGGCATCGACCACAAGATTGCCGCGGCGCTCGACCAGGGAAGCAAGCCGCGACTCCAGATCGGGACTCCACAGAGAGGATTTCTGAATGGGACTCTCCTATTAATCGCTGGATTTCCGTTCCAGACTTCCCCTCGGTCCTCGTTCTCTACTCGAGAGCGAACAGATATGAGTGTGCGAAAGAAGTGAGGTCCGAAAGAAGAAATTGATTACAAATTGAATTCGCATCATTTTCTTCCTAAAAGACGAAAGTAAAATTACAGTTAAATACAGCTTCATGTAACATGCAGACAGCGCTGTAGCTCCGAAGTCGCACTGATATCCCAGGCAACCCCTACGATCAACTTTCCGGCGTTCGCCACGTTTTGCCAGATTCCGGCCTCCAGCTGAAGCCAGCCTGCGCAGATTCTGGCGTCCAGTCAGGGCCGTCCGGTGTCCAACCAAGGCCCTCAGATTCCGGCGTCAACTCCTCCTCCTCCTGGAGAGATTCCGTATCCAGTTCGTTAGTCAAATCAACCCCCGTCGTGTTATCTTCCGGCGTAGGGACCCACGTCGCCCAGTCGTCGTTGGGGTCTGCAGCCCAGTCCTGATCAGGGTTCGACCAGTCGGCCAACTCGTCAGATTCCGTATCCGAGGCCGGGTGACCCCACTGCTGGTTACGTTCTCGTACGGGTCGTTTCCTCGCTGGATCCAAGACATGCTTCTCTGCCGTGGCCTGGTTCCAAAACCTATCCGGGTCCTGAAAGCTTTCATGCCACAGATTGGGTTCCCTCCAGCGCCTGCGACGATACAGGACGCTGAAACGAGGATCGATGCTATGCACATCCTCTGCAAGGAACTCCTGTTCATCCCCAGTCAGACGCGTCGTGATGACCACCTGTTGGAGTTTGGGCGATTTAAGCACGCTCCGAAAACTGCGCGACTCGGACACGACGTTTCTAGCCGAACCCATCGCGACCGACATGCGAGTGAGATTGTTTAGCGCCGGCATATCGGAGTAAGGGCTGACGGCGCCGAGAAAGTGCAGGCGTTGTATTTGATGGAAGAACTCCGCGCCGTGAGTACAACTGTGCGCATCCATAATTGCATACCAAGACATGGCTGAATCGGTCGTCAGGTCTACGCATCGTGTGTGCTGGAACGGGGATATGTCAACGAGACTGGGCAAGACACGGGAATGACAGGCCAGAGAGTGGATGTTCGTGCACATCTGTATGATGGAGGTGGAAACCGGGATTGACGCGCGAGTCTCGCGTTCGGAGGAAAAAGGGCAGATGGTCCACAGGGCATGGATCTGAGGGATAGCCTCAGGCCGCGTTTGAAGGTACCACTCGAAAGCTTCCAGTTGCCACGGCGTAGAGAGAATGACAGACACCCCGCACAGCATCTTTTCCGCACGAATCAAGTCGCATATTCCTTTGTTTGTGAGCAAAAGAGACCTATCGAGCGAAGAACAGGTTAGAATATGCTCAGACCGCGATTGTGAAGAGATGACCTGTATGTCCCCTGGGAGCAGCCGGTTGCGTAGGATAAAATAGGAAGCGCAAGCTCAACAGGCAGGTCCGCAAACGGAAAAGGCCGATAGGAGGAGTCGAGTAGATGGCTGAATTTCCGGCGCACGGTGTGGTCCAGCGCGGCAGGGTCCGAATCCAGTTTGTCGGCAAGCGTGGGCGCTATAGCGAGTCATTATATGTACGTGACATAGAAAAACAGCAGAGAGCGCATACGATGATCCTCGGGGTCAAGCAACTGGCCAAGGGCATGCTGCAGAACTTGAGTTGAGCAGAGATATGAAGGCCCGATAATGGCAATTACTACATACACTCAAAGAAAAAACGAGCTTGTGGCCGCGGCCTGGGTTTGAATATACACCTTCGTGGACCATGGCGAATAGTAAGGAAGATGCGCGACGACGAAACAAAGCTCGAAAAAAGCTGAACTGAAAACGACAGATGAACGTGTCGATACACCTCCGAACATATAGTACCCGTGTGACTCACATTTCAGGAGAGTTCTAGAGGATTCTTGTGGGACATTACGCAAGCCATGATCGTGACGCGGCGGCAGGAGTATTGTAAAAACATGGAGAAAGCAGTAGTGTGGGTTTGAATCTGTAATAGATCTGCCCACCTGAGTGCTAACCGCGATACATTTGCGGCTCGCTTCGCATTCCCCCAATTACGAGCATACCTCTGAGTAAGGCGTCGTGGCATTCGGCGTACTAGCCACCGTTAAATCCATTTTTTAAAGTTTTGTTTTTGTTTTTTGAACGGACTTGAAACTGCAGGGTTCCTGTAGTTGTAGCATACAAGTGCAACCTTGAACGGGTACGCGCAGAAACCAGTTACAATTCTATCCTTGAAACTTGAACGTGAATCCTGCCAAGGTTGTGGTCGAAGGTTTGGCGGGTCACAGTGACATGGGTAAGCGTAAACAAGAAACGAGCAACGACGACGATTCCGACTCTGGCTCGTCCGACGTCAGCTTCGTCGACGTCGACTTTGATTTTTTCGACCCCAACCCCAAGGTCGACTACCACGCTCTCAAACGCCTCCTCTCCCAGCTCTTCCAGCGCGATGCAGACCGATTTGACCTCGCCGCCCTCACCGACCTCATTCTCGCCCAGCCGACTGTGGGCACCACAATCAAGACAGACGGCCTCGAGAGCGACCCCTACGCCATCCTTACCGTGCTGAACATGCATGTGCACCAGGCACATCCATCCATTGCCGCCCTCGCCGCGTATTTTCTGGAAAAGACGGAAACGGCGGATCCGCCGTTCCATGCGGCGCTACGCGCGCTGTTCGCGGGCGCGGATACCCATGTTGGGCTCGTGCTCTGTGAGCGGTTGGTTAACATGCCCGTGCAAACCGTTCCGCCCATGTACCGCATGCTCTCGGATGAAATCAAGTGGGCCTTGGCCGATGTGCGTCTTCTTGCCCTGCCTTTTTTGTTTAAAGTTAATGGCCTCAACGCAGTCCGAACCTTACACATTCACCCATCTCCTCTTTGTCTCGCGCGTGTACCACCTCTCTCCAGCGGAAGAGGAGGCGCTTGCCAACCGCGCGCCGTCACATAGATCGACCAAACCGAAAAAGCAAAAGGGCACGCAACCACCGGCACAGACTGCTCCCGCAGACGGCATCTACCCGTTCCACCCCGAGGACGTGTGTATACAGGAGGTGAGGGCCGGGTCTCTGTCTTTATATTCCTTCAACCCCTTCGCCGAGTTTTCTTCACCTAGCTTCTATTTTTCACAATCTAATTCGCCCCACAGCACGCCCTTCACGCTCTCTCCTACCCCTTCTCCTCTTCCTCCGAGCCACGCGAGCCAGATGCCTTCGGCCTCGATGTCCGAGGCCGTGCCATGCTCGTCGAGGCAGGCCGTTGGGAGTCTCTCGTTGCGCGTATGAGCGAGGTGTATGTGTAGCGCTGTGTCCCGAGTCATGTACATCGCCAGGCATGGATGGTCTGCTTTATACGCGGGCATCGCGTCGGGCGGAGGTCAGTCCGGCGTTGGTCCGGCGTTTAAAAAAATTAAAATAGAGGCATGCGCGCCGAGCTCGACTCAGGCGCGCGATTCGTATTCAACCGCATGTATCGGACAATGATACTGCGTTACAGTGCACTGTATTTCTACCCGCGTCTCCAATTTTTTTCTATCGATCACGGTCCGTGCGGCAAAATATTTCGCGTGCCACAGATAGGGCTTCTTCCTTTCCTTCCTTCCGCTCTTCCCAGGTCTCCCTTTGGGGAGCACCTCCTTGTTCTCTCAATGGCTGACACGGCACTGCCCGACCCTAGGATTCTCCTCCTCCCAAAAATCGCGCCCCACCTCTTCCCCCGTGCAGCAGGCTTTAAACGGCCCCGCCGCCCGAACCGCGTAAACTACAGCATTCCTACCCCGCGCCCAAGTCGTCTCACTACAATTGGGGCCTATACGCCGACATCGCCGTTAGCGCCGGTGGAGGTTCGGGGTGCGTGTGCCCATCGAGAACTCTTGTTTTCTTCAACTCATTTTCTTGAAATGGCAGAACTCCTCATCACCGCGGACGACCTGCACGTACGCCTCCTGGCTCTCCGGGCGCGCGTGCGGGCCCTCGATGCGGAGATCAAAGACGCGGAAGCGGATAGGAGGCTGAGGAGGCGGTTGGGGCTTTCATTACTGGCACTACGAACTCGGCGCGCGCGGGTGCGAATGTGCTGAAGGGAGTCAAGGCGCTTTCCCCTGTAGTGGATCGCGCGCGTTGAGCTTGAACCCGTTTGTTTCGCGGAAGAGATTCAATTACCAAGAGCCGTGTCCTGCAGTTGGGAGCACTACCGATGTGCCTAAAGTATGCTGTATCATCGAGTCTACTCGACGTAGGCCGCGCCGGTGGTACTAGTGTGGGTCTTTGGCGACCCTTTGGCTGTCTGTTTGTCGTGGTGGGAGAAAAAGCGCGAATTCCAGGCGAATTCCTTCTTCCGACCTTTGAAGTGTCTTGCGCATCGTCGGCAGTGAATGAGAGGTCCGCCAATGGATTTAACGAGGTATTGACCGCTGCGGCGGAGGCAGCGATGGTGCAGGGCGCGTCATCATTTTTGGGAGGAGAAATAAAGTTGACCACACCTATCAAACCAAAAATATCGATCGAAGTCGCAATCCTCGGGCCTCAGGCCTCAGATTCCACCAAAGATGGAGGACACATGCACTGAACAGTAATAAACATTGCCGTTAACAAAGAATCCATGCATTATTCTGCAGTAATTTTGAGAGGTGAACTACGAATCGCCTCCATCAGGGGAGTTGCATCCTCTTCTCCAGGCCAGGACGACCAAAGCGTGAACTGTAAGTCGGATCCCAAACTTGTGTACGCAGTGTGTAACCAGCGGTCACCGATAAACTTGAGGAGACGTTCATCGTTGTTGTAAACATATTCGTCCCAATCCTGACCATCCCACTTCTCGTTCTGGAACACCTCTCCGCAGAGCCCGTTTGCGATACGATCAAGATCGTCCTTCAGCTTCTCTGGACCTCCCGCGACCAGCATCTCTAAACTTTTCATCCCCATATGCATCACGCATGACAGGAACACTTCCTGGGTGTCTGCGTGAACAGTCTGGAAGGATGGATTCGCGTGTAGGACGTCCTTCCACGATGGAAGATTGAGAAATTCCCGCTGCGCTTCCGACATGCTTAACTGCTGGTATCTGTCGTCATCCTTCTGGACATAGTTTTTGAAAAACTGTGGTATTTCGTCGGAAACGAATTTCAGGTATTTGAAGCTGTTGAAGTCGGGCATGCAGTATACAAACCACTTGTAGCGGATGACGCTGCTGAGAGGTTTATAATGGGGAAGTGGAAGATAGGCGAGCTCCAGGGAGTGGTGAAAAAGTTCCCCGTAAATGACCCACGACAATAAAGTCGTTTCGGGATCGTTGCACACGGTCATGGGACCTTGGGTCGCAGGGCCAGCCGCAAGGTCGAGGCGCCGATTGAGGGGATTGAGTACGTCGCATTTGTAGGTGTATAACTTTCGAATGTCGTCCATGGTGAGCTCCGAGACGTTGATTGCCAGTTCCAGGAGTTTGTCCACACCGCCTTGTATGGCAGTCTCCAGTACGAACCGCCGCTCATCATCTTGGACAGCCCAATCCGCAACCTGCCTGGCGGTAGCGGCAATGAGAAGGTGGGGATGGGGCCGGAAGAATACACGCCCGGAATTGGCGGCAAGTCGAGGTATGAACTTTGGATTAGGATTCGCGCATGTCCGGAAGAGAGTGCGACAGGTGGAGAAAAGAGAGCAAAGATCTTCGATAGAATGGAGAAAATCGGGAAGATCCAAGAGAAGGTCGGCCGGGAGGGCGATTAGCGACATGACACGGATTTTCGTCTGAGTTATGGACGTCGTGGTAGTCTAAACAGTGAGGCGATGGACGTGGGAGAGAAAGCAAAGAGAAAGCGCGAATTTCTTTTTGCGGCGCAATTGATTGGCGTGTCGGGCCGGCGCACCCGACTCACACATGAGCAACGATGAAGAGTTTCGAGCTGCGACGTCCACTGCGCCGACTAAAATAGAAGGACTTCGCGCGTATGTCTTTACCTCCCACCTGCCTGAACTTGCCACTGAGTTCCGCTAGGTCCGATGTGGCAGTTAAATAATCGCATTATTCCAACTGACTGTTCCCAGTTCGATGTGAGAATGCCTAATTCACATTCACTGCAATTTATTGTATTCCAGGTGACGGTCTCAATACCGCAGAAAGTTGCACGAACTGCCGGTGCTTCAATTCGCCATGCACATATGTGCGGCCCTCGGTGAACTATCGCACTAGAACCCTTCGTTGCTCATCCCTCGTTGTTCTCAGTTCTTGGATTCGGGGATATACTTCAATCTGGGTCGCCATGGGACACCTTCCGGATCGACCAAATGGATATCCCGATCCAACAGGCATTCTGCCCATTTCACCCAATAGCTCTTGGATATCTCACGCCTATAACTTTTGAGTCCATATATCGATTAGAAGGTAAGGGAGGCCTACTCGTTCGTGGGCCAAATACACTCTGAATGCTCCATCCATCGGAGCGCCGGGAACGGTGTAATGTCGAGAGAGGTGAAAAAGCGGCCTAACGAAGTTCGAAGGGCGGGTTTCATGCCATAAGGGGCGACCCGAAAGACGATGCGCTCGAGGGATGCATGTTTGTCAGGGGCAGTGAAGCTGGAGGCGTCAATAACGGTCTAGAGCGAATGGTGAACCGGAAGTTTCGCGGAGCTCGTTGTGTGCCTACATACCTTCGGGCTACAGGAGATCCGGAGAACAGTGATTAAGGGGCAGGTGGCAAAGATGACGAGCTCGGGGTCTTTTAGCTGCAGGACGGAGACTGTCAACTGCTCGAGCTTTTTTCCATGCCTTTGGAAGAAAGGGAAGCCGCCTTCCGCTTCCGCAGAAAAAGCGGTGGTTCGCAGCGACGGTAATCTAGTGCGAATCAGCGATCCGGGAACTAATTATTAGGATTGAGAAAGTTACGACGTACTCCATATGGGACAGCACATCGAAGAAGGACGAATGAAAGTAGTCAATGATGAGGTGGACGAGATTATCAAATGTTCCGATCGGAATTGATTGAGGCTGGGTCTGGAACGCAGTTATACAGTCCCAAGCGAAGCTCTGCATCCGAGGGAACAAGTTAAAGACTGCAGGGCTTGCTGTTTGGGGGGATTCCGCAACAGGCACTCCATGAAAGGTGGTGAGAGTGGCGCCGAAATAATGGCCCAGGTCATTGAATGACGACCAGGATATCGGCAGAAATTGTTCATTGCCATATAGCTCTAGCAGGGCTGGGATTTTAGAGGTTATGGCTTGGAACCAGGCCAAGTCGCCATCAGATGCAACGGTGGCGGCGAGGGACCGAACGTGCAGACCCAGAGAAGGTTGCTCGGAAAGTCGGTGTGCAAAAGATCTTAGAGCAACAGCCCTATTCAACATCGGATTAGTGTAGAGGTGCGGGAGGCCGAGGCGCTGAGTTGATTTGAGAAGGAATCAATGGCTGTATATTATTATTATTTTGACCGGGGGGCTTACCGCGAATTTCTTGCAGACGAGGAGAGGCGCTATGTAACCAAAACGATCAGGCGGCAGTATGCCCAGACGTGCTCCGAGTTTCGAGGAAAAGCGGTGCAATGCGAAGTAGAGGATACGATTCCAAATGACATCCTCTTGTACCGGATCACCAGAAAGTCGCGCGGGGTACACAAAGGGAATAATGTCACCCGATGCCCTACATATGGTGAGAAAGGCGGAGGGAAGAGAATTCTAGTTACCAATCATCTGGGAAGTTTAAAAGCGCCTTGATTCTTTGATCATGTTGCGCCCTAGCAACGATGGATCGTCGAATATGCAAAGGAATGGAGTATCGGTCCTTGATTATGAGACGTTTGAGGGATGGGTTCTTGGCGATGATCTGCATCGAATCATATCCCAGTGACGAAATGTGCAAAGGAGCTGAGGCCATCAGCGTCGCAAGATTTGGAGCATTGCATAATGCGTAGGTGAGTTTCCACGACAGCCGACTAAAGTCCGAATCTATCTCAAACACGGCCTAATGTTTTGGGTAAGGGAACGACGATAGAGAGAGGCCCGGGCGAAGTACCATTTTCGTCCAATTTCGGATACACTTCGCGAGTCTGTCGAGGAGCGTCTCCGCGTCCGTTGAAAGATGCTGGTAGTTATCATTTCCAGCCAAGATGACGCGAACAGGGTTGATCGAAGGTAAACCGCGGCACAGGCCGCAGGTATTATCCGGGTGCTCGACGTTTAGGGTGATGAAGAGGTCAGTGAGATTCGTCGATGCCTGGAGGATTTTGAGCAGAGAAATAGCGAATCCGCCCTAGCAGTGTGGCTTGTGGTTAGGATGCCCTGGTTGGTGCGCGCGCCTAAATTTACCTCGACGCGCAGTTTCCGAATAAAACCGCCAAGCACAGGGTTCGATGTCAAGGCCACCGCCAATGCTTTAGCTTGGGCCTTCGAGCGCAGAACCACAACATTGTAGAGAAGTGGTGTGCCTACGCGGAGCCAAGCCTTGTTGACCAGAAGAAAGCTCGAGCTCGACTCGGACCTCGAAAGGAAGGGGGAGATTGCAGATGTAGAGCTAAAGGCGTCGTCCGAAACTCTGAGCGCAGGTGAGAGAATTTCGGAAATGATCTCGTCAGGGAGGTGGTCCGGCATGAAATTTGTAGGGATTGGGTGTCCTTCTCGGATTGGACTGACGCGTCCTTGTGGTCGAAGGCAAAGGGGCGGTAGGGATCAAGGTGAATGACATTGGATGTCAGAGCTCGCTGTTGTTCAGATCCCGGCAAACTCCGGCCCGGGAGCATTCCTCCGAGTCTGCCGTGACCCCCCTGTATGGCAGTCTCCAGTGCGAACCGCCGCTCGTCATCTTGGACAGCCCAATCCGCAACCTGCCTGGCGGTAGCGGCAATGAGAAGGTGGGGATGGGGCCGGAAGAATACACCCCTGGAACTGGCGGCAAGTCGAGGTATGAACTTCGGGTTAGGATTCGCGCATGTCCGGAAGAGAGTGCGACAGGTGGAGAAAAGAGAGCAAAGATCTTCGATAGAATGGAGAAAATCTGGAAGATCCAAGAGAAGGTCGGCCGGGAGGGCGATTAGCGACATGACACGGATTTCCTCTGAGTTATGGAGGTCGTGGTAGTCTTAAACAGGATTGGTGGAGAGGACAACGGTGTGGTTGCAAACAAAGCGAAGTGGCAGTGTCGAGTTCACAGTCTGTCAGATCTGGGCAGTCCCTGATAAGTATGTCGAGCAAGGTTGAGCGACGATCTCAGAGTAGCCCTAAAGCCTGAACCCATTGTTTCCTCGTTCGTAACCTCAAAGAAATAAATTGTAGCGTCATTCCTGAGCTCGGTGCTTCAAGTTCATCACCTAACCGTATCGACGATACAGGTGGGGTCCAATTACTTCCGAATTGCCTATGTAGAAGGTCTTTCGCCGACACAACACGCGTCAGTCTGCGTCCGCTGCCCCAAATCCATCGTGCGGCTTTGTCCCAAATTTGTTCATTGAGAGCCGGTCGGTCCAAGCTGCAAGGAGAATTTGATAATAGCACCTAAGGGAACAGTCAGAGAAAATTCAGTACATATCCTCGAGACACTAATTCTCGCCACAAGTTCCCAAGACCTTCAGCTTTATTCTCGAGGTAACAATTCTGTGTGAGGGGGGTCGTCTAGCCACACACCCCCCGGTGTAAGAGTCGTCAACCTCCGTAACAACGCCGACACTTAGTCAAGGTTGAAGCAAGTATTCAATCACAAGGGGGACTGCTTGCAGCGGGGACTAGCGGCGATGAGGAAATCCATGACATGCTAACATGCGCAGTACTCACCTGCTGTGTCAATTTGGACGGCTTTGAAGGTCTTTTGACTACTGACACGCAGCATTCACAAGGATAGGCAAGAAGAAGAGTGAGGGCGTGCCTTGAAATATCGTGGCGACGCCCGCGAATGAAGCCCTGAGCATCGGCTGCAGCATCAAGTCGAGATAAAGACCGCAATGAATTAAATCGTTTTTCTAGAGACAAGACTCCCCGAATTAGCCGCTCAGCCAGGTTTTGAGGAACCATCCAAATACGCCAGCGACGACCGCAGTACTAGCAACCGTTGCGCCTACTTCTGGATCTTGACTCTTCCTCAAAATTCTTCTGGGCAAGCTGGCGGCTACAGCATCAGGCGAGGCCTCCGCAAGCGGCATGGGGGCAACAGCGGCGCCTGGAGCTGCGTGGAGTAATAACTGCGCCTGCGTTTCCAGCTTTCGACCAATTTCCATCATGCTCTCCTCCACAATCGCCTTGTTCTCCATCCCCATCTCCTCAATCTTCTTCTCGAACGTCCGCGCTAGCCGTCGCCGCTTCCACGGCTCCACGAAAATAATGGCAACCACGAAGACCAATAAATTTAGGCCCAGCACCGTGAGCGACCCGTATGTCGAGGCGCTCCGAATCTTGTCCGACCACACTTGCTCCTCGTGATAGCGGGCAAGAATGGTCCGCATGAGCTCGGTGAACTCGCGCTCAACAGCCTCCTCCGCGTCATGCACGGCAGCCCTGGCCTGGGCTTCGCGTTGCTCGAATTCGTGGTCCTGCGGAATGAGCGTAGTGAACCTGGCAATATCCGCCTGGTTCCAAGTAGATTTGCGCTGTAAGAGATCGTTTATGTCGCGCTGCGAATTGGAGCGCTGGACAACGGCGAGGTCGTATGCCGTTTTCGCCGCCCGAGCAGCATCCCGAGCCTCATTTATAAGTGTTTCTGCGAAAGTGAGATTTTCTTAAGTCGACGGTCAAAGCCTTGGACCGCAAATACATACACACCCTGTTCTACGACCCGCCGCTTGAGAGCCTCGATCTCCTCATAGCCGGTCATTCTATTCAGGTGCAACCCGAGCTCAGAGAGGGTCGTTTTTGTGGTAGATGTGAATTCGTCCGCCCGAGTACGGACAGCAATAGCAGTCTTGTCGGTCCATCTACGCACACGGTCTTGGAGCTCAGAAGGAGGCCGGGAGGAGGACGAAGCCACAGATTCGAGTTCTGGTTGAGGCGTCTCCGACGAAGTGGATGATTCCGCTGGTGCCTGTTCCACTTTGGGTTCAAGTTCTGGGGGTATCGAACGCGTTACATAGCGAGGGGAACTCGAGCCAAAGAGGCGACGGGCAACGAGAGGTCCACGGAGAGAAGACCTCAAAAGCATTCGGCAAAACAACACAACGACCCCAAAAAGGAAATCGCGGTTTTTCGTCAAGAATTTGGCACCAGGCAGAAAACTCTAGATAAATAGCCTGCCTACCGACATTAGATAAGGAATCCAGGAATCCATGTATCCGCGTATCGGTAAAGGAGAGTGTCATAGTAGGAGGATTAGAGGAGGAATAAACGAAATATAAACCCGTCTGCAGAAAAGCTCTATCTAACTCCACACGTCCAGCATGAGTCTTGACCGCTCCTTCAGCAGCTTCACCTCCGCTGCGCCCACGTCCTCAGCATTCCCACCCTTGGCATCTCCAAGGATACGAGCCAACACCTCTTCTACAGCTTTGCTCATGCTCTTCGCCTCTCCACAAATGTAAATGTAGCCCTTGCCATTGATAATGGCGTCGGCAATGTGCTCCCGGTCTTTCCATAGCAGATCCTGGACATAGATCTTGCTGCCGTCGGGGTTGTACACCTCGCGTGAGAACGCGCAGTGCATGCTAAACTTGCCCTTCAACTCCTCCGCGTATTGCGGCCACTCCTCCTTATAGAGGAAGTCTTCCGTCGATTTGCGGCACCCGTAGAAGAGCGAGATTTGGCCCCAGTCAGCGAGAGCGTCGGGGCCGTTCTTCTCGATCGAACGACGGGCAAGCGCGACACGTTCTTGAACAAACCCGCGGAAAGGAGCCACACCCTGTGACATGTTGAGAATGTACAAACGAACGCGTAAAGAAAAACATACAGTTCCTGGCCCAATCATAATCACAGGGCTTTTGGGGTTGGTCGGAAGTCTGAAGGTCGAGCGTCTGACGTGAATCGGGGACTTGTATACCGTCTCGCTCCTGTAGGCGCCACGAGGACCGTCGATCGCATACGAGGGCATGCTGACGGAAGAAACCATGGCCTGGGTCTCGCCAGTCGCGGCGTATCTGAGGTTCAACAGGAAATTTGAGCCGACACCGAACACCCATCTTGGAGGTACACGAGGATTGGTGACCGATTGGTATTTCAGTACAACCGCCGTGACGTGGATAGAGGTGGGGTTGAGCTTGGGGCTGGAAGAGATGGAGTAGTAACGGGGTTGGAGACGGGGTATCGCAGACACGATAATATCGAAGGGGATTGGCCATGCTGTAGTGTTCTCTTTGGTAGGAGGGGCTGAAAAGTCATTCCCTGCCGCCAACTGAAGAACCTCGCCAAGTTTGAGGCAGCCATTAGCGATGACGTTGTGATATTCTTCCTTGTTGGAATTCAGAGTTTTCATAGTCTCCTCCGCCTCGGGGGTCGGAGCAAACTTTGAGAGCGAACCGAGGATTTGACGACCTGCAACGGCGCTGATATCGATGTAGTGTCGGAGAACGGTAGCGTAGGTGGTTGGGACAGGGAAAGGGACCTTCGCAAGGGCGGGGTCCAAGGACTCGATGCCGATGACATTATCCTTCTTGTCGAAAAGGCCGAGCGTGTAGAGAAGACGGTCGACCTCGAGGTCTGGGTTCGAAGGCCAGACTCCGACGTGATCGCCATGCTGATAAGTGATCCCAGAACCCTCGGTGCTGAGCTCGATATGGACACAGTTTCGCTCTGCGGTGGACTGGAAAAGTTCGCGAGAGGCGGTGATGGGCGCTGGGTATGGGTTTTTGGCGTCGTGAATACCCTTGGTCTTTGTGAGAGCCCGAGCAGACAGCTCGCCTATTGTATACGTTAGCGGAGTAGACGGACGAACAAACCACTGTACTGACCGAGGTATACTTTTTCAGGAGCATGGTCCGGTAATTCCGATACCGCGAAGTCGGCAGAATCGCCCCCCTGACCCTCTTCTACGTTCATAGCAGTAGCGAATGCTTCCCACATGGCATCCTTCCACTCGAGATAATCCTCCTCCATGCTCTTATCGTCGTCTCCCTCGCCTCTCTCGCCCATGCGGATGGCGCCCATCTTGGTCAACTCCGCGTCTACCTGCCGTCCAATAAGATTATAGTGTTCGTAAGTTCTGTTACCGAGACTGAAGACGACATATTTCAAGCCTTCAAGTTTGCGCTCCCCGTTGCTAAACTCGAAAGCCTCGTCCTGGAGGTTCTGCATGAGCTGAACCGCGTTATCCGTCGGCTCACCCTCGCCGTAGGTGGCCATGACGAAAAAGACAGCACAGTCCTCGGGTAGCTGGTCGAGGTTCTCAAAGTCGTATTCCTCAGGGTCGCAGACAAGGGAAGCAAGACCGAACTTGGTCTTGGCCTCCTTTGCAAGACGGATGGCGTATTCCTCGGCGGTCCCGGTCTGGGACCCATAAAATATGACGATCCGTTTTTTCTACACTGCGGTGAGTACCACATCAAGTGCGAGTGCTTTTGACACGTACACCCTCCTTCATCTTCGTTATGAAGTCCCGGGGGTTTCCGGACCCATTTGCTGCCCTGGTCGGGAGGGAGACGACCTTGGGCTTCGAGGCGGAGAAAAGCTGGTCGCGGAAGAGATAGACGGCCGCGATGATGACGCCCAGACTAAGGACGACGATATCCGACGAGCTGGTGGAGGACATGGTAGATGGTAGACTGGTGTAGGGATAGTGCGAGGTGTTGCGATGAAGGCGCAGCCACACGAAACTGGAAGGTAGTCTGAGCAACCTGATAGGGTGAATTAATGAGCAGAGAATTACCAGGGGATATATATACGAGGAAAAAGGCCTCCGTGTGCGGTCTCGGCCGGAACACTTGCGGTGTCGGCGAACGATGAGGAGAAAGACTTCAAAAGACGTGGCCTGATATGGACATTACACATGACCTATTTGCGATCCAAGCGGTGATCATTAAATCCGCTTTTCTTGCCTGCAACTACAGTACGTGTATGTACGCTACCACAAATCCCGCCCTCTGCCCGCCGTAGACGAGAAATATCCTCGACAGTTTTGCATTTTCTAAGACGAAAAAAAGTCCGGTTCAAGCATCGGAGTTCGGGACGGTTCGGGGTGTCGCAGAGTCGTAGTTCCGCGACAAGATGCCGACAGTCAATAAGCATTAGTCAAACAAGCGGCCCAACGGTTAATGGTTTCCGCGAGCCCCACGCAGGATGCTGCTCGGGATTTTCGGCGATTCGTTGAACCTCCGAAACCAGTTCACTGTCAGCACCGAGTTCATAGGAATACCATTTCACAGCCAATTGCGCCCAGAACCGGGCGGCTGACGCGCTAAATAAGCAGTGAAGTCAGCTCTTTGACTGGAGAAAGCGAAACGGGATGAGCATACTCCGAATGAGCGGCAGAAATCCATGCGGCGTCGGCCGCTAGTTGACCTCGCTCGCTCCAGTAGCCCTCCTCGTCCTCGAGTTTCCATATTGTGTTGATTGTGCTGATCGCCTCGACGCCGCTGATACTTTCGCTCCCCCAGGTGGCGAAGTGACCATAATAGTGGGAAATGGCCGTCAGACGCTCGTCTGAAAGCTTCGAGGCGGCATCATCAAGCGAACAGACGGCGCAGGTGCACATGAAACCATATTGCTGCGACAGGAACTCTCTAAGATAGTTTAGTGTGCAATACTTATTGACCAGAAGTCCCAACCTTCGCTCGTTTCTTGTCCGCTTCGTCTCGGTGTACGTGGTGAGCAGTTCCTGCTAGGAATGAGACTGCGCCCTATCGAGCAACCAGGTGACAGCATACCTGACCCCGTTGAATGTCCCTGAGCGCATGAATGAAAATTTGTTGCTCGCGTTTCCGCCACGAATACACAACATTGAATGCGCTTGCGCAGCCGTGATTCAACCGCGCCATCCGCGGAAAGATGCCGACCCCATCGTTGTTAGCTGAAACAGCGTTCGTTTGGAATATGGCCAGCGCGACCTCTTCTGGGTGTGTCTCCGGATCCAATCCTTCTGGAAAGTTCACATATGAGAGACTCCAAAACGCGTCGCGGTTTGCTTGGGTGACATTGTTCAATAATCGCGAGATTAGGGCGGCAGGCGACTCTGAGACTAATGCCACAGTTAACTTTCAGAGACTGTAAGTTGATGGGAGGCGAACTTGACTTGGGAACGACGAACAGCGGCGGTTCTTGGATGAGAAGTTCGCCTTGCTTAATGTCCCGGGTCGCGACAACACCCTTACCCTTCCCTGGAATATCGCGGACAACAAAAGGAGGCGCTTGTTGAAGCCCATTTATTTCCGGGATAGAAGGGTCGGTACTAGTGGAGATGAAGAAAGCCAAGCCTGCAACAGCAGCCGGCACGACGAGCCAAAGCAGACGCAATGGCGAAAATCTGCGAGGCGACTGCGACGCTTTGAGCGAGGGAGGATCCAGCACACGGAGTAGATACGTACCGAAGGCCCTCCTACAGCTGGTTCAGGAGGAACGCGTCGCTGGCGTTTTGCAGGTCGCATTCTGGTTGATGGAAGTTGCCTAAAGAGGTTCAGCGACGATGATGGTATCAAATGACAGCGGCCACAATGAGGCTACTCAACGCCCGATGCCAAAAGGGGAAGCAACATAGGAAAGACGCGTCTTTCGTTCTGACTTGGCGGCTCAGGAAAACAGGAGAGACGCGGTCACGAGATGGACTCGACGCGACGCGTTTTCAACAACGCGCTATGACATAAACCAAACATCCGGAAACATCGACGGGTATAAAAGCAGTGCGTCGCGAGTTTGTCACTCGTCACATTCTCTCCCTCTTCCCACTTCCATCTTCGCTCTCTCACCCTTCTTCCCGGTCCTCAACATTGATAGCATTCAAGGTGGGTACTCCGTTCTATTTCTATCGGGTCCTTATGGGGTGTCGAACGTGTGTATTGGGCCGACCGCCATGTGGTTTGCGCTTCAATACGACAGCGACGTTGCATCCAGACGCCGTGCCCATTGGCGGCGATCCCTGGCCGCTGTTTGTACGCATTCTTCAGGTCGATTTAATTGCCCTTCCCGTTCGGTTTTGTTGCTTGGTGCACACCGTTCCTCTTCGTCGCGGTGCTCCCGGACAGGGTATCGAGGCGTGCGGGATTAGCCCTCCTGGACCACGAAATATTTGGGAACCTACCCACTGGCTCTGCAGTTTCTTGATTGGCCAGTAACTGACAGAGCATCATTTACAGGTCTTTTCGCTCTCCGACGAGGACATTATCCTCAACACCTTCACCCAGGGTGGGTAAGTCTCTATCGGGTCCTATGGGGTTTTGAATTGGTGTGTTGGGCCGACCACCCGTGGTGCGCTTTCAACGGCGACAGAGCCTTCGATCCCGGGCCCCGCCACTTTAGCGGCGCCTCGCGGGCTCTGTTCGTACGCCGCCGCAGGTCGATTGCCATCTCCGCTCGCTACATGCTTGGGTGCACATCGTTCTCCTTTGTTCCTACCACCCTTTGGTAAGGCACTGGCCATCGGAACTACTGCCTCGATATGTAGGGGAGTAAGCTTCCTTCCTGCCACCAACCCTACATAAATGCAGGAACAACAACGCGCCGAAGGACATGATCGAGTAAAGAAATATCCAAATTAAATTTATACGACATTACGATAATTTGGGGCAATGAGGAGTGCAAGACGACGCATTCAAGAGGCCGGTGACAGGGGACCCCGGTCCCCAACTGTTGAAAGGAACCGTTCAATGACGGATTTGCCCTTTCGAAGATTATCGAGAGAGATTCGCTCATTAGGCAAATGAGCCTGGTCGGAGCTTTGACCCATTGGCAGGTGCAGCGCATGACATCTAAACTCTTTTTCGAGGAACGGGACCGAGGGGATTGTCTGTGCGCTGCGTCACGCACGATCTTCTCGGAGAATGAAGAAAATGGCACTCACCCCGCCTTCGCGTATTCGGAGTGGCTCCATGCCCCACTCTTGTTGGACAGCGCTTTCTAGAGCCTTGAACCAGAAGTCGTCGAGCTCTCCCAACCACCAATCGGCGGTGTGTTCGACGCTGACCTGTCTGCGGGTCAATGGTGAGATCGCAGGTCAGGAAAGGGTCCGACTTTAAGTTTGTTTGGCGATTTCAGGTCGTTGAAGGACGTCTCAAGATGCAGAGATAGAGACTTGGTGATGGTGTCTAAATCCTGATCTGGTACTATACGTAGTGAAACCTGGGACTTGATTGTACCCGGAATAACCGTCGCATCTGTGCACCGGCGGCGGTCAAGGAATGGAACAGGACGACAGGTAAGAACACCCACTTTTCGGCCCAGAGATTTCGATCGAATGGACTGTCAGAGATGGTTCTCGCCATCGGGAAGACAGCGAAGACGCGGCTCGACCAGTTATGGTCGCCAGTCGTTTATACAGCTCCTTCTCTGTGTCTGTTTGTTGTCTAACCCGATCATCTAAAAGGATCATGAGGCCCAGAACGGGAAGGATCGGAGAGGAGTGTACAAAAGCCCGGGATGCGAACTTGATGGTGAGCGTCGGTTAGGGTCGAGAGTAAATGAACCCTACGAGCAAGATGAGCACCAGAACGGGTAATCAGAATCAGAATTACATGTCAAGCAGCGGCTCCACAACGGCGCCTCCTTCGATCCCGGAGTGTAGATCGGGAAGGTCGCTTGAAATCTGAAGAGTGGGTGAGCCAGCTCATCACGATTCAATAGTGAACCAAACCTCAAGAGCACAGTGTACCACGCCTCGTAGCCCATATGTAATCTGCGGGTTCTTTCGTCAATGAAGTCTCGGGAAGTGAAAGCGAAAGCGTACGCAGGGCGTATCCTCCGCAATCCAAGTCGAGTTGCTGGATAAAGAATTGGACGTGGAAAGAGCAAGGTTGGTGGAAGACCTACCTGACCAGAATAGCATCGATGTCCCCAATGAGGTCCTGCGGAGCTCGTCAGACTAATTGAAAGTGAGCAAAACTCGGCTCACTTTGTGTTTCCGAACAGCATCACCGAAGCCCATGCTTCCGCATTCTTCCTCTCCTTCAATTAAGAAGACGACGTCGACACCGAGGGCTCGGGTAGCCAGCAGGTTCGCAACGGCGCATGCAACCGCAAGAATTGGGCCCTTGTTATCGGTGACTCCACGGCCATACAGATATCCATTCCGGCCGGCCATATGGAAGGGCTCGGAGTCCCAGCCAGTAGACGGGGCGGATATGACGTCGTAATGGCTGAAGGCCATTGTAAGCGTAGCTTATTGAGCAGGATGAATACATCCTACCCGTAGAACAGGATGCGAGGTTTTGATTGCTTGGTCCTTGCCGAGGCACCGTTAAATGTGCCAAGGACAAGGGGATTCTTGCCATCTCCCGTTGGAAGCTGTGTCAAGTATTTAGTTTCGAGAATACGGTACAGATAGGTGGACTCACAAGAGACGATTCCGCTCCTAATTGAATCAGGCATTTTTTGAGCCAGATGGCGGCCTGCCGGCAGTCCTCTTTGTGGTCCGGATTGGAGCTTACGCTAGGAATGGAAATAAACTTGGAAAGGGCGTATGTCAGAGTATCTGCGGCTTTGGAATGAGGACATGCAGCATCTCTTAAGTTGGTTACAGACCAGTCGTATGGGAGTCGAGGGGTGGCAGATCAATCCGGCTGTCGTCTACGTCGGAGTCTTTGATTGACACTGAAATGAGTTCCCAAACCTGAAAACGGTGAGGACGAGTGCGTGCGACGAAGAAGGGCAAACATTGATGTGGTCGTCGTTCCCTCCGGTAATGAGGCAAAGATGGTCTTTTGAATTGCCGTGGGTAACTATGGAAGAGAGGACGATGCCGTTGTGAGCTTGCCAGGAGGCCGTGCAGTCAAACGACGCAGAAAATCGCTGCACGAAGCCATTCGCGGCGCACGTATATAGATCCGAGTTTGACATTGATAGAGAGAGGACATCGATTCCCTGAGTTGACCGTGAGATGGATTCCAAACGAGCCCTGACACACGAACCTCTTGCACAATGATGGTGCGCACTAAGGTTTTTGTCTCTAAATCCAGAACCTTAACAGCCCCGTCTTGGCACCCAGCGTAGACGGTTTCATATTTGACTACCAATGAGAATATGGCGCCGTTATTGCATTCGAATGCGTGTAGTTCGGTGGGTTGTTTCCCCGAACACTCCCAGATCTGCAGGCTATTAGTTTGGGTTGCTCCTCTCAAGGATAGACAAACACTGGCCTTCACACATTCATCTCCGCTTCCCGTCGCAAGGCGGACACTCCCCGCCTCCCCTTCTTGAAGCAGTGCCATGCAGTAAATATACCCGTAGTGGGCGTAGTCGACCACATTTTCCTCAGGAATGTTCAGAAACGCCCGGGGTGGCGAGGTGTCGCGACTCAGTGTACTATTGTTCGCGAAAATGTCGGCGGGCTTCCGCTCAAAGTTCGGATAGCTGTCGAAGAATTTGTGCGGCTTGCGGGGCGTTGAGGTCCCGGAGGCAGAGGCGATGCCATCGCCAAACTGCGTGGTCGCGGCACCGATTGGATGGTGCTCAGAGTTGAAGTCATACCACTGGAGAGACGTGTTTTGGCACCCAACGTATATCGTCTGCAGCGAGGGGGACCACGCAAGAGAGAAAAGGTCGCCTGCGCCCGTTTCCAAGTATGGGGAAAGAACGTATACTGGCGTTAGGTCTGAGGTGGACCAGATCTGGTCGGGGGAAAAATGAGAAAGATATGTGTCAAGAGGGATTCACGACGCACTCGAACGGTACTGTCGCCTGAAGAGCTAAACAGCCATTTCCTATCTTCGGCATAGACAAGGGCCAATACGGCGCCTGTGTGACCGCGAAGGTTGTCCTTCAAGCGAAAGGTCTTCTTATCCCAAACCTTTCATGTCCTAATCAGTTCTGACTCCCTCACACTCTGTATAGGCAACTTACTGGGATATCCTGGCTCTGGCTGCCGCAAAATATGTACTGCTCGCTCGCGGCGAGACTCAACACCGAAAGGCGCTCGCGGAGAGAATGTAATAGTGTCGGAATGGCTGGCGACGCGTCTGACTGCCACAAGTTGCGACTGAGCGAAGCTGCCGTACCGCGTTGGCCTGTGAGCATCGAAATGAAGGGGAAGCGATGATAGGCGCACGGTGTGGGACCATCTTTTAAGTTTAAGATGGCTGTATCCGTGTGCTGTTTCTCCGTGGACAGACTTGATCCGTTGTCCTCGTTCTCGCACTGCCGCCGCCGAGTACTACGTGTCTGTATGTGGAGGCTAAAGCCAGCGGAGCAGTCGATGAAGGGTACTCCCGAAATACGTGACCGTTGCGTGCAATGGCGTTCATCCGGCTCAAAATAGAAATAATGCTACTCGATTTGGAAACTCCCAGCTTCGCGGACTTATGTTCAAACCAAACTTTATTGATGGCGAATACTTGGAACTGGTACACAAAAGTATTACACGACGACCTTGTTCACGGTTAAATTGAGCGGAATGAAAAGAAGTGAAGCATACCGGCCATCCGCTCGAGAAATCCAGCAAGTTGATTCCCAGCTGTGCAATTGAGTTTAGTTTCCCCTCAAACTAATGTTTGAAGCCGACAACTCACGAATGTTCCCGCCGAAGTGTAATAGTCTGCACGACGTTATTGAATATTCACGCATGAATAACATGAACTCACGATACACCATGACTGTACCATCGACATCGGTGAAGAGATCTGAACGCGGACTCTTGAATGAGGCGCAGTCCTGCGGAAAAGTAAACGGAAGCACATACCCTGTCCTCCGGGACCGATAACCTATGTATCTGGCGTCAGATTGAACCAAGGACACAAAGAAAGCAACCCACGTTATCGTGACTGGCCAGCACCAAAGTGCCTCCGCCATTGAGCAAGGAAACTCCGGAGGCATCGACATAGGGTCCGCTGGCACTCGTAGAGCGTCCGACCCGGATGTTATATGTGCTTGAGGTACCCTCGCAGCAGATATCCCAAGAACTGAACAGGTAGTAAAAGGATCCGAATTTGTAGATGACGCTGGCCTCGATGGCACCGCTGTCGGCCGTGCGCGTGGAAAGCGAGGTGACAGCGGTGCTGGAGGGCTTCCCGGTGGATGAGCTCAGGCTGGAAATATTTTAGCGACCGGCAGTTGAGCAAGAAATAATAACGACCTTTCCAGTTTGATTCCGCTCCAGAAACTTCCCAAGGACAAATACCAGTTACTCCCATCTAAAAAACAAGATTAGGAGCGGTCCACAGCATTGGAAGAAATAGCTCACCAATGAACAGGCTATCATGCGCGAAGTTATCATTTCTATCAAAATTTCAAAGGAGACACGTACTTTGGATCGATAGCCTATCGAAAGTTTAGATGACAGCGCGGCGCAAGAAAGGGATCACACAGACATTATAAGTACTTCCAGTGGCGGTGGAAGTTACCAGGCCTTCGTTCGTCCAACTCCCGGGCATTCCTGTGGTTGATTTCGCGAAGAAGATGGCCGACTAGATGTGACTTGAGTGCCTAATCTTATGAAAAAAAGGGTAGAGCGTACATTTTGAGAGCCAAACGAGGATGCAGCATAGTAGAGCTAAAAGAGTGGAGCATGATGCATGAGATTCTGTCGGTGAGTGGTGAGTTTGCGAAACTAAACCAACATAAAATGTGCCGCCAATGACCTGGAAAATAACTATCAGCGAACGAAAATAACGGAGATGGAAAGAAAAGGACCGTGCAGTCGGGAGCCCACAAATTGCTGGAATATTCGTGTAAATAGAAATCAGACGAGTAGCTCTTTGATATTACCCGTTTGTGGTTCCGGTATACTCGTCGGTCCAGCTAGCACCGTTAGGCCAGACGACTCCGACAAGGGTCCAAGCGATTCTGTCGGGAGAAGTTCGAATCTGGATTCCTGGTGCGGTGGAGAAGACGAAATATTCTCCGCTGCTGCTCTTGCACATCGTGGGGTCTGCAACAGGGTTAACATTCCCGCTGACTACGCCGGGTCCAACAACGGCGAGAGCGAGGGGGGCTAACACCAGAACAATCGAGAGGAGTAAACGCATATTCGGGAATTGGTCGGCGAGGGATCATAGTTATATAGGCGGAAAAATAGGACGCGCAAAGGGCCCTGTGGGCGGTCGGGTGGCCATTGGTGTAGGAGTGATATCCCGAGCGAGATTACTGGTTACGATGAAAAAGGCCTATCCTGGTTCGGGTCTATTTTTGTCGCGCTAAACATAGAGTTTCGCAGTTTTTTAGGCGGACCGGAGCGAGTCCCATGAACGGTAAATTGATGAGGATGGCATTCGTGACTAGCCATAGCGGCGCGGACAGACCGACATTGCTTTGGACGACATAAAAAAACCAGTCTATGCCACTGAGCCACTGACAGTAGAGGCATTATTTCCCGTCGCAATGCATGTCTGCGTATGTGATGACCGAGATAACATCAGAGCGTTTGTGAATGCACCCGCGAAATTTGTCAAAACCATTTGATTTTGGAGCCTGAAGGACTTGTAGAGTATAAGTTGGTCCGTTCAACTTGGCTGGACGTTCAAGAAAGTTAAGTAGTGAATCCGAGTCTGAGTTCAAGCTTCCCCGCGACAGAGGATGGTGGGTCTTGCACTTCGAGAGAGTACCGAGACCGAAGAAAACCAGAACGTTGCGTGAAAGTTAGAAACAAATACGGCAGCATGGAAGCCATCACTATTTGATGCCAACACCCGGTTATCGGCTTTCTATAGCCGGCGCTAAGACAATCGGCAGCGGTTGGTGAAGCTTAAAGTCCTTCCTGTGGGACGATTCCAAACCGCGATACCATCCCACGGACCAGCTCTGTTCCATACTAACAACTATGGCCTCCAACTCCATGCCTGAGACGATGACCGCTATTCGTTGGCATCCTCCCTCGTTCGACATCCGAGTCGAGTCCATCCCTGTTCCCAAGTGAGCAAAGGCGATTGAGCGGAGCGACTCTAAGTTGACACTCTCTTAGGATTCAGGACCCTGACGATGTCATCGTCAAAGTGACGGTACGCCATTTACATGTGCGAAAGTTGAACGGTGGTTGAACATCTGGATCAGCTTGCAGCGCTCTGCGGTAACGACTCTGGAGCTTCTCTAACACCGATGTATTTACTCCCCGTACAGGAAGCGATTTGCACGTGTACAGAGGCCACGCTGGGGTGGACAAAATTCATACCTCTGGACACGAGTTCATCGGGGAGGTGGTCGAACTCGGATCATCCTTCGGCGCTCATTCGCAAGGACGACCTGACCTGTACACAACGTTGAAGGTTGGCGATAAGGTACAGCACCCTCGTTGTTCAATACGAAGGAAACCATAAATTTGCAATTCAGGTTGTTTCACCGTTTACCGTGAGCTGCGGAGAATGCAAGTGAGTAGAATTCGAGTTGAAAAAACCCTCTTCACTCATAGATTGTAGCGTTTGCCGGATGGGCTACACCTGTCGCTGCCCTTCTGGCTCGCTGTTTGGGAGCCCGGCTCTTGAGGGTGGGCAGGCGCAGTACGTCCGCGTGCCCAAGGCTGGAGGAACACTATTCAACTTGAGTGACGCAAAGTCTTGGCCGTCGGAGCTATCCGATGAAATGAAAGCAAAGGCCCTCGCAGGAATTGCTGATAGCTCCTTGCTAATGCTCGCAGATATCTTGCCAACTGGAGTGTTCGCTGCTGTCCAGGCGATGAACCACCCCAAAGTACTCCCGGCGCTCACAGGACGCCCCTGGCCAGCCAGCTTCTTCCCCGGCGACGCCATTAGCACGGTTCTACCTGAAGACAGAATTTTGAGCTTCGCTATCATCGGACTTGGCCCCGTTGGTTTATGCGCCTGTGTCAGCTTGCTGGATATGCTTTCATCCCAGTCGCTTCCGTTCCAAATTGTGGCAATCGATCCTGTTGAAAGTCGTCGGGAGAAGGCCATGGCTGTCTATGCGAAGATTGACCAAGCAGGCAAAGGCTCGGGCAAATTCGTTGCGCAAAGCATCGATGACGCCAAGAACACTGTCATTACATGGACCGGTGGAGTGGGCTGCACGGCAGTCTTGGAGGTGAGCGTGTCCGTATTTTTTTAAACAGGCTCCAGCTCATCGAAACAGATTGTCGGAAACCCTAGTGCGATATCGCTCGCCTACGACCTCGTTAGACCTTTTGGAGCAATCGTCAGTGTCGGGGTCCATGGAGAACCGCAAGTGCCTTTCACCGGCAGGCAACTATATAACAAGAATGTCTCGTTCGACTTCGGGTATGTCTATTGGTACTGGTGTTCTTCTGTTGGTACTGATCCAGTCTTGGTTCAGACGTTGTCCAGCGCGGGCGATGTTTCCGTTGGCGTTTGATTTGTTGGGTGAGTTTTCCTATCGCATTTTTTGCCTTTGTGTTTTCATCTTCCGGCAGTGAAGAGGCAGGATGTTTTTGGCGAAGTCGGAGGGTTAGACAGTCTTGTGGACAGGATCGTTGGGGCTAAAGAAGCGCCAGAAATCTATGCGGCCTTTGATCAGTCGAAAATCGGGAAAGCCGTTTTCGATATGTGGAAATAAGTGTAAAACTGTATGATACCTTGTACTACTACGCGTGTCTGGATGAATTTTAGTTGCAACCAAAAAATTCAACCACACGGCCGATATCGGGATGTCATTACGATATGTTCCGACGTCAAGATTTCGGAGGTCGGCAATGTCGAGGCCGAACACTCTTCGTCCTGACCTACACAGACTGGACGCACGCCCGACTCAATTGAATGCATACACTGGAAGCTATTAGCGCCGCCAGAAATCTCTGGCTCGGAAATGGATTGCCGGTCTCGTTCTTGTCCCGGTTAAACCTATCAAGCCACCCAGACCCAGCAATAAAGTCCTCATTCAAGCTTGGAACCATTGCACAGGTACAGTCGTGCAAACGAGCTGACATGCGAATCTCAGCCTTCGTAACAGACATCTATAGGACTCTCAGGTCTTTCGGCTGCACAGTTCCACCTGCTGAGGACTGGGGTTGACCAAGAGGTCACCGTGGATGCGCGACACGCTGTCCTCGAATTCCGTCAGAAAACATGTCCCCCTAAACTCATGAACGCACTCATACGTTAGCGCAGACAGCCAAGCGTGGTATACCCTCGACGAATGTCTTCACGACGGCGGAGACGCAATTGTGGGATTATATAGGACAAAGGATGAGAGCTATGTTCGAATACACACAAATTTCCCTCAGTAAATCGATGGCCTCGACTAGTGGAGTATCCTTACATTTTGACAGTCACCGAAGGGGCATTCTCTCAATTTTGAACATCCCCGACTCGCCCGAAACCTCCAGAGCTCAGGTTCAATCAGCCATTAGGACTTGGAACGCGGTCGACTTGGAATCACAGGCTTACGCAAATGGCATGTGTGCAACGGCTCTGCGGTCGTTTGCGGAATGGAGCGTACATCCTCACGCCAAGGCGGTAGAAGGTGTTCTGCCCGTGCAGCTTATCAAAATCGGGGAAGCACCGAAAAGGGAAATCTCAAGCAAATATACACGCCCTCTGGATGGCATCCGCGTGCTCGATTTAAGTCGTGTATTGGCGGGGCCTGTTGCTGGTCGGACTCTTGCAGGTTGGTCAGTTCATTGTTTGGGAGTCGAGGGACTCATGCCTTCATTGTAGCTCATGGAGCCGACGTCCTCCTAGTTACCTCCCCGAGGCTTCCTGCTCTACCAGAACTTGATGCTGATACTTCACGCGGTAAACGCACAACGCAACTCGATCTAACGATACCCACAGACCACGAGAAACTTAAGCGTCTCGCTTCGAATGCTGACGTATTTTTGCAAGCCTATCGCCCCGGCGCTCTCGCCTCCAAGGGGTTCGGTCCTCAAGAGCTAGCTGCTCTGCATCCAGGGATTATCGCCGCCAGTCTGACGGCATGGGGCTGGGAAGGTCCTTGGAAGGATCGCCGCGGGGTAGGAAGGCCTTTTATTTTTGAATGACTCAGACACTTGAAGCTTGACTGCTAGTTTGATTCACTTGTTCAAACAGCTTCGGGGTTCAACGTCGCCGAAGCGGAGGCTTACGCCGAATTTACTCGAGATGCCCATGAGCTGCACCCTCGACCGCTTCCCGTGCAGGCTCTTGATCACGCCGCCGGATACCTTCTGGCGTTTGGAATCAATGCAGCTCTTTGCAAAACGATAACGGTAGGCTGAAACCGCTGATACTCATCCACGGCTCACCATTTTGCGACAGGAGGGAGGTTCGTGGGAGGTTCGCGTATCCCTCGCCGCCGTGAGTCATTGGATTAGGTCCTTCGGCCAACTTGCACCGGAGGAGGCGTTCGGATCTATGGCAAAGCCGCTCCCGCTCGCAGTACTCCCACCGGATTCTGAAATTGCTGAATTAAGCATCCCCTGGAGGTCAAATAATGGTCAGAAAATGACTGCGCTAAAGCATGCTGCTATCCTTTCCTGTACTCCGGTCAGGGAGGGTGAAAGTAGCTGGGCCCCGATATCTTTGGATGCTCATTCCGCGGAATGGCTGTAATTAACGCTTGGAATATTCAGACTTTTTTTTCTCCATCCAACGTATTGACCCACCAAATCTATTTCTGCCCAGAAGTGACAGGCGTCCGAAGGTTCAGACACACTCATCTGGCACTCCCATTTAATGTTGAACTTGCCGACCGGATCATTCACATGCCATCATCCTATTTAAAGCTCCGCTACCCGCTCTTTTTTTCACCTCCTCCTTGCTTCCTCCTCCATTGCTCGTCCATCTCCTTGAGCTCCACCGAGGTAAGCATTTTGTCTGCTTTGTTATGTGATGAGTTCTTTGCCGCCCCAGTCGTAGCTTAATGCGTTGACGAACGGCAGAGCACACAGCCAAATCGTTGCACCTCTGATATATCTTCAATCCTTTCACTGGCTCCTTCAGAAGGATCTCGTACTCATCCTGTCTCTAGGTTTTGTGAACATCTTTCTCTAATAGACCTCAAACCAAATCGACCTTAAACCAAATCATTTTTCACAAGTCAACGTAGTGTGTTATTTGATGTCGCGCTTTCCTTTGCGACCCAGCACCCCTCCATGTATTCCTTTGTATTCGCAGCAATAAAATATGTACGACGATAGTTGTGTCCACTGTCGTCCACCTGCCCGCGAGTAAATTCTCGACCCGGAAGTTGTGCCGATCATGACTGATCATGATCGCAAAATTCCTTCTTCCCGCCATAGCATGCCCTCTGCGCCGAAATTCTGTCTCTCATCTTCTTGCATTGTCTGCGTGTGGATTTTGAGAGAATCAAGGAAAATCCAGGCCCGTGTAAGCACCTTATAATTACTAGGCCAGATATGCTCCAGATTGCACATTGAACTGCAGCTTGTCGTCTTAGACTGCAGCTTATCGTCTTAGACTGCACATCGGAGCGAGACCAAGGCTAAGCCATCCTGACTAAATGAATCCAACGTCTTCCCGTGGCCTGACTCCCGCCTACTTTTGCATACGTTGGCATGTGTCAATTCCTTCGCCTCCAACTTTCCACAACGTCCATCGACGGACTCGCATACCACAGCGCGTTTGACGCAGAAACAAAGCTTGGCGCGATCCCCCACATGAAAGGCCAACCCAGTTTTCCAAAACTCCCCTTCATTGCGCAGTCTCAACCTTCACTCTACCGTCCCGTTCAACATTTCAATTTCCTGGTCTCAACTAACAACGCTATCCATTTGCGGGCCCCTTGGCTCCTTGTCGATGAATATATCTTGTTGCAGTGCGCGAGCCTCATCCGTTGCAACAAGTTTGGCGTCCTGAAGATGGATCCCGCACCTTCCCTTTTTTCATCCACATGCACTTCGTCCTCAAATGAGGATTCTTAAGTTGGAGCGGCTGAAGATCGGCCTTGAGCTGGGCGACTGGGTGCTCGGGTTGCTGATTGCGATGCTTAAATCACGAATGAAGGGCATCGCAGCACGCACGTCCCCCAAGTAAATTATTTGTGTGTCGAATCGCACTCGAAAACTCCCGATGTTTTTTTTCGGAGTTGGATGGTCTTACTGTTTGTGAAAACGACGAAGAATTATAAACGGACAGGTCATAATCAAGCACTTGCTAGTAACTGAAAATTCGAAATACCTCCTACGAAGCCGTTCCCCCCAATCTGTGCCAGCGGCGCCTCAACGGCGATGGGCTGCCACTCGAAACTGTCGCCGTTAATTCCCAAGACTGCCAAGAATTGCATTTCTGGGTGGCCACCTGCCCGCAAAAAAGTAGCATTTCCTCGTCCGATCAAGGCTACGTCTGTCCACGTGTCGCGGGGCAGAGTGTAGTTGAGCACGTAGGCCTGGTTCGCAGATATCAGGGCAAGGTTTTGGACGGTGCCGTTCCCGAGAACGAGACTCGACTCTGGGCCGGAGAGGATAGAGGCCCCGATCGGCGCTTGGGACGAAGGATTGATGGAGAAGGTGAGGGTATAGTTACGGCCCTTCGAAGAGAGCGGCGTCGTGAGTCGGCTGTTGGGCGAAGATAGGGAAACAACGCCATTGCTGACGCAACACGCAACACAAGTACCGTCGTATCCATTCCCCGAGGAGTCCGTTATCGTTCCTCCACTAGCCGTCGTGAAATCGTAGCGGAGGATAACATCTGTTTTCGACGCGATCGCTCGGTCGAGGTTCTGCCCCGGAATGATCGAATGGAGTGTGTCGAAGATGGTGTCGTATTGTGGGCGCGTCAGAACACCACCCCATTGTTTGTCCGCCAGCGCAGGTAGCCCCTCACGCCAGGAATAATACGCCTCTGTGACGACGGTCGCATTCGGGCCGTAGTCGTTCCACTGTGCGGCGATGTGGCCCACCACCCCAGGATCATCGCGCGGGGGGTTATTCGTCGCATTGTTCGTGTCGAATATATTTGGAGCCCACGCTCCGCCAGCGGGATTGCCTTCGAATATGCGGGTGATGTTAAGTTGTTGTGGATAGCTGCCAGACCACTTGCCAACGATATAGAAACTATCGTCGGAGTTGAGAACACTGTAGTTCTGCTTGATTAGATCGAAAGGGTTGTCCTCGAAGAACTCCCAATGCTGGACGGTGATATTACGGCTCACAGTAGAAGTATTCGAGGGCTCATTCGTGCCCCAAATACGAATGTCTTTACCAGATGAAGATCCAATAAACGATGATAGTGTGTTGACGAATAGGATATAGTCTTGCGCAAGCGAACTGTCGTATTCGTCCGCACCGATGTGTACCGTTTTAGAGTGGAACCAGGGTAAAAATGTAGTCCATATCGCTTTCATAGTTGGAATGGTTTCGGGATGACTGAAGTAGAGTCTAGGTCAGTTGAGCGAAGAATTTCACACGAAATTGTGTACCTAATGTTCAGCAGACTGAGATCAGCCAGCCCTAGTTCGGGCCTCCATTGAGCAATTACTAGCGCGTGGCCCGGAGCCTCCAACTCGGGGATGATGGTCACCCCTCGGGCGGCGCACGACGATTGTATGTCGTCAAATGTCTCTCGCGTATAGCTTTCATTGAACCTGTAAGGGCGCACAAGGCCGGCCACTGCAGGTTCATCAGAGTTCAGCCGGAATGCGGCGTAGAGGTCGAGCGAGCGCTCCCGCGTGTATATATCGACGTTGTTGAACAGGTTGTCGCTGAGGTGAAGGTGGAACGTATTTTGCTTGAAGAAGGACAGGTACGCGCAGATTTCAATGAGGAACTCTGGCGGATAGTAGTGCCGGCCAGCGTCGAGCTACTCAAGTGGTTAACTCTGATGTTAGGTTGGGTACTGCGAGGAAGCGTACCATAACGCCGCGTGTGCCCCATCCTGGCGCATCAGTCCCGGAGCCGATAGGTAGCTTTAGACCACTGAGTTTCCCTTGCTGAATGAGGGTTCGGGTACCCCACCATGTGCCGAGTGGGCTGGCTCCTGAGATGATCACATTCTCCGTGCCAACGGTCAAAGCGTATCCTTCAGACGTATTTCGACCTGCGGCATCGAGGAATAGGCCGTCAGGCGATATCGTCAGAAAAATGGAGCCAGGTTGGGCCGATTTAGCGACCTGGACTGGCACTCGGAGGCCTAACTCAATGAGGTCGGAAGCGAAGGTTTCTGCAAATGCAAGAAGCGTCGGAGGGATCAGTGTTTTTCCATTTAAATCGATGGTGTTTTGAAAACGCGAGTCGACGAGAATGCGAGTGACTTGGGAGAGAGAGAACTGGGTGGTGGATGTGACATTGAAGTCAAATGTGGGGATACCGATGAGGGTCTTCGCATAGGTCACCGCGAGCGACGCAGTGAGGATGAATACACCGCCAGGTCGCATTGTGCAGGAGGTGGAGCTTGGAGCCACAGACCGCCATAGTGAACTTCCCAGACGAACTTCTGCGCGTGAACATGGTCACCAGGCCATCCGGACCGCCTACTGTAGCTCATTGTCCCCTGAAGCCTCGGGTCGAAATAAGACCAACTGAAGGGACGAGGTGGTCGACGGGTTCATGAGAGCCTGTCAGCAGCGGCTGTGACTAACACCATCGGTCATCTCACGCGGTGTGACAGCGCGCGACTCGGAAGTTTTCGCTCAAAAGCTCGAATATATTTCGCTTCGGCGTTCAGAGTACTTAAGCGCATTACGGGTATTGGTTTACTCAAAATATATTGGCCAGGGTAATATTCAAGCGTTTCCAAGTTCAACTCTTTCAGCTTTGAAGCTTCAACGCTACTCATTCTGATCTGGCGATGGAGGGCCCGGCCCTCCAGGGCCCTGATGAAACTGACCACGACCGTGTAAAACGCCACAGCAGCCAGCACCGCACCAACTGCGACGCGTTTTGTCGCGTAACGGCATACCGGCCTTGGCGACGAGCGAGTTCAAGTTCTTGAGGGTCAGTCGACTAGCAGCAATAGTTGAGCAATGGTCCAGGTTCTCGTACCAACGACGGTAGAGCCCTTCGCTGTGCGAATAGGACCTTCGTCCTTGCCTTCGTTCGCTTCTGGCGCACCATTTGGGCCGTTACTTGAATCACTATCTAGCCTGACAAAAATTAAATCCCAAACCTGTGCTTGCACAAAGAGCGAAACATGACCTCTGCGGAAATACCATTGTCTCAAACCTATAGCACCAGCGCCAGCTCAAGTCACGGTGGCGCGCGGGGGAAAAAAATCGTCAAAAACTGGGATTATAGGGCGGTGTAATCGTAGTGTGTTTTTCGAACCTACCACCGGATCCGCGGATTCTCTCAAGCGCGCGCTTTGAGCCTAATATTCGGTTGAATTGCAGTCCACACCGTATCGTTCTTGTTGGATCTGAACCAAGATGGGAATGAAATTATAGCCAGTAATTTATTACTGCGGGGTCGACTGGATGGCAAGCTGTCGACAAGCGTGGGGAAGTCGACCAAAGAATAATTACCGTTGTAAAGACGGTCCACATTGATGTGCAGGAATAGCACCGTTGAGGTGTAAAAATAAAGGGGCTCGCGAATTGCTGTCCGAGCCGCGAACCAAAAGAAGCGAAGGTATCGAAGTCCAGCGGTACCGGGTCGACTTCAGCGAACTCCTCCGGAAGATAACGAGTCAAGAGCCCTCTGACGATGAATAGACAGCACCAAAGAAAGCCTGAAGAAAGTACAGTCCTGTAGCCAAAAACCCAAGAGGTGGAATCCAGTCCCACAAGCATTAATTCGAATCGCGCGTTAAGTAGGTTATGTGGGTCAGGTTTCTTTGTTTGCTGTTCTGCCTGCCTTTCCACATGGTGGCGGTAAGTTGGTGGCGGTAAGAGCTGTGAGAAGTGATTACCGGCTGCAGTTGATTCCCCATCTGGACATCCTCATTCGATCGACTTTGTCTTCGACCACCATGGACGACGACGAAGACGCTCAGCCGTCGACGCCGTCTCGTGGCCAAGGACCTCCAAGTTCAAGTCCTAGGAATTCTCGACGAAATCGACCACAAGGTGCGGGTTTTCCTTTGTTGGTTGAGTGAGTAAATTGGCATTGAAAGCCCTATTTGCTACAGGTACTCGCGGTAGCGGTACGGCCGCAAATGCTAGCGGAAGCACACCACAAACTCCTCGACGCGCGACGGCGCCTCGACCCTCAACAAGAACCCGCATCCGAACTGACCCGGCTCCTCTCAATATCGGTAAGATTATTCTAGATAAATTTCAAGGTGGCGACGATTCAAACCACTTTGGGCATTAGACTCTTCTCGTGAAAGCAGTCCCCGCGGCGTCACCCCACCGTTCTCGCCTCTCCGCCCTCGCCAAACTGCGCGTACCCGATTCGGGCATGGACGTTTGCCTTCGCCCCCGTCGCCCCGTCGCGGAATTCCCGACCACTTCCCTAGCGAGGACTCGGACGAGGAATTCCCGGACGAAATAAACGGTGAAGTCGTATGCAGGACATACGTGAGTCCAATCAGAAAGCGCAGAGAGCGCAGAGAGCGCGCTGGTATGTGTGCATGCGTTACATTTAAGTTATGTGGTTCACAAGATTTACAGAGTGCGCTAGACGAGACAAGGAGCGGAAGAGTATGTTTTCCCCTTTCATCCGTCGTTTTTTTTCGTCCGCCTAACAGATTGACTTGTAGAAAAGCCAAGACCGCCACCAAACTTGAAAGATGTCATCGAGATCTCGGACTCGGATGGAGACGCGCAACCTTCCCCGTCTCGTTCTCCACCACGCAAGCGCAAACGCGCCGAGAACCAAAAACAATCGCCGCGCAAAAAGTCTCGTCAGACGTCGCCGGGCGAAGTTATCGTTATAAACGACACCAGCGACGAAGAGGAGAATGAACGACCCGCCCCCGCGACGCGCCCTCCGACGCCGCCTCCGTTCTCAGATGTCGAATACGCCGTGATGGCCGATTTGGAGGATATTGGCGGTATCTTTGACGGCCCCGAGGACGACCCTGCAGAGATAATGCCTTTGGATGTCGTGTTCGTTGACGATGGGCAGGACGGTGTCGGCGACTCAGTCGAAGCTCAACCTCCAGTCTCCGGTGCGGCGAGCGTTGACGTGGGGCTCCTGGCTTCTGTGGCGGAGGTCGAAGAAGGACCGGCGACAAGAGAGCAGTACGAAGCTGGCTTATTATTCGACAGAGAGCTGGCCAGTATCGCGACGTTAGATGTTATCATCCCGCCTTTGCCTCCCAGCGTCGCGTTGTCCACAAGACCTGCAGCATCTCCTGCTCTCCTCCGGGGCCCCGGCGTTCCGTCGTCACCTCTTTCCGACCCCGTTGCCGTGGCTTCTTCTCCGTCTGTCCCCACCGCACCGGCTCCCGCTCTGCGGTCTCCGACACCTCCACAGCCGAGTACGAAACCAAATTCAACACCAGCACCTTCCTCGTCCAGAGAAACCATTCCGGAACGTTCCGCAGCTAGCGCGAGCACTCAACCTGTGCCAACGCCTGCCACCTCTGCCGCAGTCACGCAGCAATCGGCTGACGGCCTTGCCTCGTCATCGAATTTCTTTCCAACACCAGCTCCCGCGCGTCTTGACGCCACGACCACCCAATCCGTGCCCCCGCCGACGATTTCTGTCGTATCCAATCCCCCGTCCAATTTCAATTCAACCACGACCTCTCCTCCACTCACAGATACTACAGCATATTCTGTGGCGAGTGCAAGCAACACCCGGCCCGCGACGACTTCTGCTGCGTCTGCGCGACGATCCCTGCTTCCCCCATCAAATTCAAATTTAGCTCCTCCAACATCGGCGCGCAGAGAACCCACCCCAGCGCGTCTCACAACCGGCTCGAGCACCCGATCTGCGCCGCCGCAGCTCTCGACGGCCTGCCCCTTCTTCGGTTCCCCAAGCGACCTGTTATCCCACCGGCGCCAATCCCGTCCTCCACCGAGACCGTCGACGTCCGAGTCGTACTGGGACGGGATCAATCCCCCGAACCGACCAACGACCTACAGAATCCCTTCCCAACCGAAGCGGGCGAGGGAAGAACAAGACAAGGCGCCCGCGGGGAGCAACAGTTTCGGGGCGTTCGGGTACACGCCGCCGCCGCTCTCGCCCACGAGCGACTCGACGTTGGGTGGGACGCCGCCCATGAACAGCGTCGTGCCTCTCGCACTGACGTGGGTGACGAGCGAGGAGGGGACGGTGGTCAAGCGCGTGGAGGTGGGGAATCGGATGTGTGTTGATGCAGAGGACGAGACGGAGGAGGAGGTGGATGAGCTCGCGGACGATCTGGATGAGCTCATGGTGGACTTGCCACTTGCTTATCCGCCTTCACCGTGATCCGTCGCTTTCGCTATTTCCTTTCTTTTTTTTCGTTGTGGTGCTTTCCATCAAATATCGAGGCTCTTTCAGGTAGGAATGTTTTTCTGCGCAAAGCCAAAATCAAGTACTTGGGATGTAGAATGTATGTAGTGAAGCCCGCACAACTATCAGAAGATCGAGATTTCCCTGTACTATAATATAATACTTCGCTCACTATCTGCTCTTTCTTCATTTCGGGCGAGCTTGTCGTCACGAACGTTGGAACCTCTAGCTCCGTCTTGTTCTCAAAGATTTCAGGGTATAAGAACGAAAAAGAATCCGTGTATTGCTATCGCGTAAAACCCAAAAATGAAACAAAATTTCGGTGCCTCGAGATCCCTCAGTTCGTGTGCTCCTTGATCGTCTCGGGCGCGACTAAGCCGTCGGGGGTCTTACAACGTCGTCATTGGCCGTCGGATTAGACTCGTCGGGGGAAAGTGCGCGGGCCATGGGGAGCGCCGGCTTGTCTGCTGGGAGTGCGGGCGCGGCGGGAGGCGCAGGCGCGGCGCGCTTAGGCGTGTCGGGGACGGGGAGTGCCTTGGTCTCTGCTTTCGGGTCTGGAACAGCGGGCGCGGCGGGAGGCGCAGGCGTAGCGCGCTTGGGGACGGGGACTGCCGGCTCGTCTGGCGTGGAAACTTCTTCGTTGGGCAGGATCTTTTCTGACGGCTCGGGATAGGCATCTGGTTTGGCGACCTCGGGAGCCTCGGGAAGCTCGCGCGGCACGTTCGGGGCAGCAGGGTTGGGAATAGCAGGCGCGACGGGAGGCGCCGGCGTTGCGCGCTTGGGCGTGTTGGGGACAGGGAGTGCCTTCGTCTCTGACTTGGGATCTGGAACAGCGGGCGCGGCGGGAGGCGTAGGCGTTGCGCGCTTGGGCGTGTTGGGGACAGGGAGTGCCTTCGTTTCTGCCTTGGGATCCGGAACAGCGGGCGCGGCGCGCTTGGGGACGTTTGGCGTGGAAGCTTCTTCGTTGGGAAGGATCTTCTTCGACGGCTCAGCGTTGGGATCTGGCTTGGCGACCACGGGAGCCTCGGGGAGTTCGCGCGGCGCGTGTGGAGCGGCAGCGGCGGGGACTAGGGCAGAGGGGATCTAGGCGAGGAGCAGAGCGAATGAGCAAAGGCGTTTGGGAGGAGGAAAGCGTTTGGGAAGCAAACCTCGGGAATAGACATCGCGCCAGCTGCCACGCACAAACTGAGGAGGAGGATGAAGGGCTGCATGAAAGTGTAGATAGTTTTTGCCAAGAGAGGGTGTGTTTGGGTTTTGTAGTGGATGATGGAAGTTGGGAGCAAGGAGCAATTCCAAAAATGGACGAGTGGCTTCAGAATTTATGCCAGCGAGGCTGCCGAGGGCGGCCGTGACCCCATGCCGAGCGGCTGCCCAGCTTTCATCCGCGTTGCCTTTTTGGGTGAAAGCGTTGAATGCCCGAATCGGGCAAAGGCGCAGAACAACACGCACAAACTACAGCTACTATCATGGACAACGCGTTCCGCAAGATCGACATCGACGCCTACGACGAGGACGTCCTGCAGGAAGAGGAGCTCTTCGACGCAGATCCACGCGACCCCGCACAGGTCTTGGACGATGCGAAACAGCGCCAGGGCGCAGTCCGCAGTGCACTCGCAAGGTAGCTTGTTTCGCCTGGGCTTGTCTTCGTCTAATCTGGGTAGGAGCGACGTAGTGGGAGCACTGAACACTGTCCTGGAGAATGCACCCTACGGCCCGAACGTAGAGGAGGCAAAGGTACGCGGCGTGCATGTTATGTGGTCTCAGTAACCCACCAACACCGTCTTACCAGGCCGTTACGCTCCAAACCCTCCTCACGATCCTCAACACCACCAAATCCACCGAAATCCCCGCCGTAATCAAGGCGCTGTCGCAAGACGGCCAAGACACCCTCATGAAGTACCTCTACAAAGGTATGGCGATGCCGGGTTGGGGTGATATCAGCGGGAGCGTCTTATTGGGCTGGCACGAGAAGGTCGGTTTCTACGTCTTCTATCTATTCGCACTAATCACATCTGCATAGTTGACGGAGGTCGCCGGCACGGGATGTATTGTACGAACCATGACGGACAGAAGAACCGTTTAATGCGGGTAGACAAGAATGTATTGTACGAACAAATAGCCTTTATCAAGCGGCGAATTTCCTGTCCGTCCAGCAAAATACCAAGAATTATCCAACTCATGTATGATTATTATGAATTATTCCAAAGCTGATTGTCTAGCCATCACCCACCTCTCCTTCAAGTGTCAAGCGACGCCACTGCTTCTCCGTCCAGGGAAATAGAGTTGCCTGCGAAAAGAAAAACATCGCATCGATACTGACGAAAGAATTGACCAACCTTGGAATCCCTCAGGATAGGCTGGTAGTGGAATATCCGGGCTCGTGAAAGCGCTGTAAAAGTTGTGAGCTGACCGCAGCTAATACACTCCTCCTCCACGAAAAAAAAAAGACCTCCTGAATCCTTTTGTCGATTTTTTTTGGTAAGATTATCTCATTGGCGTGGGAGCTCTTCGCGCTGTGGAATTCGATGCAATGCAATTGGTAGTTGTACATTATGCTAGGACGATATCGGATTATTGCTCTACAGTCCGTGCGTTCGTAAGTTAATGCCAATGGGTCGGCGGGTGGTGGACGACCAGGTAATCTAAGGTCTAGTCGTCAACCTCTAGCGAGAGCGTGAGTCGGTCGTAGCAGAGGCGACCGACGGCGGCTGCGTCGACGGGGATGGAGTTCCCTGCGAAGGATGAGCATGCGTAAGAGAAAGAGAGAGCTTCTGAAAGGGAGCTAACCTTGGAAGCCTTCGGGGTAGGCGTTAAGGGGCATGTTTGGGCTCGTGAAGGACCTGCGCGGATACTCAACATGCTTGAAGGCAATGAAAGAGACTAAGAGACGAACGAATCTCCCCAGAACCCGTAGTGCGCGATGCCAAGCGAACGCGCGGTATACTCGTAGTCGTGCGCGAAACCGCCGGGGTAGAAGAACTCGATGACCGTCGTGCGCGGGGTAGGGCGCATCCAGATGAGGCTCGTAAGTCCATTACCGTGCACTCCCATCATGATCTAAAAAGCATGAATTAGTGCAGGGAACGACGCGAAGAAGGCGAGGAATAAATGCACAGTAGTCCGCACTGCCAGTCGTATCTGCTCCGCGCGGCTCAGCTTTTCCATGAGCACGACGTTCACCTCCCACCCGTGCGCGTCCCGCAACCGGTACAGCTCCTTCACCAGCTTTTCGTGATCCTCCTGCAAGAGCGTCCGCCGGCCCCACGCCTGCCGCGAGATATAGGTGATCACGGGCGTCGCGGTCGTCGAGCTCCCGTCGTTCAGATCCATACCCGCGAACTGGACCACGTTATTCCGGATCGCCATCCACCAGTTGACGCTCCCTGGGAGGGCGAACGGGACGGAAGCGGTACGCTGGTAGCGCTGGAAGTTGTACGCGCGCATGGCGGCGGAGCGGTCCGCGAGCACAACGCGGTCGAACACAAAGGGCACGCCCATTTTGATGCGGTCGTCCCAGTCGTCGCGGAACTCCATGGTCACTTCGGGGAGGGACGAGCGGAGGACGAGCTGGTTCATGTTGGTGGGGTCGCGCCATCGGAAGGCGTCTAGTCGGTTGAAGAACATGTGGCGGGGCTGAGGGAGTGTCGTGTTGCCCTCTGGCGGGATTGCGGGATCCAGGGAAGAGTATGTCCGCCAGAAGCCGAAATAGAGCTCTGCGGACCAGTGGTAATAATGCCGGATGCTGGAAAAATATTTAGAGATGGCGCCGCGCAATTCGGTTCACACTTACAACTGAGGGTGGTCATTCACAAAGAACTAAAAACGCGAAAGGTCAGATCGCGGGCGATAGTCAGTAAGATACGCACTGTAACACCGTCAACGATTGAAGCACCCGTCCCAAAAAGCGCTTTTGCCTCCGCAGTGCCAATTATTCGGATGTCTTCATCCCCCGGCAATCGCGTGTCCTCCGCTTCTTTGCCCGGAAAAATCTCGACCCCTTTTGAATACATGTTCTCGACATCGGGCACAGAGTCGGGGTCGTCTGACACGACGTACACGACGCCTTTGAAGATGTATAGTCGATCAATTATGGACCAACCTCCAGACAGGGTTAACGATCCGCATTCATTCACTACAAACTAAATTCACCAGGGACACTGGCGAGCACTTTTGTTTGAGGTACTTGGTTATTCCCCCACGTCAGACGGGTGTTGTACAGTTGAGGTGTTGTGCCTTGAAGGGTGTTGAGTTGTGAAGGGTGGTGGGAAGGGGGTGATGACGGTGTGGGGACGAGATTTGTGCGTATCCGGGCGTTTGAAAAATACAGAATGCCCAGCAGCAGCGCCAGGACGAGCGCACATTCCCGTCGCGTCGGCGGGTTCATGAGCGGGCAAAGCGAGAATTATCCGTCACGTGTGCCCCGAAACTTGTCCGAAACGTTCATCCCGTTGGCCGACACGACAGACGTCGACGGCGACAAGGCCTCCTGTGCCTATTGAATTCCCTTAGCCGCTACACTAGCTGTTTGAGCGAAATGACTGGGACATCCAAGATGGTCGGGTCGACGCTCGAAATGTGCTCTTCAACATTCCTTTATTACGCCTATTTTAGCGCGCCGGACCTCGGCGGTAGCAGCACCAACAACGTCGTCGACGTCTTCTTGTCAATCTACTCCAATGCCAAGTTCCAATGACTCCAGCACATGTCGCAACTCTTGGTGTGCTGTCCATCCCATGAAGAGTAATATTTAATTGCTAATCTCTGCGCTTCCCCTTACTACTCTGAGGCTACTTGTCTCTACCAATTTACAATTCTGCCACTCTGAGTCCTTTGCACCCGATCAAGTTCAAGCAATCTATCCTTCAACGCTCTTTATAACCTCTCTCTTTTCACACGTCGGACACCTTACGAGAGCTTCTCGGTCATCCAGGAGAGTGCTATCTTCAGCGAGCGGGTGTAGACGCCATTAAGCCTTATATCTCTCCACCGTATCTGTTATGCATCAAGAAATCCAAGTCGCCCACCCCACCCTTCCACCATGGGGCTCGCCCCGCCCACCCTTCGCGAGATCTTGCTCGTTTGTGTCCTACTGACGGGAGTGTACCTGGTGTTCGTGCCAGAGACCCGCGAGCGGTTCTTTGCTGTGCCTTTACCATTGCCTTCGCCTGTGTCTCCTTCTCCGCTAGAGCCCGAATCTGAACCGTTCAACGGTTCTACGCGGCAAATTTATAACACTAGAATGAGTTGGGAGACCTCGCAGGTCCCGCAAACGAAGATCATTGCCCATGTGCCAGGTATGTGGCTTCTTCCATCCTTGCAAAGTTCGTTTCGCTGATGGCATTCGCAGGATGGTCAATCATTGACCGACTGTACATCTACAAAGGAGTCGTGTTTATTGTGTCGGACGAGCCGCACAAGATTCCCCAGCTGTCTGCGATATATTCGAAAGGTGTGGATATTGAAGTGGGAGAAGAGGCTGAATTGGCGCGGCTTCCTGACGATTCGGATATACGGATAATCAGCACCGTCGAGGCGCGAGAGTTGTTTGGGTCGGGAGCCCAGATTCTCGATGGGGTCACAGTTCGTCGACTTTGCCTTGAAATTCGATAATTCTCACAACTGTCCGCGCAGTACTTTGTTAATGACCCACCGCAATTGTGAGTGAACAGAGCCTCATCTCGACCTACTTATTCTGAAAACTTCAGCGTCCGACACTACTACCACTGGGCCGCCGAGCTCTGGTTCGGCTTCTGGCGCGCCTACTCCTCCCTCGACCCCTCCATTCCCGCCTCAGGTAACACCTCCCTCCCCGCACCCCGACGCATGCTCTTCACCCGCCTCGACGCCTTCCGCTGGCGCGACTACTCCACCATGAACCAATGGGTCGTGCGCTCGTCCTTCCCTGACCTCACCATGGAATTCCTCGACGACTGGGACGACCGCGCCAAGATGCAGACCCCCTTCGTCTTCGAGCGCGTGGTGCTCGCGGACCGCTCGGCGGCGATGCCTGCGCTGAATTACCAGCGCTACCAGCGCACGGCGGCGCCGGCGTTTGCGCTGCCGGGAAGCGCGCATTGGTGGCTCGCGATTCGGAATAATGTGGTGCGGTTTGCGGGGCTGGAGCCTGAGGTAGGGGCGGGGACGCGGAAGAGGCCAGTGATCACGTATATTTCGCGTCAGGCGTGGGGCAGGCGGATGCTTGTCCCGGCGGACCATGAGAAGCTTGTGAGGGAGCTAAGGAAGCTCGAGGTGGTGTATGGGTATGAAGTGAATGTTGTTGTGCCGGAGAAGATGACGAGGCTGGAGCAGTTGCAGCTGGCTGCAAGGACTACGGTGCGTGGCTCGTCGTGTCCCTATTGCTTTGTACTGATGTGTTCCAGATATTGATGGGCGTACATGGTAATGACCGGTTTCTCTCGTCAGACTCGAGCAAATTTCATAGATAAATCTAGGAAATGGCCTGACCAGTTTGCTTTGGATGAAGCCGAATGCGCGTTCCACCGTCATAGAGTTCTTTTATCCAGGCGGCTTCGCGCACGACTACGAGTATACGACCCGCGCGCTGGGTGCGATCGTCCTCTTTTGAGGTAGAACTCTTGCTGACTCAGTTGAAGGCATGACGCACTACGGCTTTTGGGACTCCGAGTACGTGTTGTATTTTGGGCTTGAAGTCGGCTCACAGTTTTTATAGCGCTTTCACGAGCCCGGATATTCCACTGCCAGCCTATCCTGAGGGATTTCAAGGTTGGTCAATTCTTTCGTCAGTATCGATGCGATGTTTTTCTTTTCGCAGGCAACTCTATTCCCCTGGACGGAGAAGCAGTGGCTGCGCTCTGCATACATCGCTTGAGACTTGAGGGAGAGGTGGATGATGGCTAGCCAATTAGCTGGGGAATAATTCATAGTAATCATACACGAAAATTAAATGTATGCTACAGCCACCTACTGGTGGCGGCGCTCGATAGATTAGTGGATTGGGGGTGGTTAGTTGACTTGACTTCAGCTATCCCTGAAGCTGGTGCGCCAGTCTGCATCTGCATTCCCGTTCGCAATGTATGCATTCCATTCGCCGAGATTCCTACAATCGTTCAGTTAGCTCACGTGGTATGCGTACACTGTTGTGTTCACGCGATGTTGGCGGGAGCAGCCATCCACATGGACATGAGTTCATCGTCGAACAACCCATTCATAGCACGCGATGGATCCGTGTCTGCAAGGAGCTGTTCGATGGAGACTCCCGGTTTGAGGTCGGGCGATCGACCGCCGTCCGAAAGTCCAGGAAATCGAAATGGCTCAGTGGCGGGAAGGCCTTGACCGGTGGATGCTGCGTTGACAGAGGTGGGATCCCCGTCAACTGGATAACTCGCAGGCAGAGGATCAAGGGACTGCAGTTCTCGGAGTAGTTCCCATAGTCTACCAGCCGGTTGGAACCTGTGACTCGGTTTCAAAGCCGTAAAACTCGCAACGAAAATCACGGTTGCCTAGATTCGAGGGACTTCGTAACCTCCATCGCTGTTTCCATGTGGGCGAGATCCTTGCTCATGTCTACTGAGAGGCCAGCACGCTTGTTTCCAAACATATTCAGGACGACGATGGTGCCCGCAACAAAGACGGGGTTCTTTTGAAGAGGAAGATATGTATACGAATGGTCGCAAAAACAAGGAGGTGACGTACCAGAAGAGTGGGGAGTGGCTGCCGTTGCTGATTCTTCAGCCAGACACTTGCAGCATGGAGGATTGTCCGTGCTGAGCTGGTGCATATGGAGAGCGAAGGAGCAGCTAGTGCGCTCATTTTGTGGATGTATGGTCGATGGATCTATGAGAGCCTCAGTGGTCGTCCAACTAAGAGTTGAGGTCATACCATTATTTGAATGAGGTGGTAGGAAGTATGGAGAGTGAGGGACTGGTTGAAGAAGGCACCTTGTGTGGGGCCGTCGGGATCCCATCGGACTGCAGGCGACGTCAGAACATGAGAGAGAAAAATCACATTGCGTACGATGAGCTGGGATGGAGTCTGAAAAATCCTTCATGGCTGAGTCAAGCTCAGCTACAGTGTCGTGCTCCCAATCTGCGGCGACCCAACCCAATCGTATTTTCATCTCCTTCGAGACATACAACCGCCGCATCGCTTCTCCCGAAATTTTGCATAACTTGGCATGATGAACCAAGTACGATCCGGTTGAAGGTTTTCCTAACGGCTGTACGAATCCTCGATCCCAATATTCATCATCGACCTCGAGCAGAAGATCAACGGCGTCATCGTCCAGGTCGAAACCGGGGGGACGTCCGTGAAAAACGCAGGACATTCGGTCGAAGAGGAAACAGGACCTAGGCGGCGATTGAGGCAAGAATGTGACGCTCTTGTGCGTGAAACCGTACCAAAATACCCGCCGCCACAGTTCATGTTCATACCTTACCTTGCCCTCCCGTTTTTGACGGTATTCCCCGCGTAGTTGCAAGAAACTGATACTAAGACCCTAATGAGGCATTGAAGCGAGTCCGTATCGCATTGTGTGGAGTAGCATACCATATACACGGCGGAGATTTCAGGGCGAGATGTGCCCAGCCCAAACAGGCCGAGGAGCTGGGACGAGAAACCGGTAAGAAGCACCCTGGATAGGGAGTTCCTGCGGACCTACGAAATACATCTGGATCTCATATATTTTAGTCTCAAGTGGTTTTCGTAGTAGTATTTGAATTTGATTTGCAACCTTCCAGCCAGCGGAGAGTGATGTATCGTCGTCTTTCACAAACACACGAGGATCGTCCGAGTACTGAGAACGAGCAAGGTTAAACGAGAAGCCGCGGAAAATTAGTGGTTCACGCACCCACGAGGCGATAGCTAAAACCGAGAGCAGAAGTCCACCGAATTCGGGATCTGTGAGGTAAAGCCCTTCGGTAACGGACCACTCGAATGAAGGACGGTGGAGAACGGGGATAGTTGGATGTAAATGGGTGAAATAGAGTTGGAGGAGAGAAGCTATCAGGTCGCCATCAGGATAGATATAATGGGGTCGGCGGTCAGAGACCTCCTTCTCCCACTAGAAAATGTACTGAGCGGCCGGTCCCAAGTTCGGTCGAAACGACTCGCCGGTGGCATGTCCCAGAATAATTGGCGCCGCGCATGGGAAGCCGCCGATCTTCCCAGATATTGTTCTTTCATCTGTGCAGGTAAGGTGAGTAATGGAATCCACTGGCAGCCGTGTCCTCACCGCCATAGCATTATTAGCGAGCGCAAAACTACCGGCCGGCTTGAATAATTTGTTCTGGACCGATTCCAAAGAAAACTGCCGAAAACGCGACGCAAGTTCGCCGCCTGTTATGTCATCATCGTTGAACGGTTCGTCTGTAGATGTCGGGATATAACGCTCCAGGTGAAATAGTGTATCGCTCTCAGAAGGACCATTGACTTGGGGTCTGACACAGCGAACAAAGAGAGAGAGATCGCAATTTTGCCTTCAGAGACAAGTTTTCGTTCTTCAAGGACACGCTTTCAATCTTCAGGGACGTGATCTCGCTCTTCAGGGACATGTTTTCACTCCTCAACGACGCTTTGTCCTTATTCGCGGCATCAATCGACCTTGGATGAAACATGAACAATCTGGCGATGCTCTCAGAAATCTTACCATACACATGCCCGCGCTTCACCGGGGGGTCGCAGATAGGTGCACTGCGCGTTGAAGTCCCGGCAATTCGTGCAACGTCCAGCGGCCGCATTGGGTCTGTCACCTGGAGTACTATATAAATGCCAGTGAAGGCATGTGGGTCGTTCCGCACATTTAACTAGGAACGAAGTAGGCAGTTAGAATTAGACAATGAACTTCCGGGACATACCTTTCCGACCACGACACAAGTCACATGCTCGTGCTCTTATTTTGGTTGGAGCGGCGAAGGCCGCAGCCCGGTACTGGTACGGCTCGTTGGACATGAAGGGTTGGAGGTTGAAGCCAAGCTGCGGAACCAGTGACGCAACGCGCTTGATCGCGGCAAGATCGTCCATCATTTTCCCACAGTTGCTCTCTCACGGTTGGAATCGTCCTCTTCAAGCAAATAATGCTTTGGCAGATTAATGTCAAGGCCAAATCACACCTAAATCATCCGGCGACGAAGAGACTGAGGTCTGCAGAACTTTATCCCTGTTATAGTTACAGCCATAGAAGCAGTTAAAATACGGTGGAAATGAGCACCTTAAGTAGGTATTCTGGAAGCTGCGTCTACTTGTATTTCTCCTAGCTTGAATAAGAGCTGGCCGCTTCGTTTGGAACAGAAAACATTAATATTTTTTAAGGAAGGCAAAATAAAACGTAGCGACAGAAGACACAACTAACACGGTAAGTAATGCAGAATTCTATGGAACCAAGACCGATTCAAACTGGTGGGAATTGAGACTTTGCGAACTACTGTCCGGCGAGATTGTGCACACTCCGCCAAAATCTACGAAGGTGCCGATGAGGTCAGTCAGAGTCAAAGTAAGCAAAAATCCAACTCACTCGCATCGACTCTGCAGCGCCCCCGGTGTGGTAGCCGCCGCAATATCGGGTGCGTCCCCCTCGGTCTTGTTGAACAACATCTCCGTTTCACAAGCCGGCGACCATTTCTGCCACACGGGTGTGATGCTGGGCCGCAATTTAACGTTGGGGTCAAGGTTAACCGCGAAGGAAAGGAATCCCTGCGTGAACGCGTTGATAAAGTCGGTGTTGTTGAAAATTATTGGTTCCTCCCAGGCAGTGAAGGAGGGGAAGTAATTGACGACGTCTGATCCGTGGTACGAGGGCAGGATCGCGTATTGGCCCTTAGTGTCAAGATTAGTTATTGAACGACACGAAGGTTAGTAGAAAGAACCTTATACGAGTCTTCGGGAAAAGCATTGAGCAGAAGATACGTCGGACAAACGAATACCGCTGCGACGCGCGAGTCAGCGAAGTTCGTAAGCGTGGCAATCGAAAGGTACTGACACTCTCCCAAAATTGCAGTGGCCTGGGCAACCGGTGATCCAAACGAGCGATACAGGGATGCCACCGCATCGCTCTCCTCGGAGCCAAATAACGGATAGAGATTCCGCACATAGTCTGTCACATCGAAGTTTGCAGTCTGGTTAACGAAAAGGAACCCTTCGTTGAGGTTTGTGACGGAAAGTAGAATTTCCTGCACAAAATGAGTTCGAGCCTGAAAGGGGGGGTTGGAATTTTCAAATACCCCGTTCAGTTTCTGCTGGGCGAGAGCAGCGGTCGGGCTTTGCGCGATGAATGAGCCGTCTACGACGGGGCCAAATGTGATTGTACCTAGAGAGCAACAGGTGAGTTTTGACTCTGCATCGATCTCGGCCATTAGAACGTGCCCTGGAAGCTGGCAGCAGTGATGTTGAGATTAACGTCCTGCAAGGACGCAGAGTCAACTGCGCGAAGACAATCCAAGACTTCTCCGTCTGTACACCTAGAATGAAGAATGAACACCGAGATTCGAAAGCCAAAGCGTACTAACCCGGCCTGGGCAGCGACTTCGTTGAACAAGGTCTAGAATTGTGTTAGCCCAAGCACCGCACGGTACGCAGGGAAGTTACTTGAGGGATTCTCCCGTTGTATGGATATTGAGAATGCAGGAAACTCGAGCTCGTTATTGCGGCCCTGAAGAGCGGGGGACTTGTCTTCCCGTCGTTCGCGATCACATGCTGGAGGACAGATCCACCACCTAGTGGTAAAAGGAATTACTCAGGCAGTTCCAAATGATTTTGACCAGAGGGGAACAACCTGCACTCTGTCCCCAGATCGCGACTTTATTGGGATCACCACTTGAGGTTCATCTCAGGCCGACGTTATGGAGTTGGACGATGATTTACGACCCACCCAAATTTACGGATCTGCCAAAGAAATGTGAGTTTGCTATCATTTCTGTGAGCATGTAGGACGCACATTTTGGTTAACCCAACGCAAAGCAAACTCCTGATCAACTGCCTTGCAGATTAGCGGAGTGGGAGATAATTTAAGAAGAACACGTACGCAACCCGGCGTTGAGTGCACCGTCCTCTTTGATTTGTTCGCCCGCAAGAAACCCTAGTGAATAAGAATGAGCCTCTTTCCCGTACGCAACCAAAGCGAAAAAGATGTCAACCGAATAGTCCGAGTCTGTACTGAATCACGACAACGACGACCTCATTATTTGACTCTTGAACGAGTTCCCCGCCGTTGTATTGGCTCGCGGAACCCTGCACATATCTGTTTTGTGGACTTTGGTTAACTCCGCCCAGAACAGAAGGCCAGAGAATTTTACCCCCCGCCATGGATCCAAACGAGTGTCGGCAACGGAATCGTAGTGTTCAAAGCAGGTGAATATACACTGGGGATTTGTTTGAGGATGGATCCAAGGCATCAAATGATATATAAACCTGAGGAACAAGCAATCTTCGGACTCCAGAGGGTCGTCGCGAATCGTAAGCGGGTTGGTAGCGGCGGCGCCGAGATTTCCTTGGAAGCACTGGATTGGATCGGCATTCGCCTGCTGGATTCCACCCACAGCGGATGGCGCGGTCGGTGCCTGCCACCTTAAATTTCCTTCATTAAACCCTCAGAGTTTTGGTACAGTGGCGAAAGAAAGCTCGTGCATACCAATGGGAGGGGCAGCATAGCGAATACCGCGGAAGCTGGTGATGTTCAAGTTCTTGTCGACGACTCCTTGATATTTTGCATAGCCCAGGTCGACAACGGGAGTGTTTGCGGCCACGGCGTAAACATAGGCGAGAAGAATAACGGATGTGTGCAGAGGAGCCATGCTAGATGTTAGCTGTAGCAGCAACACATTTTTTATTTATATAAAACCCTACATGTTGAACTTGGTGCCGCATAACCGCGTTCGTCTTGAACTCAGTGCCGTATAACCGCGTTCGCCTTGGATGACTGATGTTGGCCTTACCAAGCTGCTTATGAACCCGATACGCGAGCTAGCTGGTGTCGTCAGGGTGTTGTCGTCTCGAGCCAACGCTTTTCATCTTCTGCACACTGGCATCACCAGTGGGCCAATGTTTAGATCAAGACGGGATTTATTAGACCGAACTTGCGAGCGAATGGGGATTCGTGCTTTCCTCTCCAAACTTGAGCTCGTGCTTTTTCGTGGTCGCAGTAATAGTACGACCTTCGGGACAGGGCCACCCAGAGGACTCGGAGAAACTGGATCCTAGAAGTAGTAGTGCTTCTCTACGATTGTCCGCTTTTGGCAAGGGTGAAGTGTTGGTGAAGTGCCTCGACTCGCCGCCGGTGGAAAAGTTTTGACGTGAGGCGACGTGGTATTCGGTGGGAAGGAATTGAACTTGGCCCCAGTTTTGTCCGTAAATTGGTTTTTCGGAGCATTCCGTTGGACAGACAGGCTCCAAGAACTAGGGCATGGCGATCGCCGGCCAATCACTCCCACGGTTCCAATCATTCAATTCGAAATCAATTCACGGACAAAAACTCGACAAGTTTCTTCAGGTGTCTTCCCACCGAATCCCACGTCTCACGTCGCGTATCGGGTTCATAAGCAGCTTGCTAGTCATACAAGACGAACTCGGTTGAACGGGACTGAGGTCAACATGTAGTATTTCATATAAAGATAAAACACATTGCGTGTCGGAGACTCGAAGTACAAGTGAGCAGCGGAAGAACTCCTCCATTAGAATACACAACAAAAGACATTGCAAATCACTTCTTCAGTCTGCGTCTCCAACCAACACCGTTAGAATCAACCAAAGTCACATTATGGTCCAGAAGACGCTCTGCCCATTGCACCCAAAGACTTTTTCCTATGTCGTGTCTATTATACAAATGAGGAACGGAACGCAGGGAATAGCGCGAGACAACGTACTCGGTCGTCGGCCACTTGATACAAGGCAGAGAAATTTGCCGGAGAGCGGGGAAAGTAAGGACGCTGAGAGAATCGAAGAACCCCGCCCACTTGCGTTCGGCGCCACGGCTGATCAAGACGCAAGTGGTTTAAGGTGGAGAAGGATAAAAAGGACCAATGGGAGCTTACAAGCGGCCGTCGGTCTTGAAAGTTATCGTCTGGAGTGACGCGTGCGGGGTAGTACAGGTGTAGAGACTCGCATTTGGTGTCTACGATGCGGAGACCGTGAGTTGGGTGATCGATGAACACCGGAGATACGGACCCCGTTACCACAGAAAATAGTGAGGTCGACTACCGCCGGACAGACATTGAAGGTATTGAGGAAAACAGAGTTCGGGAGATCTACTCTGCGGAGTTTGCCGCCATGTTTGGTAAGGAATGTGCCAAGGTCCAGTTCACGGGCGTTATCGACTTGGAATATGACTTCGCGAAGAGCAGGTAAGCTTTGAACGAACAGGGTTAGTGATCGAGACAACATGCTATGGATGGCGGCGCACTCCATTTCAGAAAGGACGGTAATGAGCGTTCGATCACATTGTGTGATTTTGAGTTGCTCGAGCGTGGCAAGGGTGCTCGAGGGAATAGAGGGAGATTTCGCAAACGGAGATTTGAACCCCAGAGCCAACGATCGGATGTTGATGAACTGGGCAAAGACAGATGATTCTAGTGGCTTGTTTCCTTTCGCGACGGTTAGTCCTTCCAGACGGACCAGAGTCTGGCCGCACTTCTTCGCCAGTTCGCTGAACACCGCCGACGAGACATAGAACATAGTGAGTCCAATTATGTTGACGAGTGGACTGGAAAAGACGGGCCGAAGATTCATGTTGGCGTTGGTGTCCACATAGAGATTGCGCGTCAAGCGGAACGATAGGTCCGACCTTAGTACAGGCCCGAGGTCATCGAACGTTAACGGGGACCGGAAGTACAGAGTTTCTTTCAAATACGGCATTGCTAATCTCTGGACTTGTTGTCAGCTCCATCAAACGGAGCCGAAAGGTTTCTTACTGCAAATTTCTTGGACACGAGAACGAGGCGGAATCGGGAATGTGGGATCCATTTTGAACCCTGGATATCGGGTGCAGCGGCGAAGTACAGAATACGTTTCCAGATGTTGTCCGGAACTGAAGCGGTGGAATATTGTATGGACCTTGAAGAGGGGGCCGAACTATGTACCGAGCCTGGCACACTGCAAATCATGAGGCTGCAAGCCTGTATAAAATAAGGAACTCGTACTCATTCTCCGGCATCTGTATCAGCCCTCGGAAAAGTGGATGAGGGGGCGATGAAAATCCGGTATTGGGGATTGTCATTCCAAATCTGGGTCGGGCGGGTTTGAGCTGAATCCGTTCGAGTGAGGGATTCTTCGCCATAAGGACAAGGTGCTCGGGAGGATGTTGGCTGAATATTCCGTACGAAATGGGAGTCACGATGGTTTTGAGCGCAGGGGCTACGCGCAACGACGCGGCAATGGAAAACATCGTCGAGGACGCAAAACTGTTTGACAGTTCGAAGACAGCCTGTCATATCATCAGTCCGACGAAATCGAGGCTGTTTAAAACACAAACAAGATTTTTCCAGTCCTTTAGAGACTGCGTGATAGCCTGTACAAGCCCCTCAGAGTTTTTATTGCGCCTCCTGCCGTATGGGGGGTCGTAGAACACCACGCGAGTCGGGTTCAAAGAAGGGAGACCTTTGAGTATGTGAACGATCTTCACATAAAAATATTAAGAGTCTGCATGCAAAATTACCTTTAATAAGGCCAGAAACGTTGTCCGAAGACCAAATGTCGACCGAAATGAAGAGGTCGGTCACGTTTGGAACAGCTGCCATAATTTTCAGCATACAAGAGCCATACCCGCCCTCTACTCGCAGCTTCTTGACCCAGCGTCCCAGCTCAGAATTTCTACGCAGCGCGGAATCGAGAGCCGAGGCCTGCGCCTGGGATAATATGTGGGCGTGAAGAACTGTTGTCACGTTTCGGAAACGTTACCTTCGAGCGTAAAACGACGACATGGTAAAGAAGCGGAGTGGCGACGCGCAACCACGCTTTGCAAACCAGCTAGGTGCGCCAAATTTCATGCTCCGACGTCACATTCCCATGAAATAGGTGCGTACCAGGAAGGCTGAGCTAGATTCAGAGTAACGGGCGAACGGCGAGTTTGGGGAGGTATCGGAGAACTCCTCATCGGACACTTTGAGCGCCGGGGACAGGATTTCTGAAATAATCTCGTCCGGGAGGTGGGTGTCCATTAACGAGGTTTGTATTCATGTAATGGTGGTCGGCGAAGACTCAAGAGGTTGCGAAGAGGGGCTTGTTTGGCCGTCGATCTTCGAAGCACAGCCACTGATCGCCCTCCCTTCTCTATAACCGTAATGGCTTCAGTCAACTCGGCGCTCAGGAACCCCATCCATGCCTCACTGCCGCCGAAACGAACGAGGACTGGTACAACAGAGCGGCGAAACACTATAAGTTCCCCCAGTTCCACCGCCGGGTGCGCGGTCACGTTTCAATTTCCTTGGCCTGAATACCAATGTGCTGGTTCTAGCCATGGAATGATCCGCTGCGCGCCAGGAGAATTTGAGACTTTCCGCAAGAGCGAGAACGATCTAAGGCCACTGAAGAAGGGTCTTCGACAGTTTTATCAACACCAGAGTGAGTTCGGTATTTTTTGTGGCGCGCCCCTCTCATTATTTTCAGATGAGATACTTGACGGTTTCCTCGAGGTTGAGACAGTCTTAACCTCCACTCTCCCCGACAAAATAATTGGGACTTTTGCTCATTCTGATGCTCCGCTTGTGCTGTCACCTATCACCGACGCAGACCAAGCTGAACGACAGCCATTATTACCGAATACTGAATCCAAAGAAATGAAAAGAGAACGCGCAGATAAAATTGCTTTAAATGGTGCGCTGGTGCGGTCCGAAACAGGTTCCTACCAACTTACGCACCAACACTTCCCAGTCAACATTCTTGTCAATATCCTGCTGCTGGGTTCGAAAGGCGCTGCAGTCTGGGTTTCAAGCTCAATATCGCTTTTGGCCTCTTTTGTTGACTCTGCTCTTGACTTTCTCTCGACATTAATCATCTGGGGTGCAGATTTCGCGGCTAAGAGAGAGGACCGGGGTGCTAAATATCCTACTGGCAAGAAACGCTTCGAACCCCTAGGGGTCCTTATCTTCAGCGTCTGCATGATCGCCTCGTTCTCACAAGTTCTGGTTGAGTCGTTGAAGAAGCTCTTTGGCGAAGACTCTGGCGAAATTGGCACAGTTTCGCTCTTTGGCAAGGCGTAAGCTCTTCAGTATTACTTTCGCATTTCTTTGTTGAATGATTCTGTCAGCACCATGGTCGCAACCATTGTCATCAAGAGCGTAATATGGGTTTGGTGTGCTCGATTCCAGTCTTCCGGTATCCAAGCGTTAGCACAGGACGCCAAGAACGACGTCTTTTTCAATGTCTTCTCCTTAATAATACCGGTATGTATCCACTTTCGCCGCTTGGTTCTTCCTCACTCCAGTCAGTGGGTTGGTGAAGTTTTGTCGATTCGACAGCTAGATCCTCTCGGTGGCGCTCTCCTCAGTCTTTACAGTAAGCACGCTCCGTGTTGTGATCTCCGATACTTACTATCTTGGCATCTAGTTATAACGGAATGGGTCCAGACATTATTAGAAAACTTTGTTAAGCTTTCGGGTTAGTGTTTGTACGATTACTGTCGTTCGATACTAACGACGCTTCAGGCCGCATCGCCAGCAGCGACCATCATTTCAGAGTCCTATATCTTATCTTGAAGTTTAAGCCCGTGCTCCAGGTCTCCTACCTCGAAGTCTAGTAAGCCCGTCAAGCTCTGCTCTCGTCCTTCCCTGAACCAAAATCAGCCACGTCGGCGACGAACTGATTGTAGAGGTGGACGTGATGTACGTATTTCACACTCAGCAACTAACCCTCACTCACCTCCTTTGCAGTCTCGCGCCACACACCACTCTTCCCGATGCGCACGATGTCGGCGAGACAATTCAGGCCTCGATCGAGGCCCTCGACTTGGTTTCCCGCGCCTAGTGAGCTTCTCCCAGATCTATCTTCTACCACTAATTCCGCTACAGCGTTCACTTGGACTATTCAAGTGAAAATCCCGCACAACACAGCGGTGTACCGAGAACCAGAGTCAACGGTTCATCATAACTTTGAAGTCGTCTTTCACATTATAGAACACGGAGATAATCCTTCATTGAATCATTCATCCCATCACGCTTTTCATTGCCACAGAGCTTACAACGATACCGTCTACGACCCCATATTCTCGCTCCGGGTCGTTTTTGGCATCTCGGACACTAACCTCACTGCCCAGTTTGTAATACTTGTAGAGTCATTCAGCAATACTATCAGGCGTGACCAAACGCACTAACCTTCTTGACCGCCGCCCAGTCAGTAAGCTCCTTCAGACGAGCAAACGACACCTTGGTACCCTTAACAGCGGCATCCATGTCGCGCTCGATATGCTCTGCCGACAACTCAGGACCACAAATACGCACTACAATCAGAGCAGTTGTCGCATCGGACACCCCGTATCGGCGCATTGCCTCGGATATCTAGCAGAATAAGACTCGGAATGAGAACCAGGAGGTTTGTGGAACCGATAGTTACGTTGTTGGTCGGGTTGAGCGCCCATATAATTTCAGAATGAACGGTTTTCGTGCGCAAGGAGTCTTGCGATTGCGCGAGGATGGCCTGGTAAATGGCCGTTCGAAGATGGTTCACGCTCGTGATCTATGGCGATTTGTTAGGAGCATTGTTCCGCACGTTCAGAGAACATCCAGACGAGTCGAGCTTCGATGAAGGAGAAATTGAGAGCATCGCGCTCGCGTTCGCCATCTGCGCCTTCTGCTGTCGACGCGGCGATAAGGCGCTTCCTCAGTGAATCTGAGTCAGAGACGTTTGTGTACAGCGCCGCATGAACACAGGACAGATGGGCCGGAAACTGAGGCAGTTGGTAGGAGTCCAAGTCCATTTGAGGGAGGTGTTGCTGAATGTTTGGCAAACTCCTCTGGTCCGAATGAGCTGGGGAAAATATACTGGGGCCTACTTACGATGTTTCGAGCATTAAAATGAGACCAAGAAATATTAGGAGCGGCTGCGCGCGGTTGCAGCGAGTTTGACCAGCCCAAGTCCAGAAAAGTTGAGGATCGCGGTCATGTGACCTCATCTCGACAAGATTTTCAAGTCCTCGGTCCAGTTGGTTGGCGGCGACTTGGCGCCGAACACGTATAATGTTCAATGTTTACAACTCTATATCTACACAACAATCTATCATTCTTTTTTATTGACCTTCTTTGGTCCACTGGCAGTAAACAGCAGACTGCCACAAAACACCATTCCTGCGCCAATCCCCAGTTCGGTATTCCACTCATTTCCAAACCACCACACGCTGAAACAGAGACTAATGGCCTTGCGAGCGGTAAGAACGAGATTTGTAGAAACTGAGGATACTTGCTTTGGGGCAAAAATCAATACATTTCGGGATAGCAATGGAGTGGACGTACTGAAGATAGTTTGTTCACACCCGAAACACAAATGAGCTGTGAGCAGAGGTTCAGCCCAAGTATCAGCCAAGATGCTGCTGCCGATGTGTCTCGGGTGGAATCTGACAGGCTGTGGAGGCCCTGCTGAACGTCGCGGACGAGAAAGAGGAAAACAGGAAGCGACAAGAAGTGCTAGGGAGTATTTATAAGCCATCTTAGGTCGCATTGAAGAGTGGAGATTGGATACCGTATAAAATACTCCCTCCTTCCAACACGGTCCATACGTTCTGTACGTCCGTTCTTGCAGCAGCCCAAAAAGTCCGGTGAGAATCAGAGATGCGATGAGCATTGAGACACCTATAGTGTATTTCCGGAGGTCCTCCGCAGATTGAATTGGGTCACTCTGTTTCGCCGCGGCAGCAGATGACGGGCGAGCAAGGGTCGCGAGAATAACCCCCGCCGACACGACCATAACGGACACCTAGAAGGCCAAACAAGCATCAGACATGAGGTAGATCTATTGCATCGCGCTCTCACTGACCACTTGCATTATCGTGTATCTCTTTCCGGCAAGCAAGAAGCCGAAAATCATGGACACGGCCAGTCCTGCACAAGGTCAGTCAATGCGAGAGAATTTTTAAAACAAGGATTCGCACCCGCAGATCGGAATACGATGAGGATCGTCAGCGGCACTTTATACGCGAAAGCCCAGTTGTTTAACAGAGACCCGGTCGTCAACAGAAGGACCTGAGCAGCCCAATGGTACAACGGAACCTGACGAGGCTTCAACCGAGGAAGTCGATGTCCGGGATGAAACACTAGGAATGCAGGGAGCGACTGTGCAGCAATGAATGCAACTTGCGAGAAAGTCAAGGCCGACCCTGCGGAGGAAATCAGCCGGGCTTGGAATTAGCACATTACATCGAATCGTCACCAATTCTAGCGTTCATCATCAGTAGCTGCTCGTATGCCCAGACATTTCTGCGTGTTTTCAACATTTAGAATTCCCGTCTATGAGCAGAAAGCGTACACGCAGCAGCCTCCGAAGACCATCGACAGCATTTGGTAGTAGTCGAACAGAGCAGGTGTTGCTTGGGCCAAACGTACACCAGGATCTACAGGTTCTCCGGCGGGAGCAGGTCGTTCCTTCAAGACATTCGTGGCGTCCCGTCGTCGAGACATGCCGCCCACTGTAAATATTCTCCGAGCGAGTGTGTCGTGACGTGGTTGAGTGAGAAAGAAAACGCGAACGCATCCCCGGCCCGGGCCGACAGATCCGGCAGCTTTGGCAAGTTCTTTCAGCTCACCGTCGTCAAGGTTCGTGCGCGGGCCAACGAAGGTGAACGATTCGTCAACCGCGGTTCAACTACAATGTAAGCTTTCTAGCTTTCCATTTCTCTCATTCAATTCACACGAGAATCATCGAAGATGGCCCGGTCTGGTTTGGTGTTGGATTCGCCTTTCCTGCATCTCACGGAGCCAAGTCGAGTTCCGTCGCTCCAAGAGAGACAAATTATTCAAGAGCTGATCCAAGAAAAGTCGACCCACCTCGCGCTACTGAACTCCAGGGTACCCAAACGTCGGACAGGGAAAAAAGTCCCCCGTGGGAGGTCCCTTGATCCCAAACCACCATGTGTGATTTGAGAATTCCCACTTCTGTGGCAAGGGAGCGGTGAAACCGGCGAGAGGGGATCGATGGGGTGGCCTGTGCATCCTTAAGACCCTCTCTAGGCCGTACACCAGCCCATAGCGGCACCTCCTTGTCGTAGCGTCGACCAAGCCGTTTTCTCGGCGCATCGGACATGTTCGGGGCTCGGATACCCGGACCGTAGAGCACGTGTGTAGTAAACAAATAACCAAAGCCATCCTCTTCTCCCCAACCCTTTCGCCGCCAGCTAAGTCTCCCCCCTCTCGAGCACGCAGGACGGCCACGAGCGTTAGCAGGGTTGTACCCCGCTATCGCCCAATCTCTCTGGTATTCATCTCGGCGGAAATCAAGCAACAACCGACATGAGATTCTTGACGCTCGCTTGGACTGCCTGCAGGCAGCGACCTCACCCAAATCGCGCGACGAACAAGTCGCTCGTATGGAAAACCAGGCACACCACCCCGAACGTATGATACGCGCACTCTCGACCTACTCACGTCTCACTCAAGACCCACTTCGCGTGATGCACGAGGCAAGTTCTTTCGACGAAAAAGGCTCCTTGAGCCGCTTTTGACCTCTTCATTGTACTATTAGACCCATCGGGGTTCATGCATCTCAAAAAGTCCAAGCGCGGATCACAAAGCAAAACGGGCCACAAAGAATATTTAATGTGAGCGCGTCCAGAACATAAATTACCTTTCGCATCTCCCTCTGACCACATTCCTTATCAGCACTATGCCCCCCCGCACCACCACCCCTGCCCTCCCCGCCGCCGACGCCAGCCGTCCACGCACCCGCGCTGCCACCGGTTCCACTAGAAACACCCCGACCGGGACCAACGCACGCCTCCCGTCCTCGCGTCCCGTCTCGGCGGCACTCCAGGCCGACACCCCGCAAACCTCGCCCACTAAGGCGCCCACGACTGCTGCGCAGCCGCCCACCATTGCGCCTGTCGGTACGACCACTGCATCCGACGTATTCCTCCAACCTATTGGAGTTGCAGGTAAGCCCCAAACATAAATCTAGGACCACGAAAACTAACGAGACAAAGGCGCACGCGTCCCAGGCTTCTACGGCCCACTCCCGACCCCGGCGACCCAGGACACTATCAACCTAGTGTCTCCCACCGGATCGACCATCGACCTCGTCTCCCCGGCCGCGCCCGCCGCGAATCTCGCACCCACAGGGACACCCACTTCCGACGACAGGAACGCGGTGCGCAGTCCGCCCCCGCAGAACGCCACTAGCGTTCCCATCGCCTCCCTAGTGGCTCGCGCGGCGGACGCTCTCGAGGCCGGCACCGACATCTCGACCGCGACGGCGGCACTTACTATCAACACAAACATCGCAGCGCCGCCAGACGCCTCGATCGCAGGCACGTTCCCGCCGCTCCCTCCCCCCGGTGAGGAGGTCATGGACCCCACCGCCGCTGCGGCGAGACGCGCAGCGAAAAATAAGGAAACGCAACGGGACGGTAAGCATGAATAACCCTGCAACAGGAAAAGTATATAAATACATCCTTCAGCCCCCCAGCACGATGAGGACGACGCCGAACGCGATCGCGCGATCGCGCTGCGCATCCGCGAAGACGTTTCCCCTGCGGACGACCCCTCCACCATCCTATCCCCCCTCGAGATCACCGCGCGGACCATCGCCCACCTCGGCACGCCACTCCGCGACGAAGATCTGGACGGATTCTTCGATGAAGACACCCGCCCCGACCCCCACCTCCTCGCGCAGCTCCAACACGCCGTTGCGGAGACCGAGAATCTCGGCCCCGGCACCCTCCTTGCTACCGAGCAGGAGCAGCGGGACTTCGAGCGCGCTCGCCAAAAGAGTCTCGGGCTCGCTCCCCCCTCCACCCATGGCGCATCGTCGAGCGCGAGGCGTCCCGATGGCGGTTCCGGGTCGCCACCCAAGAAAACCCGTACCGACGCCCCGATACGGGTGACGCGCGCGTCCTCCGCCGCCGCCGCCCAAGCTGCTGCTGCCGCTGTCGCCGCCGCCCTGGCACCTCCGGCCGCTACGGTCATCCCGCGCCCCGCAACTGCTGCGGCGGTGCCCCAGGCGGGTGCAGGTACGTCTGACATGTAATAAATTAACACAGTTGCTTACATACAAACACACAGCAGCCCATGCCGGCGTGCCTGCGCCCCCTCTCGCGCCCGTTCTCGCGCCCGCGCCACAGCACCCGCAGCCAGCGGTGCCCATAGCAAACCCGCGCACATACGACGGACAGGCGCCGCGCGTCTTCGTCACCCAGGGCCAGTTCCCCGAGACGACCGCGGACCCCGCCGCGCGCACCCGCAACGTCGACCCCGGCCAGTCTACAACCTGGAACAACACCCCTGGCACCTTCCTCGCAGTCGTCTCCGGCGGCTCGGTGGACCCCGTAGGTGAATCTCAGGACGGTGTAGACCTCCTCGCCGGGGCCACAAACGTCCCGCGCGAGCTCATTCGAATGGGGGCAGCGAATCCCGCCAACCCTCGCCTCCCAACGCCCAATGTTTTTGGCGTAACCGGGATTCCGCCCGACCTCGCGGCGTTCCTGCTCAACGACCGAGTCCTCAGTGTCAAGCAGATAACACTGTTCCTCTACGCTCTCGTCCCCGACACTTTCTCCGGCTTCCTGGGGAATATCGAAGGCCTTACCTTCCCTAATACCCCCGCTGGCGCACAAGAGGCGGCGAATATGATCACCAACACCCTCAGCACCACTCCCGCGTTCGTCCAGCTGGTGATGAACCACCGGGACGCCCTCCCGGCCCACTGGTCGATCCAGCAGGCCCTCACCGCCATCCTGGGATCCGTTACCGTTTCCCCCATCGAGCTCTTGTCGCCCCGCGGCCCTCGCGTTGTCTGGAGAGTCTTCATGACGGTCACTACTAACGACGCCGCCGCGTACAACGCTATCCGTGCCGCTTTTGCCCCTATCCTCTTCGTTACCGCTTTTAACAACACCGGCCGCGTCCGCGCCGACTTGTTCTGCCGGATCTGCGAATCTATTGACCACCCCACACCCCTCTGCCCCTTCCCCAACGTCCCGGGTTGGATGGGCCCCACCCCTGCCTCACTCGCTGCTGCTCCCACTGCCACTCGCGGGGGACGCGGACGTGGGAACGGCCGTGGCCGTGCTCGAGGAGGACGCGGTGGTCGGGGAGGACGCGGAAACTAGCTAAAGAACACGACGTCCGATTTTTATTACATGTGCATTACTCGCTCGCTCGTACTTGGTACACTCACTGTCCTTACATCTATCTCTGCCTACCCATAGTGCTGAATACATTCCCTTGTGAACTATCGATGCTACTTAGTAAGGAGAAGGAAGTCAGTGTAGAATGTTTTGAGCCAAGTCTGCTCAAAGTGCGGAGGAAGAGTCGAGAAAATAGGATTCAAAGACTCAAAAACTCCCTTACATCCCTACGATGTACTCCGCATTGGGGCAGCCGTTGCGGGCCCAAATATACTGACTGCCGTCTTGCGGTGGGACAGGAAAGCCATGCGACGTTAAAAAGCGGAGACCTATTTAGGTCTGAGCTAGCCGCGCCGAGAGGCTTAAGTCTTGGGGAACGACACGAGTGCGCCCTATCGCGTTTGTGGATTAGTACCTCTGACATCCGCTCGCCCTGGGAACCGGTCAGGCTCCCCGTCCTTGGGGTACGGTCGCTAACCAAGGACGTAGTTGCGACCACCAATAATCAATACAACCTTCTAGATATCGAGGATTTCGACACCGGTACTGGCTCTAGCCTCGACCTCTCTGGAGGGGCTAACGGCTCAGCCATCGGCCGTGGCCCTGATGATGGAGGGGGAGAGATTGGCGATGGAAGCACGAACGGGCGTGCAGAGGGAGTGCGACATTCACAGCGGCTTGCGGGGAGAGGGGGTAACCCTTCGAACCGTAACACCGCTGCGAGTAGACCACAAACTCAGAATAACCCCCGCCCTGCTCGCCAGGGCAGAGATTCAATCTCAAGTTCTACGAGAACTATGCCAACCGTACAGGCGCGCCCATTGAGGCGCACACAGCGACCACTGAGTCCCGTCACAGAAAATGGCAGCACAGCTTCCAATAATGGAAGCTCAGCCTCGGCGAACAACCGCCATAGGCGAAATGGACACCACTCCATGGCCCCCGCAATTCAGCGTACATCAGCCCGGCGCAGACAGAGCGGGCGCATATCGGCAGCTCACGCAGGACAACCGGGAGTACATTTCCCAACCGACGACGAGTCTGCAGCGACGTTCTTCAACCGGAAGAGGAAGCTGCAGCAAGTGGGAAACCCTAAGATCACGAGGAAAACAAGGGCGCAGGTAAAACTTGCTGCTTTAAATATAAACGGTAGATACATGAAGAACAAAGAGGACAAGTGGCCACACCTGAGCCGCTTGATGTTCGATGAGCGAATTGGAATCATGGCGGTCGGCGAGACTCACCTCACAGAAGCCCAGATCGAGGAAATAGAAGAAGCCGCCATGGGGAGAAAACGGCTGAGGATCTTCAACAGCATAGACCCCGACCACCCCAACAAGGGCGGTGTAGCAGTGGTGCTAAACAGAGACATTACTAACACAGAGAATATAAAAGTCCGAAGACTTATACCTGGACGCGCTATCTTAGTGACAATCCCTTGGCACAACAAGTTGACACTCACCGTGCTTGCAGTATATGCACCAGCCGGATCACCCGCGGAGAATAAAGCATTCTGGGAAGAGTTGCACCGTCTTTGGATGACGGAGAACCTCCCGGTGCCCGATGTGATGCTAGGTGACATGAACATCGTAGAAGATGCCATTGACCGGCTCCCGCACCGCACGGATGACGCCGGTGCAGCACATGCACTGGCGGATTTTAAACGTATCCTAGAACTTAAAGACGGGTGGAGGATGACATACCCTGACACCAAACAATATACCTTCTCCCGCGGGACAGGCAGCCACTCCCGCATCGATAGAATCTATGTCTCGCCGACGCTATTCAAAAAATGCAGACACTGGGATATCAGCGACGCAGCAGGGGACTTGACAGACCACAGACTTATCTCTGTGAATATATGCGCTCCCGGAGCACCGTACATTGGCCCGGGGCGATACGCCATCCCTCTATACCTGATGAACGACGTAACATTCATGGAGTACGCAGTAAAGACCGGTGCCCAGCTATTCGACGAAGAGGAGTCGGACGAGTCTGAAAACATTCAAGTGCGTTTCAAGAAATTTAAAGACATGGTGGGTACCTTTGCAAAGGCAAGAGCAAGCCTCACAATAGGAGCGCTCGAGCAGAAGAAGCTCAAACTCCAAAAGAAAAGAAATAACTTGCTGGAAGATAGACCCGAGGCAGACCCGGCAAGTGGAACTCCCCCAATCGGGGACGACATGGACCACCCTACCCCCCACCCCCACCCCACCCAGCGCAACAGAGACGGTAGTGCGAGGTCCAGCGAAGACGAGAACAGGTCCCGAGAAGGCAGCGAAGATGAAACCACCCGTGGGCGAGCAATTGAAGCAGCAAAACTGCAGAGGGAAATAAATATCATAGTAAGCCGGCAGCGTGCACGCAAAAGGATGACGACAAAGATCCGTTACCGGACAGAGATGGACAATATTACCAAGTTCTCAGTTCGAGTTAACAAGGACACAGTGCCGAGGGATACCCTCTCCATTCTAACCCGCACCGACACGGTCCCCGCCCAGAGCAAGACGCGCTCAGACCAGATGGCGGAACTGGCTAGAGACTATCACAGTGACCTGCAACGAGACGAGAGCGAAGAAGACCTAGAAAGGAAGGATCAGGACATAGAAACGGTACTAGAAGAAATGGGAAATCCGCGATCAGCACCCGGAATGCAGGACCTGGGGAAAGAACTCCTGGAGGAAGACATCCTTCAGGCCTTGAGAGAATCGGCGACTGGGAAGGCGGCCGGACTGAACGGTATACCCACAGAGTTTTGGACGAAACTCCACGAGCTGTACAACAAAGCTAAGAAAGAAGAGCAGGAGCGCGGAGGCCGGCCCGTGACCGAAGCTGACGTGATCAAACCGAAGCTGAATATTATTCGACTATTGACTATGGTCTACAACGACATTGAGCGTAACGGTGTAGTACAAGGAACAGAATTCGCAAAAGGTTGGATGTGTCCAATCTATAAAAAGAAGGACGTAACGGATATAGCTAACTACCGCCCGATAACGGTGCTAAACACCGACTACAAAATCTTCACTAAGGCTCTATCATCGAAACTGACACGGATAGCCCCACACCTCATCCACCCAAACCAGGCAGGTTTTATGAAAGGTCGGAAGATACAAGACCAAATTTTCCTAGCGCAAGAAATGGTTGAATATGCTGAAGATGAACTCGAGGACGGCGCCATACTGGCACTAGACCAAGAAAAGGCGTACGACAAGACATCACACCGCTACCTTTGGAAGGTACTCCGGCACAATGGAATCCCGGAAATGTTTATTAACACGGTGAAAGCTCTCTACTCGGAGGCAGAGACACAGGTGGTTATAAACGGTGTACTCAGCTCGTCCTACAGAATTACACGGGGAGTGAGACAAGGTGACCCACTCTCCTGCCTCCTCTTTAACCTGGCCATTGAGCCCCTTGCGGCAATGCTTCGAAATTCGGACCTAAGAGGCTACAAAATCAACGCAACCACGGGCAAAATAGTAGCGACCCTATTCGCGGACGACACCACGGTGTACTTGTCGGCTAAAGACTCCTTTGCACAGGTCACGCAAATTTTGGATCGCTGGTGCAGGGCGTCAAGCGCGAGATTTAATGTGGCAAAAACTGAGGTCATCCCAATTGGCTCTGTGGAGTACCGTCAGAAGTTCATAGAAACTAGGAAAATGAAAGAGCAAGACGAACCCATACCGGAGAACGTACACATCGCTGTAGATGGAGAGTCAGTGAGAATCCTGGGTGCGAGGATAGGAAATAATGTAGACGACACCGCAATTTGGACTCCCATGGTCGAGAAAATAGACTCTGAACTAGAAAGATGGGGGAGAGACCACCCAACGGTCGAAAAACGCCGCCATATATCGCAAATAACGGTAGGAGCGATGACTCAATATATGGCACAAGTAAATGATATGCCGAAATCTGTGGAGAAACAATTAATAAAAATACAACGAGAATTTATATGGGGGGGCGCTAAGTCCTCACCGGTCCAGCGGGACATGCTCCTGGCCCCGATAGGTAGGGGGGGGAAGAACCTCTTCGACCTAGAGGCGAGGAACGAGGCTCTGGCTATTATGAGACTTCAGAGCTACCTCGAGCTCGACCCCGAGAAACGGGCGATGTGGGCTGAGGCAGCAGACAAAGGTCTAGCAAAACGAGACAAGAAAACGTCGAATGTAGCTGAGGGCTCACACGTGAATATGTTCCTGCAGAATTGGGCACCCAAACGAAGCAACCTCTCGCCAAGGATGAAGAAAATGGTTAATACGGCTGTGAAGTATGGGTTAAAATTCGATACACTGAATCCCTCACAGGAGATTAGTAAACAGTTACCTCTTTGGCATCACATCGGCGAGGACGGAGGTAAACGAAGAGTGAATAATACAGCACCCTGCAGATGTCTGCGCATAAACCACCACGCACACAGTACGGGGGACGCAATAGACGTCATAGCACGTCTAAGCGACCCGGAGCACGAGCCAAACAAGAACTGTATGTGCCCCGCATGTGTGGAAGATCGCAATTTCACGGGGTGCGAAAACCCGCACCTCTGTACCAAGATGGCCCTAACAAGACTTGAATCCCTGCTCCCAAAGTGGGACCCAAGGAAAGCGGCAGCAGAAACACCCCCACCAGAGACAGAAGATACAGAGGAGCTCGCAACGTTTGTAGGGTCAACCAGAATAACAGCTTTGACGGAGGGTTTCCGAATCTTTACAAGAGATAAAGGCACCCCAAACCCACCAGAGGCGGCGCAGGTATACCCCATAGTACGAGGCGCAGCAGGCGAAACAAAGATCTTCGTCATCGCAGGGGCCGTAGAGTCAGGCGGCACTGCGGAAGCGAAGGCGGGGGCGGGAATATTACCTAAACAAGCTCCAGAACAAGGATCCGCAATCCGGATCCCGGAGGATCTAACCCAGTCCATACAAAGTGCAGAAATACTGGGAGCACTTCTCAGTGTCAAACGAACACCAGCGGAAGTACCCCTAACGATTGAAAGCAAAAAAGATTATGTCTTGAAGGCGATGACAAAGAAACTCCCAGCATGGGAAGACAGGGGGTGGATAGAGACCCCAAATGCTGAAAGCCTCCAAGCCCTAGCTGCAGCTCTCCGAGGCAGAATAGCGGAGACAAGACTGGCAGTGGTGACGAACCCCGCAGAAGTGGAGGAAGCTCACCGCCTTGCTCGGACCGGCGCCGGGAAGCAAGACCCCGATCAAATTGACGTACGAATTCCGGATCAACTCCAACTTAGGGGCGCAAAACTGTCAAGCCTCACACAGGCAATGGCGTATCGCGGAATAAAGGCGCTTAAAGAAAAGGTCCACAGAAAGGCAACTGATGAAAATGTCCTCAACACCCAGCAGGCTGTGAAAGCCCTCTTCAAGAAGGCCCCAACTGAGAAATTGATCTGGAGGTCAATCAGGAACAAAGATATATCCCGACAAGTCCGGAACTTCTTGTGGAAAACTCTGCACGGCGCACACCGTGTCGGAAAATTCTGGGAGCACATCCCTGAGATGGGTGACCGGGCTATATGCCAGAACTGCGGGGTCACTGAAACAATGGAGCACATTCTTATTGAATGTAACCGGCCCGGTCGAGCAGAGATCTGGGCGCTTTCAGAAGCGCTGTGGCGTAAAAAACACTCGACGTGGCCTGCTGTATCCTTTGGAGGACTCATGGGCACCGCTTTGGCAACTTTCCAGGGTGAAAATGGCAAAGACTCCCCGAGCACTGCCCGCCTATACCGCATCCTCATGACGGAATCTATGTATCTCATCTGGAAGATTCGATGCGAAGTCGTTATATCCAACAATGGGGAGGCGAAAACCTCGACTGAGATCCACAATAGATGGGTGGCACTCCTAAATGAGCGCCTAGAAATCGATAGAAATTTAACAAACCACATGCGTTTTGGGAAGCAGCACTCGCTCCCGCCCTCCCTCGTCCTCGAGACTTGGAAAGGGATATTACTCAATGAGGATAAACTGCCACCTCAGTGGCTCCGAGAACCCGAGGTTTTAGTAGGTATCTTGCCGATAAGATCACGTAGATCACCGTCTCAACCCGTAGGGCGACGAGGCAGAAATAGATAACGGCGAGAAGTCCTACACTGTTGCTGATCGCTTCGTGCGTAACGCATTTCCTTGGGGGTGGTCTCATCTCTTGAATTCTCCGGAGGGCTCTGGCCCTCTGCATTTACGACAGTCGGGGGAGGCTAATCTATATTAGTTGTCCAACGGCTATGTAATCTAACGACTACATACGTACCACTAAAAAAAAAAAAAAAAAAAAAAAAAAAAAAAAAAAAAAAAAAAAAGTCCCCCGTGAACTGCGCGTCGAACTCGAGAATACGCGCCGTTTCATTAGATTTCACCGAGCATTGGTTGCGCCTTGGCGACGTTTACCAGTGGAGATCATCGCAGAGATCTTCTTGTTCACGTTGAAATCGAAATACGACTCGGACGGCCGCGTCGGACATGACTATTGGAACGATGATAGGATGGGCACATTGCTCCTCTGCAAAATATGCAGAGCGTGGCGACACATTGCTATCACGACACCCTCATTATGGAACGTCCTATCCCTTCGTCTCAAGACGCGCCCTCTCTCAGATTGGGTTTCGACCTGGCTGGATCGTTCACGATCCTTCCCCGTTCATCTCCGGATGACCTGGGACGAAAAGGCTCTCCCGAACGTCATAAATCCTGTGATATCTTTGTTTCAATCACATCTTCACCACACCGCTGCACTATGGATCGATGGTCTGGATATCGAGGACCAGTCAATTGTCAATGACTCCTACTCCCTCGCGACCTTTCCGGCGGTTGAATCAGCCTACGCACCTTTACTTTCAGTCGTTGGCGTCGATCTCCCGCCCAACAGCGCCTGGGATTGGATCCGCGACGCCTGTCGAGCGTCGCCCTGTTTATCAAGCCTCACATCCTCGAAATTCTCTCTGGATTGGTTTCCAGTGATGAATCTGACCAAACTACGCTTGCTTGAACCGGTACCCATGTGGACCGTCTTTCAGATTCTGGAACATGCAGCAGGCCTCCAGGAAATTTCCTTCGACGTCGACGGACCTAGTGTGACATGCTCCACAGGGAACGTCCTCGTCATGGAGTCGATTTCAAGGATTGAACTCACCTCGTCCGTTCACCTTGGCCAGTTTCTGGACCAGGTCTCGTTCCCGGGCGTGGTTACCATCTCCATCTACCAGATAATCACTTGGCCCGGCGCACAATTCCAATCCTTCCTTTCCCGCTCAAGCTGTATTCTCAAGTCCTTCAGCTTATATGACGTCCAAATACCCGAAATCCAGATCATTGGATGTCTTGAGCACAAGGCTTGTAATAGGTTGGAATCCCTTGTGGTTTCGGACTGTGAGCCTCCGGCTGCAAGTGCACTGCTCCAGCACCTCACCTACCATGAACATCCGTTCCCCTGCTCCCACCTCACTTCCATTGAGTTCGGCAACATTGTTTCTGCAGACGGCCTTCTCGCTACTCTGGTCGAGTCGCGTTTTTCGACGGCTGTGACCGTACCTTCGGGCGTGTCCGCACCAGCTCGCCTGGAGAAAGTCGAGTTCTCGTTTTTTGATGGCATCTTTGGCATGTCGAGGTACTCGCACCAGCATGACTGGCTGCGAATGGAGGCGTTGGACTCGGAAGAATCCAAGCTCGAAATCATCTGGCCCGAGGAAATTATATAATACATCAATTATCAAGGGACGCCAGGATTTCAATTCGTTTCAAATCCGTCTCTAAAGTAGCTGTAGTCTTAGTAGTAGTTCATGAACGAATTTGCGCCGAACAGTTTGGATAATTTCGCTGTCATGTGATCGAATAACCTCTTAACAATGGACGTCGACGTCGCCGGCCCTGCGGCTCCATCGTACACGATCCTACGCATAAAGCGGAAACGAAATGAAGAGCCTTTGGATGCCCTAGGCATGCCGCTATATCCTTGTTCATCTGCTTCGCTGATCGGCGGGCAGTCGTCGAATCTCGACGCAGAAAAAAGTCTCGGGGCGGTGTTGGCGTCTTCCAATTTGCACAAACGGTCGAGCACGACGCATGGGAGGACGACAAGAGGAAACGCGACATAGAGGTTAGTATGGGTGAGAAGTCGATCTTAACCTTATAACCCTTCGAAGGATCAAGTCTCCCGTCTGGCCCGTGAGAGTGCTAGCGCCATCCTTGAACCCAAGCCCACAGCGAGGACATCCCCGTCTATTCCAAAGGATGACCCTGTACGGCGGTATAGGATAATAGCGCAAGAAGAGGAAGAGGTGTCTGCGAAACGGCGACTCCCAACGAGCCCGTGTGTTTTTCATGATGTTTATTCGAACGCAATCTGACAAAAACCGTTATGTAGGCCGAAAGTCATATCGGCAAAGGATGTTCTTCCCAAAACGAAAGACACGGGCTTCAAATTGTACGATGCCGTCCTTTCCGCCGACAAAGCCCAAACCGCTCAGGTCGACGAAGAAATGGAAAAGTTCCTGCCGATGTTGAATGAATATTTGACGCGTGAGTCGACGATTACACCCATCGGCGACCTCTAACATTGTCTCTAGTCAACGATATCTCGATATCGGCGCCGTCATCTTCAGTTGCGGAGAACTCGGCGCCGTCGACTTCAACTTCCACCGACGATTACGTCTGGGATATTTTCTATCATCGACCAGCAACATTGTCGGAATGGAACGAAGCGGCAAATGTCGGCACACTGTGCGGCCTTCTACGAAACAAAATTTATTCCGATGGCTGAACCCGATGTTAGAACTGGGCTCCCCCCTTCAATCACAGATCCGTACGATTCTGACGAAGATTCGGAGGAAGAAGATGAGGCGGATGAAGATTCCAATGGTACTATCATCTCCTCTGTAGCTTTGCGCATGCACTCAAAATCTTACTTATAGCTGAGGAATACTATAAGAACGACTATCCGGATGAAGAAGATCATTCCGAGTCCGACGATAGCGGCGGTAATTCCCCTTCTTCGACCTTGTTTCGGAATCTGAGCAATCCCTCAGACGAGTTCCATGAAGATTCGGAGAATGAGTCGAATGGATCTGGCCACGAGTGGAGGTAACTGTAGGTCATCCTTTGGTAAACAGTACATAGATTTCATTGCTATCCATCTCATTATTTCTGTTTCACGCTTTCGGTGCCTTCTGCGAGCGAGGTCGTCCGATGGCAAGCATTCCTAAAAATGCGAGGACCCCGAACATCGCGAGAACCACTGCCAGTGTCAACCCCGCGCCGAGGAATCCCGCGCCGACGGGGCCAATGGGCTGATGACGCGCAACATCCACCCTCGCCACCGCTGCGCTTGCCTGGGCGGCTGCAGCCGCGATGGCACCACAGCCACGGTCTTGTGTGTTCTGGCAAACGCTGCACCATGCTGCTGTGGAGTTTATGAGAGCAGGCTATACGTCGATGAGCAAGTGACTCGAGATTAAAGCCTAAGCTCTCACGTTGACGTGGTTGACGAGGGTCGAAAAAGGAACATCCTCTGTAGCGTTCAGGAAATTGTATGTTACAAAGTCCTCCCCGGTTCCGTTCTTAAAATTGAGGCGGATGACGGGTTCGCCTCCGCCAGAAGGCTGGCGAACTTCCAAGGCGATGGCAGCCGCGTAGGGCACTGGAAACTATGAGCTCCTCGTCGACATCCACTTGTTTGATACCGACTCACCGATTTCGGCCAAGGCGGGGTTTTGATCCACCGCACCCAACATGTTGAACAGCGATAGGAAGGGCTTGTAAGCGATCGACTGATAACCGATTTTCAGAGGGTCCGAAGCATTGGCGATACTGGCAATCTCAGCCAATATCTGAGGCAGGATAGTACGCCCGGCGACTGAAAGAATGTAACGAAGAGAAACAACGTATCGCAAACCAGATCGACATACTATTTCCGATGCCATCCAGCTGGAGAGACGAGAAAACGCCGTATTCGTGCCAGCTAGCAAGGGTGAATGCCTGCGGCAGAAAGGTGGGGGGAAGCGCTTTCGCAAAAGCCGCGTCGTGGATAGACTGCACGTTAATGAAGTCGTAAATCTAGAGGGTGACCCTTGAGAAGTTGCGACAGGTTCGTAATTTCTGTAGATGCCTCACGTTATACTGGGGATTCATTAAGAAGATTACATCTACTCAGGAAAAAAAACCCGTACCATATTTTCAAGCGTAACCGGCCTGCCATCAAGGAAAGGCGGCAACTGGTTTAAAAAAGCGGCACTCTCGTTACGTTTTTGCGCGAATTCCGTTGAGTTATAAAAGGCGGTATTCGCGGCATTGAAAACCTAGATAATACTTGAGTTCAAGGATAGCCTGGACAAAATTCCATACCGCGCATGATGTGTAGCCCTCAAGAGAGACATCGTTTGTTGGTTCAACAGACTCGACTACCGCGCCGTTACTCGAGAGATTGAGCTCACAGATTCGACTTACTCGGGACATACTGCGAAGAGAAATGAGAACCATTACGGAGGAATTGAAGAACTGTCTTGCGCACCTGGTACCCTCCAAGCGCGCCAGTAACCGTGGTTCCATTGGCCAAGTCGGTGGTGTAATTCTTGTTTGCAGGGAAAAGTCCCTGAAGCAAAGCTACTGCAGAGTCGTAGATCACACCGAGCTCGCCTCCGGCATCGGCGCGAACATGCTGTCTCACATTTAGAGGTCGTCGCTCGAACGAAAGTCGTACGCACGATCTGGTTCTGGTTCACGAGGGTGGTATTCACTCCAGAAATGAACGAAGGCGACGACGCGTTGAAGTATAGTGATCGCAAGAGCTGCCCCAACTGCAATTCTTGGTCCTATGAGAGGGCCTTCAGGAATCAGCCATAAAGAATCTGACAAGTCGATTTACGGTTCCTAGAGGAGTAATCACGGTGCCCGTCGCTGTGTACGTCGTCGGGTCCTGATAAAAACCTGAAAGGCTAAGCTTAGACGCGTCGCGACGCGTTATCGATCGTGTATACCTGCTCGATCCCCGTGCCTGCATCACCACATGAGCGCGATCGATCATCAACAAGCACCAAAAAAAAAAAAACCTGGCCAGGATGACAACGCCCAGGATTGTGCTGTTGGTGGAGGTCATGTTGAAAAGACGACAACTTCTCGGACAAGAGTCACAGTCGGACAAGAGTCACAGTCGGCCGAAGCTCTTATATAGGTGGCAGGTCATATGGGGCAGAACTTAGACGACACGCTCCTCCGCTTCCGTCTCCACAAGGTCCCCGAAGATCCCCGTGAGATTTGCTACAAACTTTTCCCTACGTTTTAAAGTAGAGGCTCTAAAGAACATGAATATCATAACGTCCCCCCAACCGATTCCATCGTCTGCGCAAAAGTTAGAACAGTACCAGCTGTAGAATATGTGGACCCACAAAGGAGGACGCTGCCGGACCATCTAGGATGGCCAGTTCCTCTGGCGTGAAAGGCAGTCGCGGAACGACCAGGACGCGCAATGGGATGAGCAGCATAATTATAACCGGAAAGCCGATGGCAGCTGCAGGATAACATCAGTCAGCGAAGTTCTCGCCATGCGGAACAATGAACCTATCGTTTGCGTGATTGCGAAGGTCGCCCCGAAGCCTACTAGTTGGACCGCGACGAAAAGGAGGATGCGAGATTTGCGGACTTTGCGTAGAGGGTCATCCGAGGGGGTCAAGTTCTTGTCGCGGATGAAGTAGAGCAGCTTTTGCGTGATGCCATTGCCACGCAGTGCGTCCGCGCCCATGAACCAACTATCAAGGCTAGTAAGTTCGAGATCACAGAAGGAACAGGAATATCCTCACAAGAGGCCCGCAAGGACACCTAGCGGACAGTTGGATGAGAAAGGGGGAAACAGCCGCTGTCAAGTACACACCTCGTGGAATGAGGTGCAGGACGTGCAGAAATGGACCCGATAAAAGGACGAGACAAAGCGCTCCCTGAGCCAGGTTTGACAGGCGTTGCTCAACCACCGCCACGGGCCTTTCGGTAAAGTCCAGAGGCTGATCCATATCCAATTTTCTGTCCTCTACGTCCTTCTCTGGTTTTGAGTGTCGCATGATGAGGAGGGAAGTGGTATGGATGGGCGCCTGAGGGATGAGACCGTTCGGAGCTGGAACTCCGATGAGGCCAGCTATGAACTACGCGTGAATGAGGTTGAGCATATTTTCCATGAGACTCGGACTGACCGTAGTGATGCCGAGGAGGAAGAAATCATAGTGAAATCCTGGAGGTTTCACCAGCGGAAATTCGGATCCTTGGGCCATGAGTGACTGAAGACCCTCAGATCGTGCGAGAACAGTCCAGATGAGAGCCTACAGAGACGTTGTGATCGAAGAAGAACAAGACCCAGAGGATGAATCCAAAAGGGAATGCGATCCCGACCCATTTCCCATCCAGCTGCCAAAATTTGACGAGCCACTCTCGACCGGCCGCTGCCTGGAACGCGCCTCCGATGGGAAGGGTCGACGGATTTGTCGCATTGAAACGCCCCCAGTATGCCATGCCGGAGGATACGATCAGGGAGATTGGCATTCCATAGTCTGCGAGAAAACGCCTTGCATGCCGATGGAAGAAGGACTGTCCTGCGAGATATTGGAACAAAAACGAGGTGACAAGCATGAGCAGGGCGAGAATAATAGAAACAAGCGGCCCTGCAGCATTTGGAGGGTTTGCGTCAAGCTGTCTAGTGAGTACCTGCACGCCATATTGCAGGTACACCCAAGCTACATAGTATCCAAACGTGTCGCACGAGAAAAGCGTAACATATTTGAGAAAGTTGCAGACTACGGAAAAGGTCAAGAAACGGAAGACGCCCAAAACACAAGACTTACAATTAAGGATCGCCGTGATCCAATGTAGTATGGCAGCCCACAGATAAACCCAGCCCACAAAATGAAGATAAATCGGTTTATCTGGCTGACTTTCTATGATAGTGAAGATCGTCTTGTTGAATACAGTGATTGGGCCTTGCTTGCATGTCAAATGCTGGAGAAAACAAATATGGAGTACGCACCAGTTACACCGGCGATAGTTAAAGGTTGGGCACCGAAGCAGGAGAATATAAATGCCGCCATGAATGAGGAGATGAGCACCTCCGAGACACCGTACTGATTGGTGGTCTCAATAAGATCTAAAGAGAACGCGATTCCTGGTAATACACTGGGGTCTGTAAGCGCGTTTCCGGATTAAAGCATACCCACTCACTTGGCGAAAAAAATCAAGGCTGTTGCAGGTATTACACGGTAATTCCAGGCGTCGGTCCAGTCGCTGGGATTTCTTAACATCGCGGCGCCGCAATACATACCTACCCACCTGAGATAGAAAGGAGCACGAGATTTTATGTCGTTTACAACTCCAGATCCAAGACTTCGAATCCAGTCTAGTAGCGTTCTAGCTTTTGGTCTATTGCGAGGATGAATAGTGGAAGGAGGAGAGGGCGTCGTTGGCGCGTCGTCTATTCGAGACCCGGGCCTGTGGGATAGTTCCGAGACAGACATTTTCGCTCAAGGAAAATTTCGGGACGGAGAAATTATCCCTCAATAATCGAGCGAAACAAGGGTTCACGGGGAGGGGAACGGCGAACGCCTCGTGGAAGACGAGAGGGTTAACTCTAGGCCGACATGATGAGCGATCATTTCTTCCGTTGCGAACTTGCCGGCTACCGTCATCTCGCGGTATCTGCAGCTTCAATCACCAAGCTGACCAGGCTTTCCGATGCCTTTTCTTCATACCGCCCGCACGGTCTTCACTGTTCTCGGGGGACTTTATGTGGCCACCGTCGTTCTGTTGACAATACCATATTTCCAAACCCAGTCAGTCCAAAGCTTCTCGTCCACCAAGGGTTTTTGCTCATGAACGCGCAAAAGCACGCTGGTGAGTGGCCAGCAGGATCTGTGGTCAAGTTTCCGAGTCTTGTTTGGATCTGCAGTTCTTGCACGCTGTGAGCATTCCCTGGTTTAGCAACTTCGACATTCCCGAGAAATACGGGCTGGCCCCCAACAAGACCATAAATCTGAAGATACAAACGGCGGACAACGAGACGTTGGGGGCTTGGTTTGTCTTGTCAGACCCTCACTACCACTCCCTCCCCGCGGTCCCATCCCAGCCAATCGACTATATCCCTGCCGCCCTGAAAGGTCGTCCAACTATTCTATTCTTCCACGGCAATGCTGCCACCCGCGCTTTCAATGCTCGCATCCAGCATTACTCTTTATTCTCCTCCCGTCTTTCGGCCAATGTCCTCGCAATCGACTATCGCGGCTTTGGTGATAGCACCGGGTCGCCGACTGAAGCTGGGCTTGCGCTCGACGCTAGGGCTGCCTGGAACTGGCTTATCACCAACGGCGCCACTGCAGACCAGATTCTGATCGTCGGGCACAGCTTGGGAACCGGCGTCAGGTAAGAACAACTATCTTCCTAAAAGTGGAGAAAGTTGTTTACAAGACTACGGCGTCAGTGCTCTGCTGAGTGCACAGCTTTCTGACGAGAAAATATCCCCGAGAGGTGTCGTGCTCTTGTCGCCATTCTCCAGCATTGCCAAGGTCCTGGAGACGTACAGCATTCTTGGTGTTGTCCCCCTTATGAAACCTCTGGCGATGATTCCCTGGGTAGCCGGTGCGTTTTCCCCTCCCCCACATCTGCTGGCACTCAGGCGACGAATAGAGCTTGTCAAACGCACTATCATACACCGATTTGATACCGAGGCCTTGGTCCCTGTGAGTTTCTCTTCTCCGTGAGCTTACTCGCACCTTGAGCTTCAAAAACAGAGAATGAAGGGCTCAATCCTCATCGCGCACGCAGGCGAGTCGCTCCCTTACTTTCTGGCGCTTACTCTCAACCTTTATTAGAAAACGACTGGGAAATTCCATACACACATTCCGAGGCGCTCTTCGACACTTTCCTCGATCCTCTTCTCCCGTCCTCTCCCTCATTCCCAAGCAACACTTTGAGCCAAGATGAGTGGGCGACATTCACGGAGCAGTTTTCCAAGCGCAAAGAGGCGCGTGAGGAGATTGTCACCACTGTCGAGCTCCATAATTTCGGCACTGTGCAGGAGTGCATGGAATCGGGGAGGAGGGTCGTCTTATTGAAGACCCTGGCCGGTGGGCACGACTATCTTGGTGTTCAAGAGGGTGTACAGGACGTTATCGGCCGGACATTTGGTTTTTTTGATTAGGCCTGTTGTAAGAGTTCCTGGGTAAATTATTTTATAGATATCGCGGAGTTCGTTGGTGCCTATTTTCTATTCGAACTCGAAGAAATGGCGATCCAAGGGAAGGTTCAAGCCTACCTACCTCAGGAAGGTCCGTGGTCACATGCGACCCGATGTCGATCACAGTTATTCATTCGCGACCGCCATGGTGCCACTGAATTTTGGTGGGTGTGTTGCATGTTGCACGACTTGAAGCAACATTTCGAATGTTATTCTGATCATTTTTTCTTCGGCCACATGTCGCTTTTGCCACCAAGTGCTACCCAACTTTCTAAGGTCGCTCCGCCAACCGCAGTCGACGCGGACGACCCCACGGTCCCTCCGCTCGCTGACACAACGCGACGAAATGAGCACAGATGATCACGGCGTCGACGTCGAGCTCATTATGAAGCATAATATTCGCCCTTTGGGAGGGACGCTCCCGGATGGCATCGTTGCCGACGACCATAATGCCTCCCTGGATACCAGAGGACCCATCCTATATAATCACCGACTCCTTCCAGCCAATCTCCGTCTACGAAACATGGTGTTCGATCCCGAGATGCTGGGTACACTCAAGTCCAAAATGTCGGAAGAGCTCTTGAAGCGGAAAACTCTGCTTCGCACGGGCGCTCCTCTCTCGTGGACGATGGCGACCGTAGAAGACCTCCGGGAGGTGTCCACAATTGCGCCCCTGGACACCATTACGAACGAAGCCTCACATCCTCGCCAACAAATTCATTAACCGGATCTGCTGCGCTATCCCACCGTGGTCGTGTTCGACTTGACAGTCGACCAATTAGCTTGGCCGTGACCGGCCTTCGAGGCTGTCGCAGGCGCAGGCGAAAAAGAGACGAAAGTGGATCTTCCGCCGCCAAGAAAGCCGCTTTCTTGCACACCAGGTTCCGGAGATTCAATACATTGTTGGCGGAGAGCTCAAAAACGTCCTCGCGGGAGATCTTCGTGTGATTTTGGCGACTTTTTTACTTGTCGCCGCACAAATTGGCCATCCAGCAACTATGTACAGTTCGTTCACGTCTCCCATTCCAAGAAAACGGGTGTTACGAGAAATCCGTGAACGATTCAGATGAAGCGCAGAAAGCCATCGATATCGCCGCCACAGAGCATGAAACAACCCTCGAAGACCATCATTGCAAGCTTGTTCGCACAACATCCTATTCCCGACCAGTTGGGCGGTCTCTCAAATGATGGCTTCAGCACACTTTGTATTTGACGACTCAGGTGAGCGCTCAAAAAACATCAACAGCGCTGTTTACTCTCCCTCGCCATAGGCAGGGAGTCAAATGGTCCGGCATAACACAACCTTGCATCTGATATCTACCTATCAACTCTCCTGAGTCCATCGTCACCTTCAGACTGGCACCTTCTCGCAGTTTTTCTATGCTCAGGGCGACAACACCACCATTAGCAGTCATTGGCATGATAATACGCGCTTTCCAAGATGCTCGGTTGCGCGCGGAGGAGAAAAGGAAACACGGAGCTGGGTCAAGAGGCGGGACCGGGACCTGGCCGGCGATGGCCACGGTGATACGGATGGAGATGTCAAAAAATCACAATAAGCCTGGCGCGTTGGGATGCCCACAGCAGCCATAGCTCTCCTACCTACGCGCTGGACCGCCATTCACCTGTAAATATGGAAGTGTTCTTAACCTGCCGCGCTCGGCTACAGATAAATCTTCACCAAGTACATCTAGCATTTCGAACGGACTCACTCTAGCGGACGGATTCAGTGTTCTTGAACGCATAAACTTCGATCCGTCCCGTGTTGACCAACCCGAAGAGTTCCCACGGTTGAATTTATTTCCGCCAACTGCAATCAACTCTGGAGCGGCGATCTCCAAGGCTGGATCTTCCTCGACCAGAATAACCGTAGGCGCCCCCGGGACTGTTTGGGGTAGCGAAATGATCCTCGAGGGGTCTTCTGTGGTTCGAATGAAATAAAAAGCGCGGAAAAAAAAGCGGGAAAAAAAAGCAAAAAAGAGGCACCCGCCACGGGTGATATGATCTTGTTCTTCTCGAGTAAGTATCGCAGTAGGTACCGGACTGCACTTCGTAGCCCTCGAATGAACGCGCAGTCCCCATTCTTGGGCTCGGGCCGCCGGCCCAACTCGCAGCACCCCGTGTCTCTCGTGAGAGTCGAACTCACGCCCTCCCGCAAACGCGAAGTTTTTTAAGCAGGAGATGTAACCAGTTGTTCTACAGGTCCACGAAGATCTCTCGCTTTCTGGGATGACATGGACTAGGCCCCAGCCAGGGTCAATCAAAGTCTGTGGTACGCAAGGGTGACTGTACTTCCTCCACCTTCGGCAATGCTTTAGAAGCCTTGGGGGCCTTGAGCTTTCGTCAATTGTCAGGGAGTCGATGGAGACTCGGAGCCGGGCCAATTACTGGTCCAGAAACGCAGTGTGAATAATATTGGGGAGGTTGTCAACTGCTATTCGTTTTTACCGTAGTACGCAAATCCTGGAGCGGCTGGGATTGGCGATTTCTTAATTCCCTTTCTGCGCAGATTTGACGGGGATATTGAACGCGTATGTAAGATCGACAATCGCGATCTGTCAGTCTGAGTCAATCAACGCGACGCGCCCGTCATGTGATCGAGCAAACATGTACCAAAGCCACGCCGCCTCTTGACTTCGAACCACTACCCGGCCTTTCAATTTTCCCTTCCGGACCTCTCTCTACAAAATTTGTGGTCGAATACACTTAAGCAGCGCGATTTTGACAGTTTTTCTCTCTTGTTTCGGATGACCTCGACCGTTTGTCGGTCGGAGCGTATGCAAGTCGCTCTTGGTCTGATTCCTACTATCTCGCCAACTCACGTATCCTACAATTAAACTGCCTATCGATATCGTCATGAAAATCACAGTCGACGAGGAAAGTGGAGATAATCTCACGCACGAGGCCAAGGTTTATACCAAGCTCTCTGGCGCATGTCCTCGATTCTACGTACGGGTTTTTCGAAGACGGAATGGGGACTAAAGCTCTGCTTCTTGCCTACCTCGGAAAGCGCTTGGACAAATTCAAGTCTCCATCTCCGACTATGTGAGTTGCACCACTTCCCTCTTAAAAGTCAGAAATGTCCTCGTCGACCACGGTTCACGTTGTCAATTTCCATGTCTCTAGTCTCAATCATAACTGTCACGGTGACCAACTGTGCGATGAACGGGTTAATTTTACGAGAACATCGGCATAAGCAATGACCTGGAGATGGACACTCATATCTAGAAGGACGCTCGTCATGTAGTTCGAATTTGTGTAAATCTTTGATGGTAATGCCCGTACGAATGAAACACGCCAACTGCCGCGGCAAGGTACCAATATTCCTATTCCATCTACTATGTGTTCGGTTGAAGATGAGTACGAGAATAGCGTTCCTGATTTTTTTTTCAGCTCAATCAAGGTTCAGATGGATATTCTGAATTGGGTAACTTAGAAGTCCGATCAGGACTTGCGGTAATTTAAATGTGTATCCAGGCTGTGCCGTTGTAGCAAGAGAGAAAAAGCCGCTTTCACCTGCAGGCTACTGAATGTGGCGTCTGACCGTCCAGTTGGTGCATGCATCATGTTGCGTTTAATAAACGATCATAGTACTCACAGGATATCGACACACAAAGTCTGTTGTTCAACGCAGCATCGCGGCGCCGGAGTCAAAACCTCCGGCCGTGATTCAAGGGCATCTCGGTGGTCTTTCCGCTGTATATAAGGTCTCCAAAATGACGGTTCCAACTCCAAACACTGTCCCTCACGTCTACATACGCGCATGGATGGGCAAAAACTTTGGAATGTCTGGATTCTCTTGCCGGCGATTGCCATTGCAATTTTGACAAGGAACAATCGACGCTGTTTCATTGGCCTTCAAAGGTTCACCCTCGGTATCAATATAGCCCTTTCTTGAGATGATGCCTTCAGCAAGGTGTTTCAGCTCAAAAAGTCTGCTCTCACTGATAACCAATCATCTCTCCAGAGCTCTGGATCAAACTCGTCTCGTCCTTTATTTCGCAACTCAATTTGGAGCCATGGCAGAGCAATCGACAGTAATCTTGACGCGATGATCCATTCGACTGGTTCTGTCTATATGCTCCCGTCGATCAATCCGCTTTTGTGTTTCGTGCCTTTATATACCCATAAACATACATACTGCTCTTACATACAGGCACGCATGGATGGGCCTTAAATTTGCTTCAGCGCCATTATTCGCGAAGTACTAATCAGTGAAACTCAATTAACCTGCTGCGATTTGAACCATGAGCGAGAAAGGTACGACGGGTAGGTCTATTCAGCATCTCCAACTGCACCCACCATTCCAGGGCTCCCAGCACTCCGCCATCCAGCCAGAAGTAGGCTAATGACGTCCGCCACCCCGGTATTCTCCTTGACGCTCGTAAATATTGTCGGCCCATCACCTCGCATGAGTTTCGAGTCCCGGGCCATTACTTCAAGGGACGCATTGACATACGGGGCAAGATCAGTCTGAAAGTCAATAAGGTATGTAAGTTTAAAAGTTCGTTGACGATCCAGCAAACCTTATTTATAACCAACAAGTCAGATTGCGAGATTCCAGGGCCCCCCTTGCGTGGAATTTTGTCGCCGCCCTATAAAATGGTTGTATAAAAAATGGGACGGGGTTAAACGCCATACCGAGACGTCGATAACATAAATGATATAATCTGCAAGCTCTCTGGAGTAATTAGCCGCAAGATTGTCCCCGCCACTTTCAACCAGCAGCATCTGGCAATTGAATGTCGCCTGGAGTGTTTCAAGTGCACCCATATTTGCACTTATATCTTCACGGATTGCCGCATGAGGGCACCCTCCAGTTTCAATCGCGAGAATGCGCGACGCCGGGAGCGCATTATTCTTGATGAGGAATTCCTGGTCTTCACGCGTGAATATATCATTCGTCACCGCAGCTATCGTGGGTTTTAGATAGATATTAAAAATGGATAAACCACTAAATAACAGACCGATGTTGTATTCTTTCCGCAGAGCCTTGCATAGAGCGAGCGCCAAAGCTGTTTTCCCAGAGCCTACAGGGCTGTTATTGCGCTCGACATGTTATCTACTCGTAGTGATCGCGACCAACATACCCTCCAATTCCGATCGTGAACCCTCTTTCCTCAAAATTACGGGACGTGTAGTCGGGTAAATCGCGTTCGGAGAACTTGCCTAGATACAACATCAGTTCAGCTTTGCAGGAAGTCAGATAAATTTGTACCGGCGTGATCAAGATGCTCATGAGTGTGTCCATGGTCCCCACCATGGTCGTGCGAGTGGGTTGCGTTGTCATGGGAGTGATCGTGTCCAGAGGGCGCATCAGCTGCTGGAGAGAGGTTGTTAATGAACTGTACATTCATGGTCGCTGATAAGATGTGGGGTGTTTGTGCGTATTGTGTTACAACTTACGCCAACCACGCGGCGGTGACGTTTTAAACTTCGCACCTTGGTCCTTAACCTCGACCACTCGACAGAACACATTCGGTTACCAGTGGCTTCTTTGCGTCCGAATGAAGAGGGATTTGGCTTTGGTAGCGTATTCCAGCTCAGAAGAGTCGGAATCTGAACAGTCTTCGAGCCAGCTTCCGAAAAAAAGGTATGGTTCAACTTTGTTGAGGATTTGCTGGAAAACAGACCCAAAGTAGGAAGCTCCCGGTCCTCTCATCTACCTTGGTTGCTACTCAACATGTGGATGACCCGGCACTCCATCAAGGTCGGACGCGTACGACCCCACACGTTGACGGACAATATGCAACACACATTTATGCATCTGTCGCACTTGATCGTGGTTCGACGTTGTTTAAACTGCTGGGCAAGATAATTTCCTCTGCTAAAAGGATGACCCCAACTCTGCACGATTTTTGGTCCTCCCTAAAGGACAGCGAACCTGAGTTGCACATCTCCCTCTCCCGTCCTATTTATCTGCGTTCCCACCAAAGAGAGGATATGAAACGCGCTGTAAAACGCGTCGCAGAGAAGACTCTCCCGTAATGCTAAGTTTCTTATTTCTTTCTTCTATTAACTCAACGTTTGCAGATTTGCCGCCTCTTTCGCGCACATATCCGAACTGGTGAATGACGAGGCGACGCGAATATTTTTGGCCCTCGAGATCGGCGCGGGCCACCATGAGGTATGAATTCTGTCAAGTTTGGAATCGTTAAACATTGTGTTGACCCCACTTTCCCAGCTAGCAGCTCTAACGAGTTCGTTAACCCCCACACTCCAAGCTATCCGCCAACAAGAGTTTTATGCTGCACCCCGTTTCCATGCATCCATCGGATGGGCGCTTCTCGGCGGCCGTCCTAATCCTCCGGACAGCGCCACCCATTCAAACGCTTTTCAGGCTCCGATATCCTCAGCATCGATCAAGGCGGATTCCAGTAATTCGGCCATGCCCCTTGCCCCCAAAATCACCGAGTTTCCTCCCGAGTTGCTTCCTGCACTGAATGAACAGTACGGACCAGCATTGACGGGCTCAACGGTAAAGAGTTTCGGAATTAACGACATCAGTATAAAAATTGGCAAGGAGGTTTTCTCCTGGCGGTTGAATGGTACGTGAAAGGAGCCGTCCAGCCCTTTCCTGGCATTTGTGGCATCGAGAGATTTTTTTGTGGCCCGCGGAGCCGCTATCAAATGATTCTGACCGTGTACCTGGTTCTATCGCATTGTACTCTTAGCGTTCAGCCGCAACTTCAGCGCCACAGAATCGCACAAGACTTCCACAGACCCGTGATTGTTCGCATGGAGCACACTGCCTTGTTTGCAGGATAATTCGCACACCCTCACGGAATTCATTATCCCCGACCACCGTTTTTCCTCCGCCTCGCCAGCAGTTCGTGCACAAGGTCCACGGCGTTTGCACGGCAATTCCCCTCGAGAAGTGTGCAACTTGTTTCAGAACCATGTTGACGGCCCGGAAGACTCTCATCGTATGGTTGCACAGAAACCCAAAGATACTACTAACTCACAAATTCAAGACGCCGTGTTTGCACTGCGATTTTCTGCCAACTCAAGGTTGGCATGATCCGATGTCAACCCCGCAAGGAAGGTCTGAACTTGGAGAGTTGCCCTCGATTGTTAAGAATCATGGCTGCTGAACTCCTTGTTTGGCAGATCATGTCTACGATCGGTACACTGATCCCTATCTTACGTTGTTCAATGGATCCGAGCCCACCAAGCAATGTGCTTCGATCCCGTCGGCGGAACCTTGTCCGGGCGGACTGGTTCACTTGCCTAACACGATTTGCATCCGCGTGGTTCGGCATCTAGCGCACTCAAGTGCACACACTAAGATGGATCCAAGATAATTCAACCATCGCCTAGAGGACGAGGGGCAACGACGAGTGCAATATTGCGGCCGCTTCCAGTCGCCTGGTCAAACAGGTTTACCATTTCCACCGTCATGTCGTTTGTTCCCCACCCACCGAGCTGTTCCTGAACCCACTTTTCACGATCCATGATGATCAGACTCTCGACCAGCGGCCCAATGATGCATCGCAGAACATGGAGGACTTCGAGCTCACCAATGAGCCTCGTTTCTTCGGCGTCTAGTTCGTTATCAGGCCCGAAATCCACGCCGATCTTCTTCCCAGCCACACTGGCGAAGGTCCTCCAATCGTCATAAATCGTGTTGTTAAGCCGGCCCAGTCGGCGCATCACCGGGCGATCCCCAGTTCCGTCGATTTTTGCGAGCTCGTCGTCGGCTGTTTTGGCGAACCTGGCGCCGATGATGGCGCGCCACACGACCTTGCGTAGCGCCAGTGTCGCATCTGCACGGCTTTCCGGCGTTCGAAACCACTGCCCGGGGATTTGGGCCGCCATGTGATACGCGGATGTGGGTAAGGAAATCGTCGGGGATGTAGACATATGTTCAGAAAGCGGAAAGTCTACAGAAATAATGAGCGTAGGTCCGCGGAAGCACATTAACTTGGAGGAAGCAGAATTAATTAATATACAGAGAAATTAGTTACCTTGCGGAGCTAGAAGGTTGTAGCAACAGCCTACTGCGATCATAGCTATGGGAGTCCACAACGGACGATCCTTCGAAGCAGTTCGCTGAATGAAGAAGCTTCGCAGGATGTCGGGCGTCAGGGACCCGCATGCGTGCAGTGCTACAAGAAGCACGGGTGCTGGATCCGCTTCTTGGGAGGAGATGTTGCCGATCCACTCCTCGATGGACTCGCACAAAGTTGTCGGCGTAATGTGGATGGTTTTTTGCGTTATCGACCCGACAATGCCTGTGCGCTCCTCCCGTCGCTGCGCACCCTTGGTCTGAACTTCTGAAGAGTCTAGAGCAAGGAGATGGGTGGTTCCAAGGTGTACCTGCAGCGCGCGAGTCAAATATCCCTTGAACGGACAAATCATTGTTGAACAAAATCATGCGGTTGAAAATAAAACTAACTTGACCAGCGCCGATGTCGACGATCCGGACCCCGCGAGGATCTATGCCGAGAGAGTGTAATAGATTAGAGATATAAGCGACGCTTTGGGTAACCTAAAGTCAAGGTAGTGAGCCAGTAGTGAGCCAGATTGTGATTGACAGTGAGTGTGAACAGGTTAACTTCGTGCGCCTTTTTGGGAGACATCCCCCTTGATGAGATTTCCAGAGGCACCTCTTCTGGGCGTCAGACGTCATGGATGTCTTCGAATGAATGCAAAATACGTAGTACCAGTAGTAATGCTGATAGGACTTCGAGGAAGCGCCAGAGCACAGACTTGGTCTATTAATTGACGGAATTCCGCCGGTATGTCGTATTCCTTTACGCAATTAGATTAAATATAACGAAATGCGAAAGCACACACTGGGTGCTGAGCTGGGTCACGGTTGGAGTAATATTCGAGAAGTTGCATCCATCGACAAGGCACGGTGGTGTCGGCTGCCCAAGCCCACCAAGACTCGGAGAAAGGATACGGACGAGAGACGGAGACGGAGAGATCATTCGGGTGTGTGTACAATAGAGATGAGACCAACGAGCTGCTGACGAGCTGCCGCGCTGCATCGAGGTTGTTCATTAAGGAACTCGATCAGGTGGCGGTGCAGTTCATCAATTCCCTCACGTGCTCGATTCGCCCTCTTTCCTGTATTCTCATGTCGACTCCTCATTCTCATGTCCTGCTTTCACAGAAGACTGCAAGATTTGCGTCCACTACAAGTCGGATGTGTCACTACCGATTTAACTGTTTAAATCTAGCCATGCGTGGGACGGTGGTCGGACCCCGGTGCCGGCGGCACGTTTAAATTGGGATCATCTTCAAGTTTTGAAGTGGTTGCGTTTCTGCAACGCCCGGATTCGTAACATTATGGTTTCTAATCTCACGGCATACCCGGGACTGTACACACCACATAGACCGAGAACTGTTCCATCCTCGACAGCTCAAACTCTGGCGACTCGGGGTACCACACGATGATTTCCACGGATGGTACTATGTGGTCCTTTATCTACCTGAGACCGCTTCGGTCGTTACCTGTCACGACTTTCGGCCATCTGGTCTCGACGAAAATACGATGCACCACATAGTATTAATATTGGTGCTTCCGTGCGTCGCAATACCAGCGTTGGCCCCTCGGGCAAGAGCCGCAGAGTACGCACTCGAAGCGACCTCGAAGTACAGAGCTGACGCCACGGATCCTTCTTGCGTCTAGCGGAAAATGAACATATCCGGTCTCTATTCGTCCCACATTTTACCGAGCGGCCACCCACATGCTACTTGTCCACCGAGCTCTACTAGTACTGGACGCGAGCTAGCCCTTGAAACCCTGCAAACAGGATTTTATTTACCAAGCTCGACATTCTCTCCTGAGTTCTGTGAAGTATGGACCACCTGAAGGAACCGAAATGACCGAGACCCACCCCGCTGAAATTCTGCCACGCTCTTGGCAATTTGCAACATGGACTCATCTGGACTCATCGATCAAGGACCTCGTACGGCCTTCTCGGGCAAGGTGACGTCAAAGGTCTCAAGCCGGCAAGTCTCCCATTTGGCGGCCGAAAATCGTCCGCCGGTGGCGAACACACGGCCATGCGAGAAAACGGTGAATTCCATTCGGGATCGAGAGATGAAGCAATGGTCTGATGGTAGGGAGTCAAGTTGACACCGCGCACCGCGGGATCTACGTCGCGAATGGGGCAGTCGCGTACCGTTTTCTGAAAAACATAAGCCAGAGGTACAGAGTTTGTTGTACCAGAAGAAGGGTGACGTTTGAGAGAAGCTGTCAATTGCCATTGCTGTCAACGCATCCGATTCTCTGGGAATTCGAGCCAGAAATGTTTTAATACTACCTAGTAGTCCTTAACTCACCCGGCTTCCTACTCACAGAAATTCAGACAAGCAAGGGTTGGTGCCCTGCCTGCAGCATTGCGAAAAGGTATGTTGGTCAAGAAATACTTCCGGGCGTGCCGAAGTGTCGGCCCCGAGCAGACCGAATGATCTAACTGATCTAGCCGATCTCCTGACGGATTCCACCAGCCGGTGCAAATACTTTATATTTAACAGCTGGCCTGTCGAACCTCTTTCCACCCCCTGCAGGCAGCCGACAATGGATTCCACAACGCTCTACACCCTACTTCTACTCTTCACTCTAATCTCCTACCTTCTCTCTGGCCTCATCACTCTGCTTGTCCGCCAATTCCTTTCTCCGCTTTCGTTGCTTCGAGGGCCGCCATGTCCCTCACTCTTCATGGGGAATCTCGGTGAGATGCACGACCAGGAGAACAACAACCTCGTCGCGGAATGGGAGGCAGCATACGGGTCAACCTTTGTCTATCGCGGGTTCATTGGCGGGTGCAGGCTCATGACAACCGACCTGGTCGCGGTGGCACACATTCTGGGCAACGCGTACGATTACCCCAAGCCTGACTTCGTCCGGGATAGCCTTTGTTCGATGGTCGCGGGGAACGAGGGGCTCTTAACTGTCGAAGGCGATGTGCACAAGAGACAGGTGTGTGAAATGGATCCATGCGGTGGCTGCCAGATCTGACTCGGTATTCCCGTGCAGCGTAAAATCCTGGTGAGTTTCTTTCTTTTATTTTATTGCCCCGCCTTTTTCTTGGCCTCTGGGCACGCGAAAAGTCAGCGCTACCCCCGCTGTCCAAATTGGGCAATCGGTTGTTTGCCTATGTTGAATCTCCCCGTCCCGACATCCCCGATGTGTTGACTGACCCCTATCAACAGACCCCAGCCTTTTCGTCGTCGCACATCAAATCGCTGACTCCAATCTTCTGGGACAAGGCCACCGAGGTGTGTTGTTGATCTCTATCCACGACTGGGGTGTCGCGTCGGATCTGCTCGTTGCTCTGCCTGCCCGGAATTACGACTCACTGACTTGGGTATTGATACAGTTGCGGGACATTTGGCTCCATACTGCTCCCCAAGCGGACGAGAAGGATACCAATGAACCCAAGCCCTCAATATTTCCCGGATATGAGCGCGTTGATGTACTCAAGTGGCTTGGCCGCGCGACGTTGGATGCCATGGGTCTGGCTGGTGCGCCTCGTTTTATTTTTATATCCCAAGTGTTCGCCACTCATTCATCCACGAAGGCTTCGGATACCACTTCAATTCATTAACGGCCGACGAGAACGAACTGGCTCAAGCGTTTGGGGTTATCTTTTCCACCGCGCGCAAGTTTCGTGTGATGACCATCCTCCAAGTATGGTTTCCGTTTCTCAGAAGATTTGTGAGTCTCTTCTCTCGCATTCCCGCGGCGATTTGTTATCGTCCGCCCTCCTCCCGGTTCTTCTATGCCTCGTGTGCTCCCTTTGGACTTTGCATTGGCTATTTGTTTTCATTATTATTAGCATTCCTCCGTCGACGAGCGCCCCGACTAATCCCCGTCTCTCTATCAGCGCCGAAATTCCGCGGTCATGGCAAAAGCCCAAGAAACAATGCGTCGTATTGGACTTGAGCTGATCGAGGAGCGGAGTAGGGCGGTGACCGAGGAGCATCGTCAAGTATTGTTAGGCAAAGGCGGGGAGATTGATGGGGACAAGACCATCCTGGGGCGGGATATACTGAGCGTGCTGAGTAAGTTCAAATTTCTACTCTCGGCTTTTTTGGCTTCGCTCACAACATTTCTAGTACGTTCAAATATTGCTACTGCAGCAACTCAGAACATGTCGCTTAACGAAGTTCTCTGCCAAATCTCCACATTTATAGCGGCAGGCCATGAGACGACGTCGTCGGCTCTGACCTGGTGCCTCTACGCACTGGTGCAACACCCTCTGGTGCAGAGGAAGTTGCGGGCGGCCCTCAGGGACGTTGAGCGCGATCTCCAGCTTGAGCATGCTGGTCTGGAAGAGTCGGACCCACAACTGTACCAACAAACACTAACTGATCGTTTATCGAAATGCGAGTACCTGGATTGGGTTATCCGAGAGTCGCTTCGCGTGCATGCTCCAGTGACCAGTACGATGCGGGTGTGTATGCGGGACGAGGATGTCATCCCGGTGACGTCGCGGCAGCACTGTCTCGACAAGACTGGCAAACGGCTGGACGGGATCCGCGTAAAAAAATGGGACATCATTACCATTCCTATACAGGCTATCAACAAGAGCCAGGCGCTATGGGGCGAGGATGCGTGGGCTTTCAAGTACGGGCTTCTTCGATTTTAGACCTGGTTTAAGCTCTAACGCTTCTCGCGAACAGACCCGAACGCTGGGCGCAACCCCCGTCAACGGCCAAAGCAATCCCCGGTCTGTACTCCAATACCCTAACTTTCCTGAACGGAAACCCGCTCGACGGCAACCGAGCGTGCATTGGCTACAAGTTCGCCTTGATTGAGTGGGTTCTACCTGTCATTTTCTGTTTGGCGCCTTGCTCACTCATCCAACTCGTTTCCCAGGATGAAAATCTTCTTGTACACGTTGCTCAAGGACATCGAATTCCGGCAGGACCCCTCGATGGTCATCGAGAAGAAGGTCAAGTGAGTTGTTAGCGCCCCTATCGCGGTTCGGCTGTGTGCTTGTGAGCTTTCGCTGACCTTCCATCTTTTACAGTGTCGTTACCCGGCCATTCGTCAAGTCGGAGCCCGAGCTGGGGAACCAGATGCCGCTGTACATCCGGCGGGCCCCTCCATCGGACGAGTCTTCCCTTTCTCGATCCACACCTTCATCCCCTTCATCCCCACCACCACCTCACATTGCATAGAGACCGACTCCTGTAACACACTATTTAACGCATATTTAAATAATCCGCAATGGACAGTGTGTACCAATACATTGTAATCACCTTGAACATCATTTGCGAGCCCGCATGCGCGCTCCTGAATTAAGCAGGGGTCGCGAGGTCCAGGCCCGCGGAAGTATCATTGCGCATTTTTTCAATTACCCAAAACGACTAAGAAATCCATTAAACAAATTGTGCGTGCAATATAGCCATTCTCGTTTGCTTCCGGGGCCAGACAAGCTTTTTCGCTGTTAGGCTCTAGGCAAGGAAGGATTATCTATCGATCCTTCGCCATCGCAATCGCCATGAAGTGCCCGCGATGATTAAGGAGGTAAATTACAGTACGCGCGAAATGAACGTTAACGGAAAATTCGTACTTATGCATGTCGTAGTTCGTACACGCCAAAATCAGAAGTCGTCGAAGCGAAGGCCTAGGGACGTGTGGGTGCCGGAGCCCAGTTCAGTTGGGCCGGCGGCGACGGGAAACGCCAACGGCAACTTCGCAAGCGCAAGCGCGGTGATCAACCTGGATCAGCGTTCGAGCGCCTGAATCCTGGCCGCGGAATTTTTGCAGCATACACCCCACTCCCGTAAACCCCTGCTGTAATTATAATGCCCGTGCGCAAAATTCGGACATTAAACCCAGGGGGCCTGTAGACTCGACTGAATAGAAATTTACAAGTCACATTTTTTTTTCTTGGGGATTCGTCAGACTTTGTGATGCATCATATTTATATCAGCGAGGATAAGGGCGGGGGGGCCAGCTCCGTGGTTGTTGTTGTTCAATGCGTGGGCGTGGAAGATGGACGGGAAGGGAACAAGGGAACAAGGGAACCGGCCGGAGTGGGTCATCGGAATCAGGGCCGATTGCAAGCGTTTCATTTATTTGTTAAAACACAAGGGACGGAGGAGTCGAGGGCCTAGGCCGTATAATTACTACTTATAATATTTAGGGCTACGTATACAGTGTCAATCACAGCGGAATGCAAGAGGGGGTCTACGGCAGGAACAACCGAGAGAAACGAATGAGCGGATCGAGATAAGGGGCGCGGAGGGGCGGGGGGGGGTCGCAGCGAGGAGAACGAGAGGAAGGGGGCACAGTAATCGTACGGTCCAAAAAACAGCAAAAATGACAATTGAAGAGCGACGATGCGATGGTAATAAATAATGCACGATTCGGACCGATAGATGAGGAGATGAGTGAGGAAACGAAGCAGCAACGTCCGAGGGAGAGCAAGCGGCGGAGATGATACAAGTGGAACAAGGGCGGGAGGGAATAAATGGCCAGGAGCAGGTGTGATTGATAAGACTGGCGCTCTAAAAACGGTCCTGGAGGACCAAGATGAGGGCAGCATCCGGGAAAGGGCACACGGCGTATGGTAGCGCAGCGGGCAATCACCCTAGATCCCTATTCAATCTGCGCCATTGTTGTGTTTTCGTCTTCGTCGTTTCAGCGGCATCACCCATCCCAGAGTTTCCCGTAGATTCATCACAGTGATCATCATCACAATTTGCTCCCAGGGCCAAAATTCCCAGGCGCCCAATATCGCCAATCGCGGCGCCTTCCGCTCAGGGGCAGAAAGGCGCGCGACGGCGACTTTACCGCTCACTGCGGTGTCCCGTACCCACTCCCCGACGTCGACTCGCTCCCGTTGCCGTTGCCGTTGCCGCCGTTCCCACCGCCGCCGCCATTGCCCCCGCCGCCGTGCGGGCTTTCAAAGTACTGCCCTCCACGGCCGCCCTCCTCGCGCGGACTGGGCAGGTAGCCCGTCGGCGGCGAGAAGGGGTTCCCCGGGCCCGACATGCTCGCGGGCGCGCTGAGGGGCACGCCGTACGCGCCGCCGTGCCCGGGGCCGTACATCCCGCGCGGCTGGTGCGACGGGTGCGCGGACTGCGAAAAGTCGAGGTTCATGCCGGGGCCCATGCGCATGCTGCGGTTGTTGTAGCCCATGTCGGGGTGGTGCGCGGGGTGGTAGGCGTGATGTGGGTGGTGCGAGGGATGCGGGAGGGATTGCAGCGTCATGGGGTGGTAGAGCTGCAGGCTGTCGGTGGGGAGGGAGGCGCGGCGGCCGTCGAGAATGCCACCAAGGGACGCACTACGACCGCCTTGGGGCGGATATGGCGCGTTTGTTGTGGGCCCCGAGGCAGCGCGGTGCGCGGGTGCAAGAATGCGACGGCGGGCCTGGAGAAAGAAGTGGATGTTAGATGCTTGACACACAGAACATAATAGAGTGCAGAATAGAATGCGCGCGTCGACAGACGGATTGAATAGACAGCAAATGTGATAAATTAAACAAATTGATGATGGCGATGGGGGCGGGAAAATGATCGCAAGGAGCGGGAAGAGAAGAGGAAGATGAAGAAGGGTGGTGGAGGAGGAAGAAGACGAGAGGGAGAGGAGAGAGCACTCACGTTGATCATCCAGTTCGATACCTGGGACATGCTCAAGCCCGTAGCGTGGCATAATTGTTTTTTTTCTTCTTCAGAAGGGTAGGGGTGGTCCGAGTGGCGATGGAGCCATGCCTTGAGGAAGTCGGTGGTCTCCTTGGGGAGTTTACCGCGTTTACGCTGGGGGCGGTCGACGAGGGTAGAGCTGGCGGCGCTGGGGGAGCGATTGGGAGAGTTGAGGGCGGGTGCAGGAGGCATAGGATATTGCTGGACACCGGCGGCACCAGAGGGTAAAGGAAAATCTGGGGCAGGGAAAGCCCATTCACTTTTTATACCCGCCGACAAGGACCTGCGATCTGCAGGATGATGGCCCGAAATACGAGCCGAGCCTGCGAACATCTGGTGTGACATATGGGGGGGCGCGGCACTAAAGGAAGAATGGCGTAAGCCGTCCTCGTATTTGACGGCCGGACTGGAGAGCTGGCCCGGGGTCGAGCTGGGTCGCACGATTCCCGAAGGGGAAGCCGTCCAATGGTCGGATTCAGAGTAGGGCGAAAGGTGTGCACTGCGACCATAGTCTGACGAGAGGGGAGAGTTGAAATTTGGCGAGAAGACGGAGCTGGAAGGGGTGCCATTTGAAATCGCGCTAGGAGGCGGGTACGAAGCTCCGTCGTAGTCGAAACGCAGATCCGTCGACAGAGTCGGGCGCCCAGATTTCTCGTGCTCTTCGTTTGTCGGGGGGAAGGTGTACGACGAGAGGGACGAGGGGGCATAGTTCTGGCGCAGGTGGGTCGGCGGATACGGCGCGTGGCGGACGCGGCTCTCGGAGTGCAGCATGGGGAGCGAGGCGCGGCGCTCGGGGCGATACGAGTCCTCGAAGGTGGTGAAAATGGACGGCAAAGAGACCTTTGACTGGTCGAGCGGGTCCTTTTCCTCGGAGGGGTTGGGGCTGCCGGACGAGTCGACATCCCAGTTGCTCTGGTCGAGGGACCTTATTTTTTTCGGCTGGGGCGAGTCATTGGGGGAGAGTGCACGCTTTTCACCGCGCGAGATGCTGGACTCTGTGTCCGCCGATGCCGCCGAGGAGGACATGCGGCGGCTGTCGTAGTCGATGTCTGGCACGCTAAGATAGGGTTTTAGAAGTGGCCTTCAGCAGGACGGAGACAAACGGGACGCACATTAAGGCAGCGTTGGGATCGGGTGACAGGGTGTTTAAGAATGATATGTCCTTGTCTGCCCTACTGGAAAGGAGTTAATTGGGGCTGAGACGGAGCGGGCAGGGCGTACAGAGCGTATTCGAGCTGGGCAACGTTGTAGGAGTTGAGCTGGTCGCCGTCGTGGATGTGGGGGGCGTCGAGCATGGGGAGCAGATTGCCTCCTTGCCCTCGTCCCCCACCTATTTATCCAATAACACAACCGGCCGAATAGGTCCCCATTCATCACTTTGGGCGATCGCGCTTCACACAGGAACCAATCTCGATCACACTCCAAATTAGGCCATTATGTAACAAATTTATCCTAATCCGGCTCCGAGCCAGCACGCACCAGCTCATCACCCCATCAGCCGGAGCACACCCACCGTCTTGGCGCGCTCTTTTTCCGTCACAGCCACCCCGTCAAGCACCCGCACCCCGCCGCACGCCCCCATCACCAGCCCCCGGTACGCGAGTCGCCCCACATACACTCCGTCGGGCAGCCCCCGCCGGAACCGCGCGTCCAGCTCCGCCCACGCAGCCCCCTCCTCCCCCTTCACCAGCAGCGGCAGGTACCATCCAAGCGTGCACGGATTCATCCTATATGAACGCAGATCAGCAAGCGATCATCACCCCCTAAACCGGCCATATCCTAGAAAGGCGCTCCAAACACCGCCGCGGTGCAAATCACAGGCAATGAAAATTTCAACTCACCGAAAATCAAGCACCTCAACCTCGGGCAACCCACGCACCACCCTGATGATGTCCTTGGTGCCCTGCACAATTAATCAGGCACCGTTTCCAATATGCGCCACCGCACCGTACCTTTAGCCGCGCCCCCACGACGCTGAGCTTGCGCAGCCGCGAAAGGCCCTCGAGGCCCCGCACATCCTCCAAAAAGTTGTAGTTCAGATTCAATGCCCGCAGATTCGGCGTCAGCTTTGCCAGCCCCGGTGGAAGCGTCGCCAGTCGACAATTCGCCAGCTCCAGGTACACCAAGTTGTAGCACGCCGCCGACAAAAAGCTCGCAGGGAGCGCGTTACCTACATGTATTCAGCCCGTTGATCAATTAATTGGTCGAACAAAAAGAGAAACACACCACTGAGGTACAACCGTTTCGCATCCCGCACGTCCGCGACATCCAGCCGCAGCCCCCGCCCGCCCTGGTTCCGCAGGCTGAGGTTCTCCAGGCGGCCCAACGCGCCCCCCTTGCCCTCCCGCCCCGCCGCGCGGCCCACGGTCTTCTTGGCATCGAGCGGCGCGAGCGCATGCAGCGCGTCCCCCTCGAGCAGATTCCCATCCGCATACAGCGTCCGCAGCCCCGCGAACCAATGCACGTCCAGCCCGCGCAGCCGATTCCCCGACGCCCTCAGGATCCGCAGCCGCGGCATCGCGCCCCCCGCGTCGAGCGTCCCCAGCTGGTTATCATCTACGCGCCCATTAATCTCATGTTTTTTTTTTTTTTCCTGAACAAAAGGACGCACCGACATTGAGCGCCACAAGCGCCTGCAACCCCGCCAGCCCCACCACGCGCTCGAGCCGATTCCCACTCACATTCAGCATCTCCAGCCGCGTCCACCGCAACGCGCCCCGCCCCCCCTCCACGGCCAAATCCAGCTCCCTCAGCGCGTTCCCCTCGAGACTCAGCTTCACCAGCCCATCCATCCGCTCCAGCCCCTCCACGCTCGTGATCGCGTTCCCGTCCGCGCGCAGCTCCCGCAGGTGTCGTAGGCACGCGAGTTCTGTTTTGACATCCAACGAAATTAAAAATTAATAATTAAGATCAAAATTGATTGGAATTGGGATTGGGAAGGACGGAAGGACGGAAGGAAGGAAAGAACGTACGCCGTAGCGAATCCACCTCGTTCCTGCTGATGTCGAGGTTCTCGAGGTTGAGCAGGTGGCTGTACGACGTCACCCCCGTGAGCCTAAAATTCGTTCGTCAGTTCGGGGTACGCGTACAGCAGCATAGGGGAAAAGCAAAAAACGCGGATACACCAGGTATGCAGGTAGGTGGGTACGAGGGTAGAGGAGGGCAGAGTTGGGCAGCCACCCAACCGTGCACCACCAAGTACCCGAACGCCGCTCGCTTATAGCGCGCCGCACATAAAGCCACACCCCACGTAATAATAATAATAATAATAAAATAGACAAGCAGAGACAGACAGCGGCGACCCACCTATTTGACGCGACAGAAAGCGTCCGCACGCCGCCGGGTATACCGCTGAGCCACGACAGCTGATTCGCGTTCCTAGATAAGTGAGGTGATCAGCGCGCCGCACTTTATGACAGAGGAAAGGCAAGGCAAGGCAACCGCGGTTAGCAGCAGGGTGCAGGGTGCAGGGATAATGGATGGTGATAATGAAAAAAGGTAGAACGCAAAAATAGGGTAGAGACAGAACAAGGATGAATGGAGGCAACGCACAGATTAAGCGCATCGAGCGCGGGGAGGAACTCCTTCAGGCGCGCGGCGCTCTCGAGGCGGCGGTTGGAGAGGTCGACGGTGCTGAGCGCGTCCCAGTGCGGCTCGAACGGCTCGACGTCCGTGAGCACCTCCACCAGCCGGTCGTGCGCGACGCCAAACGAGCACTCCGTGAGGAACGTCCCGTTCGCGTTCCCGCCACCGCCGGAACGCTGCGCGTGCGAGCGCGAGAACGTCCGCCGCGAACTCGATGCAGATGCCGAGGCTGGCGTCGACGGCGCGATACTCGTGCCCGAGCCCGAGCCCGAGCCCGACCCACTCGCCCGCGCTGCGCCCCCACCCTTCGTCGGCGAATCGGAGTCCAACTCTACACAAAAAAAGGAAAAAAAGGTGATGAGCGGAGTTAAAGGCACGGCACCAAACCACCCCCGACGCACCTGACGAGTCGCTCCGCGCCAGCATCTCCGCAATGCGCTTCGAGCGTGCAGACGGCTCCACGCCCACGCTGCTCAGCCCCCGAATCGGCCCGTCGCGCTTCCCGTCCGAGAAGCTCACCGAGCGCCGGTGCGTGCGCCGCGGCGTGCGGAACTTGTGCTTGTTGGGGTCCTTGAGCGCCGAGGACGGCGTTGCGCCGGTGCTCTTCATCGCGGACGTCGGCGTCACCCCGCCGCTGGGGTTCTTGAACGGCGTCGCCGCCGCCGCCGGGGTGCGCGTCGTCTTCCGTGCAGAGGACGGCACCTTCGTCTTCACCACGGGTGGGGGCGTGGTGAACGTGGTCATCACGATAGGCGGCGGCGCGAACGCCTCGGTGAGCGACTCCGAGTCGATCTCGTGGCGGTCTGGCATCTGGGTCCGGTTGCCGACGTCGTCGTCTTCCTGCTCCGACTCCGACTCGGAATCTCTTCGCGGCGGGAAGGTATGCTCCAGCTCGCCCGTAACGACCGCGTCGTTCCCCCCCTCCGAGTCCGTCGTGGTGTCCTCGTCCAACTCGTTGGTGTCGACGCCCGTCATCACGGCAACCACGCGCCCAGACGCGTCTGTAGAGAAACTCGTGAGCTCCATCTCCTCCTCATCCTCCGTCGCGTCCCCACCACCCTGGTCCGCCCCGCGCGAGTCGTCCCGCAGACTCTCAATGTCGCCGAACGGATCCTCACTCGGCTCCTCCGGGATAAAGTCCGGCGCGTCCCCCGGCTGCACGCTCTTCACCCACTTCATCATCACCTTGTCGAACAGCATGTCCCCCATGCGGTCCGGTAGCACGGGCACGTCTTTTGGCGCAATAGTGCGCAGCTGTGCCGGCCCCGGATGCTTGACATACGATGGCGCGCTGACGGCGGTCAGTGTCCCCGAGGCCGTGCTGGACGACACGAAGCGGTTTAAATCTTCGTTCGTGCCCGACCGCATCGTTCCAGTGGGGAATACCGGAACTGTGGGTAGCAGGAGTGCTGGGTTGGCAATAATGTCGGTGTTGCCTTGAGGAGCGAGCAGTTGCCGCCGCGCGAGGGAAAGATTCGACATGTCGCCGGGAAGAACGGCGTCGGCTTCCGCCGTCGGATCCAGCGGTCGATATGGTCGACGCGGACTCGCTCGTATCCTGGCGGATCCGCTGGACGAGACCCGGCGGTGATGGCGAGAGGTATCCCGCATGTTTTCCTTGTCGTGCAACTGGATGGTGATGGCCGGAGGCACGACGTGGGCAAAGGACATTTCGTCCTCGAAATGCGCTGTAACATGCGACAGTTCTGTGTCGCCGGAGAATATGCGCTTGTTACCCTTCATGTCGCTCTTTATTTGGGCCATCAGAGCTGCTGCCTGTTGTCGATACGTCGACGAAGAGTATGGCGCGCTGGAATTCATGGTCCCATTAGACGAAGAGGGATTGCTATCTGTATTCGCAGGAACATTCAGTAAAGACGAACGTCGCAATTGTTCTGCGAAATAAAAAATATTAGACTCAAAACAAACAAAAAATATTAAATTGCGCGACAAACCGTAAGCACTGGACTTGTCGGTTTTCAAAACATCATCCGCGCTGCCGGGCGTCGAGTTATTCCCACTCGCCACGGTCGATATTGTGGAGAAATCGCGAGCTTGCTTAATCTTCTCCATCAAGGAAAGCGATTCCCCGACATATGCCTTGCCGTAAATCTTTGGACGAGCAATAGACGCGTGGGCGCCCGCACCCTCCCCATAGTCGCTCGGTGGACTTAGCTTGACCCGTTTGGTGCTCCGCAAGTCGGAAAAGCTTGCCTCTGAAACGGGGGATAATCTGCCCCCGGACCTTGTGCCTGTCCCCGATGGGGTGTTAACGGCAATGGAGTCCGCCAGAGCCGAGAGGTGTTCGCGCGTAAACGTGTCGTATTGAAATTGAAATAAACGCAGCCGAGGGTCGGTCGTTGGGGCCGCAGTGTTCGGGGCAAATGGTGGCGTCGGGGTGCTCTGCGCCTGCGGGTGCGATAATTTCGCAGCCTCGGGTTTCGGAGCAAGGCCTCGCGGTGCAGAAAAGGTAAATTGGCAAGCGAGGCTTGCCTTGCGACCGTGGAAGGAGACCATGTCGGGCAGGTCCGTTTCCACGATCTCGTCGCTCGGTGAGTTTGGTTCAGCGGGGTGCGGAGCTGGTGGAACAGGCATCGACGCGATAGGAGGAGTTGGTGGTTCAAACATCCGTTCGAGAGGTAAGGGACTGAAAAAGTCCTTGATTATGCCCGTTCTGCCTCGGCCAGGGGTCTTGGGGAGGACAGGGACATTAGGGATATCCTCGCGTACAAGGAACGTTCCAACGGCGTGGAACGAGGTGTGTGAGTTGGATTTGTCGGGGTCGAAGTCGTTATCGTTATTGGTGTGTATGTGGCTAGGTAGGGGCACTGTGAGCGAGATGGAGCGGGTTCCGTAGGTCAAGTTGTTGGCATCGTCGTCGCTCGCGTCTTCAGAGTCGAGATCGACCCATTCGTCTTGTAGTTCTTCTGTCTGCCATGCGGGGCGCTGTGGAGAGTCTTCTGGCATCGTTGGCACGATGAGGCGGGGGTATAGAACTATGCGAGAACACCGAGAGCGCTGTTGTTTGGCCGTCGTTCGGACCGACACGTGACCGTCGCCCCTGTGGCGATGCTCGTTATTGATTCCGGGCCGTACGTTGAACACCGTTGACCACGACGCCAACCTTGCGCCAACCTCGTTTATTTCGTCCAAGTTCAAGAACGTGCAGACTTTTCATCGTTGCAAAATCAGAGCTTTTAACTCCTGAATTGGAATTTAGGAGTTGCCATCGGAACCTCTGTGGAAAATGGGGCGCTAACAACTGCTAACGAGGGCTAGTGCTGAATATTGAATCGGCATGCTGAAAAGTCCGTATCTGAACCGTCCCTTCCTCCGCGTCGCTCGGCCGCCGCTAGCTCATATCACTGGCTCAGTATCACTCGAGCGCCGACATCGATTCAAATTTTTCGCTTACTCTCCAAATAGGATACCTTTGTTCTCGCCTGGCCTCGCGCTATTTGATGCTGCGAAAACCTTCTTTTGTTCAAGTTGGGTTTGCCGCGCTCACTGATAATCATCTGCATCGCCTCTCCAAGCCTCTGCCGACTCGGATGCTCAACTGACCCACTCTTCTCAAGGCTTTCTTTGCCTTGAATCTGTCAATCCGTCCGGAATTCTTCTTCGTATTATTGATTTGAAGGATCAGCTCAAAAGCGACATCATCGTAGGACTCGTATACTCGTCTTTTGGCGAACGGTTAGTATTTTTATATTTTTCGTGTGTAATCCTAACTGTGATAGGTTCGAGCACAACTTCTTCGGATGATATCATTAGGGAAGCCTGGAAACCTCGGTATGGGCCCTTTCATCACTCGGTGGCTTGAACAACGTTCTGGTAAGCATCGAACCAAAACACGAACTCCAAGTTCAGCCAAGGAATCATCGGCGCCGGGGAGGTTTTTCACCAAGAATACCTGCGAATCTGGTGGCTAGATTCGCTTTGTTTCCCCCTGGCTTTGTTCCATAAGGGCCCGCCTTGTATTCTGGCCTTCAACCAAATTCATTCCAAGACCGAGTGACCGCTTTTGTCCAGTGAACAAGGGGCCTGAATGTGGTATTCCCTTTCAATGCACATTGCTGGTTCCTCACTATACCGCAGTCGGCGAAATGCGCCAGTCCCATGGGCTCTCCGAGGCCCTCCTTGTCTTCCGAAAGCCGGTGGTTCGTGGGGTAGCTCGATCCACCATACCACATTTCCGGTCTCGTCCCAAAGGAACTGACTGATATAGCTGCACCGAAGCTCAACGACTGATAAATGCAAAGAGATTCTCAGCTCAGGAACGTTTTACTCTTTGAATCCAAGTTCCGTACTGGCCGGTCTCGCCCATTTCTATTCTAGCGCCTCACCTGGTCGGCTCCCATGGTTTCCCGGAGTGGGGTGTGGATTCAGAATTGACACCCTCTACTTCAACACCACGGTCGCCTTGTTACTGCACCGGTCTCTTCATTTCCACTTTGAAGCTCTCAGAATCAAGCCCATCAAGATGGAGTGGCCTAAAAACATTGTGGGTGCTTCCATACCTTATACCTGATCTCTATAGCTCATTCCCTGATGTCTATGACTCCCTCCCTGATGTTTATGACTACCCTAGGAGGTGATTTATGCCATCCTTATCACGAACCCTCATAATCTGTGCCTGCAGTTCAAGGTTTGGATTGCAGACTTCTGTGTATTTTGAGAATGCGATATTCTGCCATTCAAAGTGAACCAGCTGTCTTCTCAAGTCAAGCATTCACGAACCGCCCCTCTATCTTGGGCGCTGTCGATCTCGCCCCAATAGCGATGGAGGCGCTACCCCAAGGTATTGCACTGCACCGAGCCAACGTTTTCATGCGGACCTGCAGGATATGTCTGCCAGGTTTTGTCATATCCATGATCGCCTCCAACGGCAACCTCTTATTCTCTTCTGCCACAGGTCAGCCGACGATCTCCCGTCCTCGGAGCGATAATAGACAGCCTTCGATCTCACCATCACCTCAAAACCGCATGTCGAAATCCAAAATTGACATCGGCGGTTCGTTGAACTTCGTTCTTGTACTGGAGGCGGTGTTCTTCTCCTATCCTGGCATGCGAATCTTCAAGAAAAGGCCAAGCTAAATTGATTTCGTTTGTCAATCATGACTGTTTGCATCCAAACTCAATCCAAGTTCGCCGGATCCGGACTACACGGCAGGCTCAACGAAGCAGCTCCGACAATAACTCTTCTCCAACTTGGCCACTAGAGTCACTGATAATTTACGACTATCGGCGCCGTTGGATTGCCCACGCTATATCGCGCCTTCGACGACGCATCAGTCAAGATTATCAGTTCTATTAATGGGCTGAGGAACCACAATTTAACATTCAATCTTTGTTACAATCCGGATCCAAGATCAATACTTCTCGGGGTTGTGCGAATACCTACACAAAGCGGAGACCGGCCTGGACTTCCGCTGCTGCAACGTTTTATGTTCTCTGATTAATTCAGGCCGCCAGCACTTTACCTCCTCCTTATGCGAGGCGTCAAACGTCCGGAATTACCAACCTGATTATCGAGCCAAGCGGCGGGGATCAACATCAATATTCGCAGATCAGCAAACATTTACCCCATCTAACTCTGCCGGCGGCGAGCCCCCTCTCCGAGGTGATGCTGCGAAAATGCGACCCTTTACGCGTATCGTGCGCCACGGCGCGAGAACGACACCACCGAATTGTGTTTTTCGATGATTCAGTATGCTTGGTCCGCCTGAGCCGGTGGGGCGCGTCGATGATGAGTTCCTGGTTTCATTAAGCACTCCGAAGCACTTTTGATCCGCCGCGAGTCGCCGGAACGGCGATTTGCTTCAACCTTCAAGTTTTAGGCGTTACGAATTCAGTCAGTTTTGCTCGCTCGGACCGCCTTTCAGGAACGACTCGCTTAGTGCCGCGTACTGTTGAATGCAAACTCGCCTCAGATAACTCGCGTAGATGTGGGTCGCTCCAGGGACAAAGGCACATTACATTTGGTGCTTACGGAGCTGATGATTATCACTGCTCACTCTTTCAGCGCTTAAACGTGTGGGTGCTCGAGCCGTAGAGCCGTCCGACAATCTATTTTTATACCCTCCGAGGGAAGGTAGGCTCAAAGTCGACCCATCGCAGCTCGAAACTCAACCTTCTCTCCTAGATGATTAACTTCGTCGGGCCCGTCGTGATTGGAGTGCCCATTGCGCAACAATTAATCTATCGCCACGCTCAGGACACTGCGCGCACGTAGCGACACTCCGCGCCCATTACTCACGAGTTGGCCTGGAGGGAATGATGAACCGTCGAGCTTGAATGAGTCGAAATTAGCAGAAACGCAAACGCAGCCACCCCCGTTTATCCATTATGAAGCACGTCGAAAATACCTGACGCAGCGCCCCACGTTCTTTCTCAGAGTTCGCTCGAGTCTCGCAGCCGACGCCCTACATAGTGACGTACATGCCTTGTTCAAGCTCGGCTCATTGAAATGATGAATTCAAGACAAGACAGTACCTTCAAAATGCCCCCCTTACGGCCGCGGTGAGCGTCTCACGGAAAACGCTAGCTCAACTCCGATGCTGGAATCGTTTGTTCGTTCTCCCGCCTCGGAGGCCGATGCGTACAGGATTGGTTCAATTCGAACAACGGCTAGCTTCTATTGGGTTGGAGATCACGCGGCTCATGATAATCTTACAGCTGTGAGCACCTCATCCACCGGCAGCCCGAAGGCTATATTATTGCTCGGGTATTCAATTTAGGTCGATCATGGACAAGAAGAAAATTCTATCTTGTCTTACAGCATTTACCTGAACTCCGAGATCGACTCCGAGTCGAAGGAACACTTGAATTGAATCGCAAAATTGAAATTCCACCCTACCCCCGCCCGCGCTCAAACCAAAAGCGCTAGCTGAGCCCCAGTGCTGGAATTCCCGGGTTGAACATTCCGTCCATTTGGGGTTGACTTTTGCAGGATTCCGTCTGCCATCAGCCCCGAGCGCTTGTCGGGACAACATAGATAAGTTTTCCCATCGTTCAAGAGCTCCAGGAAGAGCGCTCTGAAAGTATTATGCGGCCTCCGCGGGCTTCAGTGCAGTGCTAGACTTCCCTGGTTGAACACTACCCTTCCATTGGGTTGGTTTTGAAGAGTCCGTCTGGCCGCCCCGAGCGCTTTTCGGGGCGAGGGAAATGGGTTCATTTTCGTGTCCCTCAAAATCTACGGGACGGAGCGCTAGCGAGCGTTTGCTCGTTCAAAACCTCCAAAAGGACGCTCTGAAGGTGCTGTCTGACCTATTCCAGGGTTGAGCATTGACCTTCAACTTGGCGCGTGCGCGCAGAATTCAATCTTCCGTCCGGAGCGCTTTTTAGGGAAATCTGTTCGCTTCAAACTCTCCCTGGGCGTTGAACGTGCTACTTGAGCTCCAATGCCGGAATCCTCGGGTCGAATATTAATTGGGCTACATCCCGTCATACGCTTGTGAACGTCTCGTTCAGAATGTTGGGTTAAATCGTGGGCTTCTGTTTAGGCTGACCTGAGATACAGATCCGAGCTCTTTTCAGGAATAATAGGCTTCCTACTAGGGCTTCCTCATCGTTCAACAAAACCCAGCAAGGCCGGAAAGTTACAACACAACGAAGCCCGAGTTTTTCTGTGGACCAGGGGACTTGGCTTTCTGGCTGCGTGTTTATAAGTAAATACGTTTTGAACACCCTGTTTGTAAACCCAGGTTTATTCGAGTTTAAAATATTGTTTACTCAAGTCTAACGGGCGCGGTGGCTTAGCGAGAACTCGCACTCGCACCCTCACCATGCTGGGGTCTTCACCTCGGGCACTGAATGGTAGGGTGCCGTATTCCTGCTGCGCGGTCCACGGTGCGCGCAGCGTACCGCCCAGCGCGAGTGGAATGATCGTACGATTGATCCAACACCTAGCGAGTACAAAATGGCGAAGAGGGAGACTCTCCTTCTCTCTCTTACCATTCAATGCTCGCTAGGTCTGTCCCATTTCTCTCTCATCTTACAATTTATTGCACACTAGTGATAAATTTATAAGGCTGTTTATAATGTAGCGTCTGTTTATGTATAATTATAGTGCTACCGGGACGAACATTGACCTTCCATTTAGGTTGACTGGGCGGATTGCATCTCAAAAGTCCGAATATGACAGTAGTTGTCACCGTTCATTATAAGCGTTAGGTCGAGGATGTTCACTGTAAACGTTCAAGGTTTACAGCGCGGGCCGGGTGATCCGCTAGCGTACAGGTGACATCGATAGCCCCTATTTTTTGAATGACGAACCTGGTACATTGTCCGCGTTCATGTTGTGAACCTCGCGAGTATAACAAATCCCCAAAAAGTCTCACAAAGGGTCGCACATATAAGATGTCATTGAATTGGGGGTTGGTTTTTACCTTCCCCGACGCGTACCTGAATATTCATTCCCCTGAATTCTCAGACGCCCGTACGCGCTTACACCCGACCCTGGTCGCGTACAACAGGTATCACTCGTACCCTGCATGTCGTAAGTTCCTCCAGAAAATTGAATGCAAAGCTCAAACGTGTACCATTTACTTACTCCAAATACAATATTGTTAATTTGTACAAAAGCCATAAAACACCTCACCCCGCAGACGGCACGGGCGCACCAGCAACAGGCGCCGACTCCATGGTCGTAGCGGGCTGCGTCGCGCCCTTCTGCTCCGCCGAAATCCGCTTCGCCTCCTCATGGATATCTAGCACCTGCTTCGATGTCGTGGTATAAAACTCGCGGACCTTCCCCCCAAAGGACGACGCCAGCGCTTTGCTGTAGTACTGGTGGAAGAACTGTTCAGCGTGCAAAAAAGAAGAAAAAACGCGTCGGTCGGTAAGGAGCCGAGTGTAACAGGAAGGAGGGAAGGGGACGCACGTCGCCGGCGGTCTTGGAGTACCCCTTCTGCTCGTCGACAGAGCGCACTTGCTGCGTGGCGGCGGTGACGGTCTCGACGACCTTGCCGGAGACGGTCTGGTCGGGGCCGAGAGCCTTGTTGCCGATCGTCGTGTCGACGGTTGTGAGGTAGGAGAGGAAGCGCTTGGAGATGCCCTGCTTGGCTGGGCGCTCGGAATCAGAATTGCTATCGGGATGCGCATGAGGACAGCGGGAGAGGACGTACTGTCGATTTCGATCGCGCGTTGCAGGATGCCGTCGGAGAGGGTGTATCCCCTCGCGAGGTACTCCGCAGCGACTATATCACAAGTCGGTCAGTCATGCGCCTACAAAGACGAAGACACAAATGCAGCTCACTTCCCGCCCTCGGCTTATCCGACTGCTCGATGTGGTGCACGGCCTCATCCGTGTGCTTCTCGTCCTCGTGCTCCGTGTCGGAGGTAACATTTAAAGCATGAGCGTCGAGCGTCCCGCCGTTGAGCTGATCGCAGCTGATCAGAGCCCATCCAAAGTCAGAGGTGCGAAAAATGATACCATTAATGCGGTTTTAGCGGCACTGGACTTTTCAAAATGGATTCTGGGCGATCTCAGTACACAAATCGTGTAAATTTGAAGGATCAACGTACGTCGCGGTGTGTTCCGTGGCATTGAAATCGATCTTTTCGATCCTAAACAACGATAACGAAGAAGAAAGGTTAGATTGGGGATCGTTCCCGTGGAAGGAGGCGCGTTTCGTACTTTCCGCAGAACCTGAAGACGATTAAAGGTTAGATTTTAGCGTCGCGGGAGGATAGACTGGGCAGCGCGTACGTGAAAAAGTCGTTGAGGTGGGCTTCGGTGGTTGCTGGGGCGATGCCCGAAACCTGCGGGAGGTGAGACGGGGTATGAGGAGGGAATAAAAGCATACGTGGACGGAGTGAGGCATGGTTGTTGTGGTAGGAAGAGAGTTAAGTTGGAGCCGAGGAATCGCAATCCGGCGTTTAAAGGCCTACGCCTCAGTGACATCATCGTCCGCTGATTTTGATTCGCGGCCTTTGTTTGCGCTTTGTTCAACTTGCAGTTCAACCTCATCATCCTCAACGGCAGTCTACCGTTCTCTCGTTCATGGACCAGAAAGCAAGGTTTCATATTATTGAATCGAAAATCAACAAGGAAAATCAGGAACCTTCGATCTCCATCTTCAATCTCGAAACCCTGAAACCTTTTCATGTAAACTGTGGATCCCACCTCGCTACTGAAAGCATAAAGTGGGCGTCGGCCAGGGTACTTAAGATATAAGGTCGTCCATCTCATCATCGAAGTTCTGTCATTTCGTGAAAAATTAGGCTCAATCATTGGCATCACTGCATGATTGTCCAGTGCACACGACCTGCCTTTCCTGCACCCTCTGGCCCCCAGAAATTCTCAAAGTCCTTTCTAACAACGCGGCCTTTATCTTTGCCGAGTGCGGCGGAGACGTAGTGGCACTTAATTACATTACATACTTCGACGCGTCTTCGCGCTCTCTTCGCTCATTTCCGATCTGTGTGGACTTCCTCATCAACTTCACACCCCTCCATTCTCTATCCGCCGCCTTCTTTTGCATCATGGCCGTCGGTCGATCATCGTATTTGTGCTTAAGATTTTTGAGTGCGGCATATTTACCCATATATCAGCGTCTGTGTGATCCGTCTGCATTGTGCTGGTTTCAAGAGCGACAGCAGCGGTGAGGCTCATCCGAGCAAGGCTTGGGCCACTCCGAATCGGACCCGCCGCCTCCAAAATTGAATAGAAACCGAAGGATAGAATCGGGAAACGCCGAAGAAGTGTGACGGCGCAGAAATTTGGCGACAGAAAAGAGGTACAAGGAGCCACGCGTAGTGCTTTCTGTAATGTTTCGTTGTCGGAATCTTGAACAAGGATCACCGAACGTCTTGTAGTTTTTTTTTTTTTGATGGCAAAACGGAAGCAAAAATGGAAACGAAAAAGGGAATTACGTCACCAACAGCTTGCCGAATTACTTTAAATGCGAACGGCTATAAAGGTGCTCTTGCTCTCCTCCGCGAACCATCTCTGCGCCCATCCCATACACGCTCACCCGCAAAGATTTCAACTCTGGCTCCCTAGTCCCATTACCAAGCTGGCTAGCTCGTAAAAGTCGGCTTGCCACTCAGTGACTCGCGGTGACTGCTGTGCCAGCGTTCACTGCCCCGCATACGTTCGTTTTCCTTTTTGGTTCTCTGTTCCCCACCGCTAAACGGTAGTAAACCTGGTCCAGTGGCCATCCAATATTCAGCGCACGTCGGATTCGCAGTGGCGTCCCAAAATTGAAAAAGTTATATCGCAGAGCTTGCAACATAACACTTGTCCGTTATTTCTGTCGTCTACTGGTTCTATTCTCATTCCTTCGCTCTTTCCAGCATTAAAAATGGACTCGGGTATTTCTCGCTCAGAGTCTTCCTCGTCCTTCTTCTTCCACCAGCCAAAATCCTCGTCCCCAATCGAGATTCCCGGACGCCATCACGACGATGATGAAACTGCCCCGCCCACTGAGCGCACGATGTCCCCCGAGCTTATCTTTGAAATGGAACCATTTTCTCCTCTGGATCCGGAATTAGCATCTACAACCTACTCCAACGGTCTTTCCACTTCCATTCAACGCACAAAGGACGACCGAGAACCCCTACTCTACTCCTTCCCCATGCTCTCCGCGGCCCACCTTAATCCTGAGCGACGCGCGCCCCTCCGCACCGCAGGCCCAGCCTCTTCCTTCTCCCTCCCCCCGATCGCGCACAAGGCTCCCGCGAGGCAGCGCCGCCGCAGCCAGGCCCTCCAGCTAAAATCCCCGCGCCAGACCCCCTCGCCCTCTTCGCGCGATCCCGACCCCGCATACGCCATCCGCGCCGAGCCCGTCCACAAAATAACCGGCTTCAAGCCTGCTGCGGCCTTCGCCGCCCAAGCGCCGGCGGAAGCGCGAGCGAACAGCAAAAAGGCATTGCCACGGGAGAAGCACCCTGCCCTGCCCCCTCATCGCCGATCTCTCTCGCCCCTGGCCAGGTCCCGGGCGCCCTGGGCCCGCCATGGGCTCGGCCACAGTCACGGCACGGCCCGCAGCGAGGCCTCGGATGACGAACTGCTGCGCTCGCTCGAGGTCGATCCAGGCGCAGTGGACTTTACGCAGTTTCTCCTCCGGCGCATCGACAGCCAGAAGCCGCTCCAATTCCAGACGTTTCAGACTATGTCGATGATGAGCGTGTCGGTGCGGTAGCGGTGCTTGGTCGGTCGGTCGGTGGTCGCCCGCGTGTACCCTGTTCCCATATCCTGTATCCTGTCGCCGGTCGCGTGTGTAGTTTTACTTTACCCATCAGGTATGTGTACTTCATCCCCGTCGTCCCCGAGCATTCGCGCTGACCACTTTATCCTGTCGTTTCATTATTATTATAGACGCCCCCTCCATCATTCACGGCGCCTTAATGTCCTTTTTTGCATTCCACCCCATTCGACGCATCCAACGACCACAATGAACAACCACCCAACAATATAGACGCAGGCGGACCACCACCACCACTCCTCACCTCACCTCAATCTCAATCTTGTGTTTCTTCTACCACTAGCATTCCATTACTCGCATCGGCATCCATTCATCTCCCTCATCCTCATCCATTCCAGCATCCAGAACCCATACAGCATCATCATCCAATCCAGCATCATCGCATTACCAGCATCCACTCATCGCATTTTTTCTTTTCTTTTCTTTTTCGTTCCCAAATACTTAATAATCTTTCAATCGCACTCATTAGCGACACAAAATACAAGCATCGTCCATGCATGCACGTACAGATACAGAACAGTCGTCCGAGTTACTAGCTATATGTAGAATCGTGAAACGAACCCCCCCATCCCAACCAAGTGCAGACTATGTAGAATTTGCCAGTAGAAGTAGCAGAAAAATCGAATGAAAGAACGGTTTGATAGTACTCGGTTTCGTCGTTGCTCGTAAGTAGTATTGAGGACTTACTGCACCGGCGGCAAAGATCAATGCACACGGTTTTGGTGTGCATTAATCGCACACTAAAACCGTGTGCGCCGGTCGTTGCCCCCGGTGTTACTACGGTACAAAAATAGAGCCAGAGACTAAGTTCTTTCGTCTTGGTTCAATGGTTGCGATGAGTCGGAGGGCCCGGGCCGCCGATGCGCTACGGCGGGATGGCAACTCGGGCCGGCTTGGCTTCAACTTGGCTTCAACCGTCATCATGTCCTCGCCCACTTCATCCACCGAACTCCGTATCCTGTCCGCTCAACTTGCAGCGGAAATCGCCGAACTTCGGACGTGCCTTGCTGGACTTGTCGCGAAATACGAGCATGTACAGTCGAAGCTCGATTCAGTCATCTATCCCGTACTCCAACTCCCGCCTGAAATCACCGCCCAAATTTTCATGCGGTGCAGCCCGGACAGGGAAGGAGACGGCCAAATTATGTGTAAGGCCGCAATGCTATTCCCCCTGCGGCTCGCTTCCGTCTGCCGCGACTGGCGCTCTATCGCATTGTCAACACCGCGGATATGGGGTTCAATAAACATCTGTTTGAACTCCAGCGCTCACCTGGACTTCCAACGACGACTCTCCCTTTGCGGAGATTGTCCCTTGTCCCTGGAACTATGTTACAATTTCATGCGACGTCGACTTGACATACCGCATGTCCTTCCTCTCGCAATCGCCATCGACCACTGTCGTAACTGGGAAACCGTGAAGATTGACTTGATGGACAGAGATGTGGCCCTCCTGAATCAAGTCAAGGGCTCCCTCCCCTTACTACATAAACTGCACGTCTCCATATATGGCGTATCCGTCGGCGACGCCTTTGGTGACGCTCCTGGACTGCGCAACCTCACGCTCACGGTCTTCGATACCGGTACCCATGCCATTTCTACCGCCAACTTCCCATGGGAACAGTTGACCACATTTACCGGAGACGGTCTTTCTGTTGAAGATTGTTTCAACGTTTTGCGGTTCGCTCCGCATCTCAACAACTGCACTTTTTCTGGATGGTTCGGGATTGATGATGGTCTTCCGAGTATACCACTCCACCTCCCGAATTTGCGGTCTCTCAGGCTAATGAACCACGAGCGATTCGGCTGGTTTCTAGGCAGTTTGACCCTCCCGCGCCTCGAAGATTTACACATCTCCATCCTGCCGCGCCAAATTTCGCCCTTCTGTGACTTCATATCTCGCTCGGCCTGCTCCTTGAGGAAACTAGGGATGACGACGTCATCTCTATTATCCCCCGAAGTTTTGCTGCAGCTCTGGGAAGCAGTTCCAACCGTTACTCACATCGATGTTTCCCCAATTATCTTCTGCGACCAAATGACGCGGCTTCTTTGGGAGAGAAGCGATCTTCTTCCTCTTCTCCAGAGTGTCGTTGTGAATGGGAGGCGTCAACCCAACCACGCTATGGACCATCAACTACTTGTCAATATGCTTCGCTCACGACAACATTCGGATCTCCCATCCCTTGAATCCTTCAGTCTATTTACGTCGGAGAGCAGCAACATTAACGCCCGCAATATGTCCCAACTAATCTCGATTAGTAAGGGCGGCATGAACATCCAGATGGACGTCACTGTCCCTTTTCAAGCTCTCGTATCCGGTTGGGAGGACGCGATTTGATGTACGTTCTGAAGGCGCGATGCTCACGACCTCAAGGTGATGTGATCAGAAAAGTTCTTTACAAAGTTCAACTAGCTAATACCACGTCCACGCCGTCCATACGGTCTTCATCTTACAAACTTGATGTACACTATCAATCTATGTTGCGTCCACACATGAGTAGCAACGCCGAAACGACGAAGACTTCCAACAGTCCCAGTTGCAACGCTTCCGCTGTGACTTCGAATGTGGTTCCATCCTGACCTTGCGATATTTTGCCAAAGAATTGCGGGTTCACCGGACTCACGCTGTACAACTGGAGCAATTATCAGAGATGAGTATACCTCGAAGCTGGCAGAGACGTACCCCAACATGGTGAGCATCTGGCATCCATCTAAAGTTGCGTCCCCCCACGTTCATTACTCGGTGGCTATTTTTCAGCTAAGATGCGTTCCCTTCACGAGCATAATTTGCACGCTACTCACGTTTTATCGTATGATAGCGCCAGAAACTGCGCGCTATTTCTCTTCGACAATACGCCGAATATTTCGACCACAGGGTGTTTCCGCCACTCGATCATGGCGATGCTCTCGAGTCGAGGGTTTTGAACAATCGAAAATCCGGCCTTTGTAGAGTCGGTGGTGATGCGGAAATATATCTGCGACTGCGGGCCAGTAATAACCGAGTTCAATATGCTCCCGTTGGACGGTACGAAAGTGAACCCAATTGCATTGGGCGTCGAGTTGGGCGGAGCGGTGTACGGCAAGGCGCCGTACATCGACGGATTTGCTGCCCACGATGTGTTTTGTGGCGCGTTGGAAGAAGTGGGATACGACCAGCCTTGGGAGAAGGGGTTCATTAGTGTGCGTTTATCTTCACCTTTGTGAGTTGAAATTTAAGCTGCGCCGTAGATCTCTTATATAAGAGTTGAGAGTTGACTGGAACAGAAATCCTGTAGTTTGTGGCGGAAGCAAATCATAATAACGGGCCACTCGGTGAGAATTCACGCATATGGAACCAAGGTTCGTGCACTCCGGCGTCTTAAAAAAGTCTAAGTTGACGGGCGATAGCACTGGGGCGTTGCTGGGGCGATCTCGGAGTATGTGGCGGCATATTCTGTCCGAGGAAGGCAGATGATTTGCCTTCGCGGTAATCCAAAAGGCAGCGCCGATTTATTCCGGCCAGGCATCTCCGAAATTTACACTGGACATTCCAATGCATCATACACTGCGAGCACTGGTAGACGAAACACCGCTTTGCGACACCTCAAATTTGATGCATGCCCAGTCTGCTTCCAATTTTGATGAAGAAGGTTAAAGGCCTGCTCGGAGCAATGTTTACATGAATGAGGAAGCCCTTCATGGAAGTCCCGCGGTCGACCTGGTGATTATCCAAATTGAACATTTCAACTCGGCAGTATCCGGAATATTCACAGGCTGTCAAATGACAAATTCAACACAAAGAAGAAAAAAACAGTAGCAACTTCCGCAGACGTGAATTAAGAGCAGTTGTGAATTAAGAGGAAGAATGGATTTAATGTGGCTGCGAGGGAGTTGGAATTCTTCGCAGGGTTGAATAATGATATAACGGGCGTCTAGTTCATCAGCGAGGCGATGAGCGGCAAGCGACCGTGGATAGAACAGCAGAGAAATCGCATATAGCGTTGCACTATCTGTTTGCCCTCCTGCAGCGCACATTCGGCGAGCAAAAAAGTTTGGAATGGAAGGAGGTCGTCTATCATTTCCGGGCATGCCTGAAGCTTTGAGGAGGAAGACGAAACGAACACAAATCGAAAGGGGGGTGATTGCTGTGATTCTGCGCAAGATAATACATGATGCTGATCCAGCGTTTCAACTGTTTGGCAACTGCGGTAACGTCTCGTCAGTGGTAATCACAACCTTTGAGAGCTTACATACAGTAAGCTAGTTAAACAAGGTTGATTTTGGGGAATGAGGTTCTGGTGGCGTCATGGAGCCCGGTAGTTGGAATATGAAAAGCACGAGCGTATGTCACTGTATGTGCGGAAGTGTTTTCTAAGGTCTGTGAGCTCAGGTAAGGCAAGTATACTTCAACCCCTGTTCCGCAATGTGGCACGCACACCCAGCCTAGCATTACCGAGAATTCTTTCATATCTTCACCCGCGCACACTTCAATAATAAAGGCATTGCCTCACCATCGGATTTCCGTATAGATCGACACCTGTGATCCTTTCCCGCTCGCTTTCAAGGCCACAGCTATGTTGGTGCATTCTCCTTTGCCCTTGTTGGGTTATGAGGGCGCCTTTGTCTCCTAAGTGGCGTTCAACTCTTGTGGCCACTATTCCGCTGTATTCCGCGAGCCACGCATTTCTGTAGTTGCCATGTTGTGTTCAGAAGCTCGAGATATGCGTTGCAGACTACCGCCATCCAGGAATTTGGACACCTCGTGCGGCGCGGGCCAAAGCAGATCGCTCAGTTCCACGAGTTCAAAACTTTGAAGCCGGCGTTGAAGACCGGCCTGAGCTCGGGAGAAGTAAAGCCACTGCTTGGATCAATCCCCACTGGCAGAGCAAGATTAAGAGGAACTATGATGCTTTAGATGTGCGTGGCAGCTCTGCTTTGGGCAGGTGTTGGATGAAGGAGATCGGAGCGAGCAAGGCGTCGACCACAGGGCTGGAAACAGAGTGCCAAAGCCTCATTTCATGGAATGTCCCAGGCGGACCAGCGAAGGGCTCTGCGCAGGATGTACATGATAGGGCACCATACTTTGACCATACTAGTGGCACGTCGAATTATCGACGTGGCGGTCAATACCAAAGAATCGTGGCGAGGGACTAGAACCGAGGATTCGGGAGTAAACCTGGCGAACTTGAAGCGTTGTCGGTCTTCAGAGAAGAGGTAGTCCACACGAAAACCGTGACGAAGTTGAACTTGAAATGGGCGAATCGTCCACGTTGTTTCCATGCGGCACGACGATCGCATCAAAACGGCCGATCAAACATCTTTCTCTTCCACACCTGTTAGTAAGTAAACTGGCTGTTCCAATTGCGGGACCGCGCCAGTATAATTTATCCTCCTCCTTGGACAAGGCTTAGAACCTCTATGGGGGACTCCATTCGCAACTCCTTCAACATATTTGAGGGCCACCTAGGTCATCTTTCTGCCGCGCAGGAGGAAGCTCTCGTCGCCTTCAAGCGCGCCCTGACCGAGGCAAAGCTCTACGATCCGGAGCACCCGGAGCCAGATGACCCTACCCTGCTGTGCGTGTGTTCTTTGTTTGCCACGCGATGGCTCAACCTCTTCAGACGATTCCTCCGAGCCCGCAGTTTTGATCCCGCCGGCGCCATGAAGCAGTTCTCCGATACCCAAGCATGGAGGCGCAAGCACGATGTCGATAATTTGTTCGCCAGCTTTGATGTTGATGAGTTCGAGAGTTCTCGACGATATTATCCTAGCTGGATCGGTAGACGGGACAAGGTGCGTGCAATGAATTTCCAAGAGCGCGCGGTTTACCGTTGCTCAGAATGGCATGCCCATATATGTGTACCATCTCGCATCCTTGGATTCCACTGTGCAGAAAGAACTGAATGCGGTACCAGCAGAACGCCGCTACCAACGGATGTGTGTATTATTTTTGTCCTTAAACGCGCGTTCCGACAATGCTCTGCCAGCATCGCCCTTTACGAGTCCATGACCCGGTTCTACATGCCACTATTCAGCTTCCTGCCACACGCGACCCAGACCCCCATCACTTGTGTTGTCACTATCATTGACCTGGAAAATGTTTCGATCGGTTCAATGTGGACGCTGCGAAGTCATCTCTCTGAATCGGCTAAACTCGCGACGGCCAACTATCCTGAAACACTTAGCACCATTGCTATTGTCAATGCGCCCTCGTTCTTCCCGACTATTTGGGGCTGGATTAAGGTGTGTACGGATCCGATCGACGTCCACATTTCTTATGTCTCAGTAGGGTTGGTTCGACCCTGGGACGCGAAACAAGATCCATATCTTGGGCAAAAATCCTGCTGAAACGTTGCTGACATTTATAGACGCAGAAAATCTACCGCGTCAATATGGTGGCACACTGGAGTGGGAGTTTCCGAACCCACCTAATTTAGACGACGCGACGAAGGAGGTGATCGGCGAAATGCCTAGAGGACCCACACTGTTCGTCGACGGTGCCAAAATTAAACCGTAACAGTATTTACGGGCTGCTTTTAATATCTATTACGAAGGATGAAAGGTTTATGGTGAATTTAGTTTTGAAAATCGAGGAAAGGTGCGTGGAATCTAATTGCAAATTCACTCTGACTTGAACAATTGCGTTTGAACCACATAGGCAAGCGCAGTCTCCACTTTTTTCTCGCAATTATATTATCCAATCCACATCTTTTCAGGTTCGTCCTGGTTCGCCCGCTCGTCGTCACTCCCTTTAATTTCCACATTGTTCCCGACTCGGGCATTGTCAGATTCCATTTGCTCAAAGTGCACCTGAGGACGTTCAAACTCGCTTCATTTTACTTGATAGAAAGATACACACTTGGATGACCAAAGCACATCGTGATCATGAACGGGCGCGCAGCCCCCTTTGCCCCCCGTTTCGCCGTTTTGGCTCACATCCCCGGATGATAGGTTCATGGGAATAACAAACCAACCCTGTAGCGAGCGCGATACGCGCAAGCGTCTGGTATGAGCGTCGGCGCTCGCCAAGGCGTAGCAAAAGCAATTACTTTAGGTACATTTTCCTTCCAAGTTGAGCAAGGCGGTTATAAATTTAGCGGGGAGGGGACGGTGTACTGTTCGCATTGCAGTGCGATGGGCTGCTGAAAATTTGCGGATACATGCGTCATCTTGTGCACAAATCGCATGCCAGTAGCACTCACGTCGACCGCGATGTTAAATAATGGTGGATGAATGTTCAACAGAGATGGGAAATTCGGTAAGCGACTCCTCTTATGTTACTTACAGGGGTTTACCAGGGCTTACCCACCGTGAAACCCTTTTTTCCCGCGTCATCATTACGAAAATGGGGGGGAAATCTTGGGGAAATCACCGGAAAGTGTACTCCGGGTCCGCTCGGCGCTGATCGCAGACATGCAAACGGCTGTAACCACGGCCCTTCATTTCAAGTTGGGCGGAACTTCTCTTCACGCGCTCAGCGCAAGCTCATTGACCGGAGAATCCTTAACCAGTGTTCGTCGCCAATCCTTAATGATCCGCAGGTCGGCGATTGATCTACTTTGGCTCAACTCAACTTACATAGTATTGTTGTGTATCGTCTCAATAATCTCAATTGAAAGGCATGCGTTTGCCTCGACGCGAAATACGTATTTTGGACCTATCGTCAATTATGTGCTCGTGAGTTTTTGAAGCGTTCACATCAGTCTTTAAACCATTTCATTAGTATGGATTTCACAAGCTAGGATAAGGAGTTGTTGGTTGCATTGACAACTATGCAAATGGTACTGACCCTGTTCGTATAAGACCAGCATCTTTATCCACTCTCACCTTCATAATTCACCATGGTCGCTCTTTTCTCACACCCTTTTGCATACGTCCTTCCTTTGCTCTCTTGCATTGCTGCTGGCAGTAGTGCCAGTATCCCCCGCACCCCGAGGACTGTCATTGCTCGTTCTCCGGCGGCCGCCAACAATACTATCGCCCAGGTAATAATTTCTCACCGACAACGCCACAAGTCATCTTTAATGCTTTCGGTAGCTGTTCGAATTGAATGGCCCTGGGACAGTGTAGCAGCTGAATGCACGTCTTTTCTCGGTCCCGCTGGGTATGGATTTGTTCAAGTCAGCCCCGCAACCGAACATAGTACGTAAGGTTTCTCCCTCTTCGCTCACAACATAATCATTCTGTATGGTCAGTCCAAGGTGACCAGTGGTTTACAGATTACCAACCGGTGTCCTATAATGTATCTTCGAAGCGTGGCAACCGTACACAGTTCTCCAAGATGGTCTCGACATGCGCGAGTGCTGGGGTTGGAATTATTGTGGATGGTACGCAGATATTTGCTCTTCTGCTTCGTTATCCCTGACCGTTTTCTGTGTTGAAGTTGTACTCAACCACATGACTGGGTAAGGAGTAGTCTCTCGTAGACAGACGCTACAACATTTTGCTCGTACCTCGCAAGTTGTAGGTAAGGAGCTGCGATAGTTTGATTTCCTTTGTTCATGATGTACTAGTGGATAAGACTCAGGATAATATTAGAGCTCGCTATGGTCCCATTTCGGAACATTCCGAGTTGTAACATGCAGTATATTGGCCCGTAGAATATCCTGTGTTACGCCGCTACCCAACCACCCGCGACGAGCTGACCTCTCTCAAGGCTGTAGATCTCGGGCACCTGGATAGAAGCATAGAAGTACACTGACCTTCCGCAGGACGTCGGAGAATAAATCACTTCTACCACCTCCCACACTTATCCGAGTCGTCCAGAGGATGGTACGGAGGGATATAGGGCCAGTCGAACTTAACAACAGATACGAAGCGGAGCGGCGGGCCGGGCAGAACGGAACCGGAGTCCGGAGTCGGAGCTGGTGAAAGGCGGACTGGATGACGCTACGCCACAGAGGGGATAATTGGACGAGCGTTACTGCAGGATATCGTCGGAGGGAGGGAGATGACAGAAGCGGAGCTCCGGCGGAGTGTCGGAGCGGAACGACCAGACTACTTCACGAGGAACAGGGTGAAGCAACGTTTATCATAAAACTGAAGTACAGGAGGATGTAGGACAAGATTAAATACTAGAGCTCCTTATTGTAATAGGTAAAGGAGATATGTTAGAAACCATGCGGACATAACAATAAAGGTAAGTCCAAAAGGGGAGAAAGAAGTCAGGTGACAAAAGGAACGATGTTGAAACAATAAGTAAGAAGTCGGAGGACTTAGGATAATAAGGAATGTGTGGGATGGCGACTTGCCAAGGTGTCAGATGGTGGGAGATCGTTCCGATGTTTTGTCGGAGCTCCGATCGTTCCGTTACTCCGGCGGTCCGATGCGCTCCGAGGAGACGGAGCGCAATCGGAGCCGGAGGGACCGATCGGAGTAGTTTGTCGGAGGTCGTGGTGCATGGATATAACAGTATCCCCCTCTAGGGTTCGACTCCCTAGGCGAACGTCCGGTGGTGGAGGTCCGATGGGAGAATTCGGAGGATAACTGTCGGAGTCGTGAATAATGGATCGTAAGGCATAAAAAATGGTCTTTGGATTTTTTGAATATAATTTTGAATTTTCTCGGCTCCGCTCGTTCCGAGTACGGGACTGTATAGTCACGTGACGTGATGCCGTAAGTTTGAGTCAACAAACTTTTTCTCTCCGCAACCACCACCAGCTCTGCTCACCACACACCGGAACGCCCAGCAAAATGTCGAACACCAACAACACCAACGCAGGTGGAGCCGGGTCGAACAACGGAGCGGGGGACAAGCGCGCGGGAAGCAGTGGTGGAGGTGGTGGAGCGGGGCGCCAGAATAAGGGCAAGGGACGGGCGACGTCAGCGCAGGTGCGCGCAGAGAATGAGGAGCGAGAGGCGGAGAAGGTCCGAGCGGAAGCCAGGGAGCGGGAGGATCGCCGCGTGGCGCTTGCGCGGCAAATACGGGCAGCGGCGGAGGCGGACGAAGAAAATATCGCGCGCATCGCGGCGCTCATTGCCGAGAGCGAGGCGATTCCCGTGGACGAGGTGGAGCAATACCGCGAGCTCCAGGCCCGCCACCTGGACTTGGTGCCGCCGGTGGCGACGGTGTCCGGGGAGCGGAAGCGGAAGCGGGCAGAGACGGAGGGTGGTGCGTCGGACGGAGACGACGAGTCGGAGAGCGAAGTGCCGCTACGACGCAACATCATCGTTGTGAAGCGGGCTCCGGTGGTCGAGCAGATGCTCGAGTTGGAGGATGAGGATCGTAAGTCCTCGTTCTTGATTTTTTATTTATTTATTTTTTCTAGAATTTTTTATTGATAATTTTCTCAGGTTGTGACCGCTGTGCGGAGACCGCGTCGAAGTGCGTCGTTCCGGCGCAGATTCGGCAAGGTCGGTACCGGACTTGCGCCCGCTGCTCGCGGCGCAAGATCAAGTGTTCCTTCAACCCCAACAACAACCGTCGGAACGGCCGCGACGGCGAGCGCGCGACGGGGTCGAAGAAGGCGAGCGGGAGCAAGAGGAGACGGTCCGAGAAGTCGGAGGGACACCCGGGGACGGAGTCGGAGGCGCGCCCCAAGAAGCGCATTCGCTCCGGTCGTCGGGGCCCGGGCGACTACTCGGGGGACGGGCCCAAGACCCGGCTCGGGGACTTGCGCGAGGAGTTCGAGGAGCTCCGTCGCGAGGTTCTCGAGATGCGGGACGGAGAAAGGGCTCCGAGGGTGCAAGGTCGAGAGCGCGCCGCGGGCGGAACGGCCGCAGCGGGATCGGAGTGGGAGAAGAGGCTCGAGGCGGTGCGCGCGATGGCGCATTGCCGGGCGGACCACAACTCCGCGGAGGTGACCCGTCTCCGCAAGGAGCTGGGTCAGGAGCGGCGGCGAGTGCGTCGTCTCCGAACGGAGACGGCGCGACTGCGCAGCCACCTCCAGGACCTCCTGGACGAGTTGTCCGTGGAGGGCCCCATCCGTCGCGGGGACCTCATCAAGCTCGCCGAGGAGGTCTTCGACTCCACTCCTGACTGGGGGTGGGGTCAAAACGGGTGGTTCGGGAGCGACGTCTGGTCGAGCGACGAGGAGGCGCCGGCTCCGGGACGGGAGGCCGAGGCGGAGCGGAGCGAGGAGGAGGGCGACGAGATGGTGGAGGACAAGGTGGGATCTCCGGGTGCAGAGAATGTCGGGGCAACGGCGTCGAGCCCGGGTGGACCCAGGGAGGCCACTTGGACTCCCGAAGCGACGCCGCGCCTCGATGAGCACGCGCGGAGTGGGGACGACGGGCAGGGTGCCCCGGGGGCTGTCTCGGAGCCCGTTCCGCAGGAACGCGGGACTCCGGAGAGGGTTCTCGGGGATGGCGTGCCGCAGCGCACGGTGACGCCAACCGCCGTCGTCGAGATGGACGTGGATGCGCCGGGTAGCGCGAGTCCGAGGGAGGAGGGCGGAGCGGAGGAGCCTAGGGCTCCGACACCTGTCGCGGAACCGGTGCTGGTGGCCGCGGAGGCCAGCCAGCCGGTGGCGAGTGGAAGTCGGAATTGGCCGGGGCTCGACATCGGCGACCGCTACCCGCCTCATCCGTCCGTCGGAAGGGGTTGACGAGACGGAAACGGAGGAGACGGCGAAGGTGAAGGAGGAGGAGACCGAGGCGCAGTTGGCGTCTCGGGTGTCGTCGATCGTCGTTCCGGCGATCGAAGACCTGCACATCTCTCGTGTGCAGCTCCGTGATGCGGACGGGGTGCCGATGGTGGATTCGGCGGGGACTCCAATCACCGGGGAGGTGATTGAGCTGGACTCGGACTAATTGTATATACTGTTTTGTTATTCTTGATTTTCTTGGTTTTTTCAGAGCTTGTAGATGTGTAGATAGGGGTTTGAATGCGAAAAGTATCGGTCCGGCGACAGCGGAGTGAGACGGAGTGAGGCGGAGTGAACCGCAACGAGCTCCGACGGACTCGGAGTGACCGGAACGAGTGTTAAGTTGAATGGAAGTCCAGAAAGTCGTGAGAACCAGATTAGCAGTGGCCTAATTGGTCCAACGTGTCAAGAACAATAGAACAATTGAATCGGAGAGAACTCAGCGGCGTTATTTTGTACTAGCCGATGAGCTCCGAAACGTCGGAGAACATCCATGGTTAAGAATCGGACGAATGGAGCACGTTTTTAGCGCAGACCATTGGCTCCGATGCTGTCGGAACGAGGTCCGGTGGAGCGGAGTGCAATGGCTATGCCAAGTGTCGATTCGTGCGATGATTAATGGACCAATGGAGTCGTCAGACATGGTCATGTTTCTGATTGGTCGATGATGTTGACTTGAAACCGGACAAGCCGCAAGTTGGTGAATTGTCGGAGCTCCGAAGACGTAGAACAGCATTTTCGGAGTCGGGGACAACTCAGGCGCGGATTCTGAAGGAAATAGAATAGGCAATGGTTCCGGAGTTCGGTAGGAGTGGTTCCGAGGATGATCTTCGTTCGCGGTACTCCGTCCGAACTCGACGGTGCCAATTAATTGTATGCCGGATGATGCCGATAATAAAATAGAAGTCGGCTGAAGTGGATGGATGGACGAACAACGCGTATGCACGAAGTCGTGATCCAGGTGCTTGTAAGGACATGGGATTCGACTGCTTGGAACATGTTGTGATCCGATAGAACTGGAAGATATGGTCGTGATATATCGCACATAATAGTCGTATGTGAGCCATGTTAGGTCCTTGCGGGGTCCGAAGCGTTCCGAGATGAACCGGAGGTCAACAGCGGTCGACACGGGGGCTACAGTGGAAGTTAAGTCGTTAGACGTTTTCGGTGAGCTCTTATCCGTGAATTCGAGTCCGAGGTGACGCGCGGTACGGATCGGAGTGAACGGAGTATGCAGATGGACGCTAGGCAGACGTATGGGATACAGTGTTATCGTTCCGTGAATTCCGTGTTGTTCAATCGGCATCCGGACGATGATCTGTCGATCCGGAGCGGAGAGTAACGTTCGGATATGTCGCAAAGCAAGTCGATGTCAAGCGCGGATGTGTGTCGTGATGGATAGGAGAGTCCGGAGATAGAACTCGATCCTTGGAAGAGTCCGGTGATAGAACTCATTCCGTATACGACTGGACAGATGGATAGTCGATTCCGAATGATGGAGTGGACTAGTGGAATTTGTAGGGTTTTTCGGCGAGGTAATGCTGTTTGAGCAATTCCTGCTGGAGAAAATCGGAATTTCGATGGTTTTTGATGAATAGTCGTATGGCGTATCCCCCTCTTGGGTAGTTTGCCCACAGACTACACATAACTCCGATTTCCCTAACAACTCGATTGTGGGAACAGATTTCGCCACTGGGCGACGGAAGAAGCCCGTGCGGACCTCGGAAAGCGCTCAGAGAGCGGACACCAAGAGGCATCGATCTCCCGTCGTGGTCCGGAACGGTCGGAGTGAGGCACCCGAGCTCCGGTTCACGTTCCGAGACATAGGGTTGTTTTGTGACGAAGTCCGAAGAGGGTGGCGTTCCGACGGAACACGACCCAGCGTATCCGCCAACGAAGGAGTCCGAAGGCGGAAAAAAGGGTAGGAGCGGAGAACACGGTGTCGTAAACAACGTCTCTCAGCTCCGGGGATACCAGGTCGAAGAGTCGTTTTATTGATTCCGAAGGTCGAAAGAACACAGCCTGGAGAACGCGCCAGGGGTTCCAAGACCAACTGTCGAGATCCGGAACGACCGGAGCGATCCAGCGGAGAAGCGAAGTCGAAACGGAGGCTCGGTGGAAATGATGTGGATTAGACATTTTCCGTTGAGCTCTTACCCGCTTGTCGAAGAACGCAGGTCCGATGAACAGCGTCCGACCGAGGCGGAAAAGGACCGGAGTGAACGCGGAGCTTATGAAGTACTCGAGACGAGGGCTTTGCGGGAATGATGTGGGTTAGACATTTCCCTATAAGCTCTTACACGCCAGTCGAGGGTCGAAAACTCCACGAGTTGTAGAACAATCAACGTGGTATAGGATGAACTGGGGATAGGGAGGCATGACAGCCGGACATGGTCCAGCGCCATTGGGAGTGAAGCGGAGTGCTTCGGGGTACTGCCGGAGGTCGAGGGAAGCGGCCAGTCTTCGTAACGACGATCCGGAGTGATGTTTACTCGAAGGACGGGGCGTAAGCCAAGGTCCCTGAACGAGTCTAGGAACGTTCCGAAGGACGGGGAATGTTCCGAAGAACTGCTGGCAGGTCCGGAGCGATGCCGGAGTGCGAGCGATTGAGACCTAAAGCCTCGGAGGAACGTTCCGAAGAACGAACGTTGGCGCAAGGCCCGAGAAACGCAAGCGGAGTGAACCGGAGCGTTATTTGGTGAAGGTGTCAGAATTGGGTGGTGTAGACGTAGACGTCCGTCCATAGTTGGAACAACCACAGCAATATCCGGCTTAGTTGCCGGTTGTGCGCGCACTTGAAACCCAGAGAATACTGGTCGGATTAGTTTTGGTGCTACTTCGGTCGCTCAACGGAGCGAAGTGGAGTGCCGCCAAGGTTCCAGGATCCAGATCAAAGAAGAGTCGAGAAGACGTTGACACAGTTTCCATGGCAGATAGCCATATCGGAATGACAACACCAAGTTGGATGGAGACAGATGGACTGCCGATTAATGAAGTCGAGAATTGCCGAAGGTACCGGAGTGAACTGAAGCTCAGCCGGAGTTCCCGCAACGGAGGTTTCAAACCTTAGATTCGCAAATAAGTACAAGTACATTTATTCCGAGACAAGGAGAAAAAGATCCGATACGTAGCGGGAGTTGAATCCCGAGGCAATCTCTAGGATTGATATAGATTTGTTGGAAATCATGAAGCCCGGCTCCGAAGAGCGGGTAGTCGTTAACGGAGCGAATGGAGGCGATGTTGGTATATATCGTGATGCGTGTGCGACGTGTGAGGTGAGGCGAAGGATCCCAAGATGAACTCCGGAGCAACGCGGAGTCGCGGACGGAGTTGCGGAGTGCTATTTGTCGTTAAATCAAAGGTCCGAAGGTTCGGAGACCTGACCGGAGGAATTTCCGCTGCTGCTGATGACCTTGTACAGCGGAGCCGACGAGGATTCGCGGTGATCAGCAACGGTACGCACTAGACGAGGACAACCGCCGATGTGGTGAAGCGGAGAACCGCAATACCGACAGAGGTCCAACTCCCGACGTCTCAGAGCTTCGCTCTTGCGGAGACGTCCCGCACGACCGCCTTCCTGCACAAGGAGGCCCGCAACTGATGCGGAGCGCTTGCGTTCTCGACGAATCTCCATCGGAACCGCGACTTGGTATACGCACGGGGGTCCGGAGGAGATCGGAGAGAGCGGAGTGGGCGTGTCGTGGTGGATCGGTAGCGACACGAGAGACGGCATGTCGGAGGAAGTGTCAGAGTGAGTAGGGTTAGGTTTGGCAACGATTGGTGACTCCGGGGTGACGGAGAACAGCAGATCGTTGGCAGCGGGGGTTTCGGAGCCTGCAGGAGCACTGAGAGGCGTTCCGAAGAACCCGCGAGCACAGTCGGCCCAATTCCCTTGCTCCGGAGTGCCGAGAAGCAGCTCCGGAGTCGCGCTTCCGGCCAGAAGTACCGCCTGCCAGTGTTTGGCATCGAGCCGAATCACTAGTGAGCGGAGTCCGGCGTAGCTGGACGGATACGTAATGAGATCGTCGAGCTGTATGGTGATACGGAGTGGAAGAGCGGAGTAGAGAGCGTGGGAGACTGCGGAGTCATTCCAGGCCATGAACGGAGTGAGAGCCTCAAACTCCTCGAGGAATGGCCCAATTCGATCTCCGTGTTTCATCCGAAGGCGTCGGAGTTCGTAGTCCGCGTCGGCGTGACGACTCCGACGTCCGAACACATCCAGGAATTCCCCGATGAACGTGGAAAAGTTTCCATGCCAGGAAAACTCTTCGACACGGCCCGATTCGTTGAAAAGCTCAGCCGCCTGCCCCTTTAGGAAGTGGAGCATGAAGGCGATCTTATCATCGTCCGAGGCGTAGGTCCGAGGACGCCCGGAGAAGTGCGCGAAGCACTGGGTGATGAACGAATCGATTTTCAACGGATTGGTGCCGTCAAAAAATTCCGGGTACGGGATGTGGAGTGGTCCGAGGTCATGGTACGAGGCCTGGGAACCAGGGACTGGTGGATGAGGAGGAGAATGGATGGGAGAGCAATACTGATCGATGTGCTGGTATTCACCGTCAAGGCCGCGGTCCGAAGGACTCGGAGAAGGCGCGGGCTCCGACGGAGTGAGTGTGGTGGATTCCGGAAGGGTGGATGGATCGCTGAATGTCGGGATCCAGGTGCCCGAAGACGCCAGCTCTTCCCGAGCAGCCTGCCGGTCCCCGAAGATTAACTCGGAGTCGGATCTCGACGGAGAGGGCGGTGCCGGAGAAGTATAAGTGGTGAAGCTGGTGCGGACAGACCCAGTTTCCGGAGGACCGAACGGAGTGGTAATCACCGAGATGGGGTAGTGACTAGCATCCGTAGCGACGAGATCAGATGAGCACTTATCGTCGGTAGGCTCAGAGTTGATTTGTGCGGAGGAATACAACTCGGCCCTGCGCCGCATGGATGTCGGCGACAGGAGGAACCAAGGTGTAGTACGGAGCGATGATGACGACATAGCAAACGATACCGAGCAGGTGAGTTTTATGATACTGTTATATCCGAGTCGTCCAGAGGATGGTACGGAGGGATATAGGGCCAGTCGAACTTAACAACAGATACGAAGCGGAGCGGCGGGCCGGGCAGAACGGAACCGGAGTCCGGAGTCGGAGCTGGTGAAAGGCGGACTGGATGACGCTACGCCACAGAGGGGATAATTGGACGAGCGTTACTGCAGGATATCGTCGGAGGGAGGGAGATGACAGAAGCGGAGCTCCGGCGGAGTGTCGGAGCGGAACGACCAGACTACTTCACGAGGAACAGGGTGAAGCAACGTTTATCATAAAACTGAAGTACAGGAGGATGTAGGACAAGATTAAATACTAGAGCTCCTTATTGTAATAGGTAAAGGAGATATGTTAGAAACCATGCGGACATAACAATAAAGGTAAGTCCAAAAGGGGAGAAAGAAGTCAGGTGACAAAAGGAACGATGTTGAAACAATAAGTAAGAAGTCGGAGGACTTAGGATAATAAGGAATGTGTGGGATGGCGACTTGCCAAGGTGTCAGATGGTGGGAGATCGTTCCGATGTTTTGTCGGAGCTCCGATCGTTCCGTTACTCCGGCGGTCCGATGCGCTCCGAGGAGACGGAGCGCAATCGGAGCCGGAGGGACCGATCGGAGTAGTTTGTCGGAGGTCGTGGTGCATGGATATAACAATGGACCAGTCAAAGGTTGGCCGGCCTTCAATTATGGCAGGACGAGCGGATATAACCCAATGGGGCTCGGTCCAAGTCCTCTCTTTCCAAGCAAAACTCCCCGTCATCCACCACACAATGAGCTGTCCACCATTGTACAACAGCTTGTTAGCATAGTGCGGAAACAAGTTGAACTGATCAATTCCCCGGTTCCCAAGGTTCAGGTACTATGGGGCCTAAGATAGAAAGATTCTAGAATCTCTTGAAGCTCGCGTCAGACAGAGATAGAATATCAACAAGTGCATAATGGCAACTTGAGACAAAGTAGATAGCAGTAGAGAGCAAGATAGAGAACAAGTGCACGAGGGCAACTTGCCTAGCAGCAGACAAGAGGTGCACGAGGGCAATGCTGGATTATAGCCAGATAAAAGTAGAAGAAGACCGACGCGAGTAAAAGAGCAAAAGGCAAGAAGGCGTCGAATTCGACAACCTCGATTTCCACCATGTAAAGTTAGGACAAGTCTCTGTTGGAAAGATTACCGCTCAAAACGAGCACACCAAAACAAAAGTGCACGAGGGCAAGGCCGGACTGAAACCAGCAGGCAAGGAGGCGATAATTTCAACGACAGCCTCAATTGCCATGCAGCACAGGTCTTGGGAAGATTACCACTCAAGGCGAGTGTACCCAAACAATATCGCCGTGTGCGACTACTAGTAGGCGACGTCGATCGCGATCGCGATCCGAATTCGGGTGATATCGGGTTACCACAACGACGGTGGCCCGTGCCCACGGTACCCACAACGGAATGCCAGTGACGAACGAGCCCCCAGACGTCCACGCTTCAGCAAGAGCCCAATTCTCGCAAGTGTCTTGATTATTGAAAAGTCGAGCAGATGAAGCTACGTCCTGAGATATGCACAGGCAGTTGTTCTTGAAGATAGGGGGGTTCTGGTGGCAGATTCCTGAGCCAGTTCAAGCCGTTTGGGCAGAGCACAACCCAGAGAGGCACTAGTGACCAAGCGAGGTAATAGATTTCAGCAATACAAACAGGGATGAGCGCTAAGCATCGGATGGTTGAGTGTGTAATGATAAAATTCGAGTTGGGCGCGAGGATGGCGTGGGTGTCGTGTATCTTGTGGTCCCGCGGGAATTGGCATTGCCGGCAGCAAATACTCCAAATACGATTAGTACGTCTCGGTTCAACCAAATCTTCTAGTGAATGACGGTCCATCAGCCCTGCAGTCCCATACACGGAATCTCAGTTTCATTACTGTGCCGGCGCTGTTGCAAAAGACATTTCTGACTTTAATAAGAGTATGTGTGCCTTGTATCGGTCGTTACGCTCCTCTGAACTTGAATCAGGGTCCGGTTTTGCGAGGTTGACCTTGTGTTTCATTATCCTCGAAAGTGCTGACCACCCACACTACATGTACAGCTCGTAGGGCTTTCCGATCTGGCTCAAGAACAAGCAACCAAAGTTCAAAAGCCCATTGTCTCCTACCTCAACGATCTTTTATCTCTTGTGAGAATTTATTCGTGACCACCTACTCGTTCAAAGGTCTTGATAGCTCTAGGGCGTTTCTGGGTTCAGTGTCGACGCAGCAAAGCACATGGAACCGGACGTTCTACACACAATATTCTCCCAGCTCAGTAAGATCACATATATAACCCAGGTAATTTTTTTCGTGGCCCGCAGTGTGGTAAGCGTTGACAATGTCCATATACACTGGCAGGAGGTCTCAGATGGTGGTGCCTCGACTCCTTCCCAATATGTGGGCAACGGGTTAGTGCACACTGTTGGTCTACTGCATCACACAAGTTTACATCCGCACGATAGGGATGTTATTGAATTCGGAGCCACCGCGAACACGATGGCCGCTTTCCTCGGAACAGGAGGAGCATCGGTGATTTTCCCACGGTTCGATTTTGTTCGAATAATTTTCATTTATTAGGTTTCCAACCTGGTGACCCCCGTTCGTAAGTTGTTAAAAAATCGTTTATTAGTGTTATCTAACCTCTCGCAAGCTATGGGTGCCCCTTGGAATTTGATCGACTCCAGTGTCGCAAACTATATTATGGCAAATCAGGACACAGTATGTGCTCATGTTTTTTGTTGCCCATGAACTAATTCCGTAGGAACGGTCCGGAGGGACGACCTCCCTCAACTCTACCTCTCCTAACAATTCCTACGTCCTTTCCGCCATTTTTTTATTGGGATTTAACTACGGAACTCCGACCGTCTACTCGGGGTAACATTCCACTACTCACCGTCACCTTTGGATGCTAACCTCGAATCAACCTAGATACGACTTCCCAGACTTTGATGCCGGTGCTCCCCAGGACTCAGCCGGTATCACTAACGCAGTCACCTGCTTCGCGAACGGTTTCCGATGTAGGATTTGCCAAAATAAATTGAATGTTGCTAAAGCCGAACTAATGCAGGCGAACACCGTTTTGTTGCAATCGCAAATATGGTCGCCTACCACAACGCTGTCGGCTCTGGCGCGTTAACCGACGTCGTCGTCGGAACTTCTCAGCAAGTTGGTGTGTGTTGTCATTTTCTTTGCAAAGGTAGATTTGAATCTGAATCTTCGCAGCCTTCGGACGAGGGTCGGCGGGATTTTTGATAATCAATAATGATGCGTCTACCTGGTCCAAGAATTTCACCACCTCACTCAAGAGTGGAACTTGTTAGTATGAAAATTGAATCTCCGTTGATTATACTCACCGCTTTCTTCAGACTGTGATATCATGTACGATGCCATGACACATGCTTCATAACTGCGATCTTAAATTAATTTTCAGCCACGACACTGACAGCGACCCGACGACGTGCTCGGGAACAACATACACCGTAGGTTCGGACGGTACTTCACCGCCTCTGTTGGAGCCTTCGATGCCCTCGCGATTTACTCCGGTTCATTGTCAACCTGACAATGGTGTGTTTTCAGACGTCATGTAAATTCCTTCCCAATTTCCATGAGTCTACGAACACCCGTACTGTAGATATGGAATCAAACGTCGTTTTTGATTAACTCTTTCCGGTCAGGAAGCTCGAACTTGTGGCACGCGAGCGGAACGCCTCTTCGGTGCAATGTCAATCTCTACAGAAATAATGATCCCACTGGGACTGTGGAATTAGTGTCTCGCTGTCGTCCCACCCTCTGGTTGCGAAGCGATGGACGTTTACAAAATGATTCGTTGAATCAAGTGTGAGTTACGGGCCCGGGGGAACGCCATTTTTTTGCTTTTCTTTTCTTCTTTCTTAGGTACTGCTTTTACATTGCAAATTGGGTACGAATGTGTTTCGTTCACAGAATGCTCCATATCGACGTGGACATTCCGTCGCGATCAGTTAACCGATTTGAACATGTCTCGAGTAGAAATTCGAAACCAGGGACGTGGTTCGTAACATAAGGATACATTGATTACTTCTAGGTCTAAACATAATCTGATACTATGGGGCGAGCGTTGTTGCTCCACCGCATCGAACGAAGATGGAGCGCTAGCCCATTGCCATTTCGACGTTTTTGCCCTTCACACTTTTCCACTCCATCCCCAATGCGCCAACAATGGAAAGGCATCCCATAGCGATGGAGACATAGAAGGCATTGACCAGTGCAGTGTTGTAAACGGAAATGACGGCGGGGATGTACTGTGCGTCGACAGCGTTGCGCAGACTCGTCGCGCCGGCATTAAGGACAATGGCCGGATCCACGCCGGGCACTTCGCTCACCAGTCCCGACACTAACTTGTTTGTAAAAATATTCTGGCCAACGCTGACGAAGAGCGCGCCACCTGCAACGATATTCCTCAATAAAAGCTGGCGAAAAGGAAGGAGAATGGAAGCGAACCCAATGTTTGCGCAAACATTATCAAGGATGTGCCGGTCGGGACGTCCTGCAAATTAAGGACCGTTTGGGCGGCCATGATGGGCTGTTGCATACCGAAACCGACGCCGAGACCGTAGATGATTTGGAATCCAATCCAATGTGTGTGTTTTGTGCTGGTGTTGAATGTCGAAATGAGTCCAGCGCCAACACCCATAAAAATCGACCCCAAGCTGCAAGACGATAAGGATGAGATAAATAGACGTATGGAGTACGCACATCATGAATTGGGTGTAGTATCCCACGGCAGAGATAACGCCACCCGCAATCAGCGACGCAATAACAAGCGATAGAATCATGGGAATATTGTCGATGCCCGACTTGACGGCGGAGACGCCTTTGATTGCTTGGAACCAGATGGGGAGCTGAGAAAGTCAAGTAAATTCAACCGTTTTCAACCAAACATCGGACTTACGAAGTAGACCAAAATAAAGAAGGAGCTTCCCAGGCATAGCGCGAAGAAGGCCCCAAACGCTATGCTCCGCTGCTTCAAGATTCTTGGCGGCAGGGTGGCCATTTCCTAGGAAAAGTTGTCTCAAATGGAGGTCGAATGTGTACATGGAAGCAAACAAACCTGCTTCCAGATTTGAATACCGACGAAAATAGAGATGAAGACACCAAAGAGGACGAATAGCGCGATGATACGGCCGTCACTCCAGGGGTACTTGGATCCTCCCCACTGCAGCGCAAGAAGCAGGCAAATGATGGAAGGAACGAAAATGATGGTCCCCCAAGGGTCGAATTGTTGAATACGATCGCCGAGGCTCATCAACTCCTTCGACTGGCGGTGCGTGGTTGGTGCAGTGAAAAAAAAACACAATAACGAACAGAGTGACGGCGCCAATGGGCAGGTTAATCTTTATCGGCCAAGTTAGAACCGAAAAAAGGGTCGGTCAAAGACCTTACATAAAAGCACCTGGAAAATGAAGATGAGAAAACAGGATAGGAGGAAGGCAAAAAAAAACTCGCCACCGCCAGGTCACTTTATCCGTAAATACACCTCCTATAGAACGAGGTCATGCGAATGGTCAAAGTCGTCTGCGGAGAAACTAACCTAGGAGCGGCCCTGCGACAGAGGCAATGCCTACGAGGTCGAATTGATCAGTGTTCGAACGTCTGTCTATGAAATTAGAACATACCATACATGGCACCGATTAGGCCTGTATACATAGGGCGCTTGGCGAGCGGCACCGTGTTGGCGACGATGATTAAAGCGCCGGAGAATATACCAGCACTCCCTAGACCTGCCACTGCCCGGCCGACGATGAGGGCGGTCGAATTTGGAGCGACACCACAGATGAGAGACCTAGTCTCTTGTAAACAGATGATACGACACAAAAATAAAGTTCGTACCCCAACTCGAATATAGAGATTGCCGTGACGAATACCTGCCGAACAGATTAATGGATACTCTGATTTTCTCAGAGAGAAGCGTACCCATTTCATTGACAAGACAGAATAGAACCGCCCGAATAATAGTTGGAACGCGGCGGTCGTGAGGAGGTATCTGTTCAATTGTGAGTCGCATAAAAGTGTCGTCCATATCAAGTCGACTCACGCAGACCCATACCACCCCACATCGTCGAGACTGTTGAACTCATCCGTTATCTTAGGTATAGCAGTCGCTAATATAGTATTGTCCTATATATATAAAATCAACATTGAACCGGTTTTGCACCGGACTTTGCGGAAGCACGCACAAGGGCCATAAGAAATATGGAAAGACATAGGGCAATAGTGATGAGAAGGAGTTTCAAGCCCTCGGGATACACCACATCCTCGTCAGTAGCATTTGGGCTTGCTTCGCTTTTCTCCTCGTACACGGAAGACACCCGAAGCGTTGGCGAAGCAGCTCCGGAATCATTGTGACGGTCTGGTGAGTCTGACATGGTCGGAGGACGGATGGGCGAAGGAAGGAAGGAAGATTACCGGCGCGGTCCCGGCGAAGGTGTGCGCGTCAATGGTTTATAAGTCTTGAAACTCAAGGCGGCGACGCGTCACAGTCTTAGATTTCGGCTTGAACTTTGTTTCTCCGCTGACGAAACGCTGACTAACTTCCAGTTGTTTCCGTTTATCCGCCATATTTTTCCGGATTGCGGCGTTCGCCAGTCCGGCTAATCAAACGAAGTGTTGCCAAGGCAATCTCAAGGTGAAATTCGCTGGACAGTTGCTGGACAGCGTGCTTTTCTTTCGCTCATGCCGACTAGACTCGTAAACCAGTCTGCGCTGCGGCAAACAATCTCATCATCTCTTTTGCCGTAGCGCAGACTGGTTTACGAGTCTACAGGCCGACATCATTTTTACGCTGTGAACGTGTCGATTATGAGCGCGCATTGCGGCAGGTGTTTCACATACCTTCAACTTCCCCCTTCAACTTGGCCTCATTTCTTCGCTTTACGAGGCTTCGCGCCTTTCCTCCGCGTGACCACCGTGCCCTCGGGAAGGAGAGTCGTTACTCTGCCAGGGGAAGTACTCCAGACACAAATCACACTTTGCTGGCCCCACCCAACACTCCAAATCTGCTCGTCGCCTCCCTCATCGTTCAAGAGTGTCGCTGCACCAAGCCCCACATTCAGTGGTACCCCGAATTCTTCGTCAATTGCGTCTGCCCTGGTGTTCGCCGTCCATCCCCCGTTCCTTGCCCGTTGCACGGCCTCGTTGATTGCGCGATAGTCGTCCGCGTCAAGTTGAAGGGAATAACGCTCCAGTGCGCGCTCCAGAACGTGCTGCTCCGAGTACGCTAGGTCTTTGGTCGATTTGGGCATCGGGATGGTGGTGGTGGTAAAAGTCAAGTGCTATATTTTCAGGAGTCAACAATCAAGATGAAAGCGGTGCGGCGGTGCCGAAGCATGAGCGTAGTCAACCGGAGTGCCACTGCGATTCGGAGAGGCTCTTATCCTTATAATTGACAAGAGCCTAGGAGAAGTTCGGACGGCACTTTCACCGTGTCTGTTGGTGTGGAAGCTTTTGATGTTATTGCGATTCCATTGTCAACTTGACCTTATTGCGTTCTCGAACGCCATGTAGATTGCCATCCCAAGATCAATGTCGCCAGTAGGTAGGTAGGTAGGTAAGTAGATTAGTTTCGTCGTCTTTGCCGGTGTGTGATATCCTCCGCGAGAGTGGTAGGAAACATCGATGAGAGTGGCGACTGCTGCAGGAGATCATTAAAGTCATACTCATCAAGTCACACGACAGCAGCGACAACCGGAAATTCGAGCTGGGCAGCTAAGTTGAAGAAACTGCGTGTGAGAGTTTGACAATCGGGAAACCTTCAATACGAGGCTCGTCCGGAAGCTGAGGAATGACGGGAAGGTCGGAGAAAAAGGGAGAGTGCTGCGCCTATCGATGTCGAAACGGTCTTGACGGCTTGAACTTGAAGTTCAACGTACCAATCACAGCTTGCCTTAGATCATCATCCCGACCGGAAACACGCTGTATCGTCGATTTTTCAGTCCCAGCAGGGCCCTTTTAACTGCTCCCATATTCTCCCCCCTCGCATCGAAGAAGTGCTCTACAATGAGTCCCGTCGAAAAGAGCTCGAAAATGCACTCGAAAGTCGTTATAATCGGGAGTGGGCCTGCTGGACACACGGCCGCTGTATATCTTGCTCGTGCCAATCTGAATCCGGTATTATTCGAGGGGTTCATGGCGAATGGATTCGCTGCTGGGGGCCAGTTGACCACAACCACCGATGGTATGCCGATCGATGGAAATTGTCCGCTCGCGCTCACGTCGCCTCAGTGGAGAATTACCCGGGATTTCCTGCTGGTATCATGGTACCCTTTTGCTTCAGTCCGTAGGTAGAAAAATAACTTCTTTCTTCAGGGCCCTGAGCTCATGGACAAGTTCCGCGAGCAGTCTGTTCGTTTTGGTACCCAAATCATAACGGAGACGGTTTCCAAAATCGACCTCTCCTCGCGGCCGTTCCGATACTGGCGTGAGATGCAGGAGGAGGACGAACCGGAGACTGCAGACGCAATAATTATTGCCACTGGTGCCAGTGCGAAGCGATTGGGGCTTGCGGGTGAAGAGACTTATTGGCAGAGCGGTATTTCAGCTTGTGCTGTTTGTGATGGCGCGGTGCCAATATTCAGGTCCTCTCCTTCGATTCTCCTCTTGTACCCCAGCTCATCTCTTCCAGGAACAAACCACTGGCAGTCATCGGCGGGGGCGATTCCGCCGCGGAAGAAGCTACTTGTTAGTCTCATTTTCCATTTACACATCCCGCCCTTGTTCTGATTGCTTATTCTTTCTTCCTCTCTCGAAAAAAACACATATACATATGCTGACTGAACTTGGCGCGGCAGATCTAACGAAATACGGCTCCCATGTCTACGTGCTCGTCCGGAAGGGCGAACTGCGCGCCTCGAAGATTATGGCAAAGAGGCTGCTTAATAACCCCAAAATCACTGTCCTTTGGAACACCGTGGCCACTGAATGTCTCGGCGACGGCGACCTTCTACAGAGCCTACGAATCAAGGATATTGTGTCCGGGGAAGAGAAGAATCTCCCCGTCAGCGGTCTCTTTTATGCTATTGGTTTGTCCCACACAGAAACCCTTTTCCTGTCGTTGATTAACCTTCCTCTAGGCCACGAGCCCGCCACCGCTCTCGTCCAGGGCCAACTTCAAACTGACGCAGACGGGTACATCATCACCGTCCCCGGCACTACGCAGACCTCCGTTAAGGGGGTGTTTGCCGCCGGAGACGTGCAGGACAAACGGTACAGGCAGGCGATCACGAGTGCAGGGAGTGGCTGCATGGCTGCCTTGGAGGCTGAACGATTGATCGCGGAGGAGGAGGAATTGGGGGGAGAGTCTTAGAACCATCCGAAACCAGCTGTACTTTAGGCTCTCTTTGCGGTAATACCACCGGTGCGCCATACATTATGATCGTTACAATTTTTTTCTTCTTTTCAGACCGACCCATGTTTCACTCCAGCGCTTACATTTGGTCTCGGGGATGGCTCGGTTTTCCCACTGGTTATAACTGGTCGCATTGAGCACACAACTAAGGCACCATCCTTCCGCCACAAGTCTCATTTGACTTCCCGCTCTGATTATCGGCGGGTAAGGGTCTTTCCGAAGGTCTTAGCTCTGCATTCCTGCCTTGTTTCAGATCCATTCCCTATAAATGTGGACCCAGTGGGCGCCATTCCTCTGACTCTTCGTCGATTCCACTTTTACGACCATTTCACGACTTACGACAACATCATGACCGCATTCATCTATCTTGTCTTCGCTCCCCTCATCCTTTCGGCCACTGCTCTTCGCTTCGTCATTCCGACAGTCACCGTCACTGTATCCTCCACTCCCACGTCGGCCTGTTTACCGACTGGCAATGTCCTTTCCATCGTCGCGGCGTCCGGTTCGGCGGCCGCACCGCTCATCACTGCCACCGACGCCTCCTTGGTATCTGCAGTCGCTGAAATACAAGCGGATATGGCCGTCTTGTCTGGGGCCTACAACACGATCCAGAACTTCATGCTGCTGATTGAAACAGGCCTTGCCAAGCATTACGTTCCTGTTGGTCTCGCATTTTTTTCATCCGTTCCTTCGACTGACTGTCAAATCTCAGCCCACGGCTATAAATGACTGCCTCTTCAATACGACTAAATCCGCTGCTGCGATCGACGCTCTAACCCGTGTGGTCGCTGGCGGCGTATCTCAAGCAAGTGCCGCATCCCTTGCGGCAGATATCTCGACGGTATGTGTCATTGAATTGATGATGGTTTTCCTATACGCAAGCTGGCACTTAGATTGCGACAATCATAAACAATTTCTCCACTCAGGTAATATCTGCTTCTTACTGCCTTCATCTTACTGCCTTCATCTACAAGTTACTCACGAAATTGATTAGCTCCAGCAACTTCAAACAGCTGGGTCCGCCTTCACCTCTCAATTCGCTGGATCTCTTACAACCTTCTTGACTTCGCTCCAGGTGTGCTACTTGCCAGCCATTATCCCCGTTTCTCACTCGATTATCCAGGCCCTCGTGGCTGCCCTGGGAGCCAACTACAACGTCAATGCTGTGGCCATTGCCGCAGAGACATTGAATGCCAACATTTTGGCGCTCAGTAGCTCCTGAATTTCCGCACGATAAGCACTTGTGTATGACCTGGTCACCGTGTATTTATAGCTCTTGTGATTTGACGTACGGTCGATAAGTATCGAACTCTGAATAAACGACGAAACGTTGCGTCCAAACGTAGTGGGTCCCCGCCTCAGTAATTCTCGCCAGTATATCGTCAAGGTCGCCGTCGACACTCCTCTCGGGTTCACGGCGAAGAACGCGGGCTCGCTAAAGCTCGCCTCCCAAAAATGCCTGGATACGTAAGTATCTGGGTTCTAGTAGACTGCAACAGCACGCTCGAAAAGGAAATATTTCCTTTTGGGGTTAGTGCTCTGGTTTTGTTGCATAGCCACATGTTTGTGGTTGTTCCGCCTTTGGAACGGCTTCTTTGACGAGCTGCGCAACCTCCTGGATCAACATATTCAATGCACCCAAGTATGCTACTCGGCGCGGTGCTGCATACGGTCTCGCCGGCGTTCTCAAAGGCACTGGAATTGTCTGAATCAAACAATTTGACATTATTCGTCGCTTGAAAATCGCAGCTGAGGACAAAAAAACGTTACATGCATTTGTATCTTAACAGGGACTGAGTTCCATTTTATACTGGTCTGATGGGATGGCGAAACAACTCATAACCTAAGGAAGGAGGAGGGTTAAGTTCAGTTCACCCATGTGGTCAAAGGCAAAGAAATGTTCCCTTCACACCACCAGGCGCCCTCTTTCGCTCGGCGCTCGCTCGGGGTCTCTTCACGCGCGCTGCGCCTCCCCCGCGCTCAAACCCATTCGAAGCACCATCTACGGCACCGTATTCGTACTCTCCGCTGGCCACTTCACGATCTATTACCTCGACGCGCGCTCGGGCATCCACCGTTATGTGTTCGCGCCGCTGCTGAGGCATGCCCTGGACGCGGAGCCGGGGGGCGATGGTTTCTGCGAGGTAGGTCGCCCGTAGGACGCCCGTAGGACAATGGTACCATGCGAACACTGAGCACCCGGTCGCGTTTTCGACTGAGTAGATGGCGGTTAATTTATTGCCTTCCCGTGTACCTGGGCATGGCCAGCGGTCGTCATGTCGGGATATACCGCCGTCCGCACCCTTCGCCAACTTTCACTACATTCAGATTGGTCGATTTTACTGATTTTCATCCATTCGAAGCTCAGTCCCGGCCGAGGCAAGGCTCCGTCACTTATTCTTTAGGGATGCAGGAGACATTGGAACCTGGGTCGTTACATATAGATGAAGGGGAAGGAAGGATCGTGTTTGTGGTACGAGCTCACTTAAAGCGCTCCGCTATAGTTGTTGTTCTCGAAATTGGTTGAATAGACGAATTCTGGACTTATTGGTCAAGTGCCTGGATACGTAAGTATCTGGGTTTTTATTAATGCGGCTTTTTACTCAGATTGCATTTGATGCCTGTGTTCCCACGGTTCAGTCTCCGTGAACAAGGCGGCAGTTGAGGACCGCGAGTATTTGCTGGATGAAATTAACTTGAACTTTGCGTACTTGCTCGACGTGGACATCCTCGCTGTCTGGTGTTATTTTGTAACCACGGAAAATCCAATCGAGCAGTCACTTTAAGCGTCTAAGGATCAATGCTGCAGGCTTACCAAAGGTAGATGTAGATGTTGTTTCGCTCTTTCACCTCGACGAATTCTGCTTGAGCAAAGGTCAATTCAGAACAAATATCACAAGTATCATCCGAACACCGCACTCTCGGGGATTGTGGAAATTTATCTAATGAATTTTCCTTCGTACTGATACAGTAGAAAAAGGGGAAGGAAGGATCGTGTTTGAGGTCCGAGCTCGCTTAAAGTGCTCCGCTAGAGTTGTTGTTCTCGAAATGAATGGAGGAACTCTGGACTGATAAAGGGGCGTATCCAGGCTCCGCCCAGCAGGGCCATTACCGAAGAATGGAATTACCGTATATGACTGGTGGTGTTGATTACCGAAAAGGGAAGCTCAAGAGAAAACTGCGTCAACGGATTCGCAGGAGGAGGGAGAAGCGCGAGAATACGACAAGGAAGTTGAAATGCGTGTGATTGATGCGATATGAATGACAAATGATTGTATCTAGTACACTTAGGCGGCGGCCAGAGCGGCGGCCAAGAGGGAAGCAAATTTCGGCGTTCCGAGCCCAGTGACAGGATCCCATCCGGTTTTGGCGGGGAATCCGTTGGTGTTGCAACCAGTGTTGTGACCGAGAGTGACGTCGTTGAAGGCTGCGCCATTCGCGTACAGGCTGAAATGGTCGATTCAATACGTCTCTGCGAGTGAACAGAACGGGAACATACAAGGGGTTGAGGAAACCGAGGGGAGACTTGCCGGCAGCGATACGCCGATCATTGACGAGCCCGATAACACTGGCGAAGGTGGGGCTGGAAGAAAGAACATACATTAGGTCATATTCACTGTGATATTCAGAAAACACTCACGAGGAGCAGGAAGTCCCGGAGACCCCTTCAAGGGTTCCGGCGTTGACAATATCAAAGTCGACTAAGTTATCATCCGTATATGAGAAGAGCTAAACGTTCAGTTTAGGTAGATACTTACCTCCCTGTGCCGCGACATCAGGGAACCCTCGCCCTGTGGTGTTGAACTTGCCAGAGTTGGTCGTCCCGAGAGCGGTCAAGTAGGTCTTGACAGCAGTGGTCTGGTAGGAGGGCTGGGCGAAGACATTGCTGAATCCTCCGGAGGAGAAGGAAGCGGCGGTTTCGCTGGGGGGGATTCCAGAAACGGCACCGACACTTATCCCAGGGCACTTCAGCGCGTCACGCAAAAGGAGGGGAAGAGGTCTTACCTGGTCAGGAAGGGGCAGCCGGAGGGGAAGGCGACAATGAAGTTGGTGCAAGTCTGGGACTGTCCACCGGCGACACCGCCATCACCAGAAGCAAAGAGGATGGATCCTCCACGAGTCCCGTATGCAGCGTAGGCGTTGCAAAGTTTCGTGAAGGTAGCGGCAGTTTGGTCGGGCTCATCCTCACCGTACGAGGTGGTCAAAACTACAATGCGAGTCAATATCTCATTGCGAGTGTCTGAGGTTATATTTACCCTGCGGGACCGTCGCAAGACCCGAGAGGTTGTTGATGATGTCGAGGAAACCTTCGAGTGCACCATCAGAGAAAGTCTCTCCACCGGACACGAAGGTCACAGGGACGCCGCTCGCGACACCAACGGTATATTGGATATCAAGATTAGCTTCGATCCCAGCGTCGGCGGCACCTTGGGGGTTGGAGCCGCCGTCAAAAGTTCGGAGAGCGAAGGTGGTGGTCGAAGGAAGGTCAGTCCGGAATCTACAGAGTCAAGTCAATTCAGAATCCCTGAACTCGGCGCAATCTATTCACCGGGTCAAGAAAGTTGCGAGGTCCTTTGTCTGCGCAAATTGCTCGATGAATCCAGCAACGGCGATCGAGTTGGTCTTCTGGGTCGCAAGGGTGGTGGGAATTCCATACATGGCCTGCAAGCAGGCGGGGGTGACCTGGAGAATGACGGCAAGGTTTAGGTCAACTCACAAAACTGTAGGGGAACGCTTACAGTGGTTGCGCAGGACGCAGGAACGGCGTCGGGCAAGAGAGTAGTGTTGACGGTGGGGCGGTCGCTAGCCGTGACGACGGGGCCACGGCCGACAGTCAAGGGCTTGCCGAAACTATGGCAGAAAAACATGAGTAGACATTCAGATATATATTCAAGAGGATGTAAATACCCAGTGGTGGGGTGCATCGCCTCAATGTGAGGGAGCAAATTCGCCGGCAGAGAGTAGGAAAGAGTGCGGACAAGCTGTTTGCCGGACTCAATGTGGGTGAACGTCTCGTAGTTCGCGTCGAGCATTTCATTGGCCTGCTCGACCGTAACGTCAACGCTCAACCACTCTCCGTAGGGGGAAGTGACGGTGGCCTTGAGACCATGAGAGTCCAGCCACGCGGTGACCGCACTCAGAGATTCAGCGGTGGGCTCCATGAAGGCCTTTGCCTCCTCGAGGCTGAGGTGCTGGCCATACAAGGCGGAGCCGGGCGTAGAGACCGCGTACAAAGTCTCCTCGAGCCCTATGTGAGGTATGAAAAAGGATTCTCGAAACCGCAGTTGAAATACTTACCCGGGAAGTTGTTGCTGAACAAGCCAATGCGAAGAGGGATCTTCGCAGAGCTCGGGGCAGGTCCAACCTTGGCAAAGCTGCTAGGTATGGCTTCTCTTTTCTCGTGAACCACGAAATTGGAGCGCGCCGCAGGCGACGCGATCGCGATCGAGAACAACGAGATGAAGAAGAGACCAGCAACCATTCTTGCTTGAGGATGAAGAATCGGGAGTCCTGACTATTCTGCCTTTATACTCAGAATTGTACACCCCATGGGGGAGCTCCGGGCAGAAAATGAGATAAGGTGTGAAACTATCGCAAATAACCTTGACAATCAGCGCGCCGGGTGAGGGTTGCGAAGGCTATGGAAGTATAGGAAGCACATCAAACAGATCAGCGCACAGCTGACATACACGATACGCCGAACAACATGCGCAGAGGAGGTTAGAGTGAGAGTTTGGTTTCCGTTTTGGCATGATCCACCTCGAGGAATTCGTACATCCAACAATACCGGTAGACGGAAAGATACGAGGCGCGCATGGTTGGAAAAAGAAGCCATCTTTTTAGAAGTGCGCCATTGAGTATATGTTTCTTTCCATGCCCCGGCCCGGAAGTTGTAGAATACACAATGCGGGGAACCAGTCTTGGCGTATTCTTGGCGCAACCGGTCAAGCCTTTCGCAACGTTTTCAGGTCTCTTTGCATGCGGTCTTGAGATTGCAACGCGTGCGACGGAACCTGATAGACGACTGCGGAATGCGGGTTTCCAAGTCTCCGTATCATGCTTGGTGGTTGAAGCTTTGAAGTGCATAGGCGAGAGCAAGAAAGGCAAGCGCACCAGCCGTAAGTATCGTGATGGCGCTGATCCCCTTCTGGATAGGAGGCAGCTTGAGCGCCGCGTTTCTAAGGCTTATCTTTCTCGTACATACGGTCTACAACCCGTCCTCATTTGCTCAAATTTCTCGTCTCCCCCAATTTCTGCTGCCAAGTAAGTGACCTTTCTTTTTCCAACTTACAACGCGGATCACCGCGCTTGGTAACTTGCACGGAAAAGTTCGCAACGCCGGGGCCCGCAACGGGGTATTGGATGGGGAACTTGTGGGGAACCGACTATATCTCCAGCTGTTCGACCCAGCTTCCTTCAACTGCAGCAAAATGGACGAGACTCAGAATAATATTATTGCTCTTCTTCAATGTAAGACTGCAACATTCATGGCCTGATAGCTCCTGCTAATGATTGGAGTGTTCTATTCTCCGTTTATCATACTTGTTGTTAGGGAAACAATACTCCGGATGCGCATCGCATGTCCGCCCATGCATGGATTGTACAGCTTAGTGGTATCTGCAGCCCTTCTGTATCCATGAGGTGCATCGATCTCTGTCAACGCGGCATGGTTGTACCAGTACGTGAGATTTCGCCGACCACTCCTACCACCTTCGACTTCATCTACTAGTACTAGTACTAGATCCTGGGACTGCCCGCAACAAATTTACAGCAAGGATGAATGAGACGCTGTTGAATATTAATATATTCACGCGCACTGTTGGATTGCCCAGTCGGAGATTCTACGAAGTTTTACTTATCAATCAGCTAGGTTGCGGGCAGTGCCCATCGGTAACTGCCAGATCGCTTGAGGAAGCTCAGCCATGCTGCCACAAAGAATCTGACGAACCTTCGAACCATCGTCTCTAGATAACGTTGACGAGACAAGGTTGTTGAGGTGCGTCGGCGTGCACATGAGTTCTGCCATCTTGCTCTTTCTTGACAAAGCCCAAAACAATTCAACGCCAAGCTGTCTAATAGCGTGAGCAAGGAACAAACGACGAATCAGCAATAACACTTTGCTCGTATTGCCTGGAAATGATTTGCACGGGGACACAGTTCCCCCTCATAATGCTCATTGTAACGGGGAAAATGCTGGACTGGCGTCCCGCACACCAAAATCCTGTCAAGACTATGTTGCTCTGTGAGGTCCGGGCCCGGGTGTAGCTAGCTTTTCTCACATCCAAAAACGCTCGACATGAGAGTAAAAGCTCTGATAAGCAGTCGATTTGATTTATGCCTTCCCATATTATTATACAGGCCGTGGAACATCTCAGCCTTATCAAGCGACCACCTTAAAATATTGCAGGTTAGCCTCCCGCGTGCACCAAATTGGTAAAGAGGCTACTCACCGGCCATCCGCTGGAGAAGTCCAGGCGGTTGATGCCCAACTGATGGGCAGAAAAGAAAACGATTGAGCAGTTGTACCAGGGTGCAGGAAGGTACTCACGAAGCTACCAGCGGAGGTGTAGTAGTCTGGGGTGCGTGGTCATAAGTACGGCATACGAAGAGCATATACAATGAATGGGACGCACGATAGACGAGGATAGGGCCGTCCGTGTCGGTCATGACGTCCTGTCCACCGGGCCCGACGATCTGTTCAAAAGATGATTGGTTAAGTTTGCCTCGAATCTCGTATTATCATTTCGGATAAGACGACTCACGCTGTCATGCGTCCCCAAAACCAACGTCCCACCCCCAGAAAGGAGCGACACGCCGGCGGCATCGACGAATCCTCCCGTCGGGCTTATTTTAGTCATGTGATTAGTGGTTGAAAAAAAAGTTGAAGTTAAGTTGGATTTTAAGGAGAAGTCACACCTAGTCGACCGCCCCACACGAATATTATACGTGCTCGACGTTCCTTCGCAGCAGTTGTCCCATGAGGTGAAGAGGTAGTAGAATGAGCCGTTCTTGTAGATCACGCTCGCCTCGATGGCGCCGTTGTTGGCGGTGCGTGTGGAGAGGGAGGTGACGGCGCTACTGGTGGGTTTGCCTGTGGAGGCGCTGAGACTGTATGTCCAAGTAAATGGGCGAGTAAAGCGAGGGGAAGGAAAGACGAACGTCTCGAGCTTGATGCCGGTCCAGAAGCTTCCGAGGGAGAGGTACCAGTTGCTGCCGTCAATGAGAAGGCTGTACGCCGCGTTAGATTTGCTCTTCGTTCACAGAAGAGAAAGGCAAGCTTACTTGGGGTCGATGGCCTAGGACATGCATATAATTTGAGAGAGCAGAAATAGCAGAGAAAGAATACACGGACGTTGTAGGTGTTTCCGGTAACCGTAGAAGTGACAAGGCCTTCATTTGTCCAGCTGCCCGGGAGACCCGTGGTTGACTTCGCGAAGAAGATGGCCGACTGGAGGAAGCACTCGGTGAGCCAGGAATTCACGTTAAAGGAACTGGCGAACGTTTTGGGAACCAAACGTCGATGCGGCGTAATACAGCTGATGATGTACGCGTGAGTTGAAATTATGAGGGAGAATGAATTTGCGGGCTTACATAGAACGTGTTGCCGACAACCTGTAGGCGAGACAGCATAAGTGACTTTTGGGGGTGGGTAAAGGAGACCATACCGTGCAATCGGGGGCCCACAGCGCTCTGCAAGAAAATTAACGACCAACAGAAAAAGGCTAAATTCAGCTATACCCGTTCGATGTTTTGGTGTACTGATCCGTCCAGCTTGCGCCGTTAGGCCACACCAGACCTTGGAACGTCCACGCGGTCCTGTCGGGGGAGGTACGAATTTCGAGACCCACACCGGTCGCTGCAAAACGCTCAGTAATCAATTTAGTTGGCTCAAGCAGTCAAGTCGACGAACAGAAAACAAAGTACTCTCCACTCGCAGATTTACACATCGACGGGTCGTGCACTGCCGTATTTCCAGTCACTTTTCCTAAGGAGAAGAAGGATTGCCTAAGCGCCGAATTGAAACAACAGGTAACCGAACTACGTACCTGGTCCGACGACGGCGCGGCAGAGCGTCGCAAGTGCGAGTGCGAGTGCGATTGAGAGGAGGCGGAACATGTTGCTGCAGTCTTTTGCTGCTGCAGGTCGACTTCATTATATATGCGGGGACCGAAAAAATCCCGGGATGTCGTGTGGTCCCTCGAGGGGGTGGGCGACCAGTGGGATAAAGTCTGGAGAAAAGGATGATTGCAGTTGAGTGGGGGCGGGCCGTTGGAGGAGTACACGTGCAGATGATTTTGAGCGCCAAGACAATCCTTAGGCTGAAAGTTGAGTCTCGAGATGGCCGCCGTTGTCGTACATGCTGAGGGTCCAATTGGATGTTGTAAATTGAGGCACTTTTGTTGGCTGTCTTTCAGGGTGCTTTGCATGCTAGTGAAGTTGGTGAGGTTGAACTTGGGCTTGCCTACGTACTGCCAGTGTGACTGGGATCGATCGATCCGGACATTCGACTCGAAGGCCTGCTTCATTCCTTTCATACAAATGCGACAGAATCTGAGACGGGCCGACCAGGGTCAAAAGCACGGTTGAGGGTGAGTTTGGTCTTGCGCTGTCTTGCGACACCCACTGCGACGGGTGACCTACCCACCTGGCTTGCCGGCATTACCGCTCCCCCTCTGGCCATGGGCCGATGATTACACGGCCGACCTAGGTCTCTTGATGCGACAGCGAACAGCTCGGATGACCAGGGTGTCTGGCAGTCGGCCCAAGAAAAATTGCACAGTTCAACCAGATTCAACTTCGCAAGGGTTGAATGGGTCGAACAAGGCGCAAGGGGTCTGAGTCCGATGGTAGCCAGAAGCTACGGGTACGGGTCCCTCCGACATGGAGCGCTCGAGGCGGAACTCGGAGAGTCGGAGTCGGAACACGATGATGGCAGTTGAAAGTGACGATCCGGCCCGAAATAATTCAGGCACTGTCATTGGTCGCGGATTGATCCGACTCGGCGATAAAAAGTTTTCTGCTTGCCACCGCATCTCCCCGCTCGCCCATATCCTTTCCCCCTCTTCCTCTCTCTTCTCTTCTTTTCGTGTAAAAATGCCTTACGCCCCTGGTGCGTCTTTCGCTTTCCCCGCGATTGTCTTCTAACGAGCTGCAGGTGACGCTGGAAAAGGAGCCAGTCTCTTCAAGACCCGTTGCGCGCAATGCCATACTGTGCGTTTCCCACTCTTTTTTTGAGGGATGAAAGCGTTTTTAACAGTTCTCCCATCCAGCTCGGCAAGGGCGAGCCCAACAAAGTCGGCCCCAACCTTCATGGGCGCGTGATACATATTTTTCGTGTCCGCTTATAATCTGATCTGGCTTTACTTTCTTTTGATTAGGCTCTTCGGACGCAAAACTGGCCAGGTCGAGGGCTTCTCGTACACCGCCGCGAACGTGAACAAGGGCGTTACCTGGGGTGAGGAGACCCTGTTCGAGTACCTCGAGAACCCTAAAAAGGTGCGTTCACTGAGCTCGTTCGAATCGCTGACTGAATCATCGCCTACAGTACATTCCTGGTACGAAGATGGCGTTTGCTGGCTTGAAGAAGGAGAAGGACCGGAACGACCTTATCGTGCACCTGAAAGAGGCGGTGCGTTCATTATTCTTATTTTCTTTCGCGTTTGCTGACGGACGCGTTTTTCTTTCGCAGACCGCATAAACTAGACGCGGATTGATGATTCCCTGCCTCTCGACGAATGACGATGGATAGACTATTACGCCTTCATCTAATTTGCATGGTCACCGTTACGACTTTACCCGGATGTTTGATACTTCGCATACATAGACAGACGCGGTTTACACCCCCCTCATAATATTATTTGATTAACGAACTGGGGCGTATGAGTCAGACGACGACCGACTATGGCCGTTGCTGAAATTTTCTCGACTTCTCTTGGAAAACTCGTCTCTGGCGGGTGAAGTTATCCTTCCAAGTTAACCACTAGATATCGCTAGATCCTCGCCCTAAAAGTCGCCTCGTTAGTGGGGAAAACAGATTATAGCAGCTGGCGTTGAGTCCGCCCAATGCGGAAATCGGAAAATGTTGCAATCAGTGACAGTTTTTTTCCATGACTTCAGCCTCCTGCAATGCCTGCCACCTTACCCTCACAAAAGCGACGCATCTTTGACTCTCCGATTAAACAAAATAAGACTCCGCCCCAGCGCAAGCGCATTCCCAAGTGGGTCGACGTCGACGATGAGGACGAGCGGATAGGCCAACGCAAAAGGCAGAATGGTTCGTTGAAGCATGCACCACAGGCGCACAGTACCCCGCCGCGCAAGAAGGCGCGCACTTCGGGCCCGCCACTCCCCAGCCCGGCAAAGGCTGGCATCCAGGAGCACCGAAAGCAGTTGCCCATTGCGAAAGGTAGGTTGCAGGCGGCGTGTGCTGCATGCAAGGGTTGATTTTGTATGCAGGCAAGGACGCGCTGGTGCAGGAAATTAGGGAAAACGACGTGACTGTGTTGCTCGGCGAAACAGGTTCAGGGAAGACGACCCGTAGGTTCAACTGCTAATTTATTTTGGACGATATATTTACACCAGCGTACAGAGGTCCCGCAATACCTCCTCGAGGCGGGATTCGCAGACTCGGGCATGATTGGCGTCACCCAACCACGCAAAGTCGCGGCCACCGAGCTCGCCGCGCGCGTGTCCGTCGAGCAGGGCACCCCCCTCGGCGGGCTCGTCGGCTACGGGATCCGTTTCGACGAGAGGTCCGGGCCCACTACGCGTGTCAAGTACATGACCGACGGGATGCTCACTCGTGAGCTGCTGGGGGACCCGCTCCTGAGCAAGTACGCAGTGATCATTGTGGATGAGGCCCACGAGCGTACGCTGCGGACGGATTTGCTGCTGGCAAATTTGAAACGCATATTACGGGAGCGGAATGGGAAGGGAAACGGGAAGCCGCAGGTGAACGGGAAGGGGAAGGAACGAGAGAAGGAGAGGAATCCGCTCAAGGTGGTGATTATGAGCGCGACGCTGGACGCGGAGAAATTCAGCCAGTTCTTTTCGAAGTGCGTCCTGCGTCTTCAGCCTGACAGGGAGCCCTATGTATTAATTCTAACGTTTGCAGCGCTAAAATCATCTACGTCAAGGGCCGACAGCACCCCGTCAAGATCTTCCACGCCGCGCAGGGCCAAACCGACTACGTCGACGCCGCCCTGCGCACCTTCTTCCAGATTCACGTCGACCAGCCGCCGGGCGACGTCCTCATATTCCTCCCCGGGCAAGAGGACATCGAGTCGCTTGAAAAGGCCATCCAGCTGTTTGCGCACCAACTCCCCACGGGCCACGACGAGGTGCTCACCGTGCCCATGTACGCGGCGCTTTCCGGCGCGCAGCTGCACCGCACCTTCGCCCCGACTCCGCGCAAAACGCGCAAGTGCATCCTCGCGACGAATATCGCGGAAACGTCGATTACAATTCCGGGTGTGCGGTATGTGATTGATACGGGGAAGGTGAAGGAGAAGAGGTACCTTGCGGGGAGTACAGGAGGGGGTAAGAAGATAGCTGTCTGTTCTGAGAGATTGAATTGTGGCTAATATGTATGGTGCAGGCTTTGACACGCTGTTGACGCGGGATATCAACAAGTCGAACGCGATGCAGCGGGCGGGGCGGGCAGGGAGAGAGGGACCGGGGTTCTGCTATCGGCTCTATACGGAGGACGCGTTTCTAGGGATGGCGGCGTCAACGGAGCCGGAAATTCTTCGGTGCAGTTTAGCGCAAGCCATGCTCCAACTTTTGTGCATCGGGCAAGACATTCAAGAACTAGATTTAATGGATATGCCTGACGTGGATGCGAGTGCGTATTGCTCTTTCCCTCCTTACGGAACTTCAGTCGATTGACGCCAACCACATAGTCTCTTCTGCGCTACGCACCCTCTTCCTCCTCGGCGCACTCGACTCTCACCGCGAGCTGACCGATCTCGGTCGTGCCATGGCTGCTCTCCCCCTCGAGCCCACCCACGCGCGCGCAGTCCTTGCATCGAAAGACCTCGCCTGCACTGCCGAAGTGCTCGACATCGTCTCCGTCCTCTCGGCGAACGGCGCGCTCTTCCTCGACGCGACCGACAAACGCGCCGAAATCGCGGAGGCGCGCCGGAAATTCGTCCATCGGGCGGGCGACCACCTCACCATCCTCAATACCGTGCGTGCGTATCGCGCGGCGGGCGGCGCGGACGGGGAGAATGCCAACGGTCATGTTAACGGGCATGACGGGGAGGAGGAGAAGGTGGGGCGGAGCGCGCGCAAGGAGTGGGCAAGGGCGCATTTCGTTAATGAGCGGACGCTGCGGGAGGCGAGCTCGATACGGGACCAGCTGCGCCTGAGCTGCACGCGTGCGGGGATCGACTGGCGGGCGAGCTGTGGGGAGCAGGAGGATCCGGTGCTGTTGAGCCTCGCGCATGGGCTTGCGCAGAATATGGCGCTTATTACGCCGGATGGGAGTTTTAAGCAGATTATGGGGCAGTCGGTGCGTGTTCCTCCTGTCTCCATCTTCTTTACTTCGCTAATGCGCACATACTATAGGTCGTGAAGATCCATCCGAGCTCGTCGATGGCGGACAAGAAGGTGCCAGCGATCATATATGACGAACTCGTCAGTCTTTCATTGCTTCATCGCACATAATTGATTGAATCCCGCGTTAGGTGTACACCAACCAAATCTACGCCCGCGGTGTGTCCTCCATCCAGAAGAGCTTCTTTAGTAGCCTCGGCGCGTTTAATCGTCGAGAGGCGTGATTAGATCCTCTTTCTTTCTTTTTTCGCTTTCTTTCGTCGGCATGTTTTCTCCCAGTTTTATTATGCATTGCACGCATGTATACATTGGACAGGAAGTATTAGAGACGACTAATCATACAGTTGAGGAGCCTTGCGCGTAGTGCCCCAAGTAGCTTTCAAGATATATAATATATACGGTGAGTAAAGTGAAGTCAAGTACGGACGCGCTCATTCAAAATCGAGCGACTTCAAATCTTCCCAAGCGGGGAGCCCGAACACCCCAGGCAGCTCGTTCCAGCACGCTTGTCGGGCGTCCTCAAAGATCTTCCGTGCCTTACTTCGACACGCGTCGCACAGACCGACTTCCCATTCGGCAATCCACTGACCCAGGATAAAGATTTCTGGACGTTGGCCGCGGGACATGTTGTAGATGATGTCCTTGAGCGCCATGAGACAAGCTTGGTATCGCGGACAGCTTCGCGCGGGGATGTACCCATTGTCCTTGTCTATCCAGGACATGCTTATGAGAGACTGCAGATCCAGGAGCCTGACATAGCCCTGCAGACATGCGAGCCGGTCGGCGGGCCTGAAGCTCAGGTCCAGGTCGTTCATCACCTGTAACCAGACCATCAGTCTATGTGAAACGAGTCACGGAAGGACGGGGAGGTTCACCTTGAACATATATTTGTCTGATTCGGTCACGACGATCGAATAAAAGATGAGCGGAAGGATTGAGATCTGGTCGAATTCTCGGGCCAAGGATACAAGGGGAATCAACATGTGCGGCTCTTCCTTGAGGAGCGTTCGACCGGAGATGCTGTCGTACTCTGCGAGCGTAGAAGGGAACTGCATTCGTAGCCGGTGGAAGCAATCCTCGCGAAACAGAGGGATGTCGTATTTTTTACTCAACCGTAGAATTCCGGCAATGAGCTCGACGGTTGGGGGCCGGGCTACTTCCAAGAAGAATCTAGGCGTGCATAACCTCATTCATTCGCGGTACGTGAATCACGCAAGAGCTTACTTTGGGTACATGGCTCCCAACAAGTGAATCCAGTCTTGCGCGGTATCAGAAAGAACGACCACTGGGCAATTCTCAATCGTCGGTTCGTCCGGGGGGAGTGGAACCATAAACATGTCGCGAAACACCGATGAATGCATCGAGAGCATGCTTTTCGTGAGGCGAAATTGGGTGGATTCGACCTGGAGAATGATATTTCCGTCGTCGAACCAGTATTCTGCAGACCGCGTAACAGGGGTTCGGGTAGCACCTGAATCGTCTGTGCGGCGCCTCTTGAGGCGAGGCTCGTCCATTGGATGAGTGTTTGATGAGTGTAGAGAAAAGACGCGTTTGATTTGTGTGGCGGTATTTGACCTCAAAGTTGACTCTGGCCGTCCGAAGAAACCGGCGCGGCTTTCACAGCGAACGCCGAAACCCCTATTTTGTTAATCATCAAACGCGTCTCTAACCACGACCACCAAAGTCAAACTGCTGGTTCGACGACGGAAAGATCATTCTCCCGCAGTCGAATCCACGCAGTTCCGACTCCTGAAAAGGACATGCTTAGGGCCAATTTTGCCGGGATAGTTCCCGTTCAGGAATTCATGGCGAAGTACATGCCGCCCCCCACCTCCGAAGGCTCCAGCATTGTAGACATTGTGAAGAATCCCAACGTCGTCGCTGCGTTGAACGAATTCAAGGAGTCAGCAAAGAAGGCCAAAGATGAAAATGGGGACGCCAAACAATTCGTACGGGTCCAGATTCGCGAATTGTTTTCCAACTAAGTCCGTCGTGAAGATAGCCTACCTGGAGAAAATCGTTTTCGGATTCCCGCCGGAAAGAAAACCGTTTATCGGCGATACGCGCAAAACGAATCCAAATTCCTCGACGAAGGCCACTACACAATGCCCGATATTTCGGCGAGCCGACCTGGATTGAAAACGTTGCCCAAGGCATGGCATGATGCTGGTACAGTGGTCGACTTGAAACATACTCTCGACATCTTTGACGACGAAGAGCAAATTATTAAGTCGGACCAGGCGATCAAGGCTCTCATTCAGCTCGCCAAGAGCGCCCGGAGCCTACTAATGGCTTCAAACGCCTGCTACGTCTACGTCGTCTCAGCGTTTCGACACGGAATGGCGCGCATATTCCGGTTCGATCATTCCGGCTTCCAGGCGACCAGCGCCTTCAACTGGACGACCGAGCCCACGATCTTCCCCACCTTCTTCTTCCGGCTCTATAACCCCGATGGCGACAGCGGTCGTATGGATGGCGACGACGACATCATCTCGATCCCGACAGCGAAAGAGAAGGTGCAAATGTACGATGCATTGTGCACGCACTCTTTCTACGACCACATGTACCAGTCCCAGGAAGAAGTGACGAAGAACAGTCTCTGGATCAAGGCCGTCCGCTTTGACGACGTGACAGGGGAACGCGTCCCCAAAATTGTTCGCGCCTTCACGATCAGCTCTATCCTTTCGTACTCGGACGGCTTATTCAGCCGTGCGACTCACGTCTACCGCGTCATTCTCGAAGACGATGTGGAACAGAAGGTGGAGCAGCCACCCATCTATGCTCTGAAAGATGTCTGGCGACAAGCTTGCCGCCGGCCGGAAGTTGATTTCTACGACACTATCGCCAAACATTGCAGCGAGAATAACATTCAGATGGATGGAATGGCGAGATGCCATGGCAGCATCGATCTATCGGTTTCGAATAGGGCGCCCGCTCCGACCTGGGACTGGACGCGCCACCGAACTTGCTCGGCAAAAAAGGGCCCGTCATTCGACCGCTGCCACACCCGAGCCCTGTTGACGCCCGTTGGCAAGCCACTCAAATTCTTCCCATCCACGAAGGCGATGGTGCAGGCTCTCCACCGTGCCGTTTTACGTGCGTCTTACCTCCGTTTCATGACCTCGAATTCAAGATAACTAACGCGCGTTTAGATCACGAGATCGCGTTCCAGGCTGGTGTTTTGCAGCGTGACGTCAGCGACGGGAACGTCCTTTTTGAAGAGGCTTCAGCCGAAGCGGACCCAAAGGGGTTCCTCGTTGACTGGGACTACGCTGAGTTCACCCCTGAAGGCCTGAAGGCTTGAGAAATTTCGAAAGCTGGTTCCCCGGACGCAAGGATGAGCAAGATCAGCACAAGAATGTCGACAAAAGTCTCAAGGATATGACCGTTCGTCGCTTATATTTCTCTTCGTGCTCTAACTAGCTGTGCACAGGGTACCCTCCCCTTCATGGCCATCCAGATTCTCGACAATGAGAACATGGCCGAGTCGGATCGGGTCTCCCACCAACCATGCCATGACTTGGAATCAATCTATTGGCTCTTGGTAAGGATGATTTTGCGGCACACCCCACACATAGACCCCGCTGGCGCCCTCGCCTGTTCTCAATTGTTCGGCCCCACCGGTACCCTCTCGAAGCGGGGCTGGAGCACCTTGCGGACGCCCATCAACCCTCAGTTGCCGCTGTTCGAGTTGGTCGAAGGGTTACAGGAGCAGGTATCGGCACAAAACCGAGAGCCGAAGACGGGAAAGTACCAGATGGGTCTTGAACCTCTTCCGATCACATACGAGGCATTCCGGAGCATCTTCGACGCCGAGTTGGCTGCACCGGGGTGGCCGACGAACGATGCGATGATCCCGTTCAAAGTACCGAGCCTCAAAACGGCGAGCAACCAGTCTGAGGCACGGAGCCTACTCGTAGAGACCCTTCAGAGAGCTACCAGAAGTTCATTGCAGGGCTCCAGGTCCTTGCCCTCAGCGCAGGGCTCCGGGTCCTTGAAACGTTCGCGGGACGGCGACATCGACGACGACCCTTTTACGGCGGCGCCGCCAGCGGCTCGAAGGACGCTCCTAATGCTAGAAAGGTAAAGAAACAAAAGAAAATTGTAGTCGTAGTCTGTTAAACAGACGTCAGCGGTGTAGCTTTACGATTTGATTATTTTGCTTGCTTCCTCTATTCCCTCAACACGCCTGGTTCGACTCTCACAGATTTACTTTCCGCATTTCTACACGACAAAGGTCAAATTCCACGCCGGGAAGTACGGTTCCCTTCTCGATTCGCCCAATTCGGCACTCAACGCTTTCGTCCCAAAAAGTAAAGCGACCGGAGACAAAGGCATCGAACAAATAGGACACAACTCGTCGGCTCCTTAGCTCCTTAGACTCAAGCATGGCAAACATCGTACGTACTACGCTTACTACCGCATTTACCCTGAATCTCTCTTCCGTCCTCTGTAGCAATCAGCACCGACTCTCCACCCGATGTTCGACCTGAGCTGGAAGCGGAGGTATACTCGTGATTTTAATCCCCCCCCATCTTGGAACTGACGCTCAGAGCCGCAGAAATACACTGGACGCTTCCTTTGGAGCGAGGCGTTGGCGGAGGCCGGCGCGCCACCAATTTCGGACGAGGATCTGGACGACCTCGTCGCGTACAGCGGGGTTCAGCCCTACTGTCGAAGGGCAGAAGGAGTTTCTGAAGTGGAGCAACATGACCATTCTCGCTAGCGGCAATAAGAAAATGTATTTGGGGTGCGTCGACGCTTAACTTTCATAGCATCGGGTTGTGTAGAAAAAGCCGGGCCGAACGACACCTCTGATATTTTCATGTTCCCCATACCCGACTCGAAGAACTCCTCCGTACGACTCTTCCCCGGCGGCATCAATCGCGATGAGGGTACTTTTATCTCGACTTTTTCGATGGTGCCGTCGGAAAGCCTTTCAATCCTCCAGCGGGCTGGATGCTCTACACGTTGGTCGGCCCCAGCAAACAAGAACGGATGGCGTCCAACGAAGAGGTGTACGGGTTTTCGCGGCACGCCATTGTTCCAGGAGCAGAGCGCTTCCGGGTCTGGCACCACCCACGATGCCGCCTGATTCGCCCGGGGCATGTTGATTTCGATTTCAGAGTCCCGGCGCGCGACAGCGAGGATGGGTTGGTGACGGCTGTAAAAAATTAGTGTATAGGTCTATGGTAGTTCATATCTTCATTTTGCAGCATGTCAGAACCGCGAGTCTGGCACGTCGTTCGTGGCAAAAGATCCACTTGTTTACAGACGCGCATTCTTTCGATCTTCAACGTTGTGTCCGAGGGTGGATATTCTTCTTGAGCAGCAGACTAAGTGCAAACACGGACGAATTCCGCGATTTCGGGCACGATGACGCACTTCGAATAAAGGCACGGACGGTACCGGTACCGCTGGCGACTCCAGTCCCTCAGAAAGCAGTTCATGGCAGCCAGGATGCACGGAATTAAGATAGCATTTAACGAGGTGGTGGTTGGAGAGAGAGAGGCGAAGTGACTTGTGACCTTCTCATCAGATGGAGACCCTTTCTGGCGCTGGACGCGACGAAACCTAACCTAAACGCGTTTTCGCCTGAACTCGACGCCCGCCACGACTTGCCCGACCTACTGGGCTCTACAATTCACGACCATCTCGACATTTCAAATCCCTTGAAACGACGGAACCAAATTTTCTGACTCGCCCGCTCTAAAATTCGTCCTTTACCTCCACAATGTCGACGCCCTTAAGACCGCCTTCGCGGTCGGGATCGGGTTCCAGCACCGCCAGCAATCCAAAGTCACTCAGTGACTATGTCCATCGCTTTTTCCCCGGTGGCTTGGGAGTCTAATATCGCTTGGGGCAGCAACTCGCCGCCGGTCCAAGATGCAACTCCCACTCTACAGCTCAGCGCTCAGGCGTCAACGGCGCGCAAAGAAGATGCTGAATATGAAACAGATTACCCGTGCACCGTCTGCAAGACGAAGCCAGCCCGGCCCACTGAGTTCGACACTGCTCAAACACTGCCAGTGCTAGGCGGCCTGGGCTGCCACTCCGAATGGGATTCTGCTGCCACGTCGCTCGTGCGGCTCATGCGTTGCGCAACTTTCCCTGCAGCCAGGCGCCCCGTATACGTTGTGGATGCGAAAAGGAGGTCGACCGTCTGCAGGCACAAGTTCCGCACAACTCTAAAGCGCCCGCCGCACATCCCAGGTGCATAAACTGCGACGCGGAGACCGACGTGCCGCCTTGCGATGCGTGCGACGAGGCCGCCACCCCTCCAGAGTTTTAGGATTGTGGAGCGCGGTGGAGGTTTGTGGTCGTGGTCCCGTCGTTCATATTCGTTCACAACACAAAAAAACCAATCTGTTCGAGCGCACGCAAGCTCCCCTCCTTGTGAAAAACTGATTCATTCACAGAATAGTGCACCACTGACTGCGATGATCACAACTTCTTTCGGTGTAGTTCTCCCAGACACGCGCGGAAACCTTGTCCGAACCCTCAAATAAATCTCCCGTGGAATTACCGGCTGCGACCTTCTCACTTCCAATCCGCGACAAATAACTTAGAATACCCCAGTCTCGCAATTCACAGAGGCTCCCGTCTGCATTGACTGACAGCAGCTCACACTTGCCGACTCGTCGTGCAAGATAATATCTACTGCCATGGAGCTCCCGGCGTCACCGTGTCAGAATTAGCTGTCGCGGCGTTTCGATGATGGACGGCCGATGGGCTGCGACGTCCAGGCCTCTCTGCGCTATGATATTCTCGTTTACACCATACATATCTTCCCCTTTCCTACTTCGTTTCTCCTTCAGCCTTGGCACAGTGTGCGAATTCATTTGTTCGGTTTTTTGTACACATGAAGAGCATCAAGAAATTACAGTCGCCATTTTGCGCCGCCATCGCAGTCCTTCATTCAAAGTCCAGGGATCTCAATTCCTGCCAGCCAGGGAGCCCAAACATGCTTGGTAAGCGCTGCCAGCATGTCTCGCTGCTAGCTTCGTAGACTTTCTTCGCCTTCTTTCGACAGAGTTCACACATTCCCGCCTCCCACTCCTTTTCCCATTCCTGTAATATCCAGACACGGGGACGGATGTCCTTTGTGGACATATTGAAAGCCACGTCTTTCAGTGCGGCAGTACATTTTGAGGATTGACGACAGGATGGAGACGGAATATGTTTTTCTTCCAAATTAAGCCACGCGAATGTTTCCGACGCCTGCAGTTCCAGAAGATTGGCGTAACCCAGTAGACATGCAAACCGGTCGCTGGCGTCCAAGTCCGCGTCGCTTGGATTCAAAACCTTTTTTTTTTTCAAAAAGGATAGAACACCGTTAATATTGTTCACTTATACGCAAAATGACAACCAACCACCGGCATGGAGTTGTCCAGGAGCAGGATATATGCCAGAGGAAGGACCGAATGCACACCAATCTCTTTTGCCAGTGAGATCGCAGTGGGATACATGTGGGTATTTTCAAAGGGCCACTGATCCAAAGCATCAAACTCCTCGAGTGTCGTCGGAAATTCGGTCTTGAACTTTTTGAGGGAGTCCTTACGAAAGAGAGGAAAATCGTATTTCTTGCTTAATCGCAAGATGGCTGCAATACGGTTCAGATGTAGGGCTTCCTCCTCCACAAGACGTCTATGGATCCTGGTTGGGTACCATACTGAGATGTGCGATAACACTTACTTCGGGTACAAAGCTCCGAGAAGAACAACCCAGTCCTTCGCCGTATCACCAGAAAGAACGACCACTGGGCAATTTTCAATCGTCGGCTCGTCCGCGGGGAGTGGCAGCGCGAACATGTCGCGGAAGACGGACGAGTGCATCGAGAGCACGCTTTTTGCGACGCGAAACTGGGTGGATTCGACCTGAAGAATGATATTCCCGTCGTCGAACCAGTATTCTGCGGACCGCGTAACAGGCGTTCGCGTAGCATCTGAATCGTCTGTGCGGCGCCGCTTAGCTAGAGGCACGTCCATAGCGTCTTAGTTCGAGATGATGGTTGATAGGAAAGGACGCGTCCGATTTATGTGGTTGTGTTATGTTTCGACGCTTCTTCCTCTCTTCGATGAGTCGCGGCGGATATGAACGCCTACCGATGTACGCATTTCCCGACTCTTCTCCTCGTCAACGCCACTCACCGCGCTCGTCTTCTCCGCCATTCTCCTTCACCTCTGCCTCCACGTATCACCTCAATTTTCCATCGCATGATACTATAACTTTGCCTCGACCCAGCTCCCGGATCCACTCCCAGCAGTCCCATTTTCACCTCAAAACGCGCTCCATCATAACTCTCCTCAAAATCGTCCTTCCCGCTTCCCTCCTCCTTCTCCTCCTAGGTTTCTACCTCTATGAACCGCACATCGAGTTGGCGTTCTACTCGCGCACTTGGACGCAGAAACAGATATTTCCTGTCCCTCGTCTCTCCGGATGCTTTGAAGAGGCACGGGTAAACCCCACATATAACCTCACCGACGGTCTGCATGGCCCCCGACGAACGGAGGTTCAGGCGGGCATGTCGCTACGGATGGGGATTGACTGTTATGACTTTGCTGGAACGATCCAGTCTGTGCCCCGCACGCCGACAACGTTTATTTCTGCAGATGCACGCACCCAATACCACACCTACTGGCGGAACGACCTCGCGGAGTTTGGACCGCGCCAAGAGTGGATGTTAAAATCCTTCTTCGCGACGCAAAATCTCGCGACATCGCGGCTTGTGCTCTGGTCTAACGGAGACCTCGGCCCAAACGATATTTTAAACAGATACAAGGACACCTTCCCCAATTCCTTCGCCCTCCGCGTCGTCGATATCCCGACCTTGGCGCGTGGTACGGACCTCGAGGGAAGCCCGCTACTTGTTCAGAAGGACAAGAAGGCGTGGGTGGACGGCGACCTCGTTCGTCTGTTATTGCTGTGGAACTTTGGCGGTATATGGGTCGACATGGACTCATTACTCACGCGCGACCTCGATCCGCTCCTCGAGCACGAATTCGTCACGCAATGGGACTGCTATGGTGCGCGTTCCTTCATGTTTTTCCTCTGTCCCATGCTAATTCTTGCTAGACAAACTTTACCAGCCGCTCAACGGCGCGCTGATGCGCTTCAAGCAGCACTCCCCATACCTCTGCGAAGCTTTCCACATCATGTCGACCGCGGATGCCCCGCGACCTGGAAGCACCGACTGGGGCTCCCTTCTCTACCTCAAGCTATGGCGCGCCTTGGTGGCCGGTGGCATCCCACCGTTCAAGGTGCTGCCATTCTGCTTCAGCGATGCGCGCTCGTGCCGCCTCGACAACCGGCTGCCCGACCCGTTCGAGTCCGACGACGTGCGCGGGAATCGTATGGGCATGTGGAATGGTGGTATGGGCGACCGCGGGAAGCTTGATGGGGCGCTACATAAAATATTTGGTGTGCATTTGCATAACCAGTGGGAGAAAGGCTTCCCAGAAGGCGGGTGGGTTGAGCGACTGCTGCTCAAGGGCTACGATAATCACCTCCAAAGCAAATAGAGCATTTGTTTTGCTTCGTGATTTATTCCATCTACGTGTAGTATTAGAATAATTGCGACGACTCTTTTTCTCAACTTTTCCTGCAGAAGTATGCGCTATCAACACTGCCACCGAACGCATTCTTTTTCACTGCCATCATCTTGGACCATGTCGTACGCGCCACGACAGCCTCTACGCCCTACGATGCCGCACAGACAAATCAGATACTGGCCCACTCCCGCTCACGCGGTCCACCGAATACTGGTTCGATGATGAAATATAATTCTGCAGGTCGAATCCACCCAGTTGGCAGACGGTTTCGCGTCGTGAAAAGTTCTTTCGATGCATTCATCCGTCTTCCGCGACCTGTTTGCGCTGCCACTCCCCGCGGACGAGCCGACGATTCAAAATTGACCAGTGGTCGTTCTTTCTGGTGATTATGATACACCGCGAGACTGGAGGAGGAGGAGGTATATTATACTGACATGGTCCCACAACTGGAACAATCAGTCTACTAAGTACATATGACATCGTAACTATTCGTAGGCCAAAAGTTACCCATCAATACGTAGACTTCGGAACACACGTACTACCAAAACTGGTGTCTGCTCCTTGGAGCTGTGTTTCCCAAGTTTACAGGTCTCAGGCTTTCTAGACCGGGTCGACATCTTGCATGCCTAAAGATGTCTTTCGGACGAGATTCCATCTATCGATGCCATTGCCGCTATACTCCGGCTCAGCAAAAAATACAGTTTATATTCCGTTCTTCCTTTGGCATCCGCTCTCACTGTCCGAGACTACTTACATGTTAGAGGTCGGCGCCAATGTTTATTCCAAGCAGAGCATCAATTACACTCTATTGCTTAACATGCCTTTGTTAGGTGTTGGATTTGGATTTAGATGCCAGTGATGCGGCCCTGAGTTCTAACGATCGCCTCAGTGCCTGTGTGACGGGCTATTTTAACCTCTTGCAACCGCAGTCCACAACGAGGATGGCTTGGCTTGGATTAGGTGCAAAGTCGCACATCCCTTGTTCAAAGTGCTTGCAGCCGTCGAAATGCCCCGGCTGATACCAGTCGACGTCGGACGCTGCTCTTCTCATTCCGTGGCGCCGTACTTCACCAAATCCGAAATTTATTGTCTGTTGAGCCTCTGGCACGCGCAACGGGCGACCAATTTTTTTCTTTATTGCGGACGACACCGACTAGACTGTCCTTGGGCACTATCCTCTTGCTGGGCACTCCACCAACAAGGAGGCGTTCGTCGACGTCCAACGTTTCAGTTGCCGGCCGGCCGCAATCATGCGGTGGTCGATGCGACTGGTAACCGAAAATGTGGGGCGGCGGCGATGAAGACCAGGCGGATGGTAGTACTTCGCGACATTTTAAAATATTGGGATGCACCCAAGGGCTCAACTTCGATGACCGGTTAAGCCTGGGTCATCAAGTTCAACCGAGAGAGAAAAATCGTGAAGGTTCATGCATATCTGGATTCGGCGCTGGTGCAGGGGGCATTGGAAGAGAACGAGTAAAGATGAAATTTTACAAAAATATTTCGAATGAAATAAATGCAGAAAAAAAAGGTACCCGCCGCGGGTGATATTATATTGTCCTTCTCGAGTAAGTACTGCAGCAGACACCAAAGCTGCAGACCTCGTAGCCCTCGATGGACGCGCAATTCCGCTTCTTGGGCTCGGGCCGCCGGCCCAACACGCAGTGTCTCGTGTCCCTCGTGAGAGTCGAACTCACGCCCTCCCGCAAACGCAAAGTTTACGCAGGAGGTGTAACCAGTTGTCCTACAGATCCACGAAGATCTCTCGCTTTCTCGGGATGACATGGAGTAGGCCCCTGCCAGGGTCAATCAAAGTCTGTGGTACGCAAGGGTGACTGTGTATTTCCTCCGCCTTCAGCAACGATTTAGAACCGGCTTGGGGGCCTTAAGCTTTCGTCAATTGTCAGGAGTCGGAGAGCCGGGCCAACTACTGGTCCAGAAACGCAGTGTAAATAGTATTTGGGGAGGTAGTCAACTGCTATTTGTTTCTACCGTACGCAGATCCTGGAGCGGTTGGGACTGGCGATTTCTTAATTCCCTTTTTCTGCGCAGATTTGACGGAGATAACTTTATTTGACGCGTATGTAAGATCGACAATCGCGATCTGTCAGCTTGAGTCAATCATTGAATCAACGCGACGCGCCTGTCATGTGGTCGAGTAAACACGTACACAAGGCCGCGCCGCTTACCTGAACAGCCTGAACTTCACCTGAACCACCACCGCGCTCCGATGCCCCAAATTCAGAAAACCATGGAGCGAACGCTCCAGAAAATCATTCGGGACCCCTCTTTCCGCGTAGAGTTCCCTGACATTTCTCTGCTCAAGTTTAATCGCGTGCGGTCCCCGGATAAAGGGGTGCAATGTGTGAATTCTGTCGAAAGAAGGCAAAGGAAGTCTACGAAGCTGGTAGAAAGACCTGCGGGGCACAACCACCAGCCACATTCGGGCTCCCCGACTGGGAAGAACTGAGGTAACTATTCGAAGGACTATGATGAGGGCGGCGTAAAAAGGTAGCTGTAATCTCTTGATGCTCGTTCTTCACATAAACTATCGATTGAGAACGAAGTCGTGTTTCATATCTCTGTGCGCGAGAGACAGCAGTAAGTCTGCGCCCATCCGCTCAAGCCCACCCACATTCTTTCCTTCCGTCCCATTGCTCTCTTCTGCCTCCTTTACGATTGTACAAGCGGACGAGACCACGAGCCGACCAGACGAGACGGAGCAGGAACCAGCCCTTGCTGGGCGGGAATAATTTCTCGATGGGCCACCGAGATCGGCCACGCCGTCCCACACTGTTGAATGTTGGAACAGATCGAGGCGAAGCGAGGTCGATGTCAGCGGTGCGTAGGTTGCTTGAGGCCATCCGGTACGCATACGGCGGCGAGCGTCGACGGCATAAAAGACTCAGAGCGCGGAAGAAACTGAAACCTGGGTGGGAAGGCGCTTAGAGAGGTATTAGATCATGAGATAATGAATATGAAGGCAACAGTACTGGCAAAGGGGAGGGAAGAGGCACCAGACAATCCCAGAGTTCCTTATTCGCATTGATAGCCGCCTGTAGCTCTTGCCCCAAAAAGTGCGCAGCTACACATGCAAAATCAGAACGACAAAGGCTATAACTTGGATGTCACTACGTACTTGCGCCGTGGGTGGGGTAGCGCATGGTGTGCGGCTCTAGATCTTTAAGCGCCAGGCCAGCATACTGTCCGAAGCGCTCATGCCATGTATTCTTCCGCTCGTCTGACAAAGAGGTAAGGCGACAGAACAACTTGTCGGAAGTAGTGGCGTCTTTCAGGTAGGGAAAGAAGGAGATGGCGAAGAGATGAGGAACAGTGTCGTCACCGTCCTCCATCGGTAGGAGCTCGTAATTATATCTGTCGACGTGCCACTTGAGCGCGAAGACGGGGTCGCCTTTGTACTTCTTGCGGAAGGCCTCATCGCAGACGGCGAGGGAGATTGCCGTCAGCTGGGTACAGCTTAGGATGAATCCAGTGGCATATACACCGACACCACGACGGAGCTTGTGGAGGCGCACAGAGGACATGACGGTCGGCGAGGGCTAACAAACAGTTATGCACGTGCAATCATAAGGAAGTGGCTGTATCTGATAACTCCGGGATGGGCGACAACGAGCAAAGCGACTCTCCTTTGTCCCATCCACTCACCGCGCCGCACCTTTCGCTCCGTCGCACGTCGACTGCCGTGGCACCCCTGCTCCCACGCACGCACTCGACGTCGTTTCTCAAACATAAAGCAATGTCTTGCACAAAAATTTCTCTAGGCCCGGGCCCATGATCAGGCCCAAGCTCGACCCAACTTTGCCTTACTCGCGTTTCTTCTTCCTCGAGCGGATTCTGTGAAGGCAGAACTATATTTTTAATACCATCGCTCGGCCCGCAGTCACCACCGTGTTATAATTATACTGTTCGATAACGATCCCGCCCGAGCTCATTCTATTCACTTTTCATTTGGCCGAGCCGCCGCAGTGGTCACACGGCGGGCCCCATTGGCCGCCAGACGTGCCCACCCTAAGTATAAGTACTGGCTCTGCACCCCATTCAAGACATCCAAGCTCCCCCTCGTCCAAGATGCTTGCCAAACTTCTCTCCCTAGTTGCTCTCGCCACCGCCGCATACGGTGCGCACCTTGCTCGCGCTCCTCGTTTTTTATATAACGCTAAAGTGCGTTGCAGCGACCATCAACGCCGAGTATTATGAAGTTGCAAACTGCACGTCTATAAACCCCATTGGTATCACCACCATCGAGCGCTTCCAGTGCCCAGTGCTGCCCGACTTCGCGCGGTCGTACAAGATCGTCGTCTCGGCCGACGACACGCTCCAAGGCAGTACGTCGCGCGCTTTGCCACCGCGGGCTGTTTAAAGCTCACTTACTTTATGGCACAGGCGACCAGTGCAGCAGCGACCCATGCGATTGCCGCGTCTTCGGCTTCCTTGGCGCCGACTGCCTCGGAGATCAGGTTCCGGGCGCAAATGGGCCGCTTAACGCTGGGTTCACGAGCGCCTGTGTGACGCCGTCGCAGACAGGACCGTACGGCATGGTCATTATTTGCGAGGGCGATGATTAGGCGATGTATTTTCAGCGTTGCGCCTGGTGAACGGCTCGTGCTTTAAACGTACCGGTGTATTGCCGACGAAGATACATGTCCCCCTGAAATATTTTTGAAACGTCGGTGTAAGGGAATGATGCCATCATAGCTCGCTTAGATTTTGCCTTTTATGGGCTGATGGATGAGTGGCTGAATTTGGAAGACATGTTGTTTTGGCTCCTGTCGGCGCATTTCAGGCGCGCTTCGTAAGAAAAGTACCAGTGTCTACCTCTCGGTGCGCTCCACCGTCGATAAATGAGTTGAAGCGTGCGAGCGGAAGGCGTAATATCCACCAATGTCGCAATATTAATAGCATTGGAACTAAAGGTTTGCTAACGGTCCTAGTACACTGTATATGAGAGTATATATGAGAGTATACACAGTTTTGAGTACTATCGCTTCAATATTCTCCCACGTCAAGGGCTCCAAATTTACAGCCTTCCCATTAGTTCACCGGACATACTAAACTTTGTTCGGCGTGCTGGACCCAGTTTAAAACAGCGTCTGCGGCGGATTTTTTTCTTTTTTGGATTTCCAGCCTGAAATTCAACCCGCCCGCAGGGTGAGTCTTTGCCGAAGAAACCGAGTGCGATGGGATTATTATAATTAACTGCAGCGGGCGCCTGCGACGAAGAGAAATAATCAACAACATCCACGCTGTCTCGAGTCTTTCCCAGAGACCACGTCTCTGGGGAAAAAATGATTCAACACCACCACGATTTGCCGTTGGATTTTTTCTTCTGTATTTGCCGTCACGGTGATCAGAATTCCAGCACTGCCACAAAAATCAAACACATCTTTTTCTTAACCACCATCATCTTGAACCGGACGCTCATGGCGGACATTCCTCGGGCTAAGCGACGCCGCACAGACGATTCCCATGCCACTAGTACCCAAACCAGACCCAAACCCCCGTTGCGCGATCCACCGAATACTGGCTCGATGATGGAAACATCATTCTGCAGGTCGAATCCACCCAGCTTTGCGTCGTGAAAAGTATTCTTCGATGCATTCATCCGTCTTCCGCGACATGTTTGCGCTGCCACTCCCCGCGGACGAGCCGACGGTGGAAAGTTGCCCAGTGGTCATTCTTCAAAGTTCAGGGTGATACCGCACAAGATTGGATTGTTCTGCTTGGAGTTATCTACCCGAAGTGTGTTTTATCGGTCTTCTAAGAGTACTCTCAGCAATAAGCATTCACAGGCGTCTTGTGGATGAGGCATTGCATCCGACATGTACTGCAGCCATTCTGCGACTCAGCAAAAAATGTAATTTTCCTCTCTTCCGAGAAGATTGCCTCAACCAACTAAACCAAGTTCCCAACGACACTCGCGGAGTTTATTTCTGGTGACTGGCCCTTCCCCCGGAAGAGAGCTCGGGATATTTCACCGTCATATCACTGGCACACGAGATTGGTCTATATTCTATCCTTCCTCTGGCATATACTATGCTCCTCGACGATTGCATGGCAAGGGTTGGTGCAATCATTTTGAACCGTACTTGTGTTTTTCTTTCGAAAAATCTAGATCCAAAGAACACGGACTTGAGCGCCAGCGACCGATTGGCGTGTCTGCTGGGTTACGCCAACCTGTTAGAACTGCAGGGGTCGAAAACGCTGGCGTGGCTTAATTTGGGCGAAAAAACATGTTCCGTCTCCATCCTGTCGTCAATCCGCCAAATGTGTCGCTGCAGTCAAAGACATCATCGTTGGGATGGCTGAAGACCGCCCTCCCTATATATGGATTGTCGATGACTGGAAGGAGGGATGGGAGGGTGAAATGTGTCGATCCTGTCGAAAGAAGGCGAAGGACTGGCAGAAAGACCTGCTGGGAGTAACTACTAACCGTGTTTGGGCTTCTGGACTGGGAGGAATTGAAGTCCCTCGACCTCAAATGAGCGACCGGAGAAATTGAGTGTAGAGTAACTTCTTACACCGCCGACCGTCCCACTGATTTTCTTGATCCTCGCTGCACCTGCTCCAGTCAACTCGCTAGTAACGAATCCATACCGGAGTTAGTAACCTTCTGACCACGGGCTGCAAGTGCCAGACCTGTCCGATAACCTATTTGGCCAGCTGATAGTCGACGTCGGACGCTGCTCTTCTCATTCCGTGGCGCCGTACTTCACCAAATCCGAAATTTGTTGTCTGTTGAGCCTCTGGCACGCGTAACGGGCGACCAATTTTTTTCTTTATTGCGGACGACACCGACTAGACTGTCCTAGGCACTATCCTCTTAAGCTTGCTGGGCACTCCACCAACAAGGAGGTGGTCGTCTACATCCACGCAATCTTTGCCAGTCGGCCGCAATCATGCGGCAGTCGATGCGACTGGTAACCGAAAATGTGGGCGATGAAGACTAGCGGGTGGTAGTACTTCGCGACATTTAAAAATATTGGGACAGTGCACCCAAGGGCTCAACTTCGATAACCGGTATGCCTGGGTCGTCAAGTTCAACCGAGAGAGAAAAATTGTGAAGGTTCATGCATATCTGGATTCGGCGCTGGAAGAGACCGAGTAAAGATGCAAATTTACCTCGACCAAAAATATTTCGAATGGAATAAAATGCGCGGAAAAAAAAGGCAAAAAAGAGGCACCGCCGCGGGTGATATGATATTGTCCTTCTCGAGACAGTATTGCAGCAGACACCAAAGCTGCAGACTTCGTAGCCCTCGATGGACGCGCAATTCCCGTTCTTGGGCTCGGGCCGCCGGCCCAACACGCAGTGTCTCGTGTCCCTCGTGAGAGTCGAACTCACGCCCTCCCGCAAACGTAAAGTTTTTTAAGCAGGAGGTGTAACCAGTTAACCTACAGGTCCACAAAGATCTCTAGCTTTCTCGGGATGACATGGACTTGGCATTGGACTAGACCCCAGCCAAGGTCAATCAAAGTCTGTGGTACGCGAGGGTGGCTGCGTATTTCCTTCGCCTTCGCCAACGATTTAGAACGGGCTTGGGGGCCTTAAGCCAAAGCTTCGTCAATTGTCAGGGAGTCGGTGGATAGCCCGGAGCCGGGCCAATTACTGGTCCAGAAACGCGGTGTAAATAATATTGGGAAGGTTGTCGACCGCTATTTGTTTCTACAAATCCTGGAGCGGCTGAGATTGGCGATTTCTTAATTGTCTTTTCCGCGCAGATTTGACGGGGATAACTTCTGATAACTTTGTTTGACGCGTATGTAAGATCGACAATCGCGATCTGTCAGTCAGACTGACAGTCTGAGTCAATCAACGCGACGCGCTTGTCATGTGATTGAGCAAACATGTACCAAAGCCACGCCGCCTCTTGACCTCGAACCACTTTCAGTGCTGACACCACTTTCGAAATGCCCGTTCACAAGGCGATACAGCGTGATCTGAAGCTCACAATCCGGGACCTGGCCTTTCAATTTTCCCTTCCGGACCTCTCTCTCGAGACGCAACCGTTTGCATGACCCCTCGGCCCAACGGCGCGAAAAATCCAAAATTTGTGGTCGAATACACTTGAACAGCGCGATTTTGACAGTTTTTTCTCTTGTTTCGGATGACCTCGACCGTTGCCGGTCGGGGCGTATGCGGCAAGTCGCTCTTGGTCTGATTCCTATCTCGCCAACTCACGTATTCGCAGATCCTCGAAGAAACAGTCCTTTCCGAGGGAACACTTTATGAATTGTCGAAGAAGATGCAGGAGGCTGGAGAGGCGGCGCTCACCGGCCAAGATGTTCCATTCATCGCCTGAGGCATCCACTTGATCGTCGGAGGGCTCTGGCACGAAACCGGAGACATGAGTGCCATCCTGGAGTGGGCCATCCCGAACTTCACTCCCCTGGCCCGTATCGCACTCGATACGTTCCTCAAAAGTATGATCACAGTATCGGTTCTTACTGAGCTTTTCTCAAGTCATAAACCAAAGAAGAAACGCATCTGCAAAGGCAACCAACCGTATCCCCGGGGTAGGCCACGGATATCCTTCCCGGCACAGACTCGTTTGATTCTCCTTCTCAGAGCTGCGGTTCCTTGAGCGCGCGTTCAAGATCCAAATCGCGCGGCGTCCGATCGTGCCGACATATGACCCCGCCGGCCCTGAATTCTTCCGGCGGCTTCGGGAAACGATTCGGACACCGGAAATACCCCCCTCGCCCCATTTAAGCACTTCCCCTTCATATTATCTCTTGTCGGGCCCATTCTCACCACAAACAGGCAAGTCCCAAGCTTGAGGCGTCCCATGGCGGCGTATATCCAGAGAGCGTCTTCGGGGCTAGCCATTCTCTAGATCGCCACAGTGCTGGCCCCTCCCTCCGGCAGGCTAACGGGCTTTGGTTTACCTACGGCGGCTCCCACAGAAGACCATCGACTCCGTTCTCCGATATCTCGTCCGGCTCTTCCGACCGCTCTCAAGTACAGCGGATCCTCCCGCCCCCGGTACAATTAGGCTCTCCGTCTCTTCATGCGCTCCGAGAAGACGAGGGACATCTCTGCCTGATGCACGACAAGACAGGCCAAGGTTATGCCTCCCCTCCATACCGACCTCGTTCTCCTGTAGGATTTTCCATCACACTGTTCTGACTGCCGTCCTTAAAACTCCTTTTCAGCCCCCGTGCGACCTCAATGCATACCGCACCGTTTCGCCGTCCCCATGCTGAAATATTCCTCGCCACGGACCCGCTGGCTTTTGAAGCTATTTCTCCATCCCTGCTGCTGTGACTCTTCGACTCGCGGACTCGCAAACCACATCAAGTCTATCCCCGTCCCCGTCTTTCTTCCCAATTCTACACTCTACCCCAATTGCCAAGTTTTCAAGTTTCTTCTTTTCGACTCGGCCCCAAACAATCCTCCGCGCGGTGCCTACCCCCTTACTTTACTTGGTCTGGCCTGCCGCACAAAACTGCTCTTTATGAAAAAGCCCTGCCTGCATTTCACAACGACGGCGCGCATCGTAAATGAACACGGTACGCATCGGCGCCACGAGCGACACTACCATTTCCGCAGAGTCTATACCCGCATACGCAACATTCTATACCCCGCCCCCGGGCCGGCACAAGGCACTCACTATACCTGGACCGGAAAGCAACCACACAAACTGTCCGCCAGCGTCGGACTAGCATAGCACGGACTGGTTTTCTGCGCGCGCGCGCACGGACGACGAGTAGGACTATCTACGTTTTTGTATATTTTCGAGATGGTTCGGAATCGAGGACGACTGACTCGTTGAATGTGAAATTTCTCTCTTCGGCCCCACTTACTTCAAGCTTGACGTGGTGTACAGTACGGATCGGTCCTCGCTCATAGCATGAAAGATGTCGACATCTTTTCACAGTTTTTGCGTTTCAAAATACGTACTTACAGCAGCAGAAGCATGATGTCGATTGCATCCAGTCAGGTCAAGTCGTACGCGTGCCAGTGAATGGATACCGAATCGGAGTGATTTTTTTTTTTTTTCGTCCCAAGCTTAAGGGCGCTCCGTACGATTAATATTGGCGATGCGTACACCGACGCAGCAGCACGCTGCGTCTCTGGGAAAAGTACACGTGCCGCCAGTCGACGCGCGCGAGTGAGTAAAGTACGAAATCGACTCGACTCGAGTAAAGTCGCTCGACGCACTTGGGACTCGGCGCTGCTCCGCTCAGAAGAGGTTGTGTTGAAGGGAAGAAGGAAAGAAGGGAAGGAAGAAAGAAAGAAAGATGTTTATTGAAAGAACGACATACGACTATGCTCCTACTACTTCCTAAGTATTTCCACCATCCCATCCCATCCCATCCACCACAAGCACCAGACACCTCGCCGCGCCTCCCTCGCCTTGCCGCGATCCCGAGTCTCACCCACCCACCCAGCGTGGGATGCGACGCGATGCAGTTCGCTGTGAGGGGTGTGGTGAAAGTGTAAGTGTGAGTAGGGATGCAGGTTTGCAAAGACATGAAGGTATGGAGGTGTGGCATGCAGCTGAAGGGACATAACGAAGGAGGAAGCCGAATGCGGGACGCGCGGAGACATAAGAAGGGGTAGGTAGGGAGCGGACGCAGAGTCGCAGGAGGGGTGTCGAGCTTGTCGGACGCACGCGGACGTTGACTGCGGCGTGGGGGGTGTATGTGTGCGCAGACTCGTTCGTGTCGGGTATAAGAGCATGAGCAGGAGCGCGCTTTCTCCTCCTGCTCCGTCGGGGAACGTGCTTGGAGTCCGTCGAACGCGCGGCGCGGAATTGTGAGTCCGTGCCGTGCCGTGTAAGACTTGGGAGAGAAGGGAAGGGAGGATGAATGAAAGAGCGATGACGCGGGTTTGCAGAGACGAGAGGAGGACGCCTATATGTAGTCGGAAATTGAGGTACGAATAATATGAGGGTAGTCGTTAGCGAGGAGATGAGATGAGAGCGCGGAGAGTGGGGAGAGAGGGAGAGGAAGAGGAAGGAAGACGCACGCCCCGCCAGTCAATCAATCAAACGACTTGCACACAGTCGAGCTTCGTAGCAGATCCACCCACGTCCACGCAGTAGGCTTGATCCCAACTTGGGAGGGCGCATGAGACGTGAGAGGCGTGGTGTGCAATGAGAGAGGGATGCACAGAGAAGGTGGGGAGGAGGACGCCGACGGAAGAATTTCAGAGGCGGTGGTTATTCGGAGATGGCATTTCGACTGGATGGGCCTGGTGCGTCCGTCGCGGCGTTTATCGTTCGTGCGTAGGGCGGATCATTCGACCAAGCGCTGAGGACACTGGGCGCGTCTGGTGCCTTGACGCGAAACTAAGGGGAGATCGACCGGCGTCCCGAGGGCGAGGTTGCAGGGAGAGGTTGCAGGGAGGGTAGCGTAGGTGTTGTGTAAGAATATAAAGCGAGACAGTGCGGCGACAGACGGCGTCTGGATGTCGCAAAAATCAGCCCTTGATCTGCGGTGATAATTTATGGCTGGATGGGCATCGTCTAGATGTACGCGGACACGGTGTCGCGCAGTGTTGAATTGCAACAGATCGACACGAAGCGATGGCGATGTCGGCGTTGGGCAACTTGCTCGAGGCCGATGTGTGGGCATTTAGGACGGCTCAAACAACGATGAGAGGACAGAGTAGAATTGCATTCACAGTGTCTGGCGCAAAAGATGAAACGCAGCAAATGAAATAGCGTGACAGTCACGGCTTGTTCTTTCATCTCTCTCCAGTGGACTCGCCGTTTCTCCTCCAAGCCTGCTGTCAGCAGTAGCCTCCCCACGCTCCTTGCCATAACACCATGCACCTCTCTCCCCTTTTCCCGCTTGCCCTCTTTTTCTCCCTCGTCGCTGCCCACGATGTGCACAACCATTCCCATGCCCGCATGTCTCGCCAGTTGAGGCGTAGTATGTCCTTCATTTCTAGTTACTTTCGAGTCTAACTGGCCTAGATGCGCCAAGGGACGCTCCCGCGGACGGCTCTTCTCCTTTTGCAACCGCGTCCGCCCAAGATTCATCCTCCGACGCCAACTCCCAGTCGATCAGTCTGCCCCCAGCAACCTCAACCAGCATCGACACCGCATCTTCGTCCACGACGAGCGCTGCTTTGACAAGTGATAGTGCTGCGTCCAGTCCTGAGTCAACGTCGGACAGTGGGACCTCTACCGACAGCGGGACCTCGACGAGTGCCAGTCCCACGTCCGACAGTGCCAGCCCGACCGACAGCGCCAGCTCAACCGACAGCGCCAGCCCCACCGGCAGCTCAACTGACAGCGCCCCCACGACCGACAGCGCCAGCCCCACCGACAGCGCCAGCGCCAGCCCGACCGACAGTGCTACCACGGCCACCACAGACAGCGCCAGCGCCTCGTCTGCCGCGGCCTGCACCGACCTCAGCTGTCTCCTCTCCAGCATCCTGTCCACGCTCACCAACCCGCCCGCCTCGACCACATCCGCCCCCGCATCCGACACCACCCAGTTCAGCGACACGGTAACGTTCAGCGCGAGTCAGACCATCACCCAGTCCGCCTCAGACCCGGGCATCACCCTGTCCGCGACCTCGAGCAGTTCAGACCCTGGCATCACCCTCAGCTTGCCCTTTAGCATCAGTCTGCCGATCTCTGCACCTGCCAGCGCCTCGACCCCGGATTCACCCCCAAGCTCCAGCTCTTCGGACCCTGGCATCACCCTCAGCTTGCCTTTCAGCGTCAGTCAGACGTTCTCTGCGCCCATCTCCGCGTCTACACCGGATTCGCCTCCACCCCCGAGCAGCTCTGCGCCCATCTCCGCGTCGACACCGGATTCGCCTCCACCCCCGAGCAGCTCTGCGCCCATCTCCGCGTCGACACCGGTTTCTCCTCCACCCCCGAGCAGCTCTGCGCCCATCTCGGCGTCTACACCGGTTGCTCCACCCCCGAGCAGTAGTTCTGCGCCCATTTCGGCATCGACGCCCTTCTTCCCCAGTCAGCCCCTCAGCTCCACCGGGGCCTCTGCGAGCGACGTTTCCGGCACCCTCAGTGGCCTCAGCGCGTCTTCCACTGTCTCCACCACCACCGACGCCGTCCAATCCGTCCCCTCCGACCTCACTTTTATCCTCACCGAGTCCTCCCTGGCGCTCGCATCCGTCGCCGCGCCGTCCAGCCTCTCGCTCTCCAACCCCGATGCCCCCACCACGACCATCTCGCTCACCGCTAGTGCCACCGCAGCGCTGCAGACCGCCGCCCTCCCCAACGGGCTGCCGTCGCGCATCTACCTGCCCACCGGACCCATAACGAACCCCGGCTCTGGGTACTCGTACATCAGCCTGCTGTTCGACAATTACCTGGACTGGAACTTTATCTGCACCAACCCCGTGTCGAGCACGCAGGTCTTTGCGATGATGCCCCTCATTCTGTCCACCGCGTTGGGGACTTCTGGTTCGTCCCCCTCTCATTTTCACAAGTCACACAAACTAACTCGATTCTAGGCGACTCGATCAAAACGTTCGCCCTCGAAGTGCGCATCCCCGCCGGCTACACGGGCCCGCAAGACGTCGACATGCTGCAGACGCTGTACCTCGCGTACATACCGACGCCCCTCGTCGACGCGCTGGCGCTGCAGCTCAAGAGCAAGAACTCGGCCTTTTACACGGGGACGGACAACCCGGTCGCGCAGGAGCTGGCGCAGCACATCATCTCGGCGTTTGCGCTGGACTCGGTCGCGCCGGACGGCGCAAACGGGGCGGGCGCGGGCGGGGGCGCCGGAACGGGGGGCAGTGCGAATGACAGCGCGACGGGGGCGACGAGCGAGGGCAAGACGCGGCAGGACGCGATCATCGGCGTGGTCACCGCGCTCGGCGTCATCGCCATCCTCGTGCTCGTCTTCCTCGCCTTCCGCGCCTTCCGGCGCCGCGCGGAGCTCGCGCACCACCGTCTGAGCGACCCGCCGGACGTGCACGGCACGCGGCCGGACGGGCGTGACTTTGACCAGGACAGCGTCGGCGGGCAGCGGCGGCGGAGCTTTTACTTTGCGGAGGACTCGCTGCGGGGGTTCCAGGGCGAGCGGGGCGACGACGGGGCGCAGTTTGATTCGCGGAGCCCGGCGGGCGGCATGATGCAGCGGCGGAACGTGATGCCGGCGGCGATATCGGCGCCGATTTTGCAGCAGAGCAGTATGAATTGGTAGAGCGCTGCCTCTGCTGGTTCGTGCTACGAGGCTGCTTTTCTTCACGGTTATCATCCTACCTAATCGCCCATATACTCACCGACACGTACTCACCCATTCACTCATGGCATGGCATGCATGGCACGACCCCTCCCCTACTCCCCGTAATCCACCTCCACCGACCCCAACCAAAACACACCACCACCACCATCATCATATATATACCATTCCCTCCCTCCTCTCTTCTCCTCCTTCCCACTTCCTACTTCTTCCTTGTGCCGCTTATGGAGTTTTTTTTGTCGCTTGCGTTTGGTTTTTTGCCATTTGGCGTCTGTCTGGCCATGGCTGTTGACTTGATATGATATATTTACCTTCACTTCCCCTTCCTTCCCCTGCCTTCCCCCTTCACTGCCTTCCCCCTTCCTTCCTTTTCACCTACCCCTCACCCGCTTTTACGTGGCCGCTTCCCGGTTCGAGCAAGTACAGTACAGTACCTACCTGCTCGGACGGCTGTTGTTTGATACCTACCTACCTTACCTTAGCTTATTTTCTCTTGGGTGGGCACGGCGCCCCCTGCGTCTGCTACTGCGCCGCTGGCACGCCCACCTCTTCACCTTGGTGTCCCCGCGCGGCGTGCGTGCGGGGTTGGCGTGTCCGGTTGCGTTGCGTTGGGCGGGTGCGGGTGCGGTTGGGCGGGTGCAGGCGCAGGCAGGCGCGGGGTCTGTACTCGGGTTCGCATTGGTCAATATATCGTTCATTCAGCGGCTTTTCGCAGGGAGGACTCTGTTGTTCGATACGCGTGTCGCTGGGGCAGTGAATAGCGAATAGCGTTCTTTCTTTAGCCGTGGTGTTTTGTTGTTGCCTCGACGTTTAACTTATCCTCTCCTACCTAGACACGCGTACGACTTGACTTGACTTGATGCAATCGACATTATGCTGCTGTATGTATGTTTTTTGATGAGCGGAACTGGGAAGACGAGAGTGAGGATGGAAAGGCAAGAAGTGTGAAGGATGTCGACTATGAGCGAGGACCGATTCGTACACCACGTCGAGCTTGAAGGAAGTGAGGCCGAAAGCAAGACGGCCAAGAAAGACTCGGTCCGAGATCAAGAGAGAAATTTTACAATCAACCAGTCGTCCTCGATTCACCATCTCGAAACTATACAAAAACGTAGGTAGTCCTAACGATATCACCTACAAACCACCATGTCGATTCTTCAAAATCTTCAAAATCTGTGCTTTCTGGCTTGCAAACCTGGCGGTCTGGGCTGCTTACCTCCGCAAACGGCTTCTGGAATCACTGGGGCAAGAGCTATGTGTGGGGAGTCTCACGAAGAGGCGCACACTGCCGATCCAGGCCACCGCGTCCCCACCCGCCTCGCTAAGAGTGCCGATGTCGCTCAAGTCGGTGTTTGCCTACCTCCCAACGGTTTATCCGGGGAGCTTCTGCACGACCACCTCTGCTCGCAAGTGGGGGATTTTTGGGCGGCTGGTGCCCCCATGTCGAGCTGCTCAATGCGAGCGCTCGCCTTCGCAACCGGAGGATCCGGGTCATTACCCGATGGGATCCGTGCCCCGCCAATCAAGCTTGGCGAGGGCTTGGCGTTAACGCCGACGATTGCTGCGCTCTGCGCGCACGTCCTCTTGCTCGTACTCGCAGCGGTTCTCATGTCGAGCATGGCTCCATGTGCCCTGCTCAAGACTAGAGTCATGGTGCCCCGGGCTGCATCCAGCGCATTGTCGCTCTCAAAATTCTTCGCCGGCGCGCGACGTCGTGGATCTCCGCGCGCAGCCCATGTGCCGTTGTCCGATTGGCTGCACAGGCTTGCCATCGCAAACCCCGCGCGAGCGCACTCTGCCTCAGCGCGGTCGACCGGCGCGTCGCCCCGAAGCTCGCAACGCAGTTCAAATGCCAGCGGTCTCAACCGTGGCCACGGCCCGGTTCCTTCTCGAGCACGACTCACGGCTCGTCAAACTGCCAATGCGGCCGCGTCGTCGAGTAATACACGGCCTCGTCATGTACGTTCCTCCGATGACATTACAATTGGTTACTGGAATATATACCACCATCTCACTCTCAAATTGACCGATGCTGAGTTCCACTCCATCCTCAACCGATACGACATAATGTTGTTCGGGGAGACTGATATGTTACCGGGTGAAGAAGACGCTGCAAATATCCCGCATGGGTACTCTTTTGTTTCACTACCTCGTAAGCCACGACTGCAAGAATCTCGTCGCGGAGGCGGCGTTGCGCTGCTCATTCGGGATGATATTGAATTCACGAGATCTCGGTTGAGTTCTTCAGACATCCTCGTACTGGATTTGGGTTTTATGTGGCTCATTGGAGCATACATCCCCCCAACGACCTCGCGATGGGAGGGGTGGACCGACATTGCGCCTATACGCCACCTCTGGGAGACTGCGGGAGTTTGCTCTCGAAGTGAGGAAAAACCCCTTCTCGTTCTCGCCGACATAAATGGCCGCATCGCCGCCCTTCAAGTTCCGCAAATGGAGAGGGACTGGCCCCGAATCTCGTCCGATGATACTCTTAACACCCGAGGTCGCGAGATATTGGCTGAATGCGACTTATTGAATCTGTGTATCCTCAACGGCACGAAGCTTGAAGCGGCATCGCCCGGCCGGTCCACGTCTTGGCAACCTGGGGGCGAGTCGACAATTGATTACGCTATTGCTTCGAAAAGTCTGCTTCCACTGGTCAAGGACTTCTATGTTGAGCTCCCAGAACTCGACCCAAGAGATGACTGGGCAGATCACAGTCGTATTTCTGTCACAATTGACGCATCGGGCCTCAACCGCACACCTGCCATTCCTCGAGCCCGAGGATTCCAGCCAGACTTTTTGGGCGCCGGACCGATTGATGTGATGTACCAGGAACTCATGGACTCTCGTCAAACTGCGGGTCAAGCGCTGGACTCTCTGTGGGGTCCAATCTCGGCAAAAGGCTCAGGCAGTTATGTGTATGTTGAAGGCATAGGTTCAAAAACTAATGCGGCCGGCGCGGGCATATTCTTTGGTCCGAACTCCTCCCTCAACCTATCGCTTGTTGTCCCAGGCCCAAATTATGGGACAGCAGAACGTGCCCGCATATTTGCCATTCACCAAGTTCTGGTAAACGCGTCACCAGCGGCAGACGTCGTGATATTCTGCCCTTCGAAAGCGATTGTTCGGCAGCTCTGCTATTCTGCTGCCAAGAATATGAACTTGGGGTGGCCAGGACAAAACTCGGACATATTCAAGGACACTATCAAGCTGCTTGCCTCTCGACATGCTCGGACAACCTTTGTTCACGTCGAATCGCGTAGCAACGAATCGCAAACCGGAGCGTGGCATCTAGCAAAGACAGCACACAAACGCAAGTGCGCTCCAGACGCCGTCGCGTTCAATCCGGTAGAGATGTTTCCAGCATTGCTGGCACCTGAAATACCGCTTGGTGGAAAACGCAAGGTGCACACGGAGCTTTTCGAGTCCTCTCCTCCGCGTCCTCAGAAATGGAAGGCCGGCGAAGACGATGGCGACGACGCAGATCGGAACTCTCAACATCGAGGGCGCGCCAAGGTCTATGCGCTTCAAGCGGGTCTGCGCAAGGAGCTCCTCGGGTGTAAAACTCACAAGGAGTTTTGGGACTTTGTGCGGAAACGTACTGACGCGCGGCCGAGAAAGGCAAAAGTTCCGCTGGAAGGCCTTTCCAGTAACTTTAAAGCCCGATTGAATTACCCCGCGGTGGTGCCTCCTACGTTCAATGCTGACCAACTCGCGTTCAATAAACGCATGGCAGAAGAACTCCGTCCTGGGCTAGTGGATTCCTCACCGCGCCAATCATATACTCGAGATATAATGATCGAGGAGATCGAGGCCATGAAGAGGCATATCATATCGCATGGACTCGATACATCTGTGGGCTGCGACGACTTCTCGTATGAGGATTGCATTGCCATTCCCAATGACAAGCTACTGGAATTCTTCCATCTCTGTATTCGAAATCGGGATGCGCCTCGCGCATGGCTCACGGCGTTGCTCATCGGCATCCTAAAGAAAGACAAGGATGCGGCAGATCCCTCAAGCTACCGTCTGATTGCGTTGGAGTGCTGCATGCTCAAAATGCTCACTCTCATCATTGACCGGCGTATCCGCGAAGGCACGCAGGATATCGGAGCGGTTCCAAACACGCAAAATGGATTCCAAGATAACTTGCGTACAAATGACAATATTTTTGTCCTTTTGGGGGGGATCAACTAACGGCGACACTCTCAAGCTCAGGCTCCGAGCTGATTGTTCATCTGTTGCGACATTGTCCCAGATGCGACACACTGATGGGAGATCAGTGCACCACCAAAAGCTCTAAATTAGCTGTGAATACCCACTTCTGAGCAGTCAATAAGCAGGGTAGTGAACGGTTAGGGTCTGGTTTGGGTTTGGGTTTGAGTTTGGGTTTGAGTTTGGGTGGTTTGGGTTTGGGTTTGGGTTTGGGTTTGGGTTCAGGTTTTGGTTTAAGTTAGGGTTCTGTTAGTTGTGAGGGTTGAGGGATGTTTTTGCCTCGGAAAAAGAACAGGGAAGGGTGTTGAAAGTTCAGTATTGCATGTATTTCTTGTCAATCAGGCCATCAAAGTGCCGTGATTTGGGTTGGATTTAAGCGACAGTGTCGCAGCTTGTCAGAACGCGGCCACGAGTCTGAGTTTGAGAGTGTCGCCGTTGACACATCCCCCCTTTTGGGCATGATAGACGCTGCCGATGCCTTGAAACTGCCTCTCTACGTCGCTTACTTGGACTTGAAGAACGCCTTTCCCAACACGGACAGGCACACACTCTGGGTCAAGCTCGCAAACCTCGGAATCTGTGGCCCGCTCATCGACTGGCTCAAATCGCTGTACCAGCGCATCCAATACGTTGTTCGCCTGGAGGGACAATTCTCACCGATGTTCAAGTCTTTGCTGGGTATCCTTACTGGCGATCCCGGCTCTCCTCATCTCTGGAACCTGTTCATGGCGGACTTCCTTGTCCACTTACATCCCGCGGATATCTGCTTGAATGGTGTCCCTACAAACCAACTGGCACATGCCAATGATATCTTGACCGCATCTACGCGTCCTACCGGGTTCCAATGCCACCTCAACAGTTCCCAGCGATGGTCCGACGACAATGGGTGTGAGACGTCGATCCCTAAATGTCTTTACCAGATTTTTGGACCTCGTCAAAAGCCGTCGGAATATCCCGTCTTCCTACTCGGAGACAATCCCATTGCACGGGTTCAAAAGGCGTGTTACCTCGGGATTTGGATCGAGACAGGCACCAGGTCCTTGTGGGGCGAACAATACCGTGTAAAAGCCAAAAAGGCTCAACGCGCAGCGAACATCATTCACGGCCTGGATCGATTTGTTGGAAGCCTAACGGCCTGGGACAAGCGAACATTGTACATGGCGAGAGTCGACCCGTATCTTATCGCTGGGTGCGAGGTCTGTCTCGATGTCACCGCCAAGCACCTCAAATTGCTTGAAGCTGTTCAGCATAAATTCCTCCGCCGAATGCTTGGAGTTGGCTCACGCTCGATGCTAGCAGTTCTGTTCTCGGAGACCGGGATATGGCCAATCAAGTACCGCCGCGTCTACCTCGCCCTGAAGTACCTCTGTTACCTCATAGGTTTGAAAACCGAGGATGGAACCCCGCAGAGACCCGCGTGGAACGCTCTCCAGCACTCTCTGACACTCGCACGAAACAAGAAGGTTTCGTGGGTGAACGACCTCCGAATTGTACTCTCCAAGCTCTACACTCCCGTTGCGCTGGACATATCTGGGGATCTCACAGTGACGGCGGTGGAAGATGCGACGAAGAATGTCAAACTCTCCATGGAGGCCTGGATAAATCATGATATCGAAACATCTGCCAAAACCAAGGACCTTTTGGTCGGCAGACTTGAGATGGAAGAGGGGAAGCTCGTCAAGAAAGCTCTGGACTTTCGGCATTACCTCAGGATTAACTCCGCCAACCACCGCCGCGCCCTCACAAGAATGGTTCTGTCAAGCCATTCTCTGGCTGTTGAACGGCGGCGTTGGAAGGAACGCGGGAAGCCCGAGGTTCCGCAAGAATGGCGTTTGTGCCGCTTCTGTGAAGAGGAAGTTGAGGACCCGCCCCACGCGATGTTCTTGTGCAACCACCCCGAACTCATCCATCTGCGCGAACTATTTCTCCAGAAGCTGTACACCGAACTTCCAGATGTTCGGGGAAAATCTTCGACACCCTGGGGTTTCTTTCGTGATCTTCTCCCTCGCCGCGAAATCACCCCCTTGCTGGCAAAACTTGCATACAATGTTCAAACCATCTACGACGGCACTCCAATGCTCTGTGTCTACCCCCCGGCCGGCGCGCCATAATTTTTTTTTTTTCTCAATGCACATGCATCCTGCAAAGGGACGATGTGTGGCGGTTTATGTGCACTGGTGGATTCCGGGGATTTTTGCCTGGGAGGAGAGAACTTCTCCCGCACATCGGTCTCTTCGGAGTCGATGGTCAGGCCCCACAGGGTTTTAACCGGTTGTCCTGCCAGTCCAACGGCCGGCCAGTTCACAGACTGCTGTCACAATTTCTAACCCCTGGAACGGTTGTGTGTTCGGTTAGCATCTGGTAGATACCCGTAAGGATAACCACCCGTACGGTACTGCTTGTTTGTTTTCCGTAAACTCGTTGTTCAGGCATTTGGACCACGCGAGTATAATATAACCCCCCCCCCCCCCCCCATTAATTGTGGCGACGAGTACATCTGCGGGTAGAGCTCGGCGAAAACACGAAAAGCGCGGACAGACAGTATGTAGGGTGGAAAAGCGAGGAAGGACTATGGTACGTGAGCGTTACAAAGCATTGAAAGCAATGACTATGCAAGAGTCCCGCCCACTAGTAAGGGCGCGCGAGCGGCCTGCTGGTGAGGGCAAATATGCTGATTGAATAAATATGCACGATAAATACCTGCGAAAAGCTATTAGCGCATACACGACACAGCAGGAGGAAGTGACGCACGAGAGTCCCAAGGTTCACATCTTCCACTGTTTATTCATGTCGAGTGGCCGAGCGCTGGCGAGCTGGGGGTTCTGAAGTCTGCTGGTGTCGTACTCCGACTCGGAGCTCCGGCTGAACTCTATCACCTGCTGTTCTAACCAGCGGCGCGAAAACTTCTTCCGGGTAGGTGGGAAGGGATTCGTAGGCGAGGGAGCGATGGTGGGAGTAGCATCGGATTCCAGTGGTATGAGCGACGAAGGAGGGTGAAGCGACAATAAACTGAGCTCATGCTTGGCCCGCTCTACAATTGCCTTGCACTGTTCCGTGTAACTCTTGGCCTTTGCATGTCGGATAAGAGCCTTGGTGTACATCGCGTGACTGCTCAAGTATATGAGTGACCAGAGTCTCGCATCGAGGAGCTAAAGTACCTGATGCTTATGAGGACATCCTTGACCGACTGGTTTGGATCGCGCCGGAGGATCTCTACGAGGGCCTGTGACTCGTAAGCAATTGCTCGATTATCAAATGATTGTGGACACTCACCGCGGTCATACTCATGTCGTCTTCGTACAAGATTTCTGGGTTCGCGCAAGGGGCCAAGAATATGACATCCGCCTTGACCACATTCGCGTCGTCCCAGTCGGCCACTCCAGGTTTCGCATCGCGACAGAATCCGTTGCAGGCGAACATCGAGGTTGGACTGTCACACCGGCGCATTTCGTCGTCCTCTTCTGTCAGGACCCAGAATTTGCCGGGCAACGAGGGGTTAGAATCGGTGTGTGCGACAGTCTCGACGGGGACACCGACGTCGTTTTCCTTCTCGCCTGAAACGGCGCGGGAGCGGTAGGTGTAGGTCTGAGTGGGGGCTCTCTCGCCAGTATCGGGGCCGCTGTCGACGGTGCCAGGAGGCGATCGGTAAATGAGACTCATGTTTATTTCGGATGGCTGTGCGAGCAGACGCGAGGACGTTCGGCGGGTGACCCGGCGTGAGGGCGAAAATATCCCATTTCTCCGCTCTGTAAATCTGGGGTCAGAAAAATGGTGCAAGTCATACACCATCGAATAGTTACTTACCGACCCAGGGCTCTTCGCTCTTCGAAAGCCAAGGGACGTAGACCTGATTGCATTTACCATGCTTCAGATCTAGGGGCGTCAATGAGTACCATTACATTTCTGAGGATCTGTATACGTACCCAATAGGGCTCCCGAGTGACATGTATCCAGAACGGCGACAAGGTACGCTCCCGCAGGCAAGGGTTTCACGAGAAGCTCATTCAGCTCCTGGACTAAATCGTAAGTCGTCATTCAGGAAGGCCCGCAGACGACTAACATTGTCAAGGATGATCTTGTCCTTCCCGTCGTAAGGGATGATGCCTACGAGGAGGTAAGTTCTGTGGTCTTGTTGAGGAGACGGTTGGCTTACATTCATCCAGACCATCTTCTTCGGTGTGAGATCGGTTAAGTACTTGGGTGGAATGTCCGCAATCTGGGAAGGGATTGTCAGCGAAAGAACCAGGTATTCTTGCTCTGAAGGCACACAGTGGAAGCAGAAGTGATCGCCCGCCTTCGCATCCTTGACTAATGTCTTAATCGCGTTTAACTGACGGTCCGATGAGAATAGAAATGGGCAGCGAGGGGAGGGGGGCGTACGATATTGTCACGGGTGGGTTCTACATAGTCCGGCCTGTCGATAAGGATAGTTATGTCCTCTGCCTTGTAGCCGTAGCTGCGGAGTAAGGTGAGTGATGATCGAGGAGCGAAGGCGCCGTACTTACAGCTCCAGAAGCAGGTCCCGGACGCTGAACACATCGTTGTGCGCGCCCTTCAATTCTATGTAGTCGGGGTCGAACGTCTTGAGAGCACAGATTCCAACGAGAAGCGCCTTCTTCTGAATAACGACGGGACTCGAAACCGAGGGAGAGAATGGCTGCGACTCCGTATCTGGGGGGAGGGCGACTGCGAGAGGCTCTAGGGTCTGCGCAATGAGTTGTAAACAAGCTTCCGTGGGGCGTACAGGTTCGCCCTCTGAACGTGATTGCAGAAAAGTTGCGCCTGGATGTTCGTATATGTAAATGGATGGGAGTAAATGTCTTTCCACCAACCATGAGTCTCTATGATATCAAATTCGACACGAATCTGTTGGAGGAATTCCGAGACATCCTGGATAGTGAACTCTGCACTCGAATTCTGGCAGCGTCGAGTTATACAAACACCCTTCCTGCGGAGGACGAACGGACACGCACACCAGAATCGGCCAGGATATCGCGCCAGTCATCGTCATGGGACAATACGACGGTGGCTTGCGGAGCCTACATGAGCGTGAACAGAGCCGATTGAGTGGAAGTAAAAAGGCGACCTCATGAAGAATATAAGAATTTATTAACTGCCCCGGATTAAAGATCTATGCGGGTGTCAGCCACTTCCGGGTGATGATACTGATATGTGATATGTCACCTTGGAATTGGGAGAAATATTGGACAAACGGACTTGGACATCTTGGTCCGCACAATAGTTCCTTCCAGCCCCCGGTCCTCCACCGATAAAATCAAACAACCAGGAGAATTGCGAGTGGCTTGAAGTGGTTGAGACGGAATCATTGCCCTTCGCACTCCTGAGCGCAGAGTCCCCAATCTCGCGGATTTCAACTTTTCCAAACAGTTTGCCCCAGATCCCGGCTCCAAGCGAAATGGAAAGGCCATGAATGAACGTAGTCTGATTCCAAGGGGCATTATCTGTGGAGGACGCGTCGTAGCTGTTGCTCTGGGCCGGATTTTGATGGCCATAGAGCCCGCTCCATCTGTACTGGGAGGGAGAGTTGGCCCTCGGCGTTGGCTTAAACGCGAGCTGAAATTCATCGCGTACGCCGCGGAATGACGCCATACCCCAAGACTGGACCTTTTCACAACCAGTTACAAGGTATAGCAGTCCATTTTCGAGTCCGCGTCCTCTGGTAATGTTCATATATCTGTACCAACTCTCCGCATGCGTTGCGGCATAAGCCCGCAAGAGTTCTAGATTTTTAAGTTTTTCCGAGTGCGCCCCATGTGGGAGGGCGAGGACAGCGCCTTGAGGAGCAATACAGCGAAATACAAAGTCGCCTCCGGGGAAGTCGCTGTTTGATGCATAAATGCATAGGCAATTCGTCGTTGAAGAGAAGACGTACTGATGGAAATCCACTTTTTGGATGGAATCGGTCGAGAGGTGATTTCCAGGGGTATAATCCTTGCAGAATAGATCTCTTGGGGCATAGGAGGTCAAGGGACAGAAGTTCTCGGGGACGTCGTTGTTGTTAATAGGATGCTCGGCCGGCAGGTAGATATTGAAGCCAAAATCGAAGCATCCTTCTGATGTAACTCTGCCAACATCACCGATTGCGACACCTTTTTTTCGATACTCCGCAGGAAGGTTCTGTGGGGGAGCCGGGTCGTGCAAGGGAAACCCGCGCTTGCGACGCAGTAGCTGGTTGCAATAAATTTCGCTTTCCGAGAAATCTTCATCCACGAGGTTTAGCAACGGCAGAGAAACAGCAACTCCTGAGGCTGGCTGACAGGAAGTACACAACTGAGAAAACGGCCTGAAAAAGGTACAAGTACACACGTTCGGGTGGTGGTTGTGGACATCTCCGAGAACGAATTGCCCCCCTACAATGTCAAATCCACTCGCGTGTTGAAACAAGTGTGAGCTGCTCGAGATCGCTCAGATAACCGGGATTAAGATAGATGTAGGGCATACTTTTGAGCAGAGAGTGTCGTTGGGGCATGGCTGGATGTATTGGAAGCAATTATCTCCGTTGGCGGCGCTGCGGGAATGACAGACATTGAGACGCAGGGGTGTCGAGGTGCGAGGGCCGAAAGCGGGCATATTTAAAGCAACACGGAAGAGGGCAGTGCGCTAATTGCTGTGAAAGAAGCCTTGAAGCTGTTGCCAGTGCGCCCAAAGTCAGATATAACTTGACGGTGTGGCCGCGTGGACAAGGTGAGGATCGCGGCCGAGCGAGTCGGCTTATAAGCTGCAAATTCCAAGAAAGGGTATGTATCCAGTCCGACTGAAGGGTCTCAGCTGGGTCCCACTTAGTCTTGTAAACGACTTTCTATACTTTTTTAGGAAGACAATCGTTCCTATCTATAGAAGGTCCCACTGCTCGTTGACTGGTGACTGGTCGTCTTTTCAGGAAGGAACCACGTGTTCTTTAGGCCATCGGAGTCCGCCGTCCCTCCGGGTACAGTCCCTGATCCCCGAATTGTTCCATCTACATGTGTCGTAATATTTTTTCTTTGTTACATAGTTCCGCTTGACAGTGGGTGACCACCTGTATAGCCCACAATACCCTTCAAACAAGAGGTGGATATGCGGTCGATATCCACCTCTAATATAAGCCGATCCCGCTAAGCGGCGTGTATTTGATATCTTTCGGTAATTCTAGAGCTAACACAACTGCTATTTACCAGTAGGTATTCAATATCTTCGTTATCTTCGGTATCTCCCAACAGTTCCCATCTTGTTCCCATCACAGTGACAGCGGCGGCGCGCCATCGCGCCTGATCACAGCCATTAACAGCGATCAAAATCGCCGCCCCCAAGTCCCCACTGATCGAAAAAATGGAGATAAATTCATGAAAGATTGACCACCCTTGGGGCTACATGTTCTCTCTTAGCACCCTTGGGCGCCGACCTTCCCCACCCATTCCGTTGACTCCGGAGGTATTATTTATGGTTGCATTCAACCCATCAATTGCATCATCCAGGCTTGTTCCTCACTCCCACAGCGCGAGAAGGATCTCTTTCCTCCCTCTCATTCGGTATCTTCCCTGCAATTCAATGCCTGAGCCCTTTGATCGCGGCGGTTTCTGCCGAACTTCCCCTCAAGTTTGCTCTGATGGGTTATTTGCACGCGGTCGCAGTGCGCTATACTGCAGCGTTTCCTCGGTCCTGGGGTGAAATTGAGCATCCGACGACTACTCGATGATGCGGATCAGGGAGGTTCTCGTCCGTGTTCCGCGTCACGCAATCCGTCTGCAAGGTTCATTCGCTTTGAATTCTGTGCGCGGTCCCCGTTGTCTTGCTCCTCGTGTTACTTCTCTCGATTGCACTGCCCGTTTGAATCACCTCTGGTGTCTTCCTGGCCACTATTGTTCCCCCGAACCTGACAAGAAGCACAAAATATACATGGACTGCTCTGTAGATGCATACCGGCTGCCAGCCGCTTCCCATTGACTCGAGAGCACTTCAGCGCCGGTATTCGAAACTGAATTGATGTCCGGTGTGTCTGCCCTTTGTCCCTTTGTAGCCCGAGCCTTTTGTTCCCTTGATCTCTCAGTCCTCGACAAGGGCCTCCAAACCAGGATTATTCCGCTCGCCCTTGTCCCACCCCGTGCAGCCGCCGCCCGAAAATTTTTATGGTGAGAACGCTAGGTGCTCAGCTTATGAACATTTTCCTGCCCGTTGAAGACCCTCACCAAGTTCTCAAATACAAAACTTCCTGTTAGTTGTCAGGCACGATTTCGGTGTCCCAGTGGCGTCTGAGGATCGAGAAAGTGTGGTTGCTCATGCTGATCTTCTTGTTGGGGTGCTACATTGACAAATTCCTCGTCGGGCAGTGGTGGACAACACCCGTACACCGCGCACACCTTTTGAGAGAGCAGGAACCTATGTCCTCGTACCGCTGCCAGTGTGTGCAGACGTACCTCCTCTGCGAACACAGAGACTGAAGAGAGCTGTGCCTTGTGCTGCATCATCCTCGCGTGTAAACACCAGGGTTGGAAGGTAGTGAGGTTAGAAGGTAGTTTGCGGCAAGTGGCCAATGTAATATAAGCTGGAGGTTCAAAATTGAAGAATGTGGAGACTACCAGGCTAATTTAGAGCAAGTACCCCACGGGCGGTTGTAAGACACACTGTTACATGTGTAACCGTGCAGTTTCATCGAAGTGGATGCAATTTCTTAGCGGAAACTTGAACAATTGACAATTGACACAATTTTGAGACACCACCGTATTTCTGAAAGGTTTGTTGACGTCGGGTGTGCTTAGCAGCTGGATTCAAAGCAGTATCATGTTCACGCAAATCAGTGATTTTTTCTAAGCGGGGTGTTGTGGGTGAGGTGGCGAAAGGTCAAAGTGCGAGATCAAGCCTCAAGTCAAGAATAGCTTCGGATAACTTTTGTACGTCAGTTCGCGACAGAAATTTAAATCCACCTCTGTGTGGCTTAAAACGACTTGAAGAAGCAAGAAAAGGGGTTGTAAGTTGTATCTGACTCTCAGAGGACCTGCATCTGACCTGAACTATATATATTTTCGGGTTTTGGCAGCAATTTTGACATCAGTTCGGGACATAAATTTAAAATGTGTCTGCGTCCCTCAATACAACACAGTCATCATGAAATGAGGATTCATGAGGCCCAGACAAAGTCCAGTCGAGCTCCATACAGGTCAAGACGAGTGGGAAAAGGGAATAAAGCAAATTTATGTTGGTTTCACCACAAAATTCATCTATCGTCGCTCACGGCGGCCCTGCCGGCGTTTTCGTTTAGAAGAATTGAGCTGTCGTCCTCCACGAGCCATAAATCAGAGCCCCCAGAAAAAATCGTCACCGGGCACACCACACTCGTACACAACACAGTACACCTCCCTCCAACCACTGCGTCGCCCCGATGATGTTAATTCCAGTGGCGATGAGGCGTGCCGTGCGGAGTGCGTATGTTCAGGAGGATGAGGGACAGCCAGAAGAATACACTGGGGTTGGAGAGGAGTGTTGGTGGGGGGAGAAGTCTGTGGACTATTAATACAAACAGGTCAGTGACAAGCAACGAAGAAGGAAACGAGGGACATGGTTAGTGTACTTTGGGTAGTGCGTCTGGCGGCTTGAAGGATGATGTAAGTAGTTGGCTGTAGTTGGGATACCAGCAACCCGTGAGGCACCAGCGAGGGTTGACCACCATTTTGGATACAAGAGAGGCATGCAAGGTAGAATGAAAGAGGGCATCGGAGGGTTGAAGATTTCGGTCTGAAATGCCTCAGGGACGCTGGGGCCAGGTATTCCGTTGGGCGTCGCGTCGATTCGAGAGGCGGGAGTCCAACTTGCGAATATAGAGTCAGATGAGGACCCAAACTTGAAGGATGCTCCACGTCTTCGAATCGAGAAGCTTATAGGCAGTTTAGTACATGGGTCGCAGCTTGCAAAGGGGAACACGAGCCCGAGGATAGGTGCCGGCAGATACAGCGAGAATGGGGTGCAGTGAGAACTAAACTGCCAAAGTTCGAACTCGGAAAGTTTGTCGAAGCATTTGAACGAAAGTCACTGCCTGACTGGGCACGCAAGATCCTCATTCAATGCATTTGCGAGTAAAACTCTCGAAGACAATGTTCACCGGACGACGTGTCGTCCTGTGGATGCTTGGTGGTGGTTCGTTAAGAGTGAGTCACTCCCCGGGCCGGGCCTGATCACACTTTGCATCACTCTTCTCGGAGTTCTCCGGGCCTCTCTCTCTCTCTCTCAGCAGGGAGGAGGAAGCCCCTTATCCCTCGAGCTCTTGATTTATCATTGTTATTAAGTATCACTCACGGGAATTTATTCAGGATTCAAAGAACTCCGGGCAACAACAGCACAATTTGTGTTGTGTATCAATGGGACGATGACTTGTATTGATATTCATGTAAAATTCGGCCATGAGGTATCAAGTATGGGCTGGTATTTTTCTTGCAAATTTTCGTTTACTTCTGAGCCCACTGCAGACTTGGGGGCGGCGATTTTGATCGCTGTTTGATCGCTGTTGATGGCAGTGATCAGGTGCGACGGCGAGCCGCCGCTGTTGATGGGAACTGTTGGGAGATACCGAAGATAAAGAAGATATTGAATACCTACTGGTAAATAGCAGTTGTGTTAGCTCTAGAATTACCGAAAGATATCAAATACACGTCGCTTAGCGGGATCGGCTTATATTAGAGGTGGATATCGACCGCATATCCACCTCTTGTTTGAAGGGTATTGTGGGCTATACAGGTGTGGGTGACTTCCCATAAGGGTTTTTAATTCGAATCGAGTTTCTGAAGGGTTTCCGCCGAGATGCCGACGAGCGATCGGGACCCCATCGTCCTCAGATCTCGCGTAGACCCTGTTCTAAACAGCAATCAATGCAGGATTTAGAAGGGGGGTAGGTACCCCCCTTCTAAACTTAAGTTTCGACGAATAAGACAGATTAGGAAGGTACAATGATGGCCGTTGTGGTTGTGCCCCCGGCACTCGTCCTCCTTTCTCTCCTACGTCTTCGCTGTTCACTCGCGTCCTCAAAACCCCGGCCGCCCGTCCCTTCAAATCTCTCCAAGCCTTCTGCAAGGGTCGAAAGTCAAGCCCACGAGGAGGATCGGCGCAGGATGGAGCGGATTCGCGCCTAGTTTGCGCAGGATTTGCAGTCGCGTCGTGTCGCGCTCTGTGCCGGAACGTCTCACCGTCCTCTTTGGGGGTCGATCGTCTAGTACTATTGTCTTGGATGTCCTCTTTGGGACTGCCCGCGCCACGGCGCATCAGCGGTCGACGTCCATCCAGGTGCCAGTGAGCGGGGATAGACGTAAGAAGAGACACGTTGTTTAGGCGCTGTTTGTGCACCGCGTTTATTGTAAATAACTACAACAGGAAATGCGGCCCGTTACGGGAATCATGCCCGAATATAATTTCTCGTTTTGAGGCCAGCCGACATCACTGGCACCGCCGGAAAACTCGACCCAAGTTAATAATCCTTACGGGAAGTCACCCAGTATCAGAATCTTAGGGTCCTGTTTATAATTCGCAGAGTACTTAATTACAAACAGTTTTTGATTCCTGGTTTGTAAACAGGGTGTTTATAAACTGGTTTATAAACACTCACCAGTCCCAGTCAAAATCGGTCTTTTCGGTGTGTTCCTGGAGCCTCAGGGCGGCCCTAAATGATTCCTAGTGAGTGCCGGTGAGGTCTGAAACGGTCTCAGGAACGGCACGGCCCATGAGAATCAACTCAAGGCATGGACTTGTCAAAATTTGGCCTTCTCGACCACAATTTAAAGGTACATCTGGTACAGGTATAAAGATTTGAACTAAGGGGTCCGGATCATAATGCGTACAGATTTGGGCCGGCAAGCGATGTACGGAAATGGCAAAAATTGGCCCAAATGGATCGGACATATAACCGTATATGCCGATCTCCCAAGAGGTGCTTGATCTCTGGATCAGCTAATAATTCCCACGACCACCCTCCCCCCCAGAAAAGGAAATGTTGATCAACGGCAGACGTCGGCAGTACCGGCCAACTCGGCCCATCACTGCACAACAGGCCACACCGCGTCTCTGCTTCGTCTTCATCTCGGCGCGCGTTCACAGATCTAGACACTCGTCCTCTGGCACCTGAATCGGCCTGCAAACAACATGGAATCCTACCACTGTGTATGCTGAACATACACATACATCTGATACCCGACTCATCCGACAAATAATAATACAAATCCACCAACATATTACAGCTCTTTCTCTTCTGTTGTACCTAGCGTTGAGACTCCCGAGAGAGGGGATTCACGACAAGGAACACACAAGGTTTTCTCTGGCTGTGCTGCCGCTGATCCGTATTGATATCACTGATCTCGCTTCGTTAACATCATATTTGAAGATCCAGAGATCAAGCACCTCCTCTTGTTGTACATGTTTGCTCGATCACATGACAGGCGCGCGTCGCGTTGATTGAGTCAGACTGTCAGTCCTGACTGACAGATCGCGATTGTCGATCTTACATACGCGTCAAACAAAGTTATCCCCGTCAAATCTGCGCAGAAAAGGGAATTAAGAGATCGCCAATCTCAGCCGCTCCAGGATTTGTAGAAACAAAAAGCAGTTGACAACCTCCCCAATATTATTCACACTGCGTTTCTGGACCAGTAATTGGCCCGGCTACCGACTCCCTGAGAATTGACAAAGCTTAAAGCCCCCCAAGCCCGTTCTAAATCGTTGCCGAAGGCGGAGGAAATACACAGCCACCCTCGCATACCACAATTGACCCTGGCAGGGGCCAAGTCCATGTCATCCCCAGAAAGCTAGAAATCTTCGCGGACCTGTAGGTTAACTGGTTACACCTCCTGCTTAAGAAACTTTGTGTTTGCGGGAGGGCGTGAGTTCGACTCTCACAAGGGACACGAGACACTGCGTGTTGGGCCGGCGGCCTGAGCCCAAGAAGCGGAATTGCGCGTCCATCGAGGGCTACGAAGTCTGCAGCTTTGGTGTCTGCTGCAATACTTACTCGAGAAGGACAATATAATATCACCCGTGGCGGGTGCCACTTTTTTGCCTTTTTTTTCGCGCATTTTTTTTTCATTCAAAATATTTTTGTAAAATTTCATCTTTACTCGTTCTCTTCCAGTGCCCCCTGCACCAGCGCCGAATCCAGATAGAGATATGCATGAACCTTCACGATTTTCTCTCTTGGTTGAACTTGACGACCCAGGCATACCGGTCATCGAAGTTGAGCCCTTGGGTGCATCTCAATATTTTAAAATGTCGCGAAGTGCTACCATCCTGACAATTCAAGTGTTCATTTGCATTGTCATTGAGCTCAAAAACCGCTTTTTAAAACCGCTAATGTGCCGAGATTACTTAGGTCAGACACCGAAACTTGCTTCAACATGAAATTCAACTCAGCGCGAGGCCGGTAACTTCAAGTTTACTGCGCTTCCTTGCAGTAAATCCTTGCCCAAATGTAATTTATCTCATGCTTTCTAACGCTCAAAACTCTTTTTCAGCCTTCCATCATGCCAAAACTATGCGCGGAAGCCGAAACTATGCTCGAATGCGGAATTCAACCAGAATTCAACCATGCTCGGCAACTTCCGCGAGTGTAACATACTTCAGTAGGGCAAGCCTCATTTGATTTAGTTTCGTCGGAGGGTCCTTACATTGAGCTCATACGACGCGGTTCCAGCCATATTTTGCTTTGAATTTACACGCGCGTGTTAAAGTGAGTCGAAAGTCAACCACACATGACGCTGAGCGCTGAGCCGTCAATCAACGGCAAGTTCAACTTGAAAGTTTGCTGAAAGTTGAATTCTTCAAGTCCATGGGAAGCCTTCACATACTCGTGGGCTTCATTAATGAGCTTCAGTGTGTTTGTTTGACTCATACAATCCATTTCTAGCCTTCAATTAAGTATGCCGAAATATTCCAACTCGCCATTTTGAGTGTTCAACTCGACCAGTTGCGATGGTCGACTTCAGCGTTGTTGAAAGAGTTGAGGAGTATCGCCACTGACGGTTCAAAAAAAAAATCAGGGGGACATGTATCTTCGTCGGCAATACGCCGGTACGTTTTAAACACGATCCGTTCACCAGGCGCAACGCTGAAAACACGTTGCCTAGTCATCGCCCTCGCAAATAATGACCATGCCGTACGGTCCTGTCTGCGACGGCGTCATGCAGGCGCTCGTGAACCCAGCGTTAAGCGGCCCATTTGCGCCCGGAACCTGGTCTCCGAGGCAGTTGGCGCCAAGGAAGCCAAAGACGCGGCAATCACATGGGTCGATGCTGCACTGGTCGCCTATGTCATAAAGCAAGTGAGCTTTAAACAGTTCGCGGTGACAAAGCGCGCAACGTACTGCCTTGGAGCGTGTCGTCGGCCGAGACAACGATCTTGTACGACCGCGCGAAGTCGGGCAGCACCGGACACTGGAAGCGCTCGATGGTGGTGATACCGATGGGGTTTATAGACGTGCAGTTTGCAACTTCATAATACTCGGCATTGATGGTCGCTGCAACGCACTTTAGCGTTATATAAAAAATGAGGAGCGCGAGCAAGGTGCGTACCGTATGCGGCGGTGGCGAGAGCAACTAGGGAGAGAAGTTTGGCAAGCATCTTGGACGAGAGGGAGCTTGGATGTCTTGAATGGGGTGCAGAGCCAGTACTTATACTTAGGGTGGGCACGTCTGGCGGCCAATGAGGCCCGCCGTGTGACCGCTGCGGCGGCTCGGCGGCTCGGCCAAAATGGATGAACTCGGGTGACGCAAGCGGGATTGCTATGACAACTTTACGAGTTACAAACCAGAACAAGAAAACAGTAGTCCTCGAGCAAGCGTCAGAATAATACAGTAAGCGGGGTAGCCAGGAACGGTGGAGTATGTGGGGCCGGTGAAAAACAAAACCCGGAAAGCTGAGGATCAGGGAAACGGCGAGCCCATCGAGAATCAATCGAGAATGAAGAACAAGCGTGTGACTGTCACGCCGATTCGCGTTTCTTTCGCGCTCTGAGTCTTTTGTGCCGTCGACGCTCGCCGTCCTATGCGTACCGGATGGCCTCAAGCAACCTACGCACCGCTGACATCGACCTCGCTTCGCCTCGATCTGTTCCAACATTCAACAGTGCGGGACGGCGTGGCCGATCTCGGTGTACACTGGGTGCACGCTACCGTTTGCGGGGCCCGCAAATTATACGCAAATTGTAAGCAAATTTAGCATTTGCTTTTCATTTGCTTATCATTTGCGGGGCCCGCAAATATAAAATTTGCTTATCATTTGCTCATCATTTGCGTGTCATTTGCGCGGCCCGCAAATTTAGAATTTGCGGACCCCGCAAATTGGAAGCAAATCAGGTGGCCAAACAATCCAGAAAAGGCAATTTTTCAGGTCATTTGATCATTGGGATTCTACCCTTGGGATTCTGATGTACTGGATAAGGTAATTATTCAGATTCCTTGGATCCCATAGCCTTATTCACGATCAAGCACTGCTCCTTGTTTGAAGAGAGAAATAAATACAGAGAGTTGCAACCCTAATGAAGGAAACAGAAGCAGTGCTGCGATGAGGACAAATAGCCTAATTCAATATGCATCGACAGTGGTAATGTCCTAAGCCTCATTAAGTAGATTAGGTGTATCCCGACTGACGAGCCCATCGAGCATCCCTGCGGGCATGCGCAGTAGGGGACTTGAGCTCCAATATTTGTGCAGGGTCGTCTTCCCTGCGCCGGATTCACCCCTTTGCAAATTTAGATAAATAAAAGATGGTAGGCAAGGCGAGGAAGGAAAGAAAACGTACATGAGCGCGGTGAGCTTCTCGGGTACGACATACCTCAGGAGTTTACGCTTGCCGTCCTTGACGGGGACGACGTAGGTGAGGTTCTGCCACATCCGTCATGGCGGCGCCGCTGCCAACACGCTCTCGCTCTACTTTGCATCCGCCGCAACAGCAGATTCGTCAGCCGCATTCCCCTTCTCCACATCCGGGGCCCCCGTCCCCGCCCCATCATCCGCGATATTCTTCGACCCGCGCTTGAACAACACAACCATTTCCTCTGGACCCGCATCCTTGCTGTATACGCGCTCCTTCAAGTCGGAGAGGACGACGTTGGACCACCATCACGTCCTGGAGATCGCGTCGAATTAAAATTTGAGGAATGAAGCGGAACTGCGGGTAGCCCACCACGATCACGCGCCCATCTTGCAGAATCAAGAGGACGCTATTGAACGAATCGCAGATCGCGGATGAGAAGCGGCCGCGTTCCCCAGGATGCATGCCTAAGTGACGCGTTGAAGACCCTCGCTGCCGACGCCGCCCTGGACTTGATGTGCTCCACCCCGCTCAGTCGCTCATCCAACACCACCCACACCCACTTTACAGCTGATGATGATGATGATGATAATAATCATTATCTGTACTGTATGTGAGCCGGGTACGCGTACGGCTAAGACAGCGGTTCTAACTACTTGGTACGCAGGTATCCAATCGTGGGGTTGTAAGCTATCAGTTTTTAAAAGAGGAACAATAAATAATGCGGTGTCGCGGGAAATTGTTTGTCTGTAATGGTCCGCGTGAGGTTTGGTATCGTATCTAAGTATGGTATCGTAAGGGTCGCTCGTTCGGGTGTTGGTGGTGGTTCTTTTGGATTGGGAATTATGGTTTTAAGTATTGTATGGGAGTGGAAAGAGAGAAGGAAAAGGGAAAGGAAAAGGAAAAGGAGAATGGAAAGTACGTATCTAGTCATTCTTCAAAACGCCCCGTTCCTCGGACAAACTCCGCCAGTGGTTTGAGCACCTTGGGGTGCGAGAGGATGGGTGCGAGGTCTAGGGAACCGAAGAAACCCGCCTCGCGGCACGCAACATCGAAGCCTGCCTTGAAGCGACGCGTTGAGGTGAGACGGGCCGGTGCGCAGTTGGGAGATTGTGGACGATGCTTTGCGTGAGAGGGTTGCGGAGGAGTAGAGCTGGTGGGGGGTAAGGGACGGCGGAGATCTGTCGATGGTGCGTAGGGGTTCGCCTGTCTTCGACATCCTCCACCTTTGCCCCCACGCCTCCAGAACCTGCAGGTGGATAAGCCGGCGTACCGTGGTGAGTGAGACAAAGAGGGTCGAGTCTGGCTCCATCTTCGTCGCACTTTTGGCCGCTTCGTCCCCAAGTTCGTTGCCCGGTGTGCCGATGTGCGCTGGTTGACGATGGATAAGTAGCGGTACCGCCTTCAGCGCCTCACGCAGTATCCGATCGTATTGGACCGCTCGAAACTGACCGAGCGCGGCTCCGTCGACGTTATGCCGCGGAGCGCTGCTTGTGAGTCTGCGACGCACAAGATGTGGGCATTCCCCACGCGTATCGCCCTCTCGGTTGCACGCACCAGCCCCTCCGTCTCCCCCTCGCACACTTGTCCGTTCCCCAACGGCACCACCATCCGCTCCCGCTCCACTCCTCCTGCACCCGCACCGCCGCACCGCCCGCTGTCCCCTCCATCAGCGAACCATTGGTGTACCACGTCGCCCCAGTAACCCTCTCATCTCGGACCGCCAGATCCAGTACGCGCAACGCATCGTCCTTGCTGGGTATAATCGTGGTTACCGGGAGAGCGACTTTCCAGGGTGGTGCGTAGACGGGTAAGATCGGCTCCATGCCCAAAGTCGCGTCGAAGTCGACCCCGGTCTCGTTCTCGCCCGCTACCCGCGGGACAAGTCGGGAACGAGCTCGCTGACCTCTCGCCGGCACGGACGAGGGCCACTTTACAGCCCATTCACGGGCGGGGCAATGCCGAGCATCTTTGCTTCATTTTCTCTATGTACCCTATTCTGCTGTATGTACTGTAAACGACCGTCAACTTACCCGACCGACGGACTTGATGAAAGTTGCGGTCAAGAAGGAAATTAGGCGCCCATGCCCCACACGCCCAACGTGATGGGCCAAAAGACGGCATGTCTTGCCGGGGATTGATGGAATCATGGGAACCGGCAAGACATGCCGTCTTTTGACCCATCAAGGTAGCGCTGTTTGGGTCACCGGCGCCTATTTGCTCCTTGCTCCCGCCCATCATGTCCACTCAGCATGTTGGGCGGGAGCGCGCCCATCCCCACTCCACCGCATCCTCAGACGCTGTCGTCCCACACCACCACCGTTCTCCCATCCACCACCTCCACGCCGCCTTCCCGCTGCTGAGCGCCGCCTTCGAAGTTATCAACCTGCACCTCGTCATCACGCCCCCGCCATCTGGATCGCTCTCAACGCGCATCGCACCGAACAAGGAGAAGGCGAGGGAGGAGCTGGAGCAGGCGGCGGCACGGGGCGGGGTCTGCGTGTACACGGACGGATCGGGTACGAGGGAGGAGTCGGGGCGGCGGCCGTCAGCTGGGGGGCGAGCGGGGAAGGGGAAGTCCCGGATGAAGCACCTCGGGAGACAAGACGAGCACGCGGTATTCGAATCGGAGGTAGTGGGTGCAGTGCTCGCACTGGACATCGTCAAGAGTATTCCCAGACTCACCAGCGTCGACATATTCACCGACTGCCAACCCGCGATCACCGCCATTGGCTCCCCGTGCCCACAGCCCGGCCAATACCTCCTCCCCCTTTTCCACACCATCCACCGCTGCCTCCTCCGCGCCCACCCCACCCTCAAAGTCCGTCTCCATTGGGTCCCTGCGCATGTCGGGATTGCGGGCAACGAAGCCGTCGACGCACGTGCGAAGGAGGCGGCCCTTGACGCCTCCTCCGCCCTGTCCACGCGGATCATACCATTCGAGAACCCTCTGCCCACGAGCAAGGCCGCGGCGCTCGTTCAAGGCGCGCTGGTTGTCTGAGTGGCTCGAGTCTCCGCGCTTCCGTCGCATCGCGCTATTCGACCACCCCGAGCCATGGGCATTCGATGAGCTTGTCGGCGTTGGGGCAGGGTATCGGAGGTGGACAAGGGGGAGGGGAGCAGCTGTTTGCGTTTGCGCGGCCTGCCCAGCAACGCCGTCCAGCGTATGTACGAAGACCTGAGCCGCCCGCAGTGCAGCGTTTTGACGCAGCTGCGCACAGCCCACATCGCCCTCAACGCCTACCTCTACCGCTTCCACCTCGCGCCCTCCCCCGACTGCCACCTTTGTCTCGTCCCCGAGACAGTCTCGCACTTCCTGCTCGCGATACGCCGTCAGCACCTCAAGCTCATCCAGGAATTGGGCACCGCACGGCTCTCCCTTCGGCGTTTGATGTCGGCTAAGACGGACCCCAAGCCCGTCCTGCCTTTCGTCCGCGACACGGATCGTCTTCCTCGCTACTCCCTCTGACGTCCTCTCCCTTTTCCCTCACTTATTATCCTCTACTTATACTCTATTAATCTATCTCTCGCCCACTGTGGCGACCTCTCTCATCTCATCTGTTCTTCGCACGACTCTACACCATTAATTAGATTTATACCTACAACACCACCCTCACAGCGACCGCCATTGTCATACGCCCCTCATGCACTCATTCCTAAACTACCGCGTTCCTCACTTGATAGCTAGTATATTTACATGTACCTACGTATAGTGCAACATGGGCCTGTGAGCACTTAAATGGAATCTGAAATGAAAATGAAATGAAATAAAAACATACCTCTGCTGTACATACCGCATTGTAATAGCTAGAAATAGTGGTAAGATACGTGGAAAAAAATTGAGCAAGCGTATTATTGCAGTGTACATGTACGCCGTCCGGGACGCAGAACGCAGAATGTAGGGGCGCATGATGCGCCAGCGTGCGCACTACCATTTGATGCTCGCGCCCACCAACACCGCGATGTGAATCGAATCTGGCCTGCGGGATTGGGGTTTAGATGTAAGTATTCCCTCCACTCAGTTTCCCCCCGTTTGAGCCAAACAAAAGCACGCAGAGGGCTGTAGGGGTACCCATAGGACTGCCCTCGCGGTTGCGCCGTGCGATTCAAGCCGCGAGCACTTGTTTTGCACACAAAGTGGTAAGTACGCTCGTTTATTCAATTCGCCGCCGCTTGAGCTAAACCAAAGCACTCAGTACATCCCCAGGCTGTCCCCCGCCAGTTGGCGAGGACCCCGACGCGATGTATTCCCCCCCCCTCGCGCGCGTGCAGCCCGCATTTCTGGATTTTTTTCTTTGACTACACGCTGGAGACAGAGGAGTCGCAGCGTGGCGCTTGCGGGCTTGGCTGACGATCCCAAGGTACACTTGCTTTCCCGGTCTTGGAGCTGGACTTCTGGTCTGACTAACATGAATCTTGCGTCCGTCGTGCCCAGATTCTCAAGACCCTCCTGCTGGCGTACGTCTCGCCGCGCACGGCAGGCACCGCTGACCTGCAGCAGTGTCTCTCCTATTTTTTTCTTTGTGTTTTGCTACCCGTACGTTCCTCTCCCTTTTAAAGTAATTTCAATGCTGACCGCGCGCGATTTTTCTTAGATCTTCCTCGTTCCCGCGTCCAAGTACCGGTTCCGCCACTGTGCTCTACCCGCGCTACTTGTTTGGTATCGACATGATGCACGGTTCTACCTCAAGCACCCGCCTTGCGCGTACGTTGCGCACCTCCTGTGCATGTGCTTATGAGACCGGAGAAAGGAAACCGCAGACACTTGACATTGAATGGCCTTTGCACGCTGCTGTGCGTGAAGGTCCCTGAGCGTAGATTGCGAGTAAAGGTCTCTTTATACCTGATCATGAAGCCCGGATCTAGACGGAAGCGACCTGACAGCCGATCGCGAAATGCACGTGTAGGGGGGTCGATTTCCCACCCAATCTCTCTTGCATCTTGCCCCCATGGCCCGGACCAAACAAACCGCTGGGAAGTCGACCGGAGGTGCTGCCCCCAAGAAGGCCCTCGCCCCCCTCCCCCAGGTGTCGTCCCCCGCCCCCAGAGAAAAAAGAGGAAAGCCGCGGAGGACCCGCCGGTCGATGCGATTGTGGTGAGCTCTGCATGTGCACATTGTCTGCTTCCTTTCGCCCGTTCTAACCGACGCCCAGTTGACGTTGCCCGTCACCACCGCGCCTCAACAACCCCCTGAGGAGGCCAATACGGTAAAACTTTAGACGTTTCGCACCGCCACTGCTTTTCCTGACATGTCCATTCACCAGTGGTGCGCCGGCTGCGACGACGGCGGCAAAAGTGTGGACTGCGACACTTGCCCCCGTCATGTCTGCGCCACCTGTATCGAGTTCCCTGAAGGGCTGGACGAGCCCAACCACACCATCAACTTTTACTGTCCCCGATGCTGGCTTTTCAATGCCGCGAAAATTCCCGAGTGGACCGCGAAGGACGAGGCCGACCGTCAGCCCCTCGACGATGGCAACACCGCCGTGGTGATCAAAGCTGGTGTCGGTGTCCCATACCGCGTATGTCGCCCCCCAAAAAGGTTCTATCCCCGTCTCTGATGACCGTCTCGCAGGGCTTCTTCAGGGACGGCAAACCCCTTGCTCCCCTCCGTTACAAGGTGCCCCAGACCCTTCGCGCACAATGGCCCTTGTCCGACACCACTCGCCTCGTTGTCTTGTCCTTGCGTCTCGATGGCACGCCCCTCCTCGGCGACGCCGCCACTCTTATCGCCCACCACTTTGCGCCGTACTACCAGGACGCAATGTTCTTATTCGAAAGCTTAAACTTCGATCTGGATACCAAGGTCACCAAATATGACAATGCCGTGGATAAGCTCGCTGGCCGCCTCGAGTCGTACGTTCTTTGTGCAACGCTTGGGCGCCTCTTTGGTTAATTCCGATTTAGCTACGCTCCCGTAAAGATCATGGTCGTCCTCACCGACCACTCCACCCCCGACGAGGGCTGCCTCCACATCAGCCAGGGTGGCGCTGCATCTGCGGATGCAGGTGACGTAAGCTCCCCCTCAATCCTTCCCAGGCGCTCCTCACCCTTTGTCGTCCTCAGGTCCTCCCCCGTCTCATCCCTGCCAGGCTACAGCAGGTTGTCCGTCAGGCCCGCACGTCGCTCCTGGTACTCCAAGTCTGCAGTGCCCTCAACACTGGCCCCGCACGCCAAGAAGTTGCAGACTTTGTAGCCATGTACGTCTTCTCTTTCCACCCGTTTTAACCATGTTCAATTTTGTTGCAGTGCTGGCTTCCAGCACGCCATAGGCTTCACCACTCCTCGCTTCCTCCCTGCCGCCGCGCACACCTTCTTGCAAGATGTTGCCCATCACTTTTTTATAACTGGACACGCGAAAAAGTTCCAGCACATCCTTGCCACCCACTACGAGCTCGGCATGCACACTGACATCATTATGTATTTCCCGACGCGCGAGATTTATCGCTACTGCTGGACACACCCGATCCACCGCCCCCACGGTCACCGCCCTCCTCCACAGTGCCCAATGTGTCTCACCCTCACCCCCTTTGACGTTGAACTTCACACCGAAAAGCAAATCGTTCTGAAGTGCTCAGCCTGTCAGAAAAATGGGATCGCGGCCCCTCGGCAGTTTACTTTCGATGCACCCCTGAAATTCCAGCGCATCGACGAGAAGCCGTGGGTTGGAGGGAAAAAGGCTAAGATGGTTCAGGGTGTATGGTATGGAGAATGGCTGTGCACGACTAGAACAGGCAATGGTCTCCCCGTGTATCACTTGTCATCATAAATGTAAGGGATTATTTTTACGAACTTAACGACATTATGCATTCTCTTTTCCTTACCTGATTTAGTCTCGAGATGTCTGTTTGTTCTTGTTATATACCATAGACATTGGTTAGTCAGTAAAATATGTGACAATCATCATCTACACTTCACTCAAACTGTCGCTTCAAGCCTTCCCAGTTATCGTCGAGTTACTCCGCTACGACTTTCACGACTTGACATCCGGTGGATACGACATCTCGCTTCTCTTGACTATTCAGAGAAGTCGAGCCTCAATCATACGGAGAGCACGGCTATCTGGCTTCCGATTGAGGTCTCTCAGAGAGTGACCGTTCGCATAAGAGTCTTTACCACAATAAAACGAGTTGTGAACTCCTTGGAATATTCACGTGCGACTGGAACCTCGTAGGGAATTAGCAATCCTTACAATAAACTGACGAGGACTTGGAAACAAATCGTGATTGAAAGGGTCCAAATCGGGTTATCAACCTCCGAAATTCTGAAGCTTTCACAGACAATTTATTAATTATACCTCGCAAATTTATTCCCGATAGTTGCTGGGGTGAAAGAATTTGTGAGTTTTCCTAAAAATCTTGTACCCTTTTCTTTGACGAATGGAATGTATCGCGGCGCACCCGACACCACGACTTCGTGGGAGCAGATCAGTTTCTTCCTAAACTTCCTTTTTGGGCCTCGGGCGGTAGTG